>OX359292.1:80306639-81506639 GCA_947179395.2 Pulicaria dysenterica
ATGGTTGAATAATGTATCTATGAACATCAAAAGTTCGATCTTAGCAATCACGATTGGTTTCAATGGTTATAAAAGGTAGGGTGTTCACTGATCGGATAAAACCGAATTACCGAACCGAAAATTTTGGATCGGACTATTTGGTTCGGATATTTCGGATTTTTGGATCGGATTGGATCAAAATCGAATAATTACTATGGATACGGTTTGGTTTTGGTTACTATAATTTAAACAGAATAAACCAAACAAACCAAATAAGAATATATATAACACTAGTGGAACAGGTAATCCATACGTGTCATGTTTATGCTTTTTTTACAACTTATTATTTTTAATTATATAAACATAAAGTCACGAGTCCCACTAGTTTTTGAATGTGGACAACTATGTTTTAGTTTTACTAGTATATGTATCGAATTTAGTTTTTAAAATATCTCGACTCTTTAACATGTATATATGTAACAATGAAAACCGAATTGTAAAAACTGATCAAATCGAATTGAAATTTAGATTGTTTGGTTCGGATCTTAAGATTTTTTTGAAGGGATCGGATCATACTTTTCAAAATCGAAATCCAACTGAATTTACCCAATTGGATTAAATCAAAATGACCAATCCAAATGTACACCCCTAATAAAAGGTTGTTTCCTTATTAAAATTAAATAAATAAACAAAAGGTAGAACCAATAGGCATTTGATGTAATGGTATAGATACTCCCCAACTAACTAAATGGTTAACATCGTTAATTTATACATATAATTAATTAATCTTATTTGATAATTACTTCATTTTTTCAAGTGGGATAATAATATGGGCCGAATTTTTCGGTTATAGTCTGGATTCGCATCCAACAAGTTAGAGGTACAACTAGGAGAAGTAACATATATACTAATTTGTGAAAAATACAAATTTCTCTCTCTTAAGTATTTTATTTTGATATATATATATATATATATATATATATAGAGAGAGAGAGAGCAGAAATTGTAGTGACAGACAGGGGCTTTTGTGCACAGTTTGGAATAATACCTAACTCATCCTACAATGGAAAGAAAACCCTTTCGTCATCAATGTAATTATTGACTCTGTGTCACCTTCACTTACACACACACACAGAGAGTATATACGTACGACCAAACAACAGCTTGGAGTACCATGCAAAATAACTACTTCCTACTTAATTCCTCCAGTATAGTATATCATCATATCTCCTCTATTACAATTTATTGCCACCTTTTCTACTTTGGGTACAGCTATTGCCCGTTAATTCCCTTTTCTTTAAACAGTAAGCAAAATTTAATTAATAAAGTTAGAGATACAACCAACAACTGGCCGGTAAGGTTTTAAGCTAAAAGAAGTGGACCTAAAACGAAGAATGTTTCAACTTCCAACAACGTGCTAAGGCACGAGCTTTAATTAAGTGGATTTGAGACCCAGTTCTCAAACGAACGGTTTAGTTTTTTTGGAGGGATTGTTAAAGCATCATTAAACTTATAGTTTCTATATTATTTTTTTGTTTGTATAATATATTTATTACGTTAATTAGGGATAAGCTTGGTTCTAAAAGCGGGCTAAGCGTGACCGAACCCGAAAAACCAAACATGAAAAGAACCCAAATTTGAAAGGGTTTACTTCATAAAAGTGTATCAAACTTTACACCTTTTGCTATTGTATGTACTTGACTTTCAAACTTACCATTTGATGTATCTAAGTTTCAAAATTTTATCAAATAATATATCTAACCTGCTATAGAAGGTTTTATGCTGATGTGGCATAGGTTTTGTTGACTTGGATGGTAACATGGCAAGTGACATGGCATGTTAAATTAAAAAATAATTCTAAAAAAAGTTTAAACTTATTTTTATAATATTAAAAAATAAAAACTCTTAACAACCTCATCTTCATCCCTTCATCCCTTCATCAATCCAAATCTGCAAACTAAAAAAAGTTTAAACTTTTGATAACTAAGCAACAAAAAATAGCCCAGTTCAAACATGTAAATATCAATCTTTACATTCATCCATCGTCCTCCGTAGTACCGTACCCACTCAAGAACACACGCTAAAACCTAATCCATCCCAAAACCCCGAAAAAATCTCCATTATCGACCACCATGTTTCCCCAAGTTAATTATTCAATCTCTGAACAATCTTAATTACTCATTTCACCTATTTGAAAACTCAACCCTAGCCCATGGAGCTTTCTTCTTCATTAAAACCCTCAAATTCAAGCATCTTTCATCGCACCCATGACCTCTCTTTCTCATCTTCAGTTTCGATTACCAGTTCTGGTTTAATCGATTTGTTATCGTGATTTCACCATAGATTATGTAAAACCAGATCTTATTTGTTTATATTTCAAATCTGCTCAACAGATTCTTGGTTCGGTTTTTGTTCTGCGTAACAGATTCTTGGTTCGATTTTTTTGTCCTTGATTTACGGTTCTTGTTATTGGTTTGATTTCTGGGTTCTGTTCTTATTTTAGGGTTCCATGTTCATCTGGTTTCATCACCTAGAACATATTCATGTTCTTTATATTTTTTCTTCAAAAAAAAAGAATTACTGATGTGGCATTGTATTTAATGGCATGACAATAAAAATAAAAATAAAAATAAGTGAATTACCTGCTACCTGCTCTTTAGGTAAAAAAGAAACAAAAAATTTAAAATTTAAAAGTTCAATACATCAAATGGTAAGTTTGAAAGTTCAGTACATACAATAGCAAAAGGTGTAAAGTTGGATACACTTTTATGAACTAAACCCAATTTTAAATTATCAATATATAGAACTGGGAACCGCCCCATTTAGATGTAAGCGGTTCCTGTTTGGTTCCCGTTATTCGGTTCCAAAACCAGCAACATCCGAAATTTTTAAAACTTATATTAAAATTTTCTCTACCTAAGTCTACATGTTATATATTACATTCCAAAATCAACAAACCAAGTTTGATCCACTTATGATGATCATACGTAAACAATGACGTAAAAAGAATTTATCACTATTAACAAAATGTTAATTTCCTACTAGTAAATAATTAACAATGTTAAGATATTTTTTTGCCTTTAAAAAAACATTGAAAGAGATGAGTGAATATGAAGATCACATAAAATTTACTTGAGTATCTTTTTATTCATATATGATATATTGATATATGGAAGGGGGAACCAAATTGTCCATCAATTAATGGGTTTGAATGGGGTGAAGATAACTTGAAGAAAAACCTTAATCTTCTTCAAAAATGACTTATAGATGATAGATCAGATGAACACTTTTTAGGGTTTAGGCATGCTATCCACGTGAAATGGGGTCTGCTATTGTCGAGTGACGCAGAAAATGAAGGCTCACAATGACCATGAATGAAAAATACGGAAGAGCAAAAGCCATGAGATTGTGTTTTTGACTTCTTGGTTGTTGTTTGTTATATATTAATTAATTATCAAATAATTAAAAATTTAGTTATGAAAGTGATTGTCCTTTGATATTCCGCTTCTGTTCCGGGTAAAAACCAAACCCGGTGGAACTAGAATGGAAAAAACCGAACCAGAAAAAAGAAAAAAATTAGAACCGAGAACCGCCCCGCTTGATGGTAATTAGGTTCGGTCCGGACCATACGGTTACTTTCCTCATCCCTAATTAGGCCATATCGGGTATGGAATCCGCAAGCAAGCGGCATAGCCTATATGGCCATGCGGTACTGCACAAGCATGAAGCAACACCACCCGAGCCCCTTCCTTGTGTCGCAGTACTATGTACTTAGCTTGCGGCATGTCTTCACCGAGACTCATATCGCAAGACTACCTTTTTAGAACACACTCTCCCAAAAATGGTTTAGTTTTTTTCAGAGAGATTGTTAACTTGTTGTTAGACTTGTAGTTTTTAGAGCATGGGGTGTACCCCATGTGAATGATCCAACACTTCACCCCACGTCAATGTCACATCACCCATACTTTAACCATGCTTGAACCCTTGTACTACCCAAGTGCCGAGAATTGATGATATGTTTCGGTACCCCAACTTGGGTGTGGTGTTCCATGCGGAACCACATGCCAAATCATCATACCAAACCTCTTGCCGCAGGTACACCCAATGCTCTTATAAGTTTTAATTTGTTTATATGTCTAATTTAATTATTAAGCTATATATATTTAAGGAATCCAAGAGCAAATGGCATGGCCTACATGGTCAAGAAATGTCGCAAGGTCATTGTGAAGTGTGGCAAGTGAGGGGCTATAATACTGGGAAAACATGATGCATGGAACACATGAAGCATGAGTATACAAATAATTAAGATTACTATGCTCCAGTGTTCATCACACAACTTAATAAGTTAATACGTACAAATTAACGCTAAAGCTATAAAATAACACACTTATGTCACTCCATGGTTTTACACTTTTACCTCTTTTGATTCATAGCAATTTTAATTATTTAAGTTATACATATTCCAAATTAAGCTGAATGATTTATGAAGATGACAATATGTTGATCATTTGAGAAAATAAGTTGTACTGAATTGCAACATAACAATGACAATATGTTTAATTCATTAAAAATCTAACAAAGCACCTAAATTTTCATTTTTCTTATTTTCTCTCTCTTTATCTATGATTTTTTGATATATAACACTTGACTAATTAAGTGTATCAATTTTGATTGGACTTGGTACTATCCAATTTTCTATCTAACTAACTATGTGAATTTGTACGTACTTAATCAAATATCAATTAACTAATTAAATACCAAATGTTACAATTTAATATATCTATCATTTAAATAATATGTAAGTGTAACAAAACTTAAGTTATACAGTATTAGCAACAAAGGTGACTTTGTAAGTTTGTGGAAATTTAGCTCAAAATCAATTGGTTATAAGTAGAGTAGCACATGATCCTTATTTAACACATGTATTATAAATGTATTTTTCGTTTAATATATGTGTGACATTACTCTAGAGATTTATCCATTTATATTTTTAAAATGATTTTATATTATATGTATATATAGATATAGAGATAATATGTCTATTCAAAATTTAATAAATATTACCAATCCAAATTGTTATATATATATATATATATATATATATATATATATATAAAATTATAATGAAGTCTTTGGAGGAAAAAAAAAGAGAAAAGAAAAGAAAGCTAGCAATGTGAATTCGTTTTAAATGGGATAATATTAAAAGTTGTTATAATATTTTCACAAAAATGCAACAACTATTTGACAATTTGAGTTTAATTAATTTTGATAAAAACCAGTTGTTAATATTAATAAAATAATTAACATAAACTTAATAATAGAAAATTAAAAGCTTGAAGAACACAAAGACGACAAATTGTGTCGTTGCACGTCTTGGGGACCGAAATGTCCTCTTTTAGAAGGGTTCCCTGCAAGACTTTCATACTTTTGACTACTCTTGTTGCATTTTGAGGTTTGTGTACCACATTTTATATCTCATTTTAGAGTAGCTAGTATCTATCTTATATTATAATTTGGTGTTCTTATCTTATTTTATACTGTTTATTTTGTTTGTTAATTGTGTGTATGAGAGAGAGAGAGAGAGAGAGAGAGAGAGAGAGAGAGAGAGAGAGAGAGAGAGAGAGAGATGAGTTTAGACCTTGATGAGCTCAGATGGTCGAAAGCCTCCAATCCACATGAAGCATCGCTCAGCAGGAGTCTTCCATGTACCCGAGATGATGTGAAAAACATCAGATTTTGCGATAATGCTCTTCAGATTCATCACATCATCGATACGCGATATACAGTTTTCCACATACAATCGTAGCTCGTTTTCTGGCAAGTGTTCTTGAACTGCTGCTTGAAGCTCACACATTTGACGGTGGTATTCCTCTTGCCACCTTGCATACTCCATGTCAAAAACTGCAGCATCTACAAGTTATATAAATCAAGAACAAGTCAAAAAAACATCTTCAAATATCATGAAAATTTATCTTTAGTTAAAGGAATCTTGTTCTTGTATATACCTGGGCTAATGCTACTCATGCCAAGAGGAACACCTTGATCGGCTCCAAGAACACCCCCACCGCCACCAAGAAAAACCCCCTATTAATAAAAAATGACCAAGTAATGAATATATGTCATCGAGTACATTTACATTTACTATGCAACACATATATATATATATATATATATATATATATATATATAGTCATATATATTTTCTATTACTCAACCAATTGTATTCACCTGAGTTCTAGCTCTTTGTAACTCTTGTTCCAACTGGGTAAGCTTAATTCTGCTTGATTCTAGCTGCTGTACATAAGCCTGTAAAAAGGAATTCAACAAACAATTATTTTAATATATGCACGGAAAATCATGAAAATTATCATACCGAGGCCACAAACTAATATTTGTGAAACTTAGACAATTATTCTCTTTTTCATAAATTTCTTACCTTTTTTCTCAGCCTGCTTTTCCTTGCTGCTTCTCTATTCTGAGCAAGCCTCCTCAATGTCTGCTTAATAAGATCAAACATGGTAGAAAGTTTATTTCTGACACATTGCTATTTCAAATTACTTTCTGAAATATTACAAAAGTTAAAATTAAATTTTTTTAGAACCTTCGGATCTGGTGTCTTGGGGCGGCCCTGATCCGAACTAGTCGTTGGCCCTTTCTTGTTTCCCTCATGCTACACCAAAAATGAAGATAAACATATTATTCAAGAACCGATCGAATTAATCAAGAATATTTAAAAAAATGATATAAAGAAACCCGTATCCCAGTTATATTTATACAGAAGTTGTTAATTAACTTATTTTAATATCTAGTTGTGAAATAAGATAATAGTTAAAATAAGATAAAGAAGAATAAGTACCTTGATGGCCTTAGAAGATTGAGGGGCAGGTGGAGGAGCATCCTTTTGGGGGTTGGCAATGTTGTCCATGGAGGGTTCAGATGGTCTCCTTGAACCACTGCTTGATGGAGAAACTAATCCAGTAGTTGCCTACCAAACACATATATAGATTACAAATTTATCCAATATTTATTCAATGAATAATGTTGAACAGTTAGTTCCTTATATTTTTATACATGAAAAAGTAATCAGACCAAATCCATTTAAGAACTTAATGATTTAATTGACAATAGTCTTTAATTATTTTTAAAATACGTGCATACCTTGGTAGTCGAGGTCGAAGGGTCTCCTACATGCATCGGTTGCGAAGGGAAGATGTTGAGAGTTGGAGGTCTCATCCCAGATGATGTCGCGCCCTCTGCACACGTCGATCGTAATAAGAATCACCGATAAATATATAAATGTAAATTCTTATGAAATATACTTGTTTGTGACGACAAACAATTCATCATAGTCTTTGATGATATAAGAACATGAAATTAATTCGTCTAAATTAAAAGTTAGAGACCTTTGAAAAAATTATCATAATTCTTTTTAATTAATTTTTTTTTCTTAAACCGCTTCAAAATTGAACAAGAAAAACATAAAATCCATGTTGAATTTTAGAATTAATTTCGAAGTACGGTTGAGAAATTAAATAAATTCCTGAAAAAAAGAAGAACGATGAGAATGATTGTTTTGCAGCAGTAGTTGTGGTCCAATTAAATCATGAAACAAGAAACCTTGTAAACAGAAATTAGACGAAAAAAGGTTTGAGAAAAGAATATTGTTTAGGGATTGAGTAAAGAGGTTGTTTTTATATATGTTTGTGAAGGTTATGAAGAAGATCTTTTTGTTCATCAAAGAAAGGATCTGGTCAAAGCAAGTACCACAGATCATATTCCTGAACAACATGCTT
Source organism: Pulicaria dysenterica (assembly GCA_947179395.2). Taxonomy (NCBI): domain Eukaryota; kingdom Viridiplantae; phylum Streptophyta; class Magnoliopsida; order Asterales; family Asteraceae; genus Pulicaria; species Pulicaria dysenterica. Next base: position 80,314,412 of record OX359292.1, read on the forward strand.
TTCTTATGATCCAAAAAGACATTAAACTTTTAGAGAGAGAAACAAAACTTTTAAAGAGAAAAACAGATGAAACTGTTTGATTAAATTTCTTTTTTTTTTTTTAAAGAATTTGAGCAACCAGTACTGAAAGTTTTATATATGTATTGAGTCTCACGTCTTTCATGATCCTGGACTGTAGAGATAGCAGAAGGATCAGCAGCAGTTGCACCTTGGCCTTCATAAAGAAAAAGTGCTTGATCTAAATCAGCTAAATCATAAGGCCCACCTCCATCGTTTCTCCTGCATATATATATTTATAATAATTAAGATATCAAATGAAATTTTACAACTACTAGAAAACAAACACATAAAGTTTTAATCTTTGGTAGGTTTCTTTTATTAAATTTCAGAACTTTTAATTGGGTGTAAATAATTCTTGATCGATCAAAAGAAAAAAAATTACATGATGTTGTTGTTGTTGGCGGTGGAATGATTGATCATAGAGAAGGATATCTGATTGGTGTCATGGTGATGATGCTGTTGATGCTGAAGGAATTGAAGTTGATGATGATGATGATGATGATGTTGTGAGTCTGAAAAAGTGTTGGTTGATGTATTTGAATAAGCGGCTTTGTTGGTGGCAGAAGCCATGAAAAAGCTGGGTGGAGTTCTGGTGTCTTGAGTTGGCGGTGAAAGGTGGTTTTGATGACGATGATGGTCTTCTTGATGATCACTTCTCTCAAAACTCATATGTGTGTGTACTTACAAATCTCTCTCTTGCTCACATCTATACATGTAGAGATAAGTCTCTACCAAGCTAGAGTGTGAATATTAATAAAATTTTTCAGAGAATGAATTGAATGCTAAATTTGCAAAAGACAAACTTTTAAGCTATTTTTAACACTTCCCATCTCTCTCTCTCTCTCTCTTGCTTTTACAACCTGAGCTGAGTTGCTATCTGAAACCAAAAACCCTTCTTTCTCTCTCTCTAGAAAATATTTCAAGCGGCAAAAAAATAAACAACCAGCGAAGACCTGGAGAGAGAGGAGAGAGAAAGGAAGGAAGAGAGAGATAGAGAGAGAAATGAATGTATGTGTGCACTTTATGGTTTGCTTGTCCGACCATCTTAAACTTGAGCATCTGAAATTACTGAGATATCCATGCTTGGTCATCAAAATTTGCGTATTCTACTAGGATATGTTAAAACAATGTTTTATTTAGTCAACTTCAGGGGTAGGAGAAGGATAAAATTATTTAACAAAATTATTTAGTTATTTAACAACTTAATTATGAAAGTAAACGTAGTATTTGGGAGAAGTTGACATGTAATATATGAAGATATATTACCAGTTTTTTAATTAATTTTACTATGTAAATAGGAGATAAATATATGAAAAGATATTTAAAATTCTATTCTTAATTGGTTACATATTTATAAAAATAAAATATTAATAAATTATACATATTATAGTAATATTACAGTCATATTTGATTAAAAATATAAAATTAATAGTCTTCAGTAAATTTGACCAATTAAGCTACTTAACCAGCATATATAAATGACCAACTTAAATAGAAGTTCTCAATAAAAGAAAATTTTGATTTATAGAGCCTATTTAATATCTACCCTATAGTTATTTGTTCAGAAATCTTTCGGTAGCTAAACAAAACTTGATTTCTTATTCACACCCTATTAATTTTATGAAAGTGTGCAAAATCGTCAAATTGTTTGTAGTTAAGAATGTGTATAAAATGATTATATTTTTAAGTGCAAGGTCCATAACAACGTATAATCTTTTCACTTATAAACGTAGAAAAAGTTCACACTTGAAATAGAGATACATTTTTACACCAAATTTTTCTTCGCTTCCCCTATTAAGGGAAACACGAAGAAATTTAATCCGGATATATAATTTGTATGCTTTTAAGTGTAGAAAAAATAATTTTATGTGCATGCACTTAAAAGTGCGTATATTTTCCTTTACAATTATAAATCTGAATATTATTATGATCTCTTATATTTTTTCGTGCTTAATAATGTAGGTACATGTACGTTTTTATAAGTGCGAATAACTTGACAAAAATATGAACACTTCTTAAAAGCGCATAGAAAAAAAATGCAACCAAGTAAGATTTTGGTTTAAGTTGTGTAATAGCATGAAACTTGTCTTAATGTTCCAATATGGTATCCAAAATATTTTTTTTTACTCAAATGACCATTAAACTTGTTAAAAACGTGTTACTATGCCCATTTTTTAACCTGCAACCGGCTTAGCCGGTTAATCCATGATTTTAAACATATTTTAATTGTCAGGGGTATGATAGGAATCTTGTCATATTGTTCCAATATGGTACTTAAAGTTTTTCTTTTGTACACAACTAAACATATCTTCCAAGAACTTTATTTTTCCTATATTTTTTACTTTAATAACTCCACCTTTCCCTTGTACGTACATCGCAAGTTAAGTTTCCTTGTCATTCAAAAATCGTTTGTAGTATGTATAATCTTGATTGTAATTCTCATTGACTAATTAGGACAATTTTCACAAATTTTAGTGAGTAGTTTCATACAAAATCATACCAAATAAATAGAACATATTAGGAATCTTTAACCAGGGTTGTTTCTTGTCTAAAATGATCAACATTTTATTGGTTTAATTCTCGCAGAAGCATTCAGTTGGAACCTTTAAATTTGTGTTGGAGTTCAATGAAGATGAAGAAGATATTATCACCACTTCAAGATCTACAAAATGAACACTTTCCCTAATTCTGAAAGCATTCCAGATAAAAAATGGTGATGAAAGATATTAAATTAGGGTTTTTACCTGTTGAACATGTTACATTTGATGGAATGGGCATAGTAACACGTTTTTAACAAGTTTAATGGTAATATGAGTAAAAAACACTTTACCATATTTAACATTGACACAAGTTTCATTTCATTACGCAACTTTAACTCTAAGATTTTTTATAATATTGTTTTTGCAATATCTTATTTGCAATACAATTTAATATTTATTATCAATACCCTATAATAATAAGTAAAATTGCGAACAAACATGGGCGGAGACAATTGGGGCTAAAGGGTGATAAGCCCCATCCAACGTACGTAAAGTCCTTAATGTTTTTAAAAGCGTAAGTCTATCACATATTTATTAAACCACCTTATTAAATGTAATTAGTAACCCAAGTATAACTCAAACCGGAAACGACGAAGTGAAGTCTCAAAGTGGCAATTTTGATTTTGAAAAAGATTTCTTGGTAATGAAAATTATGAAAGCAAGGTTTCATAATAGCATGATTGATTATTATCTTCAAAATAGTTTGGTTGTTTACATTGAGACATAGATTAGTAGATTACCGATACGTTTCTGTACAGACAATATAATAGATGAGTTTTATTCAAAGAAACATAGATACGTCAAGTATGTTTTTGTATCGTTATTTTTTGGTTTCATTAAAGTTTTATCAAGATAAAGTATTCAAGTTATTGTTTTAGTTAATATTATGCATCTAGTGTGTCAATTCAATTTGTGACAAACAAACTAGCGATCTTGAAAAACTTTTATGGTTTGGCAACGCTTAAGCGATTTTTCAACACGTAAGTTTCTTTTCTTTAAATAACTTTTCCCTACGAGTAGTCGAACAAATGAGAGGTTGTCAACGAAATTAATTATCTACACACATAATGAAAGTTTAATATGTCTTTCATATATATATATATATATATATATATATATATGAAATTTAAAGAAATTAATTATCTTTCATATAATTATCTAGACAAATAAAGAAATTTAAGAAATATATATTATAAAAAAAGAGTTAATTACTAAAATGGTCATTATGGTTTGTAAATGACTGAAATGGTTCATGTGGTTTATTACTAAAATGGTTCCTGTAGTGCAAAAAGACTAAAATGCCCCTGCACTAAAATACAACTAACACCCACTTTTAACGTCTGTTAATAAAAAGAACCATTTTAGTAACATAATGTCAACTACAGGAACCTTTGGCGTAATTTTTGCTTATAAATGACCAACCAGTAATTTCGTGCAAATCACAGGAAACATTTCAGTAATTTACTCTTTAGTAAATATATGTTATTCTTATATCATTAATTCATTCGGGCTATCGAGGTTCCGTTATCAATACCTATTCCAAACTAATCATTAAATTAAAATCTAATCTTTCTGGACAGAAGTGATCTTTTAACACAAACATTTTAACAACATTAGTTAATTAACGACTTAATTTGTAAAGTATAAACGTAGTATATACTGGGAGAAGTTGAATTGTAATATGTCAAGTTAAACTACGAGTCTTTGGATTAATTCCACTATGGTGTGATGTTGAAAAATATATAGTGTAAATTAATAGGAGATAAATATGTGAAATGACATATAATTCTATTCATTGGTTATATATCTTCTAATATATATAAAAAACTAATTAGAAAAAAATTATTAAATAATCTGAACTATTAATTCAATAAAATATTTAATCTTAACTGTTCACTTCTTTAAATTTAAAATTTTGATTTTGAATTTTTAGAGTTAAACTAATGTGGTTAACCAATATGAATTAAGATAAAGATAATCATTACTGATAAATAAATCAACTAGCATTATTTAAATATTAAATTTGAAAATACAAATATAACAATGATGTAAACCAATAACTAGAATGTAGTAATATATGAATATAACAATATTAGTTTGTCTAATCCGACGTGTATTTATTTATGATTTAATTATTCTTGTATATGATTATAGTATATCTTATTAACAATATTAACGTATATAAATTGTTTCCAAATTTAATTATTCCTTTGTGTTTTGTTTGGTCATTCAAATGTGTTTTTGACTCACTTTTTCATTTGTTTCCAAATAACCTTATATAAATTGGTACTCTTTTAAACTAACCCTTCATTTTACAATAATTTTTAAAATAACCCTAAAATTATAAAAAAAACTTTGTTTATTTCTACAAAAATAAAATATATATACTTTATAAAATATATTTATTTTGAAAAGTAATTATTTTAAATCTTCTTTGGAAACGTAATTTTCTAAAAATAAACTTTTATCAATGCAAAATATTTTTTAATTAACTTTTTTAACGGTAAACATACGCATCAATCCTAATTAATTTACACTCATGTTTATAGTGCGACTTGAACCTTTGATCTCGAAGAGAAAGGGGAACACTTTGAAATCATCATGATACCGTTAGGTTAAAAGCTCCTTGGTTTTTGTTGTGATTAACTATATCATTTGAAGTTATGATTCAAATAAAATAATAAGAGAAATTTCTTTTAATTGTAACAAAAAAAATGTAACTAGAACATTAGTCATGTATTTGAATTATTATCAACCACACATTTATCTACAACTAATTAGGTATAATGGAATGACATAAATTCTTACAAATTTTTCTAATCGAAAGAAAATCAATGTTCAATTAACTTTGTTTATATCAATTTTGTTTCATAAAAAAATTTATAAACCCCGCAGCATCGCGCGGGCTTAAAAACCACTAGTTAACAACTATATTCAATCTTTAAAACCTATCTTAAATATATTCTTAACCATTTTTTAAATATATAATAATGTAATGTTTGCAAGTTAAGTAACGTATAATTTTCTATAATAATTAATTAAATATAATTTTGTTATTAAAAAATTTCAAATTTCAAATTTACATAAAAGGTATTATAATTTTCAATTTAGTGTTAATAAAAGTATTTATATTTTTTATAACAAATTAAAAATCACAATAACTTTAAGTTAAAAAAGTTCATGTTATCTTTATAGCATTTATCTACATAACTTCTGCTACTTTATTTTTTTATTAAAAGAGTTTAATATCTTATAAATAGTAATCTAGGACATGTTAGGATCTTAACTTAACTTTTATCACTAACTTTTACATACATACTTATCCGACTAAATATGAAACTGTTTTTCATATAAGAAACAAATTATATAAGCTGATTTTGTATTTAAAAAGGGTGGTATTTACTAACTTTTTAAACATCCAAATATAATATTTGTTTTTTCCTTCTATATATTCTTTATTTGAAAAGACTATTCATATAATATTAAAGTTCATATGTTATAAAGTTATAATAATAGTAAGAGAAAATTTTATTCGAGAACCGTTATTAGCGCGAGAACCGCGAGAACCAATCTGAGCCGTTCAATTCCCCCTACTTCAATGTCATTGTTCACCCATAATTCCTCACATGCATCCTGCCACCTCTATTCCTCCACGCCCTCCATCCATAATTTTCCCATATCCAAGGAACAACTGAGATTGGTTCTCGCGTTCTAGCGCTAACAACAATTCTCGAATGAACCCTCCCCATAATAGTATTAAATTAAAAAAACAAGTAAGAAGATTAAAAAAAAGTTATTTTAGCAACAACAACAACAACAATAATAGTAGTAATTAAGTAGTAGTAGTAGTAGTAGTAGTAATAATAATAATAATAAATAATAATAATAATAATAATAATAATAATAATAATAATAATAATAATAATAATAATAATAATAATAATAATAATAATAATAATAATAATAATAATAATAATAATAAACAGTTTGCTTTCTTAAAACATTATAAGATTATGTTTTAGTAATAATTACAATAACTGAGATAATACTATTACAAACAATGCAAAAAAAAAACTAAAACTAAAACTAAAACATGATACTTGTTAATATGCTTCGTAAAAGGTAAAAAATAAAATACTATTCATATGTAATATGGTGTTTATGTTTATATAACAGATGAATGCTGAAAAGATTATTAAAGAAACAAAGAATAGTCACCGCAAGAAAAGAAAAAAAAAAGCAGATAAAAAGTAAAACAAAAAAAAGACGAGGGGGATCGAACACCTGACCTTCAGCTTAAAACATATAGGTCAATCCAGCTAAGACACATTCCAAATGGAATATATCCTTGTAATCCCTGTTTATAATACTATGTGGCGCACTTTAGCAAAACTCAATTATAAACAGTAATTCAGCGCACGTTAAGCTTTCTCAAATGTATATATTTATAATTTCCTTCCGTATTGCCTATTGTCACACGATCTCTGCTTCGTCCTTTTTCATGTTGATAAGTATGGTTTTTTCCCTTTTGACAACTAATCATTCACGCTCATTTACAAATATAAAAAAAAGTAAAATATAGGGATATAAACTCAATATGATATAATAAACCCAATATGAAAAGATATAAGTAAAGATGATCACCCAACCCATTATGATCCGTTACAAATAAACATTACCAACACCAACCTGTCATGATCCATTACAACCAAATATTAATCATATTGAATTATTATGACCCGTTACAACTAAATTAACATGACCAACATCAACTAATGATCATTTATTATAAACAAAATACATAACATATCAACCCATTTCAAGTAAATATAACCGTACCCTCACACACTTCTCTCCATTAATAACAAATATACCCTTGCACACCTCATCGATCATTTATTTATCTCTTACAATTCTCCGCTCTTTACACCTCTGATGACCCACAGTGATAAAGCGATTCAAACATCACTAGTATCAATGTCTCATCTCACTCAGATCTCACCCGAGTTCATGTGAAAATTCAAAGGCGTGTTTTAATTTGTAGTTGGGTTAAGTTTCAAAATTTGACCTTAATCTAGATCTTTGGTCTTGATCTAACCAATGACAACGCTTCAAAATTTCACCTTGTTCCATATAATTGTTTACGTGATTTGGGTTTTGATTTGATTGCGGAATCGGTTGGTGTGTTTGATGAAGTATATTTAGTGTTTGATATGGGGTTGTTTGATGAACTTAATTTGGTGTTTGACTTCAAGATGGTGGTGATGGTGGTAGAAGATTATAGAAGTGATGATGGTTAAAGATGAAAGAAATGGTGGTAGTATTTGAAGATGAAGGAAGTAGTGGAGGTTAAAGATGAAGGAGGTGGTAAAGATCTTTGAAGATGAAGGGAAGTGGTGGTGGTTCAAGATGAAGGAACTAGTCGAATATGGAGGCGGTCTACTACATGAAATAGAAACAATAGCAACGATGAAATTAGGGACGGAGGCATTAACTATAGTCACATAGATCGTGGAACGCTCTGGTACGGAAACGTGGTTCGCTAGGTCTCTAAGTTTCGGGTACGAAGGGGGTAGGTCTCCGGTACGAAGTACCAATTTTCTAGGAACGACGTACCTTATACTAAAATATATAATTATATTAATATTAATTCTCAAAGATATAAATTGTATACTTCCCATAAAAACAATTCGGGTTACCAAAAATGTTAGAGACTAACACGTAAAGTAGCGGACAGTGGAATGGAAGAGTGGAATAGGTTATGGTAATGTTGAATATGAAATAAATTCAACATTCTAGCCACTTAAATGGGATTTAAAATCAGTAATTTAAGAATCAATCGATGAAATCGACATGTGTGAACCGCTAACAACTAGTAATCGATGAGTCATGGGTTTTGGAACGGAAGTCATTTCCGCCTATGAAATTAACGTTCTAATTGACCATCTGTTCGTGTCTACATTCATAGGATTCTTCTTAAATGTGTTCTCATTCAAGATTTAAATCAAACAAACTCGAAATTAAACTTCAATTTGGTTCAATTTGACAATCGTTCTAATTAACGTTCCGATTGCCAGTCGATTCATGTTTAACATCTCTCGGATCGTTGTTAATGGCGAGCCCAATCACGATATAAACCCAACATATTCGAAATTGAGTTTTGATTTGGTTTGATTTGTCTATCGTTCCAATTCGCGTACCAGGGTGATGGCTAAAACGTTCGTCGCCACTAATTCTTGTGTTGTTATTGGTCCTAAAAAAGGCTTGCGTAGTTGACCTAACCAAATTATTTCATGTCTCTGCTATAAACTAACGTCACCTCTAAACACTTCACTGTTATTAATAATGTAATAAATAAGGCTTTTGTTCTCTCCCCTTTAGCCGCTGCCTACTCAATTGATCTTGTTCTCTCCTCCGTCCGTCGCTCTCCGATAACTCTCCTCCGTCTGTCTCTCTACGATATCTCTCATTCATGGCACAACCTCCTGTTCGGCACAAGTTTTCTCCGTAACACGTATAGTCCTTCTTGCTCACTCTCACTGCAAGTCACCCCCACTTTCATTGCCGCTATTGGTCCTATTTCTTGTGGTGGTAGTGGTGATTGAAGATGAAGTTAGTGATACTGGTGGTGTTGGTAGTTGAAGATGGAGGTGGTGGTGTTGAATGAAGTTGAAGTGGTGGTGTTCATGGTGGTGTTGGAGTTAGCGACGGTACTTGGAGGTTGTGGTGGTGATAATGGTGCTGGATAGGTGGTGTTACAGTAGAGAGAGAGGGGTAGCTAATAGTAGAGTGAGGGGTAGCTAATAATAGGGACACTACTAGAAAAATTGATATTTCAGACGAAAATTTGCGAAGGACAAAATTCACCGCTAATTAGCGACGAATTAGCGACTGAATAAGTTACCAGATATCAAGGGAAAACCGTCACTGTTCCCTCGCTATTTTGCGACGGATCTGGATTCTGTCGCAAATTAGCGAAGAAAAAAACCATCTCTAATTCGTTGCTAATTAGCGACCTATTTCGAACAGATTTGCGATGGATTCCGAATTGGGGTATATCATCGCTATTCCCTCGCTAATTAGCTAGGGATTTACGAGAGTCGAGAGATAGCGGAACTGAGTTGTCAAGGATCAATGTTATTCCCTCACTATTTCCTCGCTAATTAGTGACGGACTTGCGACGGAACCATGATATTCCGTCGTTATTCCCTCACTAATTTGTGACGGATTCATAATTAAGGTATGTCGTTGCTATCCTCTCGCTAATTAGCGAGGAATTTACAAGAGATCGATTGCGACGGAACCAAGTTATCAAGAATCCACGGTATTTCATTGCTATTCGCTTGCTAATTAGCGACGGATTAAATAAAAATGAATATATATATATATATATATATATATATATATATATATATATATATATATATATATATATATATATATTGAAAAATTCATTCGAGAACCGTTGTTAGCGCGAGAACCGCGTGAACCAGTCTGAGCCATTTAATTCCCCCTATTTCAATGTCATTGCCCACTCATGAATTTCTCACATCCCTGCCACACTCTATCCCTTCATGATCTTTCCATATCCAACAAACGGCTGAGATTGATTCTCCCTTCATGCTCTTCCCTATATATATATATATATATATATATATATATATATATATATATATATATATATATATATATATATATATATATATTATAAGAGGAAATTAAGGTTTGTAAGTGTATGCTAGTGAAGTATATTAAAATGACTAAATAGATAAAGTGGCCCTTTAATTTCATCAAGTATGAATCAGAAAGCTGAAGTACGAAAATGAGAACTCAAATTACGTAATAATAGATGATTAAATAAAGTATGTCTCACATTTTCAAAGTGACCAAGTTTTGAATTCGTGACGACGTCTATATATATTTATATACATATATTTACTTTAGGTTCACCACTCAACAAACGTATTTAAGTTTGTTGACTCTATATAACCTTCACCGACTAAATTCGTCGTTCGATCTATAAATTGTGAAAAAAATACAAAAATAAAAATAAAAAATAATTGAAAAGTTGATGATGAAATCATATGCAACTTATAGTGAACGTACTAATTAATGGCGAGAGAAATTCCATGGTACGTACCTCGTAATTATTTGTTCATATGCGTATGGTCAAACCTATATATATAATATATATATATATGGTCGACTACTTCGTCATTATATGTCGATTAAAAGCAATTTTTGAAGTTAATTAATTATAATATGATGACTAGTAATTAGATTTATGTGCTTTTTTTAACGGCAAAGTTAGTTGTTAGTAAGTTAGTAACACCAAGTTAGAATTAAATTTAATTGCCAAGGTTTGAACCCTGGACCTCCTAGAAGGCTTTGCCTCCCCCTCACTCTTAACCACTAGGCTAAGAGATAATTGGTAGGTTTATGTGCTTAATTGATGTTATATATCAATGAATTCATAAGGACAAATTATTGTAAAAAATGACCTCGTCTTGAGTTATATGTGTTAATTTAAAATAAATGCTAAAATTAGATAATCAGATAATGAACTTTCATATCTTCCACAATGTAAAAAAACTAGTTTTTGATTACTCGCACTTCGTAATGGATTAAAACTAAGGTTGGTAATTTGGGTCGGGTTCGTGTTATCGGGTTCGTTCGTGTTGTTCGGGTTTGGGCTAGTTTCGTGTCGACCCAATTTCGACCCATTTATTTTCGTGTCAAGTTCGAGTCGTGTCACTTTTTTTCGTATCGGGTTCGGGTCGAGACATTTTGGTCAAACGTATATGACGGGTATTTTTTAAATAAGATTTTCGAGTACGTTTTTCGGATACGGTTTTCGATTACTGGTTTCGAATACCGTTTTCAATTATGCGTTTCGAATATCATTTTCAATTACGATTTTTTATTATGGTATTTAATTTCGGTTTTCGAGTACGGTTTTCGTTATAAAATTTTTGAATTCCTTGTTCATTTCCAATTTTCTCTACTAACTGGTGAATAAACCACGGATTGAAATATCGAATACCAATACAATTTAGTAGCTTTAATGCAATAGTACAAACTAGTGACAAACTATGGATCAAAATAACCTTACGGAAATTATCCAAATTCAAAAGGCAAGTCTTTTATCCCCTTTTCCGTTGTATTCTTGAAATTAAACCATGAAGTAATATTATTTAAGTTTAATTCTTTTATTGTTTATTTGAGTTTTTAGAGTTTAAAGATTTTGTACTTTTGTTTATCGGATTTTATTACCTAAGATGTCACTCCCTTATTTGAATCACAATCTTCTTTTTGAAACTAAAATTTTAAGTATTAAAGAAAATTTTATAATTTTTAGTTATACCCTTATACGGGTCAATTTCAGGTTGTAAGGTAGACCCTAACCCGACCCATTTATTTTCGTGTCAACTTCGTATCGACCTGCTTTTGACCCACTTCGGGTTCGTGTCACTTTTTTCATGTCGGGTTTGGGTCGTGTTTCAGGTCGGGTCAGGATTTACCAGCCTTAGTTAAAACTGCTCATTCTTAATTTATATTGCTTATTTTTTTTTACAAAATTTAAAACTAAAGTGAATTTTTTTTCAAACAATGAGATATTGAAAATGTAGTGAACTTTTATTTTAAAAATTACTTGTGCATTTACTTTATGTAATTCAAATTGAAAATAATTAAGGTTTGATATGTATCGTATTACATCCAATAATATGGTTAATTTCATAAATCTTTTTAATCGGGGGAATCTTTACACTGTGAGAAAAAATAGAAAACTCTAATACTGTTATAAAAATATATTTAGAATTAAATGAATTCAAAAGGTTTTTTGTTGTACAAAGAAGCTATGAACACAAGATGCGCATTGTAAGAAATATTGGTGAAAAAAAAAAGTTTCTATCATATATATCACTAAATTTAAACGTATATTTACACTACTATATTAAGTATACAATACAATACTCTTTCTCTTTTAAAAATTAAGAATTCTTCAAATTTCAATTAAAATTAAATCTCCATCCTTTATTTTATATACATTAATCTCATTCATCAATTTAATAAACATTTCACCTCATTATCTCTTTCAATAAATAAATATCTTAATTACAATAAATTATAATTTATTTTTCACTAAAAACATGTATTTCAATTATTTAAATAAAAGTGTAAAAACAATATTGCCCCACTATTAAACAAAACTTTCAATATAACATAAATTGAATAAATAATACTACTTAAATTATATTAAATTTATTGTAACATTCAAGTTTCATTCGCAAGTATTATTGATTCCTCCGTCCTTGTCACCACAAGTTTTCACCATTCTCCTTATTTGATTGTTGTTGTCGCATTGCGCGGGTAACCCCACTAGTATTTTTAAAAAGGGCTTAGTTTATCAAAGTGTATCCAACTTGTCGCGTTTTGTTATTGTGTGAATCTAAATTTAAAATTTTTTATTGTATGTATCGAATATTTAATTTGTCGCTATTGTGTGTATTAAATTTTCTATTGTATGTATTAAACTTATGAATTTTTCCATTTTTATGTATTTATAAAACACACAATATCAAAAAATTATAAGTTTGTTACACACAATAGAAATTTTTAAAATTTGATATATACAATAGCAAATCATGACAAGTTGAATACATTTCGATGAACTAATTACTATTTAAAAAATTACCAATATCTAAAAAATTGAGGCTAAATATTAATTTTGATTCTTTTGAGATATAAAAATAGAATCTAAGTAAAATTTATAAAATGATTATTTTTAAACTGACGTAAAAAATAATAAATATAATATCATGAAAATTACAAAATAGGAAACAACACTTCTCACGATCCCAAATTAGATATACTAAATAGGTAGTGTTACAAAAGATGAGTGATATATTCTTTTACTAGTTTCTTTTATTTATCTTTTTACTCATAAAATTAGAATAAGTATCAAAATCGACAAAAGATGTAGGCAAAGAAAATTAGTAGATTCCTAACGTCAACTTGTAATAAACGTGAGTTTGGAGGTGGACACTTTTAAGTTTCATAAGAAGGCCATTTGCACTATAAGTGGATCGAATCTAAACCTCCCACACAATCAAAGATGTATTAAATTGTTTGCTAAATAGACAGTATATAACATCTCACCATAATTCATTGGTTTTCATATTATAATAAAATTTAATATGTGACTCTAAAGTATAATCAATAAACTAGAACGTATTGTGCACAAATTACTTATTTTTTTTATAAAAAAAATCTTATTCTCTAAACATCTATCTCTTATAACAAAAGAAATTTGTGAACAATTTCTTTTAACACAAGGTCAACTACTTAAAAAAATTTAAAATAATAAAATATAATAATAATCAAAAAGCGTAAAAAATAAAAATGTAAATTAATAGTAATAATAAAAAAATGTAAAAAAACAAATAAAAAAAGTGGGATCGTGGGATCATAAGATCGTATAGCGATCTTACGATCTTATCTCTTTATGATCCTACAATCGGGATCGCAATTTTGATAACATTACACTATATAACTAACATTTATTAGGTTAGAATTCATTAGTTTCTGATAAATATTAGTATTTCATTACAGTTACTAACATTTATTAAGTTATGTGTCATGTATTCTGTTTGTTAAGGTTTATGACTCGTGAATATTTCTTACCATTGAAACAATATAGATAATATATATAGTGTATACATGAAAATTTCAATGGGTCTTGGACGTGACCTAACTATAAAGAGGGATATAAGCTAAACTATATATTATTATACACATTAACACTCCTCCGAAGTTTGAGTGAAAGGTTGAAAATGACACGCAAATTACTGGTTCTGAAGTCATGAAATAACGAAGATGGAAGCCCTTTCGCAAAAAAGTCATTGACTTTTCCTGTTGGTGCCATGTGGAAGTAAAGATTAAATTCGTCTTTAAGTGTTTGGAGCTGTAAATCAACTCTCGAAAGAGAAGATTATTAGAAAATCAAAAGATACAGGGGGATTTTGTGAGAGAGTTCTTGGAGAGAGTGTGTTTAGACTTTAGATACATAGTTCCTCATAGATCGAGAGTAAGTCAATAGCTTTGATACCATATTAAGATTTATAATTCATGTAAGTATCATTTACCATTGATACTAGTAACGCCAATTATACAACATCACCAGATAGGTTATAGACTCTTCACAAAATAAGAACAAGAAATCAAGAACACAATAGAAAGTTGCATCAGACGTTTTGGCGGTTTCCGACAGCTAGTGTTCTATCCAAATAGTTACTGGCTACTACTTTTATATATGTATTTACTTAATTGATTATTTTTGTTTAGAAGTTCCTTTCGATTTACATGTCAAAAATTGATACTGCTTATATCAGAAATTAGTGTCACATGCTTTCTTGTGTACCAACTTGACATCTTAGGTTAGATGACGCATGCAACGCCTATAAACAATAAATCTCTTCGGGGATTCAGAACATTGAACTATATTAAGCTTGATGACGAGGGTTGGTGTTAAATAGCAGGAAAAAAAACACATCATATTTGAGAGGACGTGTCGAGTAATGTCTCATATATATATATATATATATATATATATATATATATATATATATATATATATATATAGGGGAGGGATCCATTGAGAACCGATTTTATTGCGAGAACCGCGAGAACCAAACTTAGCCGTTGATTTGATAAGTGAAATTCATGGATGGAGAGCGTGGGGGGATCAAGTGTGGCAGGGTGTATGTGAGGAATTCATGGGTGGGCAATGACATTGAAAGAGGGGGAATTGGACGGCTCAGATTGGTTCTCGCACTAAAAATGGTTCTCAATGGAACTTCTTCCTCTCTCTCTCTCTATATATATATATATATATATATATATATATATATATATATATATATATATATATATATATATATATATATATATATATATATATATATATATATATATATATATATATATATATATATATATATGGGAGGGTTCATGCGAGAACCGTTGTTAGTACGAGAACCGCGAGAACCAATCTCGGTCGTTCCTTGAATATGGGAAGTTTCATGGATGGTGAGTGTGGAGGGATAGAGTGTGACAGAGTGCATGTGAGGAATTCATGGGTGGGCAATGACATTGAAAGAGGGGGAATTTGACGGCTCAGATTGGTTCTCACGGTTCTCGCACTAAGAATAGTGCTCGCATGAACTTTTTCATATATATATATATATATATATATATATATATATATATATATATATATATATATATATATAGGGTGAGGATCTGCTACAAAATAAATAAAGGTACAAAATGTAAGGTGAAATCTGGACAACACGATCTATCTAAAAAGTCAACCAAAAAAGTTATTATTCTAACCAAAATTTCGGAATAAAAAAAATAAAAAAGGGTAATATGGTAAATTAAAAAAACATAGAAAAACGTGGGCAGATCTCTATTCCCGTCGGCCAACTCTCAAATGCAAAGGTACAATCATTTAATGCACAATATGCAGCCATTTGATGCACAAAATACACTATTGATTTATATATTACATTTGATGCACTAGGTACAACCATTTGATGCACGGAATAAAAATTATACATATTTTATGGTAACCTGGTGCACAAGACAGAAAGACAGCGGCGGCGGTGATGCACGGGCGGTGATGGTCGGCGATGCACCTTGACCACTTACAAGAAAGAGAGACGAAGAAGCGGTGGTGGCGACGGGCTTCACGAAGGCGATGCTCAATCGTTTTTTACCATTTAATAATCGTCGCCTATGCACATAACAGCCGTTGCAAAGGCCACGACGACTTCACAGGTGGGTTTCGTGTGACGGTGGTGGTCGGCAAACTCACAGAGGCGGCGACGAGCTTCTCATGTGGCGGTGCCGGCGGCAGATGCAACCGGCGACATATGTGACACATTGAGGCAATGCAAAGCAGCGACTACGTAATCGGGATTTGCGCAGGGAAAACGGCGGAAGGTTTTGGGCAGCGACGTATGAGTGGAGGCGGCAAGTTAAAAACGCAGACCTAGGGTTTGCGATCCTGGGTGGGGAGAAGTTATAGGAGGAGAGAGACAATACATTTATTTTCCACTTTTACCCTTTCTAATTAAATTTAATTAAAGTACACGTGGCAACACCAGGTTTCTCCCTATATTTTGTACCCTAATTCTATTTTTACTGATTCTATATATATATATATATATATATATATATATATATATATATATATATATATATATATATATATATATATATATATGATTTACTAATATATTTAATAAAAGTCTTGGGTTACAAACCACTTTCAATCACCTAATTTTAAGTTGAAATCTCACAACGTACTTAAAATTCACATGTAACACCCTCCTAACCGGCCTAGTATAATTAAGGTAATTAAGTGATTAACCTTGATTTATTTGATTTGGAGGCATTAGTATTTGTGATTATTATTATATGTTTGATTAATTGTTATATATGTAATTATATCTATTAATATTATTAGATATATTTTATTAGTTTAATTGAGATAGTGGATGGTGAGGTGGCCGGTTATGGTGGAATTAGTCACCAACACCCCACCACTTTGTTCCTTACATGCAAATCAATTGAGAGTGTTGTGTGTGTGCTTTCTTGCTTTCGGCCGAAGAGAGAAAGAAAGAAAAAGGAGAAACAAATTCATGAATCTTGCTTGTTACATTGATTAATTGAAGTTCTAACATCATCAGGTTAGATTAACTATACATTTAGTTTATAAATGCCAATTAGATTCTTTGATTATGAACAAAACCGTATGAATGATGATTTGATGAATTCGTGAGTTTAAATGATTGCATGTTAGAATAAATTGTTAAATTATGTTTATAACATGTTGATAAAGTGTTCTGGAAAGTAGAATTAACATGCATGATAGATTACAGTTAGAATCAAAGTTTAAATTGAAGTTATATGTTGATCGGAATCTGAGTTATGAACATTCGGAATTGTTGATATGAATTGATCGGAATTGATGAATTCCGATAAAAGTATTCTCAGAATTTATTTTATCGGAATTCGAGTTATGAATCGGTCGGAATTGGTGAATTCCGATCAATGTGATCGGAATTGAGTTGAAATCTGAGTAAAAGGAACTGTTTGCCTTAACACTTTTCTCGGAATTGATATGATCGGATTTGGATTTACACGGTATTGGGCATATCACTCGGAATTGACTTTTATCGGAATTGACTTTTATCGGAATCCTACTTTTATCGGAATTAACTTTTGTCGGAATGTGCCTTTGCTCGGAATTGAAATTTGATCGGAATTATATGTATGCTTATGCTCGGAATTTGAGTTTTATGAGGAAATCCGAATGAAGATGAAATTTAATGAACTCCTTGATGACTTAAAGATAAACATGAATATGTATTCAGTTGTGGCCATGACAAATGAAGGAGTATATGTAATGCCTAAGCTACAGAGTTCAAAGAATTCACAAAATTACAGGATGTTAAGGGTAATTGTCAATGATGGTATATTAACTTGTATATACATATAGATGATATGTACTTGTTGATTTTATGTACATACGATGTATTGTGCTTATTGTGATTAGTTAAGCAAATACTGACTAGTAGTTGTTTGCTCAGGCGGTGACAAGACTCAGTAGATACGATTACTGAGTAGCTTGAGCTTTTGAAGATATCGGTGAGTGGATATATATCTTTGGATATATGGGATGTAATTCCTGATTGTATTGCTCTTTAAGATATTGTATCTTGTTTATCTGTATATATACATGACGTATTCAGAGATCAGCTTGTTTGACTGGGCTTGTTGCTTGGGGATATACAGTAACTGATCTTGAGGGGCATTTGTTGCACTCAAGGGTGCTTGTACTGTGATCCATGTTAGCAGGGCTATTGGTAAGCCTATGCTTTGGCAGGCATAGGTTGTAGGTGTTGCAACGCTGCCGATACTCTTTGACGATTGAGCATTGTGTGTTGGGGTTTTATGCCTTGTATGTACTTTGATATCTATTCTCTCACTAGCTTTGTGCTAATCCTCCACTGTTGTAATCTTTTACAGGACACTCCTGGTATGTGGATAATAGAGGTGGAGCTGGATTTTTGGACTGATCTTACTCTGATATCGATTTTGTTTTGTAAAGAGCATGTTTTTGTGTAACACTGTAGATGTCTTTTGTTAAGCAAACAAGTTCAAAGTTATATCCTTACACTAATATCTTAATATAATTATGTAATTAATGTAATTAAGCTTCCGCGCGTATTTCAAAGTTGATTAAGAAAATACGGTAATACATCACAACTATATTTTATCTTTGTCATAACAAAAGAAAACTGTGAAGTGCATAAGGCCCTTTGAAAAAAGGGTGCTACCTTCTTTCTTGTCCCTTTAACAACAGTTCGATCTGTATAAATTTGGGGCCCTTTTATTTAAGGGTTTAGTTCATAAAAGTGTATCCAACTTTACACATTTTGCTATTGTATGTACTGAACTTTCAAACTTACCATTTGATGTATCAAACTTTTTGAAAGTTACCATTTAGTGTATTGTATTACCTATTCTCCAGGTAACAGGTAGTTTTTTTAACTTTTAATATTTTTAAAATTACACATCACTAAATAATTGCCATGTGTGTATATCTTGATGAAATCCAAAAAAAATAAATGAATAATGAAGAACAAGAAGAATATTTGAAGAACACAAACCTAAAATTGACGTTTAAACCCTAGAAGAACAAGAACCCAGATTGGTGAACAATCTTCATCGGCTATGAAGATGATGATAAACCCAGAAATCGAATCAAAACCAGATATATAACATGAATATTCCTACTATATTCACGAACAAGAACCCAGAAATCGAACCAAAACCAAGAATAGGAACCGTAAATCAAGAACAAAAACCGTAACCTAGAAATCGAACCAAACAAGAACCAAAACCAAAAATAAGAACCAAATCCCAGAAATCGAACCAAACCAAACCAAAACCAAGAACAAGAAATCGAACAAAGTTTCTGGTGGAGGAGAGCCCTTAATCGAACAAACTAGTGTACCTGGATAAGAAGGTAAACAGAGACCTAAATCGAACTGTGATAAAACAAACCCTAGATCTGAACTTTGCATATCACACACATGATCATAAAGCTCTTCAATAGACGGTTCAACAACACCAGAATCGAATAAACTTGAATGGCGTAAAGTTTGATTCAGAGCCTTAAATCGAACAAACCCTAGATGAAGAACTGTAACACTGTACTTTTTAAACATAAAAATTTACTGCACGCGGAAGCTAATTACATATAATTATCTTAATTACATAATAGATACAAAAAGATTTAACTTGTTTGATGTACAAAGACCTTTACAGTGTTAATACAAAAACAGGCTCTAACTAAATATCTAGCTGTTGGATTCTGTGCAGAGATAGATAACATGTACTATCGTATCCAATACTATGTGGCACTAAAGGATTACACCGCTGCACACCCAATTAGAACCTACTGGATTTTACATGTTTGTGTATCACAATAATTAATAGTTTAATTAATTATTGAGAAAGAGAAAAATAATAAAAGTTATTTATTATTTAAAAGGAGAAGTTAATATTTAGTTTAAATATTAACGGGACCAATTAATTAATAGTTATTAATTAATTAGAAAGGTCAAGGGTATATTATGTAATTAATTAGTAGTTTAATTAAAGCTGGGCTTTAATTAAACGGGCTTTGGCCTAATAAGGTTTATTATATAAACTTCATTAAGCCTCATTAATCAATAAGCTAATCACAATCAAAGAATTACCCTAATCTCTCAACTCTCCTCTCTCTCTCTCGGCGACGCAAGGACAAAGCCGAAACCACCATTGTGGTGGCCGGCGGCGGCGCAAGCAAGAACCACCACTGAGCGGCGGTGGGTGGTGCGACGGTACACACACACAGACAAGCGGGTCTCGTTTTGATCCGGGTTTAATCCTTAAGCGGTCTAGCAGCCTGTTCGAGGTGGTGCAGTAGCGGTGGATAACCTGCAGCTGTCTAGGGGCATAGAGAAAGTTTTTGGATTGCAACAAAGGTATAACTTTCTAATCCTCTTCCTCTTTTAGTTTCGGTACGAGTTAGATGAGATCACTGGAGGAGGTTTTATTCCGCTGTGCATGTTTTTATACCCTACAAAACCCTTCAGTGGTATCAGAGCCACTTCTAACCTCGTAGGAGACTAGGTAGGTTTCTTTTTATTCTGATGAAAGGGTTTGTCTTTTATCAAGAAAAAGGTTTTTTAATTATCCAGAATGATAAAAATCAAGTTTTGATCTTTATTGGATAAACCTTTGATAAAAAGATTGTTAGATTTAAATATTAATTAAATCTGTTTTTTTTATTATTATTGTTATTATTTGCGATGACAAAACCGAGTACACCACCATCATCGGCGGCGGTCTCAGGCGGTGTTTGTGGTCTGATCGACGGCGTCCCAGTCGTGGGCGTCGGCTGGACGACGACAATCCCGAGGAGAGGCGGCAAGACGGCCATGATCGGTGGTCGACCGTGAAACATGGGCCTAGCGGCGCGATCGCGGCCCAGTTAGCGGCGCTAGAAGCGTGGTGGGCTTAGGCCCAGAGAACCACGGCCCAGGAGGTCTGCGGCCCAGTTTGGGTTTAGCGGCTAGGGTTAGCGGCGCTAAATGCTGTTTTGGGCCTCGGCCCAGTTTTAATTTCCCGGTCTGTTTTTTCCCGATCCATGACCCAGTTTAAATATTTGGCCCAGCTCGGGGTTCAGATATTTTGTGGTCAATATTAAATTGAAATACAGCTGTTATTTTAATTTAAGGTTTAAATATTATTTTGAGTTTTTGATAAAACTTAAAATATATATTTATTGCAAATAAAGAAAAACAATATAGGGGTTTTAACAGGTTGTTAAAATCAGTAATTTTTCATCAAGGTGAATAATTAGAAATCAGTTACTTTACTTTCATGTATTAGTTTAGTACATGTTTGGGATGTCATAGCCGAGCCCTAGACCTTGTGGATTGTTTTTTATTTCCTGCACTTGTGGTTGTGACTGGTTTATTATTTTATGGTGTGGGGAGGCCTGCGTGCCACTTACAACCCCTATTCTATTTTGTAAAAGTATTAGATTAGCGGGCCTGCGTGCCTTTGAATATCTTGTAATTTTATTATTTCTAGTTTTTAGAATAGAATAGAATAGATTTATAGAATATATATATCTGGACCAAGATGCAAGGAGCAGGGAGCAAGAAGGAGGATTGGATGCTGGAGCCAGTGGGAGCTTCAGAATGCCATGCCATGTGTGTTGTGTTTTCCACTTAGGTTTTGACCGTCGTGTTTTTCGTGTGGCTCACGAAACCGACAATAGTTAAGGGCAAGGCTAAGGCATAGTTGTTCATGGTTGTTTTATTTCTTTACATATTTTATATATGCGTGGTTGTGATTAACACGATGAAATAAAACAAGGGTTTTAATAATAGTTAATTATTAAACAGATGTTTTAAAAGAAAACTGGCATTAAGTTTTTCTCGTTAAAAACTTGGAAATCCTTTTTAGAAAAATCTTAGATCAGTGTGCTACCCACCTAATGGTACACCCTAACTGTTAAACGGTACTCGGGTGTCGGAAGTGCCCAAACCTTGGGCATCCGGGTTCAAACCATTGCGGGAAGGGGCATGAAAGGTTCTGCGATAATCGGGAGTCCCGGCCAGAATTCATGCTGTCTTAGGTGGTGCGATCTATTTTGGTGATAATCGGGAGTCCCGGCCCAAAATGCACTAGAGGGACTAAACATGCACGGTTCTTGTAATCGATGTCCCGCGGATCTAGGAGTCGTGTCCAGTTAGGATACGATTGGTATAGTTTTTACTTACCAGAAATAGCATTGTCCCGGTGGGAAGTGCCCAAACCTTGCATCGGGAAATGTGAAATATGGATCCTAGTCTAATAATTTAGTGTTTAAAAGGTAATAATTATTAGAAGATGTAATCAATGCTGAATCGATTTTATCTTTTCTTTTTCTGTAGATGACTTTTTTATCTGTTGTTCCGTTTTATTCATCAAGAGAATCTCTAAGTCTCATCACTGGCAAATGGAAGTTTTCAGGTCCAAACTTTGCTGTTTGGAAGTTGCATCTGAAAAACGTTTTGGGTGCACAGGGAAAGCTTCACATCATAGAGACATTGCCTCCAGAGCGACCAGGAGTAGATGCCCAGGATAGTGAGTATGACACTTACTATCAGTATCTGGATGACGAGTCTGACGTCATGTCGATTCTCATTCTCACAGCATCATCCGAATTTACGGATGATCTCCGTGAGAAGTCTTATGAGGTTGTTCAGGGATTGGAGCAAAAGTTCAAGTTTAGTGAACGGATATGTCGCATGCTACTGATGAGGGAAATTCTTTCAGCCAAGATGAAAGAAAGTCAGCCTATTAGCGATCATCTCATTAATATGAGAAGGCTCTTAGATTGCTATGAGAGCTTGGAGTCAAAATCAAAACCACATGAGCAAGTTATGCTCTTGTTCGGTTCCTTATCGGACTATTACCAGAAAAGAGTAATGTATGTCCTCGGTGATTTTGAGATGACTGTCGCAGGGTTGCACGAAATCCTCATGTGCATTAGCGACGAGTTGAACCCGAAGCAGCTAGAGTCACCAGTTGTGGACCCTATGCAGGAGGATGACTGGCTAGAAGAAGTTGGAGAAATTTGTTGCCCAGACTGTGGTAGCAAGGATTCATGCGAGCACTCACTCGACATAGATCAGCTGGACATTGGTTCGCCCAATGATACAGGTATCTTTATGATAGATTGTCTTGTTACTTCTTATGAATCATGGGTATTGGATACCGGATGTGGTCATCACATATGCAATCATTTGCAGGGATTCAAGAGAAGTAAGAAGCTGAGACAATGAGATATGGACCTGCGGGTAGGCGAAGGCTCCATGGTTGGTGCTGAAGCTATAGGGACATATTGTCTTAGTTTGCCTTCGGGCATGGTCTTAGAACTAGAACCTTGTTATTATGTTCCTAGACTAATCAAGAATGTTATCTCTTTCAATTTGCTAATAGACTGTGGTTTTGCTTATGTTTTTAATGAAAAAGTTATTTCATGTTTTAGAAACAATGTTTTCTTTTTCAAAGCCACTCTAGAAAACGGTCTATATACGCTAAATTTAGATAACAATGACATCTATCATATAACTAAGAGATCCAAGAGTAACTTGAATCAGACTTACCTCTGGCATTGTCGTTTAGGACATATAAATGAGAAACGCATAGAGAAACTCCGAGATGACGGAATTCTAGAACCATTTGACTTGGAGTCATATGATGTTTGCGAATCTTGTTTGTCTGGTAAAATGACAAAGCAGCCTTTCAACAGTGAGAATGAAAGGGCCAGCGAGTTATTAGGGATTATACACACGGATGTGTGCGGACCCTTTACTCCGGAGGCTAGAGGAGGATACCGGTATTTCATAACCTTTACTGACGATTTCAGTAGGTTCGGTTATGTCTACCTCATGAGACTTAAATCTGAAAGTTTTGACAAGTTCAAACAGTTTCAGAATGAGGTACAAAATCAGCTGGACAAGAAGATAAAGTTGCTTCGATCGGATCGAGGTGGCGAGTATCTGAGTCAGGATTTCGACGATCATTTGAAGGAATGTGGGATTGTTTCACAACTCACACCTCCGTATACACCTCAGATGAATGGTGTATCAGAAAGGAGGAATCGTACATTGCTTGACATGGTACAATCAATGATGAGTCGAAGTTCATTACCATTGTCGTTTTGGGGACACGCACTCGAGACAGCGGCGTTCATGCTGAACCGGGTTCCAACCAAATCGGTTGAAAAGACACCGTTCGAGGTATGGACGGGGAAAAAGCCCAAAATGTCTTTTTCTCAAGGTTTGGGGATGTGAGGTGTATGTTAAGCGAACATTCACGGATAAACTCAATTCCAAATCAGATAAGTGTATCTTCGTGGGCTATCCCAAGGAAACCATGGGATACTATTTCTACAACCCAGACGAGAACAAAGTTTTTGTTGCTCGTAAAGGGGTATTCTTGGAGGAGAAGTTTCTTAACTCAGAAACTCCAAGAAAAGAAATAGAGCTTCAAGAAATTGAAGAGGAGGAGATTACACCACCACCGATAGTTGAACCTGTAGTTCAACAAAGAATTGTTGAACCTTAACCCGAGTCTGTGGTTGAGGAAGAGGTGCAAACACAAGACCTTCGCAGGTCTAGTAGGCCTCGTAATGAGCCAGATAGGTATCTGGGATTCCTAGTTGCTCAAGACGAAGGGGATCTTTTAGAACCCACTACCTACCAAGACGCTGCCTCAGGTTTAGAATCTGAGAAATGGCTTGAAGCCATGAAGGCAGAGATGCAATCCATGTATGACAACCAAGTTTGGGAGTTAGTGGATTTGCCTCAACACAGTAAAGCTGTTGGGTGCAAATGGGTCTTCAAGAAGAAGACAGACATGGATGGAAAGGTGCATACTTTTAAAGCAAGGCTGGTGGCAAAAGGTTTCACGCAAACTCATGGTGTTGACTATGATGAAACTTTTTCCCCAGTGGCAATGCTTAAGACTATCAGGATCCTTATGGCCATATCAGCATATTTTGATTATGAGATATGGCAGATGGATGTCAAAACCGCTTTCCTTAACGGGAAACTGACATAGGATGTATACATGATACAGCCGGATGGTTTTGCGGATCCAAAGAATCCTAATAAAGTATGCAAGTTGCTTAAATCCATCTATGGACTAAAGCAAGCATCTAGAAGCTGGAACTTACACTTTGATGAGCGCATCAAAGAGTTTGGTTTTACCAAAAGTGAGTTCGAGTCGTGTGTTTACACCAAATTCAGTGGGAGCGCGGTAACCTTCCTAGTCTTGTATGTAGATGACATACTGCTAATAGGAAACAATATACCAGTGTTACAAGGAGTGAAATCCTGGTTAGGTAAATGTTTCCAGATGAAAGACTTGGGAGAAGCTGCTTATATACTGGGTATAAGGATCTATAGGAATAGATCTAAGCAGCTTATCGGACTTAGTCAAAGTACATATATTGACAAAGTCGTGAAAAGATTCAAGATGGATGAATCCAAGAAAGGATTTATTCCTATGCAATCTAGCGCGATTTTGAGCAAGGCTCAGTGTCCTGTGTCTAGTCAAGATCAGGACAAGATGAAATTGATACCATATGCCTCGGCAGTTGGTTCAATCATGTATGCCATGCTGTGTACTAGACCCGATGTTGCCTACTCTATCAGTGTCACGAGTAGATATCAGCAAAATCCTGGTGAAGCCCATTGGGTAGCCGTCAAGAATATTCTCAAGTATCTAAGAAGGACGAAAGACATATTCCTAGTATATGGAGGTTCGATGGATGAGCTCAGTGTAACTGGTTACACTGATGCTAGTTTCCAGACCGACAGGGACGACTTCAGGTCGCAGTCAGGATTTGTCTTTACCCTAAACGGAGGAGCCATATCTTGGAAGAGTCAGAAGCAAGATACAATAGCAGATTCTACTACAGAGGCAGAGTATATTGCGGCAAGTGATGCGGCAAAGGAAGCCGTCTGACTGAAGAATTTTATCTCGGATCTTAGAGTTGTTGCCAGTATCTCTAGACCGATCGATATATTCTGTGATAACTCAGGGGCTGTGGCGCAAGCTAAAGAGCCTAGAGATCATCAGCGGACTAGGCACGTACTCAGGAAATATCACCTCATCCGAGAGATCATTGAAAGAGATGATATTAGACTGCAAAAGATACCGACGGACGACAACGTTGCTGACCCGTTGATGAAGCCGCTAGCTAGAGCTAAGCATGAGAGGCATGCGAGTTCCATAGGAATGCAGTACTTGGAACATAGCAGCTAGTTCGTGTTTTTTGATTATTACTATAGATGTAACTTGAAACTCATTTATTATGTAATTACATTTCATGGGATTGAAATAGGAAGTTTTTACATAATTGTTTCTAGTTGTCTATTTTTAGCATGTTTAACCTATCCCTGACAAGTCAAGTGATGAATTGTCTAAATGTCCGTAGCTACTTAATGTAGTGGGAGCTACATTAGGGAGGTAACGCTATTATGGATATTTGATGATTTATTCAGGTATGAGTAAAAGCACAAGGTTGTGACCAAATGTTCATAGATATTTATCAGGGGATAAATATTGGGGTGATCCGCATCGAGTTTACTTCATGGAGCATAAACATAAGTAAACTTGATAGGTTGTCCTTAGACCTGAGATATTTGGTTTGAGGCGTGGTAACTTCTGTACTTTAGCATGTTCTAACGTCACGCCGTAACAGGGTGATCATAAGGGGCTTGTCTAGGTGCAGCGGAAGCCATGTGCTCAAATTGCAAATAGTCAAGATGGGATTTGCACCTCTTTTTTAGGAGAGATATTTTCTGAGCTCCTTGACGATTACGACTGCTGAAAATGCGTGGCCGCGCTCAGTTAGAATGATAATTCTTCATTCGGTAAACTGTAACTGCAGAGTGTTGAAATCAGAGTCGAGAAAATCTGAGTATTTGATAAGATCCCTGCTCCATGTAAAATACTCAAATTACAAAATATCGTGATGCAAAAGGAAAAGCCTAGATAATCCAAGGCGTGGATTATGTCTCTAGATATAAGAGATCTCATAGTCTGGTAAACCTAAGCGTCTGGCTAGGGACCTCCTTAGGCCAACGATGTACAAGGAGTGTTACTTATCTTGCACAAGTGGGAGTCTGTTGGATTCTGTGCAGAGATAGATAACATGTACTATCATATCCAATACTATGTGGCACTAAAGGATCACACCGCTGCACACCCAATTAGAACCTACTGGATTTTACATATTTGTGTATCACAATAATTAATAGTTTAATTAATTTTTGAGAAAGAGAAAAATAATAAAAGTTATTTATTATTTAAAAGGAGAAGTTAATATTTAGTTTAAATATTAACGGGACCAATTAATTAATAGTTATTAATTAATTAGAAAGGTCAAGGGTATATTCTGTAATTAATTAGTAGTTTAATTAAAGCTGGGCTTTAATTAAACGGGCTTTGGCCTAATAAGGTTTATTATATAAACTTCATTAAGCCTCATTAATCAATAAGCTAATCACAATCAAAGAATTACCCTAATCTCTCAACTCTCCTCTCTCTCTCTCGGCGACGCAAGGACAAAGCCGAAACCACCATTGTGGTGGCCGGCGGCGACGCAAGCAAGAACCATCACCGAGCGGCGGTGGGTGGTGCGACGGTACACACACACAGACAAGCGGGTCTCGTTTTGATCCGGGTTTAATCCTTAGGCGGTCTAGCAGCCTGTTCGAGGTGGTGCAGTAGCGGTGGATAACCTGCAGCTGTCTAGGGGCATAGAGAAAGTTTTTGGATTGCAACAAATGTATAACTTTCTAATCCTCTTCCTCTTTTAGTTTCTGTACGAGTTAGATGAGATCACTGGAGGGGGTTTTATTCCGCTGTGCATGTTTTTATACCTTACAAAACCTTTCACTAGCATCAGAGAATTGGTTCGTCCATATTCCCAGCCCAAAAGCATCAAGCTCACCAAAGAGTATCTGCAAAACAATCTAGTGGGGAATTAGCACAAAGCTAAGTGAGAGAACAAATATCTAAACATACACAAGGCAAATATGCCTAATATCTAATTAATTTATTACCTTAATTAATCTAGGCCAAAGGAATAGTAATCAGTTTCTTATGGCACTAGATACTAGCCCTTTGGAGACTTAACCAATCCATGCCTAGTACTAAGTCAAACCCCGGTATAGGCATCAGCAAACAGTCTACAGGCAAACTAGTACCATCAATGTCTATAGACACCCCAGTCACATAAGAAGTTACAGTAACTATCTTACCATATGCTATCTCTACTTCTAAAGGAGTAGTAACCACAGAAGCAGGCAGTTTCAATTTATCACACAAAGATACAGATATAAACGATCTATTTGCACCAGAGTCAAATAACACACGGGCAGGAACAAAGTTTACAATAAACATACCCGTGATCACATCACTGTCTTCCGCAGCCTCTGTAACAGTTATCTTGAAGGTTCTCCCTTACGCAGAAGGTGCAACCTTTCTCTTATGACCTGCAGAAGACGATCCCCCGACATTGGCTACCCCCTGCCCCGTCCCCCTTTGCCTCGGTTTTGTGCATGCTCCAGCTCTATGACCCTCTTCGTGACAATTCCAGCAAACATTTGTTTTAAACTGATAGACTGATGGTTCGTGGCCAAATCCACCACAACGCAAACATCGCTTCATCTGTGATGTGCACGGACCAATATGACTAGCATTGCAGGGTTTACACCACGGCTTGTTCTGAATAAACCCTGAACCTTTTGATTTCTGATCACCCCGATTCTAGTTATTTTGCCACTTGCCCTTGTTCCCACTCTGATTTCCACCGGATTTGTGAGACGACCCTTTCTCACGATTCATCCTCTCCCGAGCTTTCACGTCACCCTCAGCAGCTCGTGCAACAGTAAACGCCTGTACCAACGATGTTGCCATCCGGGTGTTACCCCGATATTCCGGCAACAGTGCTTGAACGAAATGATCTATCTGTGATGGTTCATCGGGTACCCACTGCTTAGAAAACCTCAACTTTTTGTTAAACTTTGCAATCAATTCATCCACCGAGATCTTGTCATCCTGAGCTAGATCCATGAACTCTTGTTTCACCTTAGCTAAATCATAGGTATTACAGAATTGCTAGCAGAACTTGGTTTGAAATTGATCCCAACTAACAGAATTCATAACTTCCCTGGATAGATGAGCAGTTAGAGAATCCCACCAGGTTGCAGCTTGACCCTTCAATCTCCGAGTTGCAAAATTAACCCTATCGGACTTCTCACAATTGCAGGCATCTAAAGCCTTCACCATCTCCCTTAACCAGTTCAAAGTATCACTTGGATTTGAGCTCCCAGAATACTCAGGTGGTTGGCAACCCATGAAATCCTTGTATTGTTCTTTTTGTTTAAAGCCTCCTTGATTTGGGTACCAAGGAATGAAAAAGTTATGTTGTTGTGGTTGGTGCTGCTGTTGGGGTTGATAATACTAAGTCACCGATGGCATCGACACAAACGGTAAGGTTCCAAATGGTGTTGATACAGTGTTGAATGGTGCAGCTGAGTAAACAGGAGGTGGTATCGATTGGGTAAATACAGCTGATTCTCGAGGCATATGAATAGTTTGTGTTTGCTGTGAGAACTGAGTTTGCTGATGTTGCTGTTCCAGTTCCTGAACCCGATCCCTCAAAGATTGCAGAGTATCTTCCAATTTTAACACATAGTCTTGTTGATCAGATTCATTGTTGTGGGAAGTACTGGCTCTGCGGTGCTGCTCATTGACTGCCGTGGAGGACTGGTGATTTCTTCCGGGGGACGCAGGGGTAGTTGTCTGGTTCACGTTATCAGCCATTTTCTATGCTATACACAGCATCTCACCAATTGTTAGATATAATCTGTTAGTATAAACACTAACCACCCTCAAATCTACACTACTAATTACCCACCCTGCGAATACTGGACTGACCAGAGCCTAGGTTTGAGTATTGCACAAATCATTCATGCAAATCCTCAAACCAGGGCTCTGATACCAATTTGTAACACTGTACTTTTTAAACATAAAAATTTACTACACGCGGAAGCTAATTACATATAATTATCTTAATTACATAATAGATACAAAAAGATTTAACTTGTTTGATGTACAAAGACCTTTACAGTGTTAATACAAAAACATGCTCTAACTAAATATCTAGCATCAGAGAATTGGTCCGTCCATATTCCCAGGCCAAAAGCATCAAGCTCACCAAAGAGTATCTGCAAAACAATCTAGTGGGGAATTAACACAAAGCAAAGTGAGAGAACAAATATCTAAACATACACAAGGCAAATATACCTAAACCCAAATAGCTCATGAATCCCAGGAGAACCGGCGGTGTTGCAAGCACCTACAACCAAGGTCGGCCAAAACCAAGGTTTACCGATAGCCCTGCTAAAATGGACCACAATATCAGCCCCCTTGAGTACCACAATTGTACATCAAGATCAGATACTGTAAATCCCCCAAGCAACAGGCCCAGCATCAAACTGATCTCCAAATTAACATGTATATACAATCCAAACAAGAGCATTCCAAATAGGATATCATATCCTGTATATCCGAAGATATAAATCCACTCACCACAGTCTGCACTATTGAATCTCACTCAGTTGACTAAATTCACTGAGTCTTCTTAGTTCCTGAGATTAAGATAACATAAGTCAATATTCAATTCATAATACTGATCCAAAATAAATATCTTGTTTATTCATGATTCTCGTGTATATGCACATATACATATATATTCATCATACATAAACCCCAAACATATATACAATTCATGTTTATCTATAAATCATCAATTCCGACTGTATTCAAATCCAATTCTAGTCGGATTCCGAGTATATGACCAATTCTGATAGAATCATATTCCAAATCCGAGCAAAGGCGGATTCCGAGTAAAAGTCAAATTCCGAGAGAATAGGATTCCGTGTAGAGGCAATTCCGACTTATCCAAATTCGGAGTAAAGGTACAATTCCGAGTAAATAGGATTCCGAGTAAAGTATTAAGGCATTCCACAGAGTTTTAGTCGGATTCCGACCCAAATCAATTCCGAGTAAAAGAGTTAAGGAAAGTCTATAAGTGTTTAGTCGGATTTCATCAATTCCGACCAATTCAGTCGGAATTCACCAATTCTGACTCAATCAAACCCCAATTCCGACTAATTCAAGTGTTCATCTCCATTCTTGATTTTCTAACTTAAATCACTACTGATTTTAAGCATGCAAGTCATATATGTTTCCAGAAATCATTCTAAACACATAATGAACATAATCTATCATCAAAATCTAACATGCATTCATCCTAAGATCATCAAATCAATCGGTATTCATATAAATATTCAAACCGAATATATATAACAATTAATCAACTACAAATCAGTGTTCTAACCTTTAGATGATATCAAATAATCAACTTAAAATGCACACAAACTAGAAGTTGCTTTTCCTTTTCTTTTCTTCTTCTTCTCGGCCGAGAGCAAACAAAGCACCCACACCATATACTTTAATCAACTTGAAAGCAAATAAGGTATGGGTGGTGAAGTTGGTGACTACTTGGCGTGACCAACCCAACCAAAGTACATCTCATCATCATTTTATTTTATTAAATTAATTATCACTTCAAATTAAAATAATAAAATAAACAAATAAAACAAACAACTATTAAATAACACATAATAGCAAGTAAATCACATAATTAAATATAACTCCCAAGATTAATTAATTTATTACCTTAATTAATCTAGGACGGTAAAGAGAGTGTTACAAGAACTCAGATCGAATAAATCGTAAAAGCAGAGCCGTAAATCGAACAAACTCGCCGGAATCGATGGTTGATGTTGGTAACTTGAAGAACGCAGGTCAAGTAAATCGAATCATATAAACACTCGTGTACCTTGAAGAACTCAGATCGATTAAATCGTAATTGGCATTTGAGATGAAGATGAAGAACTGAAGGATGAAGATGAACTCGAGAATGAAGATGAATAACCTTGAAGCATCGATCTGATGGTTTCAAGATCGTGAAAGCCATATGAGATTTGGGTTTTGATAGTATCTGAGATTTTGGTTTTGTTAGAGTTTTTATTTTTTTAATATTATAAAAAATTTAAATTTTATTTTGAATTATTTTTTAACTTAATATGCCATATCACTTGCCATTTATCATCTAAGTCATCAAAACCTACACCACATCATCATGAAACCTTCTATAGCAGGTAACATACATTATTTGGTAATTTTTTGTAACTTTAATACATCAAATGATAAGTTTGAAAGTTCAGTACATAAAATAGCAAAATGTGTAAAGTTTGATACACTTTTATGTACTAAACCCTTTATTTAATAATGATTCTCTATTTCGACACATTCTGATATTTACTTATTACTTGTTTAAATGATGATGCCACGCATAATATTTTTATTTATTTTTTGTGTAACACATCCAATCATCTGGTGCATTAAGCAATGGTCCACCTTTGGAATCAACTACAGAGGAGGTTAACCGTTAATGAATAAGTTATGTATCAAGTTGATATTTTAGTTTTTTTTCAAATTAATTACTAAGTCAATGATATGACTTTTATATATGCATTTTATAATAGAGATATGCTTGTTTGTGTATAATTCTTATATATTTATTGATACATATATATAATATGCTAATTGAATAATATATGTTCAGTTAGAAGTCAAAACAAATATTTATACAAAGAGCCCAAAAGTGAATAATTAAACAACAAGCTGCTATTTCAAGTGGGATTTCATGGCGCACCTATAAACTAGGGATTCGTAATTTAATTATATAAATGAATATTTTAATATTTACTGATTAAGCATGCGTGATGAATAATTTGTTTTGTTATCATATGCTTCAATAAAAATGAAAAATCAAATTAATTTAATAAATATATATGTGCGCATCATATTGTTACTTATATATATATATATATATATATATATATATATATATATATATATATATATATATATATCTATATATATATATACACACACACAAGCATAGTACCCGCGCTAATGCTGCGGCGTCGACGAATATTTTTATTCGGAAACTTTTCCATTTTAATTATTAAGTCACTTAAATTTCATAAATGTTTATGAATTTAGGTTATAAGTTATTCAAATTCATAAATTCTATTTATATGTATTCTTAATAATTAAGTTAAAATATTTATTAAGTGATAGAATGTTTATAAGAGTTAATTACTAATTTAGTCCATATGGTTTACACTTTTCTACTGGTTCAGTCCTTAACTATAAAAAAGTACATGCATGGTCTCTACTGTAGCAAACTTGTTACATGAATGATCCTTCAACCATTAAAACTAACGGAGTGAGTGTCAAACTTTATAAATTGACCATTTTGCCCTTTTTAAGATTACAAGCTAAGTCCCTGTGGTTTTGAAATAGTTTCATATTTAGTCTTTTAACATTTTTCTTAAATAATTTACTATATTAATCTAAATATCTATTATGATATTTTATAATATTTCACTAATAATTGACTATATATATATATATATATATTATTTATTTATGTAATAGTAATTATTATATTTATTTTTACTATTATTATCATTATTTTATTTTAGTATTTTTAATATGGATTGTCATTCTTTTATTGTGCATTAACTTTTCATAAATTAGTGTTATATTACACTATTATATATTATGCTTAAGTTTTTTTTACCGTTTTCAACGATCAACATAGTGGGAGCTGGAGCTCGTTATCGACGACGATCTGAATAATCTCTTTCACACGCACGTCGTGATTACGTCTCATATGTCATGTGCTCGTCATCCTCGTGATAAGCTTTAGCGGCGGGTAATTTTTTAACAGTGCACACACACACAAACACACACACATATATATATATATATATTATGGATAATTTTATATCTGCTAATCTAACCCTTGTGGATAAAATATTAGTCAAATAAAGCCACATGTTTTTTAAGTATAGATTAATACTATATTTATTTATTGAAAATGATGCAACTGATCAATAGAAATCACAACTATTAATCTCGTTGTTTAATTCTTTTTAATTCTTAGAAAATAATAATTAATCATGTAGTTAAATTCTCAATTATTCAAAGTATGTTCTAGAACAATACGAAGTTCTCAAGTAATAATCATGTATCAATTAATGTCAAGTTAAATATAAAATGAATAATATGTAACATGTTTTCTTAATTGATTATGCATGCATGTGGTAGTTTATATATATTTTGTTCAATCTGGTTAACCACCTAATTAGAGACTCGATATGGGTATAAGAAAAATAACTAGAACACGCGAATTTTAAGAAAGATAATATTTCGGGAAATATATATTATTATGTGAAATACAATATTAGATGGAGAAAAAAACAAGGTGTATTAATAAAGTTTGAGATTAAAGAGGAATTTATATCAATAAAAAATAAAAATAATGTTGAACGTTGAAAAATGGTAAACAAAAAATTTAAGCGTAATATATAAAGTGTATTATAACACTAATTTATGAAATATTGATGTATAATAACAGTGTATAACGATCCATATTAAAAATACTAAAATAAAATAATGATAATAATAGTAAAAATAAATATAATTATTATTATTACATACATATATATAGTAAACTATTGAAAACATATTATAAAGTTAACTATATAAGATTTTATATCAATAAAAATAAAAATAATGTTGATCGTTGAAAGACGGTAAAAAAAATTTAAGCGTAATATATAATATTGTATTATAACACTAATTTATGAAAACTTGACGCACAATAAACGGATGACGATACATATTAAAAATACTAAAATAAAATAATGATAATAATAGTACAAATAAATATAATAACTACTATTACATAAATATATATAGTCAATTATAAACGAAATCTTATAAAATGTCATAATATATAGAGTTAATTACACAAATGGTTCATGTGGTTTACCAAATGTCCCACAAAAATTACACCTATAATCCATATGGTTGCCATTTTGTCCCATGGATGGTCCAAAACTAACTGAGCCGTTCAAATGGACGTTAACCCCTCAAATTGTGAGGGTAAAAAGATATTTTTACCCCTAAATTATAATAACCCCACCCCCACTCCCTTTTCTCTCTCTCAGACTTTTATTGGCCGAACTTCTCTCTCCCTCAAATGAAACCGCCGCCCTGGACGTGGCCGGAACATCACCACCCTCTTCTTCTCCATCGCCGTCAAACAAAACCACCGCCCTGGCCACCCACAACGTCGTCGGAGAAACACCAAAACAGAGTGTGCGACTACACCACCCCCCATAGGATCACCATCAACCGCCGTCACTCTTCTTCTCCGTCGCCGTTGATTAAATTTCTGGTGGGGTTTCGATTACACAAAGGTTAAATCTCGTTCTCTCTCTCTCAGATCCCTCTCTTTCAGATCTCGTTCTCTCTCTCTCTCTCAGATCTCTTTCTTTCAGATCTCGTTCAGATCTCGTTCTCTCTTTCAGATCCGTCGCTCTCCCTCTCTATCTCTTTCGGATCTTGTTCTCTCTCTCTCTATCTCTCTTTCTCTTTCAGATCTTCATATGATTGGGTTTCTTTAGCCATCGATTAGGGTTTCCAGGTGGGGTTTCTACACACACAGATTGGGGTATTTGGTGGCCTTTAATGGTTTTTGGTGGCCTTTAGAAGACGGTGGTGGTTGGGCGATGGTGGCAGACGGTAGTGTGATGCTGGCAGACGGTGAGGTGATGGTGGCAGACCGTGTAGGAGTTGATAGAAACTACTGGTGGTGGTGGTAGTGGGTTTCTGGTGGTTTTTTTGTGTGTGTGTGTGTATATGGTAGTGGGTTTCTGGTAGATCTTTCAAATCTGTGATAGTGTGTGTGTTTGTGTGTTCTTAGTAGCGGTGGTGATGGCATAGGTAGAGGTGGGCGGTAGTGAAGGCGGAGGTAGGTGCAGTGTGTTTCTTGCGATGGTTTCCGGTGGGCTTGCGTTGGTGATGACAGTGACAAAAAGAAGAGTGTGTCTGTGCATGAGTGAGAGATGACTGTGAGGGATTAATTTGGGGGTCAATTTGTCTTTTTACCCTCACAATTTGAGGGGTTAACGTTCATTTGGACGGCTCAGTTAGTTTTGGACCATCCTTGGGACAAAATGACAACCATAGGGATTATAGATGTCATTTTTGAAGTTTAGGAACTGCCATGAGACATTTGGTAAACCACATGAACCATCTGTGTAATTAACTCTAATATATATTTAGGTTAATATAGTAAATTATTTAAGAAAATTATTAAAGTACTAAATATGAAATTATTTTAAAACCACAGGGACTTAGCTTGTAATCTTAAAAAGGGCAAAATGGTCATTTTATAAAGTTTGACACTCACTCCGTTAGTTTTAATGGTTGAAAAACTATTCAAGTAACAAGTTTGCTACAGTATAGACCATCCATGTACTTTTTTAAAGTTAAGGACTAAACTAATAGAAAAGTGTAAACCATGGGGACCAAATCAGTAATTAACTCTGTTTATAATGAAATATTTATATATAATTAGTTGTTAAAATATTTTGTAATATTTAAGTTAATTGGCATTGACTCGATGTTTCAAATATTTTCTTATTATGCAAGGTTTATTTACTAAAATGGTATGCATAAATCTCATTAACCCAATTTTATAATGAAATATTTACATTTAGTTTTATATAAGAGTAAATTAGTAATTTTAAATTACTTAAAATTAAAAAATTAAGACAAATGTTTAAATGTTTTATAAAATAATAACTAGAGTAATTTCCGTGTAATACACGGGTTATTTAAAAACGATAAATATTAACATTAATAGGAAATATTAAATAATTATAAGACAATAATATAATAATTCACATTTGTTAAGGTTAAATACCCGTGTGATACACGGGTTTGTTTAAAAAATAATAAATATTAAAAATTAATATAAATATTAAATTCTATATAATGCGAAAGATTTGAGAGTTTAAAAAACAAAGACAAAAAATGTCAACACCAAAACCAACGATGGAAGCGTCGACGCAAGAAAGCTAACGTGATGTCAAAAATATGGTATTTTAATATAAAGAGACGTGATTATTTTTTTTACAAGTCGTCAATTATTATTGTTACAATTATAAGTAATAAAATTAAAATTAAAATTTAAGGTTTATTAAATATTAAATAAAAACCACATTATTAAATGTACAACACACGTAGATAAGATTTAGCATTAATCTGATTGTTATATTATATTATAATTTAATAGGGTTATATTTATCTTAATTCATACTGTTTAGTCACATTAATTTGATTCTAAAAAGTCAAAATCAAAATTTAAAAATTATAAGAATGAACAATTAATATTAAATATTTTACTAAACGAAATGTTAAGATCATTTAATAATCTTTTTCAAATTAGTCTTTTATATATATTAGAAGATATAGATAAAATATCCTTATTCCTTAAATTTAATTAGTAGAATGAATTTATGATAAATGTACCTTAAATATAGTTCGACGTAGATATGAGTCATCCGTAGCTCTCTCAACGTCCCTTGGATTTTTTTTTAGCCTCCGAGCTTCATGGATGTGACAGTGAAAGTTGCATCAACTTGCTCA
Organism: Pulicaria dysenterica; assembly: GCA_947179395.2. NCBI lineage: Eukaryota > Viridiplantae > Streptophyta > Magnoliopsida > Asterales > Asteraceae > Pulicaria > Pulicaria dysenterica. Next base: position 80,352,355 of record OX359292.1, read on the forward strand.
TCAATCATCTAATAATTATAAGGCAATAAGCATATTTATGGACATAGCCTGTGACGTTGTCTAAATTAACATTTAGTTTGTGACGAATTTAATTTGTGATGTGAAACTGTGAAAGATATGATATATGGTCACTATATTGCCGCGAACTTGATCGATCAAAATTTATTGACATTGAATCATGAGCCGTTAATAGTGTCGTTAAATGTCATTTTATCGACTATGGTAGCTAGGGGCGGAGGCACCCTTCGATGAGAGGGTTCTATTGAACCCAGTAAACAAAAAATATTTATACAATTTTAATGTAATTTTAGTACAGTTTAGAAAAAAATTCTAGTTTTGAATCCATTAATTTTGTTTACAATGTTATCAATCTTAATTTTGAACTCACTGGACAAATTTTCTAACTCCGCCCCTGATGGTAGCTAGTGACATTTGACATTATATATCAGAGTAAATTACTGAAATGGTCCCTGTGATTTACACGAAATTACTGGTTTGGTCCTTTATAAGCAAAAATTACGCCAGAGGTCCCTATGGTTGATGTTTTATTACTGAAATGGTCTTTTAAGGTAACTGACGTAAAAAATACTTGTTACTTGTCTTTTAATGCAGGGGCATTTTGGTCTTTTCCCCTTTTATACCTATTTCCAAACACCCTTCTCCTTCATCCTTTCTCCCAAATCAAAACGTTTTCCCTTTTCTAAACTTTTTCAAGCAAAGTACAGTCTGTTAATTGAAGAACATCATATTCACAGAATTAAAGAATTAAAAGCATTTAACTGTGGGGAACAAGAATTGTCAAATGTAAAGAAATACAGTTTGCGAAAGCTTGATAAATTAAATGGAAGATAGTTCATGCGGTCATGCCACAAAAGATGCAACCTTTCAATTTATGATAAGTTCTGAAGTTAACCTATCAATTGAATGTTCAAAGCTATTTGGGCATTTGATTCATCAGCTTTTGTTAATTTCAATGGATGGTAGAAGACTGCATTAATTGTAAGAGAGACAGAGATTCAAACAACACTTGTCCAATTTCATCACGGTTTTGCATCATCTCAACTGAAATTAGGGTTCTTAATAACTTTAAAGTTGCATCAACTTAACTGACAATAACTTTAAAGATCTTGACCGGAGGTTGGGTTTTGGCGGCGTCATCGTCGTGATCATCACCGCCGTGAGCAGAGGCGGAGAGAACAAGCAAGAGAAGGAACAGAAGCTTCCGATTTAATGGAAACAGATCATTATCTTTCAACCGCAATAAACCCAATCCAACAGCTTTCGCCTCGCATCTAAGATCGGATCTTCCATCTCTGCCAGATTCATAACCTATGAGATGGTGGTTCATCTTCAATCAGGTTCTTCTGTTACCACCGTTGTTAAACACCACCTACCACCGCTGTATGCCACACCCACCACCATCCACCATCACCGGAAGTGAGAAATGAGGAATCCACCCAGAAGACAACCACCATCACCGCCGGCCACCACAGTTACAACCAACGGCACCCTCTCTCCTCCACCACAGTTACAACCACTGAGTCCTCTTTCTCTCTCTACCCTTCCATATCAGTGTTCTTGTGAACACCAAATTAAGCCCTTACAGCTTGCTGCCTTAACTCCACCTTCGAAAAAATCCTATTACAGAAGCTGACTAAAGGATTGGTACTCAATTGGGTATATTTCGTAGTGAGATAAGGAATTCAATCGTATATGGTACAGTTCAAATAGTTCTAAAAAACTAACAAAATATAGGAGAAGGAGGAGGATGAGTAAGGAGAAGAATGATGTTTGGAAATGAGATTAAGAGTTGAAAAAGACAAAAATGCCCTTCACTGCAAGATAACAAACGGAATGGACTTGACAAACGTTAGGGTAAAAGACCGTGGGTGAAACAAAATGTCAACCACAGAGACTGCTGACGTAATTTTTGCTTAAAAAGGACCAAACCAGTAATTTTGTGTAAACCACAAGGACCATTTTAGTAATTTACTCTATATATTAACAATTAGCAGTACTTATGAATAGTAATTTAACTTTTTAATCTTTTTCTTGTAAATACATACTTTAAAAAAATAGACATTTAATAGCAAAAATGATCAGATTAAATGGTAAGTAATATCTTTAACAACCTACCTAATACGTACACCTACGTTCGAATCCCATTTGACGATCTTTTATATATGTTAGTTAATTAAAATGACAAAATAAAGAATATAAGTATGCTTTTTTATAATAAAATGTCTCGATATTATTCGTATTTCCATTGGGCCATACTTTAGCCTACCTCTCTATACAAAGATAATTTTTTATTTTTATATTTTTAACAACTAATTAAGGGATAAGTGGATGCATTATCTTGGATTAGGTTACTTACATATATAATAATGTTACTATTTTATTCGTCATTATATATACAAAGGATTTGCTCCTCAGTCTCAAACCAACTCCTCCAATTGATTATATGTTAATAAGAAACTTAATTTGTTTTTTCTGTTCGTCCATCTTAATATCTTATAATTGTAATGAAGCCAGTGCCGCTTTATTAATTGTGTAAACCCTATGCAAAACGTAAAAAATAGACCCTCTAATTATTGTTAATAATACGATTACTATTATATACCTATAACCAAACATAAAAATAGACCCATCAATACAAATGTTTTTGGCCTAATAGATTACATGCTAGTTTGTTTTGCTAATACGTATATTATGCACAAACTAACCAAAACAAATAATAATCTATATCCTATATAACTTAGGGTTGTTTGTATCACATGTGTCATTGTCTATTAAGTGTGTAAAATTTAAGCATGAGCAATTAGATAGTGTAGAAATGCTGACGTGACACTAAATCTATAATTTGGGCTCCTGATCTTGACTTATTGGGCTGTTTAGAATTTATGCGGGCTCTGCCCATTAAAATCTTTCGTTGATAGTTTCTGTCCGATACGCTGCCCTCATTAGAATGGTGCGTCTATTACTGTGGTTGTTGACCTCCCTTCCGTCGGTTTGAAGATCAAGCGTTACCGCAATCACTTAATTGAAGCGGAGGGGAATTAATACAGCAGGTAATTTTGTGACCGGAGATCGGAAGAGGATCAAAATCGTCACCGGCAGAAAATTGTTTGGGTTGCCAACCGCCGCTCTCTCTTCCTATTGATGAACGATGTTGCCAACGCGTTTTGAGAGGTGCGTTTTTAGTGGTGCTTTTCAAGAATTTCATTTCATTATGAACATTGTTATACACTTGTTGATTTATCTAGGGAGACTGTGTCTTGATTGTTCAATTTGATCATTATAAAGATTGCATATAAGGTGTTCGATAAAATGCTTTGTGTTTGGTTGTTTATTTTGATCGTTTAATACAAGATTTGCTAAACCTATGAATGTATGTAAATCTTTTAGAATTTACTTAAGAATGAATAGATTATAGTTATGTGTGTCCTTATTCCTCACTACCAAAAGAATGTTGCTTCTAACACAATGCTTACGAGTTTTAGCATCATGCTAAAATAAAAGACAATATTGATGCACAATTACAAACACCGTTCATTTCAGAGGACTCGGGACCTCTGATCCATGGTACCAAAACAGACTCTACAAGCTTCAGGTTGTGAGTTCTTGAATGATCAAACAGACTGGCACATGAGTTACAGTTGTATATATTCTATTATTTCCACCTTTAGGTGGTAAGTAATTTGACAGTAGGTATAATAGCTACTACTTTAATTACTCTGTCCGGTTTTATTGTTATTTGTTTTAATACAAGTGTTTTAATCTAAAAATGTGCTTGTGCTTGCTTACTTTATGTTGTTTGAATACGTAAACTACTTTTGTCTTTTTTAAGCTTATCTAATTAAATTAATAATAATGTAAACCTATATGTTAACATTTGATTAGCATTATGTTACTCAAAATATAGAGATACAAAATCATATGTCGAAGATCATATATGTTGGCCCTTGTTTACACGGGCTTGAAACCTAAAATTATAATAACTTAGCTGATTATTTTATAGCACGGTGGGTTACAGGCTAATTGAATTAATTAAGCATAGATTTATAAATTTAGAGTCTTCTAAATAAGTGTATACAGAAAGAGAGGTAATATATACTTCTATTTCATTCTTTTTTTTTATCTTTAACTCATAATATGAATACAAATGTTAAAATTAATAGGGATATAAAGAAAGAAAATTAATGTATTTAAGATAATTAGAAGTATGATTGGATGAAATAGGCTTCTTGGATGAAATAGGCTTCTTTCTAGCATGTGTTTTGTACCGTAGTCCCATCCCGTGAACCTCGGGAGTTTAAAACAATTAATACAATTACCTGTTTAAACTAATAATTCGAGAACATCAATATATAGTTTTATTAAATATCTGTCATTTCTAACATAAACGATTTGTGTACGTTTTTCCTAAATGTTAATATTAGTCATTCTCATATTCATACATGAGGGGTATATGTATATATAGTTGAATGTTTTTATTCTAAGGATTTTATCATTTAATTATTTTTCTTGCATACTAACTTGTCACATTTTTTTTAAAGCAAACAATTTTATTAAAACCAAATCTTCAGCAACAGTCAACCCAAGAAACAAGTTTCATCCACAAGTTGTAGATTGAAACATCAAAGCTACCAAATACATTACAGGCTATACAAAGCAAATTAAGGAAAAACCACTATGGCGACTCAATAAAAATCAAAAACTACAAATCTTTCAACCCACATGATTTGCTAAATCACGAGGTGCTGCGAACCAAACCATCCAACTGAAACTCCTCTTTTTTTTTTTTTTTTTTTTTTTTTTTTTGAAAAGCAAACAAATTTATTGATACCCAAACTGAAACTCCTCTTGTTTGAGCATCTACCTTTCAACCCTTGATACAACCACAATTGAGTGTCAAATTAGCAATCTTCCACATCCTTGTTTTTAATCTTGAAAACCCGATAATTTCTATAACACCAAATATTATACATTAAAGCTCTTGACGTACTTTCCCATTGCAATCTTTTGACTGAAGAACCCAACGAATCACCTACCTCGTACACCTCCTCCATCGACCTTACCTCCTTGAAACTAATGCCCCGCCATTTGAAGAAACCTTTCCAAACTTTAGATAAACAACAACACTTCCACATGGCATGAAATACTATTTCTTGTTCTTCCACACATCGTGGACACAAAATAGAAGGTACATCTATACCTTTGTCCACTAATTTCGATAATACACATGAATTCTTTCTCTGTCAACTCTCCATGTAAAGATGTTAATCTTTTTTGGAAGAAGCTTTGACCAAAAAGTTTTTTTACTTGATCCTGATGAATAGCTCTTGTCGCTTGCAACTTCCCATCTTCAACCAAACTTCTGATCATCTTTATGGAATATGAGTCATCAGCCGCGTCTAAAATACACCCCGGTCAAGTACACCATGCTTCAAAGAAATACTAGATATCACGTTAATTAGTTGTTGTGCTTCCTCTCCTGCTCTGCCCCTATTCACATCAAAGACCTCCGTATCCTAGACCCACTTTTCATCCACCAAGACCCCATATCCCTCACCAAAGCCAACTTATTTGACTTCCTATTATAGACTCTAGGAAACATATATCTAAGACTAGACAAACCCACCCATATATCCTCCCAGAAAAGTGTTACCCTGCCATCTCCAAAATTGACTTTAAAGAGTGATAACAATGAAACCCCCGCATCTTCAAGATCCTTCCCCGCCTTAATAATACCTCTCCAAATACTAGACCCGACCAATTGAACTCCCTCAACCAAACCCCCCGACCAACCATAAGTACTTTTGACCTCCCGAACCCAGAATGAACCACTTTCATTTTTAAAATGCGACCACCATTTTCTCAATAAACTAAGGTTGAAAATATTTATATCCCCAATACCCAAACCCCCCCTATCGAGACCCGCAGTAGCCAACTCCCACTTAATCCATGGGATTTTTTTATATTAATTGACCCAATCCCCCCACTCCGAAAGAAATCTCTCCTTATATTTTCAAGAACAAGAAGTACTGCTGAAGGAACCCAAAAAACAGAGAAGAAGTACAACGGTAAGCTTGACAAAACCGATTTAATGAGAGTGAGCCTACCCCCAAAAGATATCATTCCTTTCTTCCACGATGCCAATTTCGATTTAAATTTCTCTATTACTTTCCCTCATTGAAACACCTTCCTCATATTCCCAATAATCGGCATGCCTAAATACGAAAGAAGCTTGATCGACATCCAAACATCCCTGCCAATTGATCAACTTCAGCTTGCTTAACCCCAATACCATATAGACTACTTTTTTCCAATTTATTTCTAAGCCCGACGCCATTTGACAACACTTTAGAAGAGAAATAAGATTTTTCAAATTTGCAGATTTCCATTTCCCAAAAAATATCGTGTCGTCAGCGTCTTGTAGATGTGAACATAATATCGAATCTTTCCCCACGTGAACCCCTTTGAATAGCTTTACTTCACAAGCGTCTTGTATGATAACGTTTAAGCCTTTAGTTGCTATCAAAAATAGATAAGGAGATAATGGATCTCCTTATCTCACCCCCTTCTCCACTTTAAATTCACCCGACGGAGACCCGTTGAGTAAGACCGAAATATTTACTCAAGATAGATACGCTTTAATCCATCTAATCCATTTCGAACCAAAGCCCATCTGTTTAAGGATATATAATATAAATACCATTCTAAACTATCAAAAGCTTTCTCGAAGTCAACTTTAAAGATAAAACTTCTATCTTTCCTCTTTTGTAGATCTGAAATGACTTCCCCTGAATTCAAAATTGCATCCAAAATAGACCTATCATTGATGAAAGATGTTTGAACCTCCACAATTAAATTATTAATCACCCCTTTCAATCTATTTGCCAAAATCTTCACTATTATTTTTATAGTAAAAAGCTATAAGATTAATTTGTCTGAACTCATACCATGACAACGGGCTGTCACACTTAGGAAGTGTTATGAATGGTGAATCGCATCCTTTGCATATCCTACCACCTTTCCAAAACCAGCTGATGGCCTTCACCAAATCACCGTTGATTACATTCCAAAAATGCTTAATAAAAACAATAATTAAATCCATCGGGACATTGTGCTTTGTTGCTTCAACAATCTATAAGTGTCGCCAAATTTCTTCTTCACTTATTTGCTTTTCCAAATCTGAACTCTTCTCAGCAGATAACTTTTTGTACTTGTCGCTTTGAATTACAACCTCCCTGCACCCATCAGATTTCTAAAAATTGCCAAAAATCTTTTTGCTTCTTTTTCTTCATCATCGGATCGTCAATCCAATTTCCGTTAACTGTCGAACCTTCCAAATTGTTTTTTTCTCAATTTTCTTTTAACCGCCGTATGGAAGAATCGCGTATTTTCATCACCCTCAACCGACCATTTTGATTAAAATTTTGTTTTAGCATCTCTTTTTTAAGCTATCTTTTTCCAGCCAGTCTTTCTTGTTATACCAATCTTTTAGTTTTTTAATCCTCTTTCAATCAAGGCCACTCTTTTCATATTTTTCTTGAAAATGCAAATTTTGTTTGCATTTTCAGTTAAACATTTTTGGTTTGCGTTTTGCATTTTCATATTTTGCATCTTCGGAAGCATCTTCATGACCTGCAATTTATATTTTGTATTTTTCGATTTTTTGCATTTTGCATTTTAGAATGAAACCCAGCTCAAATGCAAACTTTGCATTTTCAAAAAAAAATGTTTTAGAAATATATCAAGCTTGTTCTTGTTTGAAAAAGGACGAAACGCTGAATCTAACAATATACTTTTTTTTGCTAAAATTCTTAAAAACAAATGAGTTATAATCATTTAAAGATTGTGAGGTTTTTTTTTTCAAAAAAGTTGCTAGAAGATAGGGGTATGCGCGTGAGTTTTTATTTTTATTTTTTAATCTTCCAGTTTTACCCGCAATCAACATGTCACGTGTTATTAACTAGAATAGTTCTTTAAGTTCAAGAAAGGTTATATATATATATATATATATATATATATATATTGCTTCGTTTTTTAAATAACAAATACATCAAATTTGGATGTATGGTCCGAAATTCAAATCCATGAACGAAACATTAAAAACATTTGAAGGCTTAAAAAATTTACGGTTTTGTTTGGGTTAATAAGAAAAATAATTAAGTTTTGTAGAAGGTTTATGGATCTTCAGTTATCTTTCAATATATATAAAAGATTAATTATCTATTAGATTATGTAAATCCTTTACTTAATAAAAGATTGAATCTTAGCCATTTATTTATTTAATTCTAAAAAGTTAATTTTGACTTTTTTAGATTCAAACTAATATTTAATCATTGCCATTTAATTAGACTAATAAAATCATTATCGATCTCTGCAATCTCTAATCTATAAATAAAGGGAGTTGATCCGTACACAACAACATTTTACCATGCATAACAATTTTATATCAAAGGACAATTTTACCCCTCCTGCCTTTTATCAAACTTTACAATTATGAAATTGTAAAGTATTGTCCTTTAGATCTAAACCATCTATTTAAATTGTCCTTTAATATGAAATTGTTGTGAATGGTAAAATATTGTTGTGTACGGATCAGCTCCCATAAATAAAAGATTAATTTGATCATCTCTATTAGACAATTTTTTCCGTTCATTTTAATAAATTAAATCTAAACCATCTATTTAATTTGAAAATTCAATTTGATTTTAACTTTTAAGATCCAAAGTTCTTTAATTTGAATTAAAATTATTAGAGATAATTTCATATATTTCATTCTTGAATATTAAAATATAATGTTTGTCCACTCTAAATTTTATATATAATATTTACTATTTATAACATTCAAAATATTATATTTAAACAAATTATTAGTTTTATCATTTTTAAAATATGTTATAATCAGTATAAATTCTTTTTAATTATAACCAACAATTTATTGACCTTATTGCTTATAATTGTAACAAATAATGATTGATGAGTTTTACAAAAAAATAAATTCACGTCGTTTCGTGTTATAATACCACGTTTTTGTCATCACATCTACACTTCACTTCAAGTTGATGCTTCCACTAATTGTCTGGATGTTGACGACGTCTCTCATAAGCTCTCATTCTTTGCGTGTTTTATAATTATTTAACTTTTTTAAGTCAACCCGTGTATTACACGCACATTTAACTAGTATAATAATATCATAGTATGTATAATTAATACATACATATACATATATATGTATATATATATATGTGTGTGTGTGTGTGTGTTTGTATATACTAGCATTGCACCCGTGCAATGCGACGGTGATGACAATAGTTTGTGCTCGATAACATGTTTGATTTAAAAAGTAGGGTATGCTATGTGAAATGCGATGTTAGTCAACCTATCTATGTATTTTCTACCTTTTCTGATTTCTTTACTTTTTTTACAATCAACCGTTTTATTAGTTGTTAAAATAGTTTTTGAAAAACAACTAAAAAAATATTATTATTGAATAATTAGAGTAAACGATATTATAGCCTTAAAATTGTATTGATAGAAGTACTTTAGCTATAATGAGATAAATTAAATAATTCGTGTGATGTTTAATGATTTATTAAAGTAATAATTGCCTTAAATTAGTTGAGATAATCAAGTGAATGATTGGTACTATTGCTTAAATTATTTGTATTTTAAGCAACAAAATTTGTACTACTTAAAATTAAGTAGTCTTAAAAATTTTAAGAGAGAGAAAGTTAAATGTTTTATAATGTAGTGTGTGTGTGTATATATATATATATATATATATAGAGAGAGAGAGAGAGAGAGGAATGTTCATTTAATTAGAGAAGTGCGAGAAGCAATCTAGACTATTAGATGATTAGATCAATGGCCAATATTTATCGTGACATTTTAGTAATTATTTTAAAACCTAATGGTAGTTAATAAATAAATAAAAGATAAAAAGGCAATTTTATACATTAAAAAAAGGAAACCAAATTAAGAAAATAAAATCCCTTAATTATCTCCATTTAATCAACATTCTCTCAACGATTTCTCACCCATTAAAAACCTATTATTTCATCTTCTGTAAATTAAAAAAAACAGAAAACCTACGCTCCCTCTCTGGTTTGCAACCGACATTCCGACGCCACCTACTTCACCATCGCCGGCGACATCCCTCTTTGGTCGCCGGTGCCGAGATATATACCACTACCACCGTCGATCACCATGCATCCTTCGCCCACGCCGATGCCTTCAAGCACCGCCATCACAACCGCCGCACTCAAGCACAGCCTCCCCCTCGTCCACATGCATCTCACCACTCTCCTTTGCCCTTGTCGATACCATGTGACTCCAGATTTATGATGCTTTGGCCGCCGGCCGCCGACGAGATCTGGGGCTCCTCCACCTTACCTGGACGCCGACGAGATCTATGGCTCCTCCACCTTAATCACCGTCACCGACAACCTTGGTAGTTAATATGTTTTCTGAACATGATTCTAGACGGTAATGATTTGATCTAGATGTCACCGTATGTTTTTTGATATCGATAGTGAAAAGGAGATCGTCACAACCGCTCAACACCACCGCATCCATTCATGGATCTATATTCTTTTTCCTTTTTTTGGTTCATAGATCTGTGGTCTGTTTTTATTCCAAGTCCATTAATCTGTTTTTGTTTCTAACTTCATGGATGTGCTTTTCTTCTCTTTTTTTGTTTCATGGATTTGGTTTTTGTTCCATGAATGCCATTGGTTTATGGAGATATTTTTTATTTTGAAAGTGTTTCTTTTTTTCTGATTAACCTTCGTTTTTTGGATATGATGTTTAGTATTTTTTTTAACTATATGTAATCCTTTGGTCAATCACAATTTTTTTTTTCAATGAATTCAAGAAAGAACCTAATTAGTTGATGGTATCTTGAGATGTTCGGAATTTGATTCTCGATTACCGGTAAACATGTATTAAGTTGGTGTCTTTTTCTAAAATTATCAAATAATATGGATTAGGGAGCTAGAGTTTTGTTTATTAGTGAACAATTTTTTTGAAGATTTTGTAATTGTTTATTTGTGAACTAGGAAATTTTTAGGCTTACTATGTGTTGATTTTAGGTTGTTCACTAATAAACGTAAGATTAATATATTAATTTTTTTATTCATGGTTAATATAATTATTAGTTGTTAATTTTTTCTACTCATAATAACAAATGCTTAAATTTGTTTGTGGTTCGTTAATGAACACCGGGAAAAAAACTTTTAAAAATCTTATATTATGCATGTAGAGAAATGTTCAATATAGTCCATACTTATTGCATAGTCCAAGGGGATAATCTTAGCCCTTGGATCAGCCCCATCAATGGTCCAGATTGAATTTTAAAAATTTGGACGGAGTGACATTTTCGTAATTAACATGTAATGATTTTACCATCACATGTGATTGTATACTGAATCACATGTGATTTTATATTAAATCACATGTGATTGAATATTAAAATTTAGGACTATGCTTTTTATATGGACTATATTGAACACAACTCTATGAATGTAACATACTAACCTAACTTCGAAGTATATGGTTTTATAAAGATTATTCTTTGTTTTGATAACTGTTAGATGTGAATGTGTTCGGTAACGAAGACGGTATGCATAACGAAAAATATAAAATATAGAATTTTAATAGTAGTTTGTGGTAAACAAGCTTAAATTCAGTGGTGAACAACCAGAGGATAATTGACTTAAAATAGCAATGATGGAAAAACTTGCATATTTTTAGCTGTGTTCAGTATTGAATAGAATTTATCTTAAACTTCTATACTATTTCCTGTATTCATTAGTGAACACAGTAATGATGAAAAACTTGTAAATATTCTTGATAGTGTTCACCGGTGAACTCTGTAAAATTAATAATTTACTAGTAAATCATTTTAATTTTATTTGTTTTTATTCAAAATTTAAGAAAGAGATAAATAAGAAAGAGAAATAGATTGGAGAGAGAAAAGTTTTAATTTACCATCATACCCTTTTAAATTTAAAAAAAACAAAAAAAAAACAAGATTATACAAATAAGTGGCTGAGATTGCTTCTCGCACTTCTCGCATTAAAAAGAGTTCTCGCATGAACCCTCCCCTATATATATAACGGTTCATACGAGAACTGCGAGAAACAATTACAGCCATTGATCAAAGAGATGGAGGTTTGAGATTAAAGAGTTGTTAATGGATAGCCTTAAACTAATTAAACGTATCCTTAATTAACTAAGGGTAGTTTGAACATTTTTACATTACCCCACCTATTTTAAACAAATATATACATCAAACGAAAAGGTGTTAAATTACCAAAGTTATACCAAATTAACGAGAAAACTATCATCTTTAATTTGAGACAGGTCTTTATATATTTTTTTCAATTTTTTTTTTGTGTTTGTTGGATTTTTTTTCCAGTACAGCTCGCCATTTGCACTAGTGCAAATTTTGCACATGATGCATAGATTCACCTAGTTTTTTCAGTACAGATGTAAATATGTTTTACACAAGTGCAAATTTTGCACATGATCCACTGATTCACCTAGTTTTTTAAGGATAAATGTAAATATGCACTAGTGCAAAGTGTAAAATTTGCACTTGTGCACAGTCGAGCTATACTGGAAAAAATACCCAGCAAACACGATTTTTTTTCTTCCAAAAAAATATGTCAAGATGGGTCTCAAATTAAAGAGCATAATTTTCTTGTTAATTTGTTATATTTTTCGTAATTTAACACTTTCTCGTTTGATGAATATGTTAGTTTTAAAAAAGTGGGGATAATGTAATAATGTCCATACTACACTTTCATATTTAATTTAAATAAAAAAGACAGAAAATTAATTAATTGGCCAGAAATAGTTCTCGCAGTTTTCGTACGAAATACAGTTCTCGTTTGAACTGCACCTTATATATATGCACCTTATATATATATATATATATATATATATATATATATATATATAAAAGGTGCGGTTCAAACGAGAACTGTATTTCTTTTCCAATTTTCTTAATTAATATCATTATCATTATATATATATATATATATATATATATATATATATATATATATATATATATATATATATAAAGATATTAATTAAGACTGGTGCACAACTCCTAATTTTCTTTTCCAAATATGTAAGCCAGCAAGCTATGTTCATGGAGAATCTAGTGTGGTTGACCATCCTGATGTAAAAGATCAATTTATAATAAATATGCTTAAAAAATGAAAAATGAAAAATTATCAATACATATTTAAGCTATCTTAAGCATGTCTAACTATTAAATCTTAGATACATTGTATCAGATTTTTATAATGTTTATAAATAATGTATTATATTCTTATTAGTTTGCACCATCCTTTCAAAGGAACACCATTAATATTTATTTATTTTTGCAATTATTTTATTAATTGACTTTCAAGAATTTGAACTTGTATGTGTTAGGTCAACTCCTGCATTTCTTCGGTTTAGCTATGTTAAAGCTTGAACAGTTAATTGTGTAAGTTGCTTGTTAATTATTTTAAAATATTAATTCTATCTATTTAATTATTTCATGAAAGGGATATATATATATATATATATATATATGGGGGTGGATCTAGGTAGCTAGTTTAAAGGACAATGAAATTATTAGCTAAGAGTTATCTGTCAAGTAGTTAAATTGTTGCCTAATAATAATGGAAATGTGGCATCATGATAGTGACTTAAGGCTTCTTTGTTTCCTTATAGACATCCTCACCAATCATCATATATACTAATATACATACCTCGTTTATAATCTGGTTATAATATCGATAGATATAAATAACATGCTAATTAATTAACAACAATGTAGGAAGTCATTACTATACTTTAATATATTAAACAAATGGTATTGACAAGTTAACAAATTAATTATAACTTACACCTCCTCTATTGGGTTGATTGAGTAAATGATCATAAAGTAATACCAACATCTCTAGTAAAACAATAGCACCGGCACCTAAACCACAAACTCGGTTCAATTTGTGTAATTATATTAGTGCATGTGTAGGTCATTTATATCAAATATAAATTAAAATGATGAATCCAATTGGATTTATGTCTAATACAATGGGTCCAAAGGAGTTATACAAAGAGTTATACGACAAGCTAATTTCAATTCCGAAAGGTTTAAAAAATCGTGTATGAAGGTTATAAGTGATAGTTATTTGAATAATCTTTTGACCGTTTAATAGTATATTATTTTAAAGTTATATTGTGACTTCAAACTGATCTTATATATATGACATCAACCACAGACAATCAAAAGATAACTTTTTTCTTACAATATAGTGGTAATGTTTTATTCGTTCTTTTCTCGTTGAAGACCATAGATTCGGAAGAGATCATCAATGGTGATGAAATTAGTACACAGGTTAAAGTCTTAAAGAAGTCATTGATGGTGATAAAGTTGACACATATGCGTAAGATGAATCCTCAAAGAGACCACAAACGAACATGAAATCAAAGGCAACAATCGAGGAAGATGATGAGTTGTATAATAAGTGTAGATGGTAATGAAGCAAAAGAAGCCAGGAATCTAAGGCTTTGTTTGTTTTTTTGGATAAGGCCTTATTTTCAAGAAAGGTCTGCGGGTGGGCAGACGTTTTTGTTTAAGACTGTTTGTTTTTCTACAGACATAAGGTCTTTTTTTATCTTCTTTTTGCTTATTATAGGAAGCGATTTGAATTGCTTTTTCTTTGCAGACGTTTAAACATCCCGTCTCTCAAGCCCTAAACGCAACCACTGCGCTCTGTCGCTCCGTCGTCCGATCCTCCGTCGTCGCTCTGTCATAGCTCCACCCCATCGATCCTCGAAGCCATTACAGCCCAGATTTGAAGCCTTTCGTCGATCTCGAAGCCTGCCGTCATATCTCGAAGCCTGCCGTCGATCTCACCCTCGTCAGACGAAGCCCTAAACACTACAGCCCAGATTTGAAGCTACAGGTATGAATCGAAGCCCGCCTCCTCTGATTGTGTTGTATTGAATTTGGCATTATCTGATTTAACTTATGGGTTATGTGTTCTATTTTGTCAAACATTGGTATTGCAAACATTTGTTTTATGTGCTACTGTTAACTTGTTGCTGTTAACTTAACAAGCATGTAATGTTGCTTTAGGTTTAAAAGAGATTGCTGCTGTTAACTTAACGACCATTGTTGAAGCCCTAACTCGAAGCTCCACCCTCGTCAGTCGATAGTCGAATCCCACGAAGCTCCACCCTCATCAGTCAACTATAAAAGCTACAGGTAACCTTTTTGAAGCTTGAAATTGATTTGGGTTTGCTACCATTTTTGTTTGAAATTTCTGTGATTAATTCCAGATTTCACTCTTGTTTTGTGGAAATTGATTTGGGTTTGCCATTCAAAGTCCCTCAACTGTCGATGAATAAAATGTGTGATTCTCTCTTGTTTTATGTTTGCTGCTGCCATTTTTACACTCAACAGTAAGGGACTTTCGATGATTAAAATATGTGATATTTTAGGATGCTACCTGCATCAAGTTATTGAAGCATGATATTGTTAGCTTCATTCCTTGATATGCGGTTAGCTCTAGTCATTGAGTCACCTTGGTAACACATGATAATGTTCAAGATTGTGATTTATGGAGTTAATTGGATATACATTGATGATTTTAATATTTGAGAATTAAGTGTGAACAATCAGGTTATTTGATTCAGTTACTAATTACATGGTTTTAATATGATGCTAACAGTTGGTGTTTAGTTGCAAGTTTATGGTAGTTGCTGAGTTTTATCTGATATTATTCTCTTTTATATAAAAGTATAATTAGTTGTTTTCTTCTGTTTAAACTCTCAAGTAGGTTCCATATGTTATAAGCTCAGGATGGATTGTTCTAATTTCTAAAGTGAGAATGGTCTATGTTTTTATAAGTGGTTGTTTAATTTGTTATCTTATAGAATTGTTTTTTCTTGATAAAATTGTCGAATGTGTTGAATATGTAGTTTGTCAAAATGGGTGGTCAACCTCAATGGACTAATGAGCAATTGAAGTGCTTATTAGATACATGTCTTGAGGAAATCAACAGAGTAGGTAGACGAGGCGGGAGTTTGCATATAGAGTCGTGGGCAAAATTAGGTAAAGCTCTCAAGGAAAGATTTAATTTGGACTTGACTCAAAAACAAATGAGAAACGCTTACGATACTTTGAGAGCCAAGTATTTAGGGTATGTATATCTGAGAAACAAAACTGGGAACATCTACAACCCTCAAACCAAAACTTTCACCTTAGCGCCCGAAGAGTGGGAAGCATTCAAAAAGGTGTGTTTGTTTATTGAATTTGACATTATTAAGACACAACCAATGTAAGTATATATTGACTAGCATTCACTTGTGTGTAGATTCATCCGAAATGTGGGTTTCTGAAGACGATGCCGATGCCTTATCCTGACCTCTGCGCAGCTTTATATGATGGGAGTAGCGCGAGTGGTAATAATCAATGGGCCCCTTCCCAAGCAACATCCGGGGGTACATCATCATCTGTCCATCATGTCCAAACAATTCAGACCGAGGACAACCCTTTTGCTGACTTAGATGATGATGAGGGGACTAGTGCTCCTATTGGCACGGCTACTGGCACGGCTACTGCTCATGAGATTCCTACTGATCCAGAAGAACAAAGTGGTTCTAGAGGTAGGCCTAGTAAAAGGGCTAAAACCTCTACTAATCTTGATGACTTGGCCGCGGATATGCAGAAGGCATTACAGTATCTGATTAAAAGTGAAAGGCCAACCATTGAAGAATGTCACGAGAAGCTGAAGTTGGTTGGGTTAAGTCCCGTTGATCCCTTGTTTTTGGGCGCGTTTAACATCTTTGGCCAATCATCAAAAATGAGGGAGTCATGGATGGGATTACCATCTGATCCCGAGGTCCTAAAAGGATGGATTAAGTTGACGGGAAAAATATTCGGGATTTTTTATTAGATGTTACTATGTTAGATGATATGTTACGTCTAGATGCTTGAAATTAGAAACTATATATTGGATGTTTATATTCATGGATAGTATGTTTACTTGTTACTATGTTAGATGTTTATTCTGGATATTGCTAAAATGTTGGATATGGTTTTTTTACTATGTTGGTTATGTTTTTAACAGGTTTATTATGGATAAGGATAAAAAAAGTTTATTTATAATACTTATGTACTTGTACATTCGCTATTTATGGAAGAAATCCTTAAAAAGAAAACGAGACAATACATCGGTAATGTCGGGACATCAATTCACAATGGAATTGTTACAAGGAAACAACAGACAATGTATCGAGCTTCTACGTATGTCACGTGATTCCTTCGTCCGGCTCTGTGCACATTTTAGAGTTAAAGGTTGGCTAAGGGATAGCAAACATGTGTCGGTTGAGGAAAAGATGGCTATTGGTCATAATCAACGATATGTTGTCGTGAAGCGTAGATTTCAACACTCGCAACAAACAATTCATTATTATTTTCATGAGGTATTAGATAGAATGATGGAGTTTGCGAAAGAGATTATAGTCCCAACAACTTTTAACCCAAATTCGAACATTCCGGGACATCATAAGAGATTACGACGAGTGTTTAAGGTATATAGTAATAAAATTAATTAAATGACATCTTTGTTTTTTTATAATTTTAATATTATTTAATTGCAACGTAGGGAGCAGTTGGTGCACTTGATGGAACGTTGGTGCATGCTGTGGTGTCTGTCAACCAACAACACTTATATAGAGGAAGAGGACGGGGAGACTGTTATCAAAATGTACTGGCCATATGCGACTTCAATATGATGTTTACTTTTATTGTGGCTGGATGGGAAGGGATAGCACATGATGCTAGAATATTATGTGAATCTTTAACAAACCCAAATGCTCCATTTCCACTTCCACCTCCAGGTACATTTATGATTAATAATTGATATTTATTATATGTTTTGAACATTAATCATTTTATTATATTTATAGATAAATACTATCTTTGTGATGCTGCTTATGCACACACTCGAGGATTTATGGCACCATATCGGAATGTGAGATATTGGCTTGGAGATTTTCGTCGAAGACGTGCGTTGAATAGCAAAGAAAAATTTAACCACTCACATGCAAAACTTAGAAACGTTATCGAACGTTCTTTTGGTGTCTTGAAAGCACGTTTCCCAATATTGAAGAGAATGGCCCGCTTTCCTTTGATTACACAAAGAAACATTACAATTGCTTGTTTCGCGCTTCATAATTTATAAGGAAAGAGGGCTTAAGTGATGAATTATTCTCTTAGTATGATCAAGACATTGGGTCTGTTGAAAACAACCACGTACAAAATCAAGTTGATAATGATGATGTTGATAATGAGGTCCAACCACATGGAAGTGTAGCAGATCGTGAGTACATGGTTCAATTGCGAGATCAAATTGCGGAACAATTGATGCAAATGTAGATTTTTTAGTGACTTTGGATGCAATATGTGATAAGAATATGGTTTTAAAATTTGTTACAGAAATTAAAGTTTAGAACTTGAGGGGTGTTGCAAGTACTGTTCATGTGGAATCGAATGGTTTATTAATTACAAGATGTTTGGTTACTATTCATGTAGGTTTGGAAGTTTGAAAATGCTAAAAGAAGATTTTGCAGAAGATTTTCGTAGGTGCGGTGCGGGGCGGGGGCGGGGGGGGGGGGGGGTGGATATTTGATAGTTTTACTCAAATTGTTGAATTTAATTTAAAATTATAAAATTATAGTAAATAAGACATTTTTTAAAATTAAAAAAACAAACAATATTTTTTCGCAGACATAAGACCTTTTAAACTTTAGCTTATTCAATAAGACCTTCGAAGACATGAAATAAGACCTTAACAGCTTTTGTCTTCAAAAAACAAACAACACCTAATTCTTTGGCTTTTTTATGGGACTGAGAATTTTAATATTTATGGAATTTGATGTACACAAATTCCATTCTAATGTTGCTCAAATTTGAACCAAACATGTAAAGGAGAGAAAATCTCATTCCAATATCATTAGATTCTTTAGTATTTCGTAAAAACAAATCCCTAAAATTCCAAAAAAAAACTCATTGTACTAATCTATGCTGTATTATAATATATTTAACACTATCTTTTCTGTTTTACTTAATTTTTTAAAATTTTAGCAATCGGAAATTACTAATATACCCATAATTAATCACTATTTCTCTCTCATACCTTACACATTCACCAATATATACTTTCTCATACAGAAAAATGAAGAAATCGATTGTTTTACCCAGGTGAAAATTAAATCAAAGTTCAAGGATAAACTTTAAGATTTAACTGGAATAAATAAAACGAAATATAAAACACACCTTTTATAAAACTGCGGAAGCTTTGATACAATGGGTAATTTTACATGTGAGAGAAAGCAGTGGGTGATCTCGATGATCTTACAAGCAGAGATACAAGCCTTTATATAGGCTTAAACAAGGAGAATATGCCATGGCATATTCGGGCATTATTTAGAAACTTTACAGCTGCCCATATTACAATAATTATACATTATGGCCGACAAACAGCGGGCCTACATACGAGCCATGCGCGCACCGAGAATATCTGCACGCCAAGTTTTCGGTGGGTAAAGGCAAAATTCGTCCCAGCCGGGGTCCACTTTGATATCCACATTATCGTCATCACTTGCGTCATCTTCTAGAATGTAACCATGGATTGGGCTGTACTTGTAACTGGCTCGTTCTTGATCTTGTTGGGCTTGGGATTCATACTGGATACCTCCATGTGTCCTCCTTAAATTTTTTGAGTTCCGATAAGATTTCCTTGATTTTGGTATTTTGGGCCAGAACGTCGGGCCATACATCTCTGTACCAGTTGTCAGAGGCCCTTTTTCCGTAACAGATTTGGGCTTTATATCGCATGATTGCTTGGAGTTCTTCGACTGCTGATATTGCGGTATTGATTGCCCCTTGTTCAATTTGGTGAGCTGTTCCGACCAGTGCATTTTGTGTGAGGACATTGATTGGATGTGTGTTGGCTTGTTTTTGAATTCTCTTGTATTCTCCTCCGAGTTCCTTGACACACATTGTTCTTGTGATTTCATTTGACAGTGGTCTGAGACTAGGGCAAGATTCTGTAAGCATTCTTTCACCTTCGCTGGTACAATACCAGGCGAGTTTTGGCTTATCATCATCAGAGCTTCTTCCACTGCGGCTGCTGCTTTCAGGTTGTACTGCGTCATCTCTTCTGTACATTCTGCAAGAAAACAGGTTACTAATCGAGATAGTTTATCCGCTAGTACATTCTGTTTACCATCAATATGTTCAATATTGATTTTGACTCCTGTGCCTGTAATTGCATCCTGGAATTTTATCCAACGAACCCTTGATGCTTTATTGCTATTAGTTTTTTGATAAAAACTATTTATTGCTTGGCAATCAGTTCTAAGGGTTACTTCCTCTTTGTCTAGGTAATAGATCTTCATTTTCTCAAGGGCATTAAGGCAGGCATTAATCTCTGCATCTATTGTGGATTGTGGTGTTGCAAACTTGCCACTATAGTAAGCACAGATTTTCTCTTCATTTTTGGGATCATTCTTTCTTTTCTTCCACTTGCAGACTCCTCCCCATCCTTCTGCACATCCATCTGTTTCAAGGATGATGTATGCATCTTCTGGTGGGATTTGAAGGTCTGGGAGGTTTTGTACTTCCCTTTTGATTTTATAAATTAGCTCATAGTCTGATTGCTTGAGCCTTTTGTCTCCATGGGAGCTGGTTTTGCTGTACAATGGACCGACCAACAGACTTAACCTCGGGATGTAATTTCGGGCATAGTTTAGGATTCCTAAAAAGGACCTAAGCCCTGCTTTTGTCTTCAGCTTTTCTTCATCGAAATCGATGACCTTCTTTATGATATGCTCTTGCAACTTTATTTTGTTATTTCCAATGGTTGCTCCAAGGAATTCAATTTCTGGAACTGCGATCTTCATTTTGGTTGGTGACAATACTAAGCCATTAGTCTGACAAATACTTAACATTACTTCGAGATGTTGCTTATGGCTTTGAGTGTCTTTTGAGAAGACCAAGATATCATCGATGTAGACTGCGATAAAGTCTTCAGTTCCTTTGAAACATTTATCCATCTTCCTTTGAAATACCGCTGGGGCATTTTTCAATCCGAAGGGCATCACAAGCCATTCATACAATCCTCCTGGGATCCAGAAAGCTGTCCATGGTATCGAGTCTTCATGCATGGCAATTTGGTGAAATCCTGATTTGAGGTCAAACTTAGAGAAAATTTTTGCACTTCCAATTCTTTTGAGTAGGGTATTTATCCCTGGTAAGGAGTACTGATCCTTGTGGGTGTTGTCATTGAGCGTACGGTAATTGAATACCATTCGTTCCTTGCCTTTAATCTCCTTCCCTGTTTTAGGATCAATAGTGGTTCCTGAGTTGACGATCATTGCCATCGTTCGATGCCTACTTGAGCTTGGTCTGATTACTCCGAGCTTTAGTAATGCTTCAGCATGTCTTTTGAATGATGTCTCCATTGCTGGTGTTATATTCCTCAGTGGTTTGTCCTGGATAGAGATTTCTGGGTTGATGATCTCTATTTTGCATAACTCTTGGTTCTTTTTCCAATGAAGTAAGGGGTCCTCTCCGATATAGCCTTGTTGTCGTAGCTTATCAAGGAGCGGCTTAAAACTATCATGTAACTTCGCCCCATCTTCTTTGGTGAATGCGATATCATATTGTAGTTGATGATATACGTATTCATCAAGTTCGAGTTCAGCAATAGCAGCATTCATGGCTTCAGTTTGTGGGGTTGACTGGATCTTGGTGATTTTTTTGTAGAAGGTTATTTCATTACCTTCTATTCGAATCCCGCCTTTCATTGATCGTATAAACGATGCTCCAATGAGCATGTCAATACCATCTCCTGTCCTCATATCAAAGGCATATACCAAGGGTATGCGGAATTTATTGCCTTCAATAATAATGTACCCTCCTCTTAACTTGTATGACGCCTTTTGTCTTGAGTTTACGCCATTGAAGTAAGTTTCATATCTTACTTCTTCCAGTGCCTCTTTTGGTACAACCTCTTTGTTGATACAGCAGGCAGTTGCACCTGTATCAATGATTGCACGAGCTGTGAACTTTAGATTTCCTGGGATGTCGAATTCCACCTGAACATTATACAGTTGGTTGTTGATTCTTCTGGTCCTTTGGACATCTCCTGTTGCTGATGCAATTACTTTTTCTTCTATGAGTGCTTTGGAGTAATGTACTGGAGGTAAAGGGAACTCGTTTTCTTTTCGTTGATTCTCAAGTTCTTGTTTCAGCCTTGCTACCTCTCCTAGAAGCCATTTGCATTCTTGGCTCCATGCCTTCTCTTTCTCCTCCCATTTTTGTATTTCAGCCATATGCTCAAAATGTTCTTTTGCTTGGTCTCTAATCATTTGCTTTATTTCATTTCCCTTTTCTACAAGCAATTCGCGTAATAGAGACTGTCCTTGAGCATTTGGCTCAATATTTGCTGCTTTGACTATGGGCTTTATCTTGATAACTTTCTTTAATTGGTGGAAAGCACAAACAGCGCAAAGCGTGACTGTGCATTTTGAGCAATGAAGTCTTGACCGTTCTGTGGTTAGAATGCCACAGAAGTAACAAAGCGCATAGTTTGTTAATTCATTTTCCTGCCAATCATGTTCACATGTAGTGTCTGGGAATGCTTTTGTTGGTCGCCACGAGCCTGCTTGTTTTTCTGTTTCTTTAATTTTTGATGGCTCTCCCGGATGAAACATATAGCACGTTTCATGTTTTAGCATGAAAGCAGTTTCTTCTAGGGGTTGTTCTTCAACCAATGCTCCAATGTTTTTTATTGTTGCACCACTTTCCCCTTCCGAAATACTATATACGCTTGAGTCATCATTTTCGGCTGACATTATTTCCCAGTCATTTTTGAGTTCCAAGTCCTGGAATACGGCCGCTCTTGCCATATTCCCTTTTTCACTTTTGCAATCTCTTGCAAAATGCCCTTCCTTTCCACAGATGTAGCATTTGCATTTCTTGATATATCCTTTTTCTGCATTTTTCCGCTTGAAGACCTTCACATGAGATTTGTGTGGTTTTCCTTTGTAGGTCTGTGACTTTCGCAAACCATATTTTCTTTGGTTATTATCATAATAACCTGGGATCGGGATTGTCGAGCAGAGAGACAGATCCCTGAGTTCCTTTTGTAAAGCGGCTTCTTTGCACATATCTGAGATGAAATTGTATGTGAAGCTTATTGCTGGTAGAACTCCGGCGGTCATTCCTGGATACTTTTGTTTAAAAGCTTCTTCAACACGGCTAGACAATGACCTTGGCATCTTAGAGAAGAGTTTGTCCATGGTTGGTGGGAAATATAATCTCCCTGATTTCGTTGTCAAGATTCTGAAATCACTTAGAAATCTCCAAAGGTCTTTGGTGTTTTCACAATTTAATCTTTCCAGATCTCTGCTGGCTCTTTCTTGCTCTTCTGTTGACCCTCTATATGGATCCTCCATTAGGATTATTTGCCTAATTTGGGAAGTGATGTTTTGAGGATCATCTGCGATGGATTCCAGATTAACATATGCTTCTGGATACGCTGTGCGCCACTGCTGCCACATGATTTTTTCATTTTCACCGAATAAGTTTTCGACATACAATAGCTTTTGTTTGTTGTCTGCCCATGTATGTTCACTTAGCCGGTTGAGGGTTATGGATTCCCACCTTGATATTACTTCAGGCCATAAGCCTGGGTCTAAAGGTAAGACTAACATCGCTCCTATGCCTGAGAGTGCTGGTGGTAATGTCCATTGGGTTGTGTGGTATTGCCCATAATTTCCTTGAAAATTTTGGCGACCTCTCTGGGGGAAATCAAAGCCGTAACTTTGAGTTCTGGTGACATATCCTTGTGCTGGTGGATATACTGGTGGCCCCATTATGGGCTCTGTTGGGGGAGTATACGAATTATATACCCCACTGTTTTCTGCCACAGGATGGGATGATGACAACAATGAACAAACAGAACCTAGTGATCAATCTACGGTCATCAAGTTTCAAGAAGAAGGAGAAGACAGCTCGGACGATGAGGAAGAAGACTCACAGTATTATCAAAAGATCTCAAATATGCTGCAAAATGATCATAAAGTCTTCAAAATATCAGAGGAAGCTGAAGAACTGGAATAGCCAAAATTTAAAAAATTCCAGGAGCATGTAATGATACTCAAACACCAAACTTTAAATCGAAAGTCAAAATTGTGGAACCTTCTAGCCATTGCCTACCAACTTGTTTTCTCCTTGATCTTGTTGTTGTCTTGAATGATACCGTGGTTCTAGTATTTTTAAATGAAAATTTGAAGATGGACACAAGTTTCATATTTGAAACCATCATTGAAGACAAACCCTAAATATATTGATCTCCCAATCAGTTTTGATCATTAACGGGGTGCTAGGGGTGTTCATGAGACAGGACGAGACGGGAGTACGGGTAGTGAGAAATTTGACAACTGCATATATGGGGAGGGTACCTAGTTTTACTGATGCGGGACGGGTACCCACACCGAACTTAAACGAGAAGGAGCGGGTACCCACAGTTTGGATCACGGATACCCGCATTATTGTTGTGTGTTTTGGTTTACACAAAAAAAAATAGAAAATAAATTTATTTTGTGATAAATTAAAACAATTAACACTAAATAAATACTTGAAAATGAAATTAAGAGTATAGAAGATTGAAGTCGTCACTGTCGATAAGTTAGAAATAACGTTTTATATATAATCGTCGATCGCTGATGTGATAGCGCAATGGCTCGATGAATGTTTTTTCAGAGAAAGGGGATAACAAAATCAATGACGTTGAGGGTGAATGGAGAAAACGTGGTATGAGATTGAGATTTTCTTAATATTAGTACTTTTTTATAATAAAATAATAATTCAAATATATATTTTTTAATAAACTAAATATATACGGGACGGGGCAAAGGTACCCGCGGGTAGTAAATGTAGATAACCGAACCCGGCCCACTACTCCGTGGCTACCCTTAATTTCGGGTTTTTCATATCACGGGTTGCTTGGATAACATTTTCTCGTTTTTAGATCATACGGATCAGTTTGGTTTTTCAACTTTATAAACACCGCTACGGTGCGTGCATTTATAGAACATATTGCTTTCTCTAAGAAAACATCGTAGTTATTAATTTCTCGATTAGATTTGTGTGTTTATGTGTGTATCTTGTCAAAATTTGTGATTTGATTGTTTGTATGTGTTTGATTAACTATTCATAATTGATCTTTGAAGAGTTCAAAGATTGAACCACGAGTATTTGATTATGTGTGTGTGCTAAGGATTGATGGTGACTAGTGGGGAAGGATATTTCATATTTGGTCATTTGGAGGCGGTGAGCTAATATTCGGTCTTGGAATCTGAAGAAATTTGAATGATCAAGAGGAATCGACCACTTCACAAAACTAAATGCTTTGTCTTGATCCATGGTGTTGTTTTGCCTAATCGGAATGGTTTACGGGCTTGAAACTATATTTTTCTCGTTAATTTTACGATTTCTATTATTATTTAAGGTTGTTTTAGATTAATTATTATTAGTCTTTTTCGTCATCACTATCATGTGTTACGAATAATGAAAATAAGTTATCAATATCCCCTATGTGAAATGTTCAATATAGTCCAAAGTTTTTGTGTAGTCTCAAGTGACAAATCTCAGCCACAGGATCAAAAAAAAGTCAAATGTCCACCAGCACCTCGGGCCACCACCACTGCCGCCGACCACCACCTCCGGCCGCCGCAATCACAAGTGATTGAAGCGCAATCACAAGTGATTGAAGCACAATCACATGTGATTACCGCCAACCACCACCACCGACCATCACCTCCGGCCACCACCACAGCCGCCAACCACCACCTCCGGCCGCCGCAATCACATGTGATTGCACACCGCCAACCACCACCACCGACCATCACCTCCGGCGACACAATCACATTTGATTGAAGCCACAATCACATGTGATTGCACACCGCCAACCACCACCACCGACCATCACCTCCGGCCACCACCACAGCCGCCGACCACCACCTCCGGCCGCTGCAATCACATGTGATTGAAGCCACAATCACATGTGATTGCACACCGCCAACCACCACCACCGACCATCACCTCTGGCCACCTCTTCCGGCGACGCAATCACATGTGATTGAAGCCACAATCACATGTGATTGAGGCCACAATCACATGTGATTGCACACTGTCGGACACCGCCGCCGACCAGATCTTTTTTTGAAGCATCAAATGACGAATTTGAGACCAGATCTGAACTCCTCTCATCAAACCGAGTTGAACCACCACCATCCCCACCCTGAACAACTCCGTCAGCCGGCGAATTTGGCCTTGTCGGCGCTGGATCTGAGAAATAAAACTCCGGATCTTTTTTTGAAGCATCCAATGACGAATCCGAGACCAGATCTAAACTCCTCTCATCAAACCGAGTTGAACCATGTGCGCCACCACCATTAACTCCGGCCATGGTGGTCGGATTTTGCAGCGGCGGCCATGGTGGTCGGAGTTTGCTCGATTTCTCGTTAATGGAGGATCGTGAGGACGATCAGGCTCCATAGTCTTGTAGGGGAGTTAAAACCGATCACCCTCACCAAAAATCACGATGATCCGGCGGTGGGTTCGCCGGAAAACGCTTTGTTGATCGTGTGGCTGAGATTTGTCCCTCAGGACTACACAAAAAAGATGGACTATACTGAATACAATTCTATCCCCTATACATATTAGGGCTTTTCTATGCTTTTAGGAAACTACTTTTTTTCTATTACATAAGTAAATATAGTTCTTGAATATAATTCAATGGAATTTTAATTTTTAGTTCTTTACATAGGTTCACAACAATCACATAGATTGGGCATCTGTTGCATACAACAAGTTAAGATGTGCTTAAATTTGAACTAGATTGAATGAGACATCGATGCTTAAAATGAGATGTTTTTAAGAACAATTATTGATTTTTAAGACTTGTCCCATGTAGCAAGAAGAGACATGCCTGTGAAAAGGAATTCAAGTTGTTTCCGTCCTCTGCGTAAACACCATTCAAGTTTGCACTATTGTTCGAAGAGACATGCCTGTAAAAAATTCAAATATCCAAAGTCCACTTTCTTTGTCTCATGTATCTCGGAACAAAAAAGACGAATCTGAACCAAATAGATAATTAGCTTGAAGAGTTAAAAGTAATTATTATGTTGTTTTGTACTTTTGTTGTTTAACAGGGTTAACTACCAAATTGGTGTGTAGATAGATACATTGCTTTTGTTGTTTAGTTGTAAACGAAGTAATGGATGTGTGATGATTCATACATCCTAGTTTATGAATCTTACACACCTTAGTCTATATTCTTATTATATTTGATTGGTTATATGCTTTACTTTTTATATTTCCAAGTGATTTTGGTATTATTAAATTATAAAAATAAGTATTTCAAACCATATACTAGAGTGCATGTCTAAGCACCCGAAACAGATTTGAACAGGAATTAGTTACCTATTTTTAGTTTTGAAAAATAAATAAAGTTAGACTAAATACTTGTTCCATTTATAAATAACTTGTTTAATACCCCGTGTATAAGCACATAGATTGTTAATGTTAATTTTTAAATATTTATGGTATGAATTCTTAAACATATAACAAATCTATATATCAATAACAAATCAAGAAACATTAATGGAAATAAGAAGAGGAAAAAAAATATAATCACATATTTACTCCGATAGTGGAATCAAAAATTAGAATTTTTGACATTAAATTCGATAGTTGGTAGTGAAAATTGTCCGACGGATTTGTCATAATAACTTAATCAGATGTCAGATGAAGAATACTTTTGAATGACATGTGATCCAATTAAGAAGACGAGTAACTCGTTTCTACTTAACATCTATACCAACTTAAAATTCACATCTTAAGACTTTTAATATAAATTTTTCTTTATCCGTGAGCCATTTTAAGAAATGGAAAATTATTCTAAAGTATAATAATGATATCATAACTTTTTTCTTTGGATATATATTAAAAATAAAAATAAAAAACTTATAAATGATTTTAAATGGAAATCTTAAATACTATAACAAAAGTGTCTTTATGTTTATCTTCTAATATATTTAAATGACTAACATGAATCAAATCTATTAGACAATCTTAATCAATGATTTAAGTAAAATTAAATGATCTGAACCATCTATCTATCTATATACTAAAACAAAATCTATCAAATCTGACGTGTCAGTTGTTATTGAATGGCATTTTCAAAATCCAAGCTACTGAGTTTAGGCTTTTTTTGACGTGGCGTGAGCTGGCCGGTTTTTTTTTGTTTCTTGCTTCTCATTATTTGGTCGACGATTGAGATGCTTGTGGACGATTGAGTCTCCTCTTGCAATTACGGTTGCATAACTTCTTGACGGACTTCATTTTCCACATAAATCGTTGATTAGGGCTTCTCCAGTTGCAGGGATTATATCTTGTGGTATACATGTTTGGAAACCCTGTTTGTATTTCGCTAGAGGGTATTGTAAAAACGGAGGTAGTTGTAGGTTCACTCATGGCAACGGTGAAATTGCGGTCGCCGCTGGTTCGTTGACTAAACTCGACGTCATGGAACAGTGTGATTAGCTCTACGATCTTAATTCGCCCAGCAACAACGGCTGTTAATGGCGGCCGCCGGCGGTAACTCCCCTAATTTCCCCTTTCCAAACAGCCCTAAATCGATGAACTTTCTTCTTCAGCAACAACAAGCTCAACAATCCGATAGTTTGTTGACTTATCTTCAAGAAATCTGTTGATTTTGGTGGTGGGTTTAGTTTTCTCACCTGGGGCGTAATCGAGAGCTGGAGATCGAGGAGAAGTATATTCGGCGGATTTGAGGCATCAAATCCTTCCTTTTCCTGTAAGTAACTTCTCATCCTAACAAATATTAGGTGCCAGAAAATAAAGAAAATCAAGTAAAATTTATGATGAAATGTGAAAATTTTATGCTTACTAACTGTGAAATTCATACTCAGAATTGGACAAAAATGGTACTTATTCCATTTAATTTATTTAAACTTAAAGGTCATTGAAATATTTCTATAAGTTTCAAGTTGTTTCCATGAAAAAGACCATGATAATCCATGTGCAGTATCAGAGCATCTCCAACCCACACTCTATCCCTTCAAAATAGAGTTTTTGAGCATTCAAACCACACTTCATCCAACACTCTATATTTGAAGTGTTGGAAAATAAACTCTATATTCGAAGTGTTGAATTCAACACTCTATCCATGGGACCCATTTAATTTGTTTACTTTCTATTTAATTTTCTTTCTCTTATCTATTAATGTATTTATATTTAATAATTGTATTTAATTTTATTATCTTGTATATATTTGATATAAATGCATATATTGAAATTAACAATAGGTCGATACAATATATATTTATAAAACAAGTGTACATAAACTTAAAAGTACATAAACTTACAAATACATAAACTTAAAATTACATAACCTATAAAATACATTAGACATAAAATATAACAAACATAATTTCCTAAACGGTAAACATATAGATCATTTATGGGATGAATATTCTAATTCGGAAAATTAGTGTATTTTAAGTATTATGTTTTTTAATTTATGTCTTTTAAATTAATGTATTTTCTTTTCTAATGTAAAATATTTAAATTGAAATGTAAAATAAATTAAATAAAATGTTATCTTTAATTTTAGTGAGTATAATAAAATATAGCAATTAAATATATGGGTCCCATTTTTGAAGTATTGAATAGAGTGTTGGGTTGGAGTTGAAAGATTATTTAGAGTGAATGGGCCCACAAAATTTAGAGATATTGGTCAATTATAGAGTGTTGGGTTGGAGATGCTCTCAGGGACTCCATACATGCTCATGTTTGGCTTTGTAGAAATCCTCTTTTCTCAAATTCCAGATTTTGACCAGAGATTTCCTGGTTAAAGATGAGTGCTTCAAAGTCCGTAAAATGTGTTTGTGTTGGAGATGGAAAAGATTAAAAGAAAATATAAAGAGAGTATTTTTTAATGAGTTGTAATTTACTAACTATTGATTTATTTTTATTCAATTACTAATATTGATTCTCGCGATACTCGTAATAAGAATAGTTCTCAAATAACGGCTGTAGGATTACATCTCTCAGCTAGTGTAGAGATTGATACGGATTGTTTCAGATTAGCCATAACTGAACTTTCAAACACTGTAGTTAAGTCTCCAACGCCCAGATAAGAAGAATTAACCAAATAAGAATACCCACGCAACCTTTGATGAAGTAAAAGATAAAGAATTACAACCGGAATCAATTTAGAATTCAACTAATATTAACGTCAAATTCGGGATTCACAACAACAGTCTTGCTAAACCGAAACCTATCTGAATATTCCCGCAAAATCAGAAGATGAACAGATCCGAGAGGCTAATAATCAAACAACAAGTTCCAAATAACCTATCTGAATCTTTCCAACGATAACTCAAATAACAAGTTCCAAATAAATCAGAAGAACTAGGTGTTGCCTCACCAAATAATCAGATGGCTTAACTGAGATGTAGCCCAGAAAGATAAATAACTCAGATTGTGGCAGAAAAGCTAAATCCCGAGCCAGGAATACGACTAACAGAAGGGAATGTCGAAATCTCACCAGAAATGGAACCACGAGAAGAAACCGACTCACCAGCATAAAGTATAGAAGTCGACGGCGGCCGAGGTGGCAGAGGTCACCGGAGGGTGCAGGTCATCCGAGTACTGGAGGTGAGATTTAACGAGCACAACACCAGGTCCGATTTAGGCTTGAACGTGAACAGAGACATGGTCCAGCTCTGATACCATGTTAACAGAGAGCTGGAAATAATAATTTGTTTATTTCTGATAATTTTCTCATAGAACAAAGGGAACAAATATATACAAGTCACCCTAAAGCCCATAAAGGCCCACATCTCACTAAGGAATATTTACACTAACATTTATCAAGTGAAATAGTGGCTCTACTTGTCATTATATGCACATATATCAAGTTTTTAAATGGTTAAAGGGCAGTAGTGAGGATTACAAGGACAATGATGCAGTTTTGTTCTTTGATGGTACGATTTTTAGGTTGGAACGGTTGCATAGATCGGTGAAGAGTTTGAGGCATGTTAGGTAACCTCGCGAGTCTGCAGCTGTAACCGCCACTAATTTATCGGGCTGCCACCCGAGTCTAATTCACCGCCAGTTGGAAAGGGACCTAAAATTCAACCTACGAATAAGAACTTACTTCCTTCATCTGTATGTTTTTCTTTGCTTTTTTAACTAATTTAGGCTTCATAAACATAACCAAATCAGGTAATAGACTTTGATCATATATTTTTATTTGCTTTACAAATATGCCTATTATTACTATTTGGGTGTTCATTGCATTTCACAAATGTATTCTTCCATGACTACTAAGTACTAACATATGAGACACATTACTCTAGAGAAAGTTGTATTTCTTTCGAGAACACGATTTATAGAGGTGATCTCCCTTCCGTGTATGATTTCAATTCGAGGTTTTTGTATAACAGGGAAAACAAGAAAAGCTACTAGGGTTATGGAGATTCTTGAAGAATCTGGTGTTGAACCTGATGTAATAACTTACAATGTTTTAATCAATGGGTATCGCAAAGCAGGTGAGATTGATAGAGCACTCAACGTGTTTGAAAAATCTCTGTAGCACCAAATGTTGTCACTTACAACACAATCTTGCGGTCTTTGTGTGATAAAGGCAAATTAGAAGAAGAAATGGGGGTTCGTGGCTGATATGCTTTGAAAAAGCTGTTCTCCATATGTTGTCACTTATAACATCTTGATAAACTTTTTATGTAGAAGAGGGTTATTAGGACGAGTGATTGATATATGGGAAAGGATGCCTAAACATGGCTGCACACCCAATTCTTTGAGTTACAAACTTACAACTCGTTATTGCATGGTTTTTGCAATGAAAAGAAGATATATGGATTGAGCAATTGAGTATTTGGAGATCATGGTTTCTCGAGGATGTTATCCTGATATTGTTACTTATAACACTCTGTTCACTACTTTATGTAAAGATGGGAAGGTTGATTTTGCTCTTGAGATTCTTAATCACTTAAGTTTTAAAGGTTGTTCACCTATTTTGATCACTTACAACACGGTAATTGATGGGTTGTCAAAGATTGGTAAAACAAATCAGGCTATAATGTTAATGAAATGAAACATAAGTGTTTGCAGCCTGATATAATCACTTATTCTTCTGTTGTAAGTGGGCTCAGTTATGAAGGAAAAGTTAAAGAAGTGATTAGTTTTCTTCAAGAATTAGAAGGTTTAGGCGTTAGACCTAATGTGTTGACTTACAACGCAGTGATGTTGGGACTTTGTAAGGCTCGAAAGATTGATTGAGCCATCGACTTTTTAGTGTATATGGTTCAAAAGGGGTGTAAGCCTACACAAGGTACTTATACTAATTACATGGGATCTTAAACTCATTAGAAAAACAGAATTTTATCATATTTTGTGATTATTGATCTATTTTGAATCTGTTTTGACTTTGATTTATATATTTATTACTTTCAATATATTATGGGTGTAATGTTTAATGAGCATGTTATTTATTCTTTATTTATTAACTTTATTAAATTACAGGAACTTTTGTTCATCAGGAACTATTACTTTCTTTTTTGGGTTGTTAGCTATGTTTCTTTTATATAAATATAAACATTTTCTTTAATATTTTTAATGAAAGAACAACACAATAAATTGATTTTATCGATCAAAGGTTTATTCTTTGTATTTCCTTCGGCTCTATGATTTTTATGAATCCAAAAGGATTGAATTCTCACAATTATCATATCAATACCAACATCTAAACACTAATTGTCCAAATGTATGTAGTCGTGTCTCATTTGAGTAATGATATCTTATTATAATTTAGCAATCGATGGAGTTAGGTTATATGTTGGCATAAAGATTCATGGGTGTGCCCTAGGTTTTTCTCGATTACAGAGCTGCACAAGCTTTGAAGTGCATTGGGTTCATGATTTACTAGGGGTGTTCACGGGGCGGGGCGGGGCGGGTAGTGGCTTTTTTGTAACCCGCAACTGCGGGGCGGATATCTAATATAAAAAACTGAAACCGAACCGCAAGCAGCGGGTACCCGAAGGGAGGCGGGTATCCACGGTTCGGGTCACGGGTACCCTAAAATTGAATTTTTATATATTTGTTGTTTTCAACAAGTTTAGATTCATAATAAAACAATAAACAACGGAAGAAACAAGTCAACAATAATGAATAAATCACTAGTAGAAATCAAACAGATCTTCTACGAGAACCTTGTAAAAACAAAAAAAAACCGATATGATCAAAGTTGGCACTTCTGATCGATTTAAGTATCTCCATTTTGAACTCTCGATCATTGTAGGCTTGCAAATTCTCGATATCAAAACTAAAAATATGAAGTGGGGGAGACGGTATGGGCTACTAGAGGTAAGTTAGGTAGTTTTGAGCAATTTAAGTTTTTTATAATGGTTTTGTTATTTCATATTAAACAATATATATATATATATATATATATATATATATATATATATATATATATATATATATATATATATATATATATATATATATATATATCTTAAAGCATACGGGGCGGGGCGGGTACCCGCGGATATCAAAATTTAAAAACCGTACCCGCCCCGCATTTAGCGGGTACCCTAGTTTTCGGGTTTTTTCGGGTCACGGGTTTTACGGGTATCGGTTTTTTCGGTTTTGGTTCACGCGGGGCAGGTCGGTTACTCGGTTTTTTTGAACACCCCTATGATTTACCATCTATCCATCGTTATTGATATTTCATGTGGGCAGTTTAATTGCAGAATTAGCTTCGGTAAGTGATTGATCTTACATTGGTATTATTGCATATCTCATAACTATTTATTTCAAACACGTCAAGGAGTTAAAATCTGTTTCTTGAAGATCATACATGCAGACCATTTTTGTGCCGAAAAGGAGGACATAACACTATGTTCATGTAATCATGGGTTGAAATAATGCAAAACTCCCCTTATTCAACTTGAGAATGCAGTGTAAGTGTTAAATTGATGCAAAACTTCGATAAAATTAAAACATATACAGATTAAATTTGATTACTTAATCTTGTGTTCTTGGGTACCGCAGTAGATGATGCGGATATGGTTCTAATCTCAAACGAACATCTCCTTCTCCATCTTCTTTCTTTCTACTATTCCCCAAGGGTTGATTCTTTTATATTGTTACTGATTGCAACTTATCTTTTCTCCCCATTTGTTCCTCCATCAGATAGTTGATCTGGTCTTCACAAAATACCTTCAGGTACGCCTCTTTCTGAAAGGCTTTTCAGCTTGTTGCTCTTGATGTATACTTCATTTCTTTATTTCATAATTTAGCCCATTATATGTTGGTAAGAGCCTTCTCACGCAGTGTTGATATATGTTGCACACAAAAAATAAAAGAAAATACCTCCTGCTGTTTTTTGTATCACACGGAAAAGAAAAGCAAATGGATTTATGTTTATAAAGTTGAAGAAGTTTGCATAAGGGAAAAACTTATTTTATTCATTATGGACCAGGCTATATATAGCCTTTCACATTGACAGAAACGTGGAGCTAAAAGCATAACAATAAGCTGCAATATTTCCTCCTAGAGAACCGGTACACCAAGACTCATTAACACAACGTGTGCTTCTCCAAAGAACATACCGGTAAACCCACTACTCTCCACTTAAAAAGTAAATAAAACAAATATAATATAAATAAACTAAAATAATAAACACTAATTAATCAAACTAATATTTTAGCCATGCAAACGTTAAGACTAACAATAGCCATCGAACCAATTAAACGAACCGATTAACCCAACAATCACCCCCTTAATCGGTTATATGTACGTCCGCTCACAACAACGCTGGCTCTTCTTCAACCAAGTTCGCCTCTTGTTTCTCCCATTTTGGACACTCCGATATATAATGCCCGAACTCATTACACTTGAAGCATTTCACGTAGCTCTTGTCCCGTTGTACTCGACCTTCTCCTCGACCTCTCCCGGAACCCCGACCTCCACCTCGGCCACGTCCATAGTCTTCACTCTTCGAGTTTCCACAACCGCAATGCTCACACATATGCTCCTTTCCTTTTGTTTTTTCATCTGAACTTGAAAATAAAAGTTGATTTTGCTCAGTTCGGATCTCCTCAACCTTGATCCTTTCTTCATATGCTTTAAGCCGGCCCACCACATCATCATAACCGATGGTTTTCAAGTCTACAACCTGTTCAATAGAAGCCACCATATGAATAAAACGTTTAGGTAAACCATTAAGAAACCTCTTAACCAATTTTGTTTCTTCTATAGTCGACCCAAGTGAGGCGGCTCGAGAAGCATACTCGGACAACTTGTTAGCAAAATCATCTATAACTTCTTGGTCCTTCATCTTGAGATTTTCAAACTCTCCCATTAAGGTTTGAAGTCTTGCCTCTCGGATTCGATCCGCACCCAAATGACGGGTTTTAAGAGCAACCCACATTTCCTTTGCGGTATTGAGATTCCCGATTTGTAGAATCTGCTCTTCGGGTATACTTTGATACAAGAGAGCAATTGCAAGATTATTCTTCTTGGCATCCTCTTTTGTTCCTGGTTCTATCATCTCCCATACTCCATGAACATTGAAAATAACCTTCATCCTCATGGCCCATACTGTGTAATTTGTGGATGACAACACCGGGCATTGAAGAGATATGGTGTTGTTATCTTTGACGGTGACCAAAGCTTGATCCTTCGGTGGAGCCATTCCTGTGATTTACTGCACTACCAAGGTTGAATAATCAATTAAAACACTGCTGAAAGTATTACCTGCAAACACCTTTTGCTACCTTTCTCCTGCTGTTTTAAAATCTTTGATTAACACCTTCTAGTTGCTTAATCTTCCTTTGTTCTTCGATCAACAACTGGGTTAACAAGCCCTCCTGATTTTGGCCGGAATCACGACTTGTTTTCGCTACCCTTTTGATCCCCTAGAACATATGGCTTCCACCTGCTGACTACAACCCTCTTCACACGAACCTGGCTCTGATACCAAGTGTTGGTAAGAGCCTTCTCACGCAGTGTTGATATATGTTGCACACAAAAAATAAAAGAAAATACCTCCTGCTGTTTTTTGTATCACACGGAAAAGAAAAGCAAATGGATTTATGTTTATAAAGTTGAAGAAGTTTGCATAAGGGAAAAACTTATTTTATTCATTATGGACCAGGCTATATATAGCCTTTCACATTGACAGAAACGTGGAGCTAAAAGCATAACAATAAGCTGCAATATTTCCTCCTAGAGAACCGGTACACCAAGACTCATTAACACAACGTGTGCTTCTCCAAAGAACATACCGGTAAACCCACTACTCTCCACTTAAAAAGTAAATAAAACAAATATAATATAAATAAACTAAAATAATAAACACTAATTAATCAAACTAATATTTTAGCCATGCAAACGTTAAGACTAACAATAGCCATCGAACCAATTAAACGAACAGATTAACCCAACATTATAGATAGAATTAAGAACACAAGTTATCTCATTTATAAATTAAAGAATACCAGTCTTTGTAGTTACTACATTATATCATAAATAAAAATCATACAGCGGGTATCTCTATTATATATTTATACTTGTCAATAACATAAGGGATTGTTGCACATTATAACTCTTAGGGTTTCTTCGAACATTGATTAATGAAGAATTTTTGTTAAATAGAGGTTAGGTTGGGACACCCTAATTTAGAAACTTCAAAGATGAATGAAAAATGGAGTGTTTCTCTTTTTCTTTATGTATTTTAATGTACATGATATCAAAATTAACACATGTTTTACGTTTATTCGGAAGGTGCTATGAAATATTACTAGCCCTCAAACAACAAGCTCCAAAAATCAATTTGCTATCTTGGTACTAAATTCTAGAAGTGTATGGTTAGACCATTTTGTTGGTTTCAACTTTTTCATTTTGGAGGTTTGATTAGTCTAATTGATGCCAATAATGGATTAGGGCAATGGCAAAATATGGTAACATGTCACAAACACCAAAATTAAAGATATCTCCTAATTATAATATACTTATTGTCTTAGGACAATTTGTAGCTTCTCATAAGAAAGCACTTATTAGTATATACAAATTAGACAATATATTTGTGGGTTAATATGCTATTACACATTCATTATTAAACCATAAATTGATCGAATAAAACGCTTTTACATATGGTTATTAAATCAATAAACTTATTTGTCCTTTGTATTTATACTCTTTTTTTAGTTAAACAAATGTTAGCATAATTAATTCACTGACTTGGTCTTCAAATCTACAAGTTGCATGGTTTATTACAACCATAACCACGAACGTTCAGACTTTGTGCGTTTATCGTGTAAGCAGAAAGAGGAAAGCCAAGAATAATGCAAATCATGTTGTTATGTGTGGTAACCAGAATGCATCAAACTTTGGAGTTGGGATAGTTATCGGGTTTGTTCTATATATTGAATGTTTAATGTTGATGGGATGATTATCTTCAAAGTCAAGTGATAGGCACATAAGATAAACTTAGTTTGTTAAATGGATATATATAAATGCATATGAAGGTAGTTTTTGGGATACTTCTGAAAAGTACAATGAACCTAGATTTAAGATTGAACTACTTAAGTGTATTTGGTGAAGGTAGTTTTTGGGATACATTTGCTTAGCACAATCAACCTAGATATTGATATCCGTTATTTTGGACATGAATTCTCTAACAAGATATGTGATTGTAATGTTTGTTAATCAATTGATTTTTTTAATACAATATTACTAAAAAATGATGCATGGTAATCTTGATATTGATTTAGAAATAATGATTCTAATGATGCATTCTAATGTTCAATATATTATGGGTGTAATGCATTCTAATAACATCATGTATTTTTGTAACCCATGTGTCGAAGGTTTTTCATGCTAGCCCGTGTTTACACATGCTTGAAACCTAGTTTATATATAAAATTAAATCAGATTTTAACTTTTTACAAGTCAACAATTAGAAAGTAATATTGAAATAGCAAAGTTTAGAATATTTACATTATCAACAATTACTAATTTGATTAGTTAACATGAAATAGTCTATGATTTATTAAATAAAAGATAACGTAAATATATTAAAGAGTTAATTACAAAATTGGTCCTTTTAGATATAGTCCTTTTGCATAATTGGTCATTTAAGCAAAATTCTTGCACTTTTAGTTCTTTATTTGAGAATTTGTTACACTATCAGTCCTTTAGGCTAACAGTGGTTAATTTCAACTAACGGTCAAAGGGCAATTTGGTCTTTTTACGTGTAAAGGACTAATTTTGTAATTAAAATAGTTAATTAATATTTTTTACCCTTTTTTAATTATTAATTTATTGGTTTTATCATCATTAATTAGTTTTAAAGTTAATTACATAATTAATGCATTTCTCTCTCTCTCTCTCTCTCTCACACTACAAACACAACACACACACACACTCTCTCTCCATTTCTCTCTCTCTCATCTCGGATTTGCCACCCACCCACACCACCACTGCCACCGCCGGGTTTGCCATTTCTCCGATTTGGGAACACCACCAACACCACCGCTGCCACCCTCCGCCACCCAAGTAGGGTTTTCTTAAGGTTTTTCTTCGGGCACTACGACCACCACCAACATCTTCCATCACCATTGAGAGGTGTTAAAGACGAGGAAAACCCTAGAAGAACAGAGAGTTGATTTTT
The DNA here is from genome assembly GCA_947179395.2 of Pulicaria dysenterica. Classification (NCBI taxonomy): domain Eukaryota; kingdom Viridiplantae; phylum Streptophyta; class Magnoliopsida; order Asterales; family Asteraceae; genus Pulicaria; species Pulicaria dysenterica. Next base: position 80,391,240 of record OX359292.1, read on the forward strand.
GCGATGAAAACCCTAGAAGGAGGTGTCGACGGCGGTTGTTAAAGACGGAGGAGGTGGCGGCAGATTAGGGTTTTCATAGGGTTTTCACCTTCATCGGGGTCTGTTTCCCCTTCACCTTACAAAAACGACCACCCACCATAGGGTTTTTAAAACAATAGCAGCCGCCGCCACCATTTTCTGATTTGGTGGTCGGTGGCGTAGATCTAGGGTTTTCAAAACTGTTGGAACCTAGAGGGGGGGTGAATAGGTTCTTTAACTTAGTTTACCAATTTTTACACTTATAAAATTTGTAAGTTGTGTTAAAAATATTTTTCTTGAAGTTTATAACACAACAAATATATATACTTGAAATAAAGAGAGTAAGGGTAGAGAGATATCACCAATTAGTAGACAAGAGAAAAAAACAATAATTTCTAATTAACTCTAAATTGATAAAATATTTATAAAACAATTAATTGATAATTAAAAATGGTAAAAGAAATTATAAAATCATGGTTTAGTTACAAAATTGGTCCTTTACTAGCAAAAAGACTAAATTGCCCTTTGACTAACAGTCAAATCTAACAGAGTTAGCCTAAAGGACAATTTATGTAACAAATTCTTAATTAAAGGACTAAAAGTGCAAGAATTTTGCTTAAAGGACAAATAGTACAAAAGACCTATATCTAAAAGGACGAAATTTGTAATTAACTCTATATTAAAATTTGCTTTAATAAATAGGATTCATCAAATATGAGCCTAAGAGTCGATGATTTATTAACACCGCGACCTCATGATTTATATACATTAATTGAGTTGATTTTTAATATTAGTTGAATGTTTTTCGAAAAAAATAATTGGATCACGTATAAGTAGATTAAATATTATCTAAATTAAAAAAAATACTTTATGATAAGTAAAAGAGTTAATTGTTCAAATGGTCCTTTAACTTAGATGTTTCTGTCATTTTCGTCTTTTAACTTTAAAAGTGGTAAGGATCATCCTTTAACTGTCATTTTCATGTCATTTTGGTCCTTACTAACGTTAGCCGTTTACTTTCTTCGTTAAATCAAGGTAAAATGACAATTTTACCCCTATATCCCTATTTTATTATTTTATTTTAACTTTTATTTATTTTATAATTAATTAATGATATTTTTTAAAGATAAATAATAATAAATCTCTCTCTACTCTCATCTCAAACTACTCAAACACTTGGTCAAACTACCTCTCAAATCTCTTTCACTCAATGTGCTTTCTCTCTCGGTCTCTCTCTCATACCCTCAACCGGAAACCACCACCACCACCACCAACCTCAACCGGAAACCACCACCAGCCACTACTGCAATCGGTCTCTGAAAAAAACATACGCTAACAAATCTGTTCTCGGAAAAACACAATTGTTCTCTAAAAAACAACAAATTCATTTTGTAACCCAAAATTAGGGCTTTCTTGAGGTCAATTGATGTGTTGTTTGAGACCATTTTTTGGTCGAATATGGTGGACATTATAAAGTCTTCGAGTTGCTTACTAAAATTCCGCTACAATTCCTGAGCTTTGAGCTTTGAGCTTTTGCTAGTGATATTTCTCTCCAAAAACTTTGTAATTTAAGAGCAATAATCATTAAAAAAACCCACCACCGTCGACCACCAATTAGGGCTTTCTTGATCGTAATTAGGGTTTTCAGTGCCTCCATCAACCACCAATTCATTTTGTAGCACAGATTAGGGTTTCACATGAGTTAGCGATGGTGGTGGCGGTGGCAGATGAGTGTGGTGGTAGTGGTGGCTTCCATTCTCGTTCGAAGATGGAAAGAGAGAAAAGAGAGTGCGTAGTGTACGTAGAGTGAGAGAACCGGCGTTGGGCGGTGGCGGTGGCGGTAGCGGTCTCAATCGCTAGTGATGGCGGTGTCCAATGCTGGGTTAGTGGAGACTGAGAGAGAGTGGGTATAGAGGGGGTGCTTGAGCGACGATACTCAGAGGTTGACGACGGAGGGAGGCGGTGCTTGAGTGAGTTGCGCCGGAGGTGGGTGGTGGTGGGAGTGAGAGATGGAGAGTGAGAGTCTTGTTGAGAGAAGTAATCAGAGAGAGAGAGAGAGAAGGATATGAGAGAGAGAGTGTGTGTTGTGTTTTTGTGTAAAAGGAGATATATAATTTTGTATTTAAAAAAGATTATATAATTAATGGTAAAAAGACTCTAAACTCTTTAACCCTAAACCCTAAAATACCCCTGATTTAACAGAGATAACTAATGGCTAACATTAATAAGGACCAAAATGACATGAAAATGGCAGTTAAATGATGATCATTACCACTTTTAAAGTTAAAGAACGAAAATAACAGAAACTTCTAAGTTAATGGACTATTTCAACAATTAATTCTAAGTAAAAATATAAAGTACGAAAAAAATAGAATAATAGGTAATTTTCCTTTCAAAAGTTTGTTTGCGAAGACTCATAAAGTCGTAATTACGTATTGTTTAATTTGATGGAATTTTAAGTACAAAGATAAAAACCATCATTAACCAATAACCACCTAGATCTCTTATTTGACTACATTTCCCTCTCTCCGACACACTCACTCCCCAAAGAGCTTCAGATCCACCACCTCCGACCACCACGACGACCATGACGGAGACGACAACAACACCACCACCGGAACAACCGTCAACGCCAACGCCACCACCCTCACTTTACCTCCACCCGCGTCGGGAACCTTTCGAACATGGACTCATCCCTTTACAAAAACTCATCTTCACAGACGCCACCCAAACCCTAACCTCTCTTCGCGACAAACTTCTTCAGCATCCTGTTGCCAAAGATCACCCACACCGAATTGACACTGTTGTCCTTTCTGAAACGCTACAGATCTCACCAGAACATGCCCGCCTTGTCTTTGAGATAATCGCGTCCGTGCACCCCTCCGATGCAGACCCGCTTGTGACTGCTAAGCCCGATGAGCTTGATACTGTTGGTGTTAATGTGTATGATCTGATCATTTTCTTGTATATTCAGTCTTACAAGCGGTTGCTACCTCGGGGACATAGGGATTCCGCTTCTGTTGCGGATGTTTGGCCTTCTACTTCTGCATTCGATGGATTCTTATCTGTCCTCACGCCCTTACAGGTGATCTCATTTATTATTTCTGGTTTCTGTCTTGCTTTCAACTTGAGAATTTCTATAATTTCTGTGGATGCTTCAATATATAATGTGCTGCTTAGTTAAGATTAAACTTAAATCTATGATTTTGGGAACTGCAATAAAAGGATAGGCGCAATTGACAGAGCAGATGATATCGTTTTTTTATTCCGAATTATATGATTAAGCTTCCTTCAGTTGGAATATAGAAATAGCTGTTTATGCGGACTCCAGAGGCAGAGAATTAAATTGGGTTGCCACTTAAAATTGAGGAGAAATAAAAAAAATTTGGCGTTGTTTTGGCCTTTCTGCTTGTTTTCTAATCTCTGTTTTTTTTTTATTAATCATTTATATATTCTTCATCAATGTAGCATTGTTTTTTTTAATTGAAGATGTGTTTATTATCTTCTTGCTTTTTGTTGATGAAGCTTTCAATTATAAGGCTCTATTTATCTTGATATTCTTAGTAAAGGAGTATGCTTTGTGCTTGGGTTGTAGTAGTAAAGCCTCTATTTAGTATCTCTCTATACTATAATCAAGCATTTAGGTCTTCATTTTTAAGACCTCTTAAAAATTAGTTTTAACATAGGTGTTCCGATACTATTTTCGATCATGCTAATTTATATAAGTTATCCAATAGACCAATACTATTTTGACTCTCGAGTCATGATTCGATAATATGTGAAATCTTGTAATATGAGGGATATTGAATTAAATCTAAATTGATTATATAGCAAACTTATAGGGGATATGTATCTGTTGAATAGCAGGGTATCCTTCTAGTGTTCTTTAATGCTTTCTGGCATGCGATATTTCTGTTTTGGTTATTGAGTTACAATTTTCCACCAGACTTTCCGTGCTTCACGTTCCAGTGGTCCTTTTTAGATGGTGTCTAGACTCTAGAGGTTGTGTATCATTTGATTTTAGCCATAGTTATCTGATGGAAGTTACTTAGCGAAGGGGCAATATAATAAGTTGATAACTATTCAATGATCTAGTTATTCTAGAAACATGTTTGCTACTTTGCTCTCAAGGGTTCATCAGTAGTACTTTAATATACTCAGATACCAATTAGATAAAAAATGATATCTGGGTTGTGTTATTGACACTAAGGTTCCATGTATATTGTACATGCCATTTAGATGATGATGTAATTTTGAACTCGCTTATTATTGAATAAGTATTTTAATTTAGTGAAGCAAAATAAAGAATTATTAGTTTATTACATTGAAGTGCTAACACTTGTGGCTAAATTTTTATATTTATTTATAACCAAAACAAGCTTGGCATTATATCAAACAGCTGGCACGCAGCAATGTTCGTAGGTCCATGCCATCACAAGCTGATGAAGAAGCTCACCAGTTATCCTATCTGCATAAGCATCTGGGCAACATAATATCTCTATTGGCCGACTCTGTAGAAAGCCAAGGTGAAGGCGAAGAAGAATCATTGGTTTGTCAATAAGATTCACATTGAATTTGTTATTCAGACTTTAGTTATGACATTCTTGAAGTTTTAATCCTTTGATAGCAATCTTAATGTTTCCAGGTTTTGACGATGGAAAACTTTGAGCATCTCGCATTTCTGATCTATTTTGGTGAAAAAGGGGGATCAGATAAAATTCCATTGAGCCAAAACGCTCCATTTTTTGCTAATTCAGATCCTGATATGCCTGCTGCTCCGGTTCCTGCATCACAAATTCATGATTGGATTGAGCAAAATATCTCTTCTGCATTGGAACATATCTCTGAAAGAGTTGCTGTAAAAGAGAATGGTCCCACTAATTCTTCTGATCATGATTCTATGATGGCTGATGCTTATGCAAATACGACTAAGGCCTCAGTCACTGCCAAAAATTCAAGCCATATAGAGGGGATCTCTAAGCAATCATATGTAAAACAAGCATCTGAACTTAAAACCTCTTTTGTGAAGGTTGGTTTTCTTTAACTTTTTTGAACTTTTTTTGTGTGTGCGCGTGTGAACATAGTGGGTGTTTAGTGTTGCATTTTGAAAGTGATTTTTTGATTTTCTATTGTTTGGGCTTAGTCAAATAAGGCCACGATAGTTGATTTTTTTTACTTTCAAGTTTCAATATGGTCTTTTGCATGTGTATTAATGTTACGATTAAAAACAAGAAAAAGGGGGTAAGCCACCCTTTGGGGGGCCTCCACCGACCAGTCCCACAGCCAGCGTGGAGGAGGTAATATGCATAGCCATGGTCGTAAGACATGTGCCTGGTTTAGAACCCCGGGCCTCTTTCATGCCCCCAACCACTAGGCTGCCATAGCGGGGACAAATGTTAGGACTTCGCTCTAAAGTGTTTTGGAAATACTATTATAATTGTTTTAAAACTCTAATGACATTTCATGGGTAAAACTGAAGTGGAACAACAAAGAGGAGAAACTTCCATATTATTTATCTACTAATTAGATTTTTATCTTATTCTCTGCAGATTATAAATTGCCATGAATCTATTATCTATCTCTTAGCTCCTTTGAGATACGCTACAATATATGGATGCTCTGATGCAACTATAGTGCTTGGTGCTGTTGGAAAGGTACGCTGTATGGTTTTAGAGCCACATTTATTTTCATTTTATGTAACAGTAAAATCTATCTATCATTGTTATTATTATTATTACTGCATATTTACTCTCTCAAATCTGAACCGGCTACGTCAATGATACATAGGTTAAAGATTTAGCATTTGTGTATCAAGTATGCTCTGAAAATTGCTTGCATTGTTTGTTGTATTGTTCCTCAGGCTGTAAGAATTGAGCATTGTGAGAGAGTTCATGTGATTTCAGTAGCAAAGCGTATCTGTATTGCCAATTGTCGTGAATGTGTATTCTTTCTAGGGGTAAATCAGCAGCCACTTATTGTCGGTGATAACCATAAGCTGCAGGTATGTTACAATATCTTCTCTCAGTTTCATATTGTTTCAAATGAAACATTATCAGGTAACGTTTTTATAAAGTTAATCTTTATATGAATCATTTGGCATTTTAATGCAGGTGGCACCATATAATACATTTTACCCACAGTTGAAGGATCATATGAAACAAGTTGGTATTGAGTGTAGCCCTAACAGATGGGGTGATCCTATTGCACTTGGTGTAGTTGATCCACATGACGCGATATCTCATCCTGCTGGTGTTTCTGACTGTCAAACAGAGCCTGCTACTCACCTAGAACCTGATCAGTTTACCAACTTTTTGGTACTCTTATGTTGTTATTAAGCAATTATAATGATCATATGGTTACATGGTTTTACTAATATTTGGTATATGGTTTATTATTATTTTTTACAGATTCCCAATTGGTTTCAAGGCGAAGAATCTGAGTCCACAAAAGACAATCCATTTCCATTGCCTGATATCTACATGTCATCTCAGCAAAAGAATGTACGTTTAATATGTCATTATATTATCATCCCTGAATGTCTAGTCTGATCTATAAATGTACTTGTTTTTGTTTTTATAGGGCAAAAACTTGGTTGAAGTTAAACAGATATTGAAAGACACACAACTGGAAGATAACAGAAAGCGAGAATTATCAACTGCACTTCATGCCTACTTCAAAGACTGGTTATATGGTAAATTTATTTTATTTTATTTTTGTTTCTAATCTTTCCCTATTAATGCAAAGCTCGAGTAAGCCAGATGTTTATCAGGAAGCAGTCTTTCTACTGTTCCGTAGAGTCATGACTGTCTAAATCCTACCTTCCACGTGCCTTTGGGTAACTTGAATATAATTTTTTTTAGATACTAATGATGTTGTTATATGATATTGCAGCCTCTGGGAATGTTAGGCAACTGTATTGTTTACAGGGAGAATAGCAATGTCAACTGAATTTGCAAAGATATAAAGACTTGATTTGGAATACATTTGGATTAACACACAAGGGCCACTAGGGATGCTCACTGAAGTCTGGATAATGCTTTTGCTAACTCATTGTAATTTTTTCATTATATATTTTCATACATTTTTCTTGATTATTATTGTAACACATTAATGCTTTCAGTTGTAGAGCTCTAGTTTTCTATAGTAACACTTTGAACTCTTCTTTTTTTCCAACTGTTGCGTTGACTTTTATATATTGACTTATAAAAATTCCCACGTTGTTTTGCTTATTTAGAGTCGGTTATTTTATTTTCTTTATTATACCCACACACAGTCTTCATATGTAAAATGTTTAAGTCGAATCACGATATATTGATACACAAGTTAACGATATGTTTAAGCCTAATCACAATATATTGAATCACGATACATGTAAAATGTTTAAGTCGAATCATGATTCGAGGAATCAAAATTAATCTTCTGTAAAAAATGTTTAATCTTCTGTATATAAACATATACTGAACTAGAAATCTATTATATTTTCACCTCCAATCAACATAAAAAATGTATATAAAATATAAAAACACTGGGAATATATATGTATTTTAATGTATCTATATACGTATGAATAAAATACCATATGCCCTCATAGTCTCAAAGCTTTACGATTGCAAAGAGGACATGCATTTTTCCGAAGCAACCATTTCATAATGCAAGTCGGGTGATACGTATGTTTGCATTGAAGCACTGCTGCTTTCTTGTCTTTTCTGACTTCTTCCAGACAAACCACACATATTTCATCTTCCTCGTTTTGTGTACTCAGTCGTAGGTTATCGGATATCTGTTTCTCTGTCAATAATTCCAGCGCCATGAAATCCTCTGTTTCTTGAAGATTAACGTCGTCAATTTCATCAATTACTTCATCAATTATTCCATATATTACGTCTTCGATGTCTTGAGCAACTTGGGTTCTTGCAACTTCATATGTGTAGTCGTCATAGGGATTAATCTGATACCCATCATATTCTGTAGCTTGTAGCGGTTGGTTTGCGGCGGTGGCTGAAAGCGGCTGTGATGGTTGCGGCGGCGGCGGCGGTGGTGGTGTAGTATGATTCATGTCGGTAGCGTCAACTATCGCGACTCCGTCTGTATCTACAGTCAACCATGAATCAAAGTAAGGATGATATTGCATGTGTTGGTTGGATGAAAAAGGTGATGATGGTTGTGGCGGCGGCGGTGGTGGAGTATTATTCATATTGATAGGATCAATTATAACAACTCCGTCTGGATATTCGGTCAGCCATGGATAAAAGTAGGGATAATAATCATAACATGGCATGTTAAGTGTGACAGAGGTAGCAGGGTGGAAGTAATGGTGATTCATGGCCGCCATTGTAGACCAATCGAAGGAGAAACCAAAAACGGGTTGCGAATGCGTGTTGTGGATTGGAAGAAACGGGTGATTCATGTTAATTTTATGAAACAACGAATATGATTACTGCAGAAGAACCGATGAAGAAGATTGAAGTTGATTATGAATGAACGGGTTTACATGATATACACATACATATATATAGGATTCAATCTGGAAGGAGATATATTTTAATTTGGAAAGTTAAGATATAGTATCATCGTAATTAAATTTGGAGTTGTAATCGGATTGCGTGATCTTCAAGAAAATCCCATGAGATCAATGTGTGTAAGATTATTAATGACCGTTGGATCTAATTTCCCTAATATATAATGCCAAAAAATATAATATGTAATTTATCGAAGGGTAGTGCTAAATATACAACCATTTTACTTAAAAAACATCCCAAATCTACAAATAGAATCACACTAAATCTTCCATAATTAGATTTATATTCATTTCCAAATTATGACAATTGTTCTAAATATATAATTAATACAACTATAGTTTCTAAATTTCTTTTTTTTTTATAATTAGATTTCTTTTTCCATAAATGTAACAACATTTTTATAATAATTATTGTGTATTATTAGTTTTTGCTTTATGCAAATCGTCTTTGATGTAGAAAATTTCTAATTTCTTCTGCTAAATCTTCATATCTTATCATTCACTAAATAATTAAATATTAATTTAACTAATCTTTTTTCTTTATTTTCATAGATATTAACACATATTTTAATGTGATTAATAGGAGGGTGTTTAAAAAATTTGATTTAAGGCTATAAAAAATCTCTTAATATAAATTACCATAATGGATAAAATAAAAATATATTATTGTTGTATCATTTTTGTCATTTTCAATTTGAACTTTATACGTATTAATTTCACTTAATTTTAATTTTTACAAAATATTGCTGTTAAATTTAACTTTTCATACCATTTTGGTTATCATTATTATATTTTTAAAAATTAAAATTATTATTTTATTTTTATCAGCAGCATTAGAATTGCAGTTATTTTTCTCCATATATTAATTTCAACGCTTCTACAAAATTATTTAACAGTAAAGCCCAACTGCGACTATTAGATGGAGATTACTCAATGCTTACAATTTCGGTTTATTGGATCCGTCACAAAGCACCAACTGCAACTGGATGCAATTCATGTATATGTCATGTTTGGAATGTTATAGACAACTAAAGCCTAGTGTTCCGAAAACACATCCTATAGATATAGAGGAGTATGCTTGAATAATATTTTTTGTATAATTTTAATATTATCGGTCATGTTAATCAATTATGTTTTTCATTGCTTAAAAAATTTATCGCAAAATGTTTATTTAATTATTATGAAAATGTTTATTACATTTATGGAAAAAATAATCTAATTATATAAAAAGAAATTTAGAAAGTTTACTTGTATTAATTATCTTATTTAAAACAATAGTTATAATTTGAAAATAAAACAAATCTAATTAAGGAGGGTGTTTTTTAGCAAATTATTGTGATTTCAAACTATTGTGATTTCACACGTATATGATATTAACTATGTGATGGTACAATTAGAAGGAGATTACCTAATGCCTACCATCTCGGCTTATTGGATCCGTCATAGAGCCCCATCTACAACTGGATGGCAGACATATACGTCCATGTATATGTCACGTTTGGAATGTTATAGGCAACTGAAACCTAGTGTTGGGGATATACATCCTATAGATATAGAGGATTATGCTTGAATAATATTTTTTTATAATTTTAATATTAGTGGTCATGTTTTGCATTTATATTAATCAATTATGTTTTTCGATGCTTGAAAAAGTTTATTTAATTATTATAAAAATGTTTATTACATTTATGGAATTATTATAAAAATGTTTATTACATTTATGGAAAAAAGAATCTAATAATAGAGAAGAAATCTAGAAAGTATACTTGTATTAATTATTATATTTAAAACAATAGTTATAATTGGAATTAAATCAAATCTAATTATGGAGGGTTGTTTTTTAACAAATTAGGGTTGTTTATTTGGACAACCCCTTTATGGAATTGTTATATTTGATAGTTTTATACGGAAAATATTTTCTAGAAACAGAAAAGAAAAGAAAAGATCTTATAATTGAAAAATCATAGTTCATAAACTCTGTTAAAATTTACTTAACATATATATAGTAAAGAGATCAATATAGTCTTCCTATTTATACGTAGAACCTGTAGTCCCTAATTATAATAGTTGATTTTGAATTCATCAAGGGTGCAGATTGTAAATTAACCATTTTCGTATTTAAATAAAGGTTGTAGATTGTAAATTATTGAGATCGTGTATAACTGTTGTCCTTTGTATTCCCTGCGCAATTTTTTCGTTATAGAGTTCGTCGATATGCTTTTTTTTTAATTATTCTTGATGAAGAATTTTAATTAAGGGTGCAGATTGTAATTTAACCATTTTCTCAATTAAATGAAGGGTGTTGATTGTAACTTATACAAGTTTTAATTTGCAAATTAATAGTGGGTTTTGTTTTTTTAACCAATTTTCTTATTCAAATCAACTGATCGGGGGTTTTAATTTCTTTTAACCCATATTTCGTCCATATTTCTTCCCTGCGTATTTTTAGTTATTCTTTTTAAATTGATGTTCATGCATATTCCATCAGATCCATTTTTACGTTTGCATTTTCGTTTTGATCCTCTTTCTCTCTTTTTTCTAATCCTATGCATGTTCGTCGGGAAATATGCATTTTAGTACCTGCATTTTAGCCCAAGCATGTTCGTGTAATGCTTACTGTTTGGATGAAACTGAATGCAGAAGTCCTTGAAATCTCTTATCTGTAATCTAGACTATTGGATTATCAAAATCAATAGATAAGATTTAACTATAGCAAAATTGTAATTATCATGTATTAATATAGAAGTAAAAGGGCAAACATAGAAAATACCCCCCAACAAACCCACGTTTTAAAAAAAAATACTTCCCAAAAATTTAAATTGTCATAACTTTTTAAGTTTTGTGAATTTAAACCAAAAAATTATACCAATCTTTTAGTTTTTTAATACTCATAATTTTGCATTTTGGAAGCATCTGGATGAACTACATGTTCATATTTTGTATTTTTTGATTTTTTGCATTTTGTATTTAGAATGAACCTAGCTCAAAATGCAAACTTTGCATTTTCAAAAGAAATAAATTTAGAAATATATCAAGTCTGGTCTTGCTTAAAACTGGACGAAAAACTGAATCTAATAATATAATTTTTTTTGTTAAAATTCTTAAAAACGAATGAGTTATTGTCATTTAAAATAAGTGGGTTTTTTTTAAAAAAAAAGGGATGGTCGCTGGTGTTCCACCGTGAGTTTTTTTTTTAATTTTCTATTTTTGCCTCTAAACAATGTGTCACATGTCATCTCCAGGATAGTTCTTTAGATTCTATATTTAAGGGAAGTTCTATATAAAACCTTACCGATATATATATATAGTGGGAGGTTCAAATGAGAACCTTAAATTAATTGAGAATCGGAGACTCAATTCCAGCCGTCCAATTTCCCTCCTTCAATGTCATTGTCCACCCATGAATTTCTCACATGCACCATGCCATGCCACACTCGATTCCCCCACGCTCTCCATCCATTAATTCCACTTACAAAATGAACGGCTAAGATTTAGTCTCTTATTCTCAATTAATTTCACATTCTCATTTGAATCTTCCCATATATATATATATATATATATATATATATATATATATATATATATATATATATATATATATATATATGCATACATGCAGCTTAACACATAAATTAAGACCTTGAACTCGGTCGCACGTAACTAGGGATGACAGTTGTCACCCTATCTATTGATCATCCACCCAACCCTATCTATCTGCGATGGATATGGACAAAGCTAAATTGGTGAATTTTGGATACGGAGTGGATATGGATGTTTATTGGATCAAGTATGGATATCGATTTTTCATCCATGAATGAATCCTTTAACCCGAATTAAATTTGATATAGTTATAATATTATATAATTAAGTATAATTTCATATATGCCTTTTAATTTTAAAATCTATATATAAATATATTAATAAAGATATATATAATTATGTATGTTAATACACTCTCTTATATAATATTTTTGTACAACTATATCGATTGTATACATGTAAGTATCAAACTGAAGAAAACTATGATTTCTATACTTTTTTGGAAGAAAATATGTATTTATATCAATGAAGATCATAAATTATATATAAAAATATGGTATTTTCTTTGGGGAAAAGTTCTTTTGACATCCATGGATCCGTTAAATCCGATGGATATAGATATGGATATAGACGGACGAAATTAATAAAATGGATATAGATATGGATATGGATGAAAAAAATATTAAATGGATATGAATGTGGATATTGCATCACCCGATCCGTATCCGATCCATTTCAATCCCTACGCGTAACTGGTTTTTGCTATGCTGGGATCTTGGATCCGTGTCAATGGATCTCACGCCCGCTAAATCTCATGATTGTGTTAATTTATAATCCCGATATCGTGTTAATATATAACCACCCTGCCTAAGCAGACCATACATGTTAGCTGAACTCATAAAAAAACATAGGCATATGATTACACAATACTACATACAATTCAGTCTAATTGAAACAACCTATAAGTAAGTTACAATTAATAACTAGTCATCAACAACAACAATAATAGTACTCAATTTTGCTGCAGCGGGGTATAAGGAAGAGAAAAATAAAATATAAAAACTTAAATAGAAAATAAACAATAAAATGGTTGTAATATTATGAAATGTGAAATAAGAAATATATGTAGTTAATATTCCATGAATACATCATTTAGATCATAAGGTATAGATGTGTAGCTAATATTACACCATTTTGATGTAAAATCTGGTATGGTTAAAAAAAGTTAGGTTTAGTTTCTAATCTATTTATTTACGTTAAGCCTAATTTATTATCCTGGATCCAATGCTGACAATTTCTCATCTTCCTATCCCTGTGTCTTAATCATCCTTCTCTAAGAGGCCCTATTTGAGATCTTGTAGATAAAAAGCTCCTACATATCCCTTCTAACTCTATCCTCCCATATCAGAGAAGGGCGACCATGCCTTTTGGTACCATTTACTAGAATCGATTCCACCCTCATGGCAGGCGTTGTTGGTTGTCTCCTTTTATGAATTCCTTACAACACCATAAGCCCTAAAATGCAATATATATTCCGCCCAAGCCCAAGACGCTTCATTCCTAGAGTTGAGTGCGTCGCATTCGTCATCTAAAGCCTAAGAACCATCACGATTCAGGCACTCAACGGAGAGCGTTTGTAAGGCTAACGAGTCAAGTTAGTTACAGAAACCAAAACTCTAATACATCTGATTGCCTAGTATTCCAACCCCCTTTAACCTTTTTCTATGGCCTATACACCTATCATAATTAGGGAGTGGTGACCTAAAGTCGTAAAATCCAGCTTGGCTTAAAAAACGACACTAAACCCTAATCACAGGGGCACAACATGTAACCTAAATCCTAATGGCCATAAATAAAATTAAGGGTTCATGGATATCGTTCTTACCTCTGCAGCAAATCATGATTCACACCAAACAAGCGTATAACTTCCGTCTATGCTTCATAGCATCTAAGGGTTATAGAGCTCTCCATTCTTGCAACACCTCTTAAAAATCCTCTTCCTAGGCCTTGAGGTTGCTCAAACTTGTGAATTAGGGTTGTAAGAACCCTATGCCGGAATTCACACTTATTAGTGATGTAAACTTGCCTACTTGATACTTTAGCCCCTCCAAAATACACAAAACACACTCATATCCATATATACAACCTTAAGGTCTTTCATTGCACACTTTATTCTAACCCATAAAATCCATAGTTTAGTTAGTATATATTTCATTATTCCTTAATAAAAAAAGAACTAGGAATCATTCTTTACTTTCACTTTTTCAATATAGAAACACACAAAAAGTCACACATAAACAAACATAGACCTGATAATTGAACAAGAAAATGAACAAAATCGAAATCTAAACATCTCAAAATTGAATACCGAACATCAACTTGGATATGGAGTTGGAACAAGAAAATGTTTTCAACAAGAAAATCCTAAGCCGACTCTCAAATTTGAATTTGTGAACTTAAAGATAGTTCTATGAAGTCAAACCTTAAACGCCCCCTTAAACAGACCTTAAACCGACATGCATTGAGAGTGGTCAAACAAATGAAGGGTATGTGTTCATCGGTTCTTATGGTGGCCGGAGCGGTGAATAAGTTTTGGTTTTCTTGCAATGGTTATATTTTTATATTCATCTTGAAAGTGTTTCGATTACTCAAACTCTCTACCAATTGTTCATCTTGAATGGCATTCAATTTTAGATGGTAGATCAAAGGTCTTCAATGAATGCAATTGTAGATATCATCTAAAATATACGTATTATTTATATCCGATATCTCATTCTTGATTACATTATTGTGATGAATTAGGTTCATTATCTACTTAATTTGTTGTAATATGTGTTTTAGGGCTATTGGGAGAAAAAAACAAAAAATTTGATGAAAAATGTTGAAGATTAAAGAAAGAGAGATTAATTGACAGCTTTGACATATTTTCAATGTCTTGGTTGTATCTCACTCATACGAACTCGAAACGTGATTTCAAAATCTACGAAAAATAGACAAAAGGCCACAATAATATTATATTTCAACTACTCATACGGGCCGTGAGTATTCTGCGATGAGGCCGTGATCTGCTGCATTTGGTCCGAGAAACAAAAGAAAAGAAAGAGAGTAAACAATTATATGGCAAAGAAATAGTGGAGCCTTAAAGTTGAATTCAAATACTTGTTTCTTTTTGTCGACCGCCATTTATTTTTGTATTATGGGCCTTAGAAACCCAATACACAAGAGAACTTAAATAACAATTTTATGGAGGTGCCGATTTATTTTGGGCGCCTGCTATTTTCTTTGCACCATGGGCCAAGAAGCCCAAATACGAAATAAAAATTGTTGAAGGTGGGATTTTTTCGGTGGCATTTTTTGGATTATATGCAGCGGCTAAAAATTTATGAGATATATATTCTGGAGCGACAGCCGAGAAGCAGGAAGAATTTACCTCGACAAAATCTGTTTTTCTTTGTTATGGTTTTTTAAAAATTTATGAGTTAGACCTCTTTTATATTTGACGTGACGAATGAATCTGAGTTTGATTTGTAATCTTTATTTATAATATATGATTGGTTTTGTTTCTGTTTAACTGTGAGTCTTGAGTTTTTGATCTTAACTTTTGCTAGATAATCTGTTAAATACAATTTGTAAGCTCTGAGATAATGACTTGCATGTGTATTTTCTTCTGGATTATTGTTTGCTTGATTTGAGACAATGATGTTTGTATGCAATATGATAGATAATTTTTTGAGATGATGAGGGTTAAGATTATTCAGTAATACCATTGATAAAAGTATGAGTTCAATTCACCATACAACGAGAGTTAAGTGTGTTTTGAAAAGGTTAAGTCGTAATCTGTTTAGCAGATGGTTGTTGATTCGAACGTCCTTAGAAACCTGTCATATTATTTATGTTTATTATAAATCAAACTTAGGGGAGTGATTCATTGGTAAATACATCTATGTCAATTGAGTTCAACTTTTTAAAAATTGTTTCCAGTTTCCTGCTTTAATTCAATCTTTACATACCTTGTCAGCGTTTAACTACTAGTTTCAAAAACCCCTTTTTATTTTTAAAGCATTTTAGTTTAACTAGTTTATTTCATAATAGTATATTTCATAACTATTTCCTATTGAGATGATCCTAGTCTTGCCT
Organism: Pulicaria dysenterica; assembly: GCA_947179395.2. NCBI lineage: Eukaryota > Viridiplantae > Streptophyta > Magnoliopsida > Asterales > Asteraceae > Pulicaria > Pulicaria dysenterica. The sequence goes on from OX359292.1 coordinate 80,407,453, forward strand.
AATTTACTGCTATACGATCGGGTGCGTTTGCCGTTAGCGTGTCAGTCAAATAAAATTAGATTAGTGCTAAAAATTAAGACTGATATTTGCGTATCAATTGTTCATCTTAAATTGGTTAAATTTTTCATTTTTAATTTTTTGTATAGGTTATGATTATTTATTGTTTATCCTTAAAAATTTTCAATTGTCCCAAAGGCTATATGTCAATCGGTTCTCGATTGTTTATCTATTTTTTGCTAGAGGTGGTTGTTGCCAAAGCTTTAGTAGATGGAGTTTTACATATGGTTGTCAAGATCGAGATCTTATCTAGGATCGTTTTTATCTCTACAAAATCGAATCGTAAGATCCTACTACAATTCATTAATTTTTTTATTTTTATGTGCAATATTTTTTTTATCATAAATAAATTATATAAGATTTCATGAAAGATTGAAACTTCAAATTTTAAAATACCATACATCCAACGATCCAAGTCTCAAACGTTAAACATACAATAACAATTCACTACAATATATTTGTTTTCACATCATAATAAAGTTTAATACGTGATAATAACAATAACAGTCGTAATAATAATAATGATAATAACAAAAACAATAACAATAATAATAATAATAATAATAATAATAATAATATACTTTTGGATTATTCTTGATAAGAAATCACATCTCTTAGTGCAATCATTGTCCAAAAATATAAAGAACCTATTTCGATATTACGATGATAACGATTTTAGTTTTAGATATAATATGATACAAACATTTATAAATGCAAGTTAAGATCAATGTAATAAATTTGTCAGAATGCTTATTATTTAAATAAAAATAATAATTTGGTCACAAAAATGAATAGAGAATATTTCTAAAATAAAAATCAATTGATTAGATTTAAAGATGACATAATTATAATTATAATGTATTAATTAACTAATAAAAGGGCAAACATTGAAAATCTCTCCTGTTTTTAAAAAAAAATGTCCCTTAAAGCTTTAAAATGTCATAACTTTTTAAGTTTTATGAATTTAAATAAAAAAATTATACAAATCTTTTAGTTTTTTAATTCTCTTTCAAACAAGACCACTCTTCCCATATATTTCTAAATTTTTTTTTAAAGCAAATTTTTTTTTACATTTTGGGCTGAATTGTAGTGTTATGTACGAATTTTGCATTTTGGTTTGAATATGTAATTTTGCATTTTGGGCTGCATTTTCATTAAATTATTTTGGGTTTGCCTTTTGCATTTTCATAATTTTGCATTTTGGAAGCATCTTCATGACCTCCATGTTCATATATTGCATTTTTCGATTTTTTGTATTTTGCATTTAGAATGAAACTCAGCTCAAAATGCAAACTTTGCATTTCAAAAAAAAAGTTTCAAATATATATAGTCTGATCTTCTTTGAAAGACGACGGAAAACTGAATTTAATGATATAATTTTTTTGCTAAAATTCTTAAAAACGAACGAGTTATGATCATTTAAAATAAGTGGGGGTTTTTTTTTTAATTTTGGCTTGTCGCGGGAGGGTGTATGCTTGCGTGAGGGTTTTTTTAATTTTCATTTGTGTCCATAAACAATATGTCACGTGTCATCTTCAGGATGGTTTTTAAGTTTTATGTTTAAAGGATGTTCTATACAGAACCTTACCCTATATATATATATATATATATATATATATATATATATATATATATATATATATATATATAGACAAAAGTTCAAACGAGAACTATTTTTAGTACGAGAACTGCGAGAACCAATCTGAGTCGTCCAATTCCCCCTCCTTTAATGTCATTGTCCACCCATGAATTCCTCACATGCACCATGCCACACTTGATCCCCTCCACGCTCTCCATCAATGAACTTCCCATAACCAAGGAGCGGCTAAGATTGGTTCTCGCAGTTCTCGTTTGAACCCTCCCCTATATATATATATATATATATATATATATATATATATAGGGGAGGGTTCATGCGAGAACCGTTGTTAGTGCGAGAACCGTGAGAACCAATCTCGGCCGTTTCTTGGATATGGGAAGTTCATGGATGGTGAGCGTGGAGGGATAGAGTGTGGCAGGGTGCATGTGAGAAATTCATAGGTGGGCAATGACATTAAAAAAAGGGGAATTGGACGGCTCAGATTGGTTCTCACGATTCTCGCACTAAGAATGGTTCTCGCATGAACTTTTCTATATATATATATACTTTTAAAGTAGAAATATAAACTAAATCCTACATTAGTGATTAAAATCTAAATTTATAAAATTATTTTTTGAATTTAAGTAAACTTATTTACCTTTGGACTTATCATTAAAATTGAATTTGAATAATACCTATTGAATTAATTAAAGTCATAATTGAGTTTCAAGTTTGACTAATTAAAATCAAAATAAATTTTAATTTTGATCAAAATAAATGGCTAAGATTTAATTTTGATTAAATGAAGGGTTAGGATTCTTTAATTAAATTGATAGAAGATTAGTCTTTTATTTATATTAGAAGATGATAATTATTTAATAACAATATTTTTAATTTGAATTATTTTTTAATCTAAATTTCTATGTTACTTGTCGCCTAAGCGAAACCGATGATTAACAAACAAACCAGGATAAAACAATCTATGGTTATAGGACAATCTTGAACTTAATTAATGTTGAAACTGATCGATAACAAAATTAAATTACTAGTTAACTACTACTTTGCATAAACACAAAAATCAGACCATGATGAATCACTGGATATTAAATTCATCAAATTAAAAGGTTATGGTGCAGTCACCTTTAACTACATATATAAGACTTTAACTATACATATATATAGGATGAATATTAATAAAACTTACTACTTAATTAATTAATTATACCCTCAAACCTTCACCTTTGCAAAGAGGGCAGACATTCTGCCGAATAAGCCATCTGGTGATGCATTCTGGGTGATAACGATGCTTGCATTGAAGCACCCCAAGTCTCTCATTCTTTTCAAACTCCACTAGACAAACAGCACATATCTCTACATCACCTTCTTCTTCATCTTCATCTTCTTTACAATAGTCTGTAAGTTGTAGATTATTGGAAATGTCCTTCGTGGTCAATCCGCTGTTAGTTGTAGTACTACTAGAGTTGCTATGAGGGACGACATAAGCAGCATCATAAGGATGAAAGGGGATGTGATACGTAGGTGGAAGCCCGTAACGAGTTTCATGCACGTGAAGATCGTTAATATTCACGACAACTGCGGTGCGTGTTCCGTAAATACACCATGTGTAGGGGTAGGAGAGACGATAGTTGTTTCGCATAGATTGTGCTAACATGCGAGGATCAAACTCAGGATGATTTAATACAGCGGTATTAATGGGGAAGAAGCAATAGGTACGAATAGGTGTGTCGCCAAAGCCAAGGTGTAAATACCCCACAGGTTGTGGGTATGGATTCGAATTCATGATTCTTCACTGGCCAGGAGATTGAACGATTAAACAAATTAAGAAGGTGACGAACTGAAGGTACTATACGTACAAGATTTCTTTGCAGTACGTACGTAAAACAAGACTGATGGACTTAATTAGGATGGGTGTGAATGAATGTACGTACGTATATATATGATCATCGAGTAGTGATAAGTGTTTTATTTATAGGAAATTTAATTAGTATGACGGTGGAGGTGATATAATTATTTAGGATAAGATATCATATCTTTAAATTGAGTGATATTAGGAAGGGAGTTTAATATATATATATATATATATCTGTAGATGTAGATGAATTGAAGAAGTGAGTAAGAAGAATGTTAAAGAAGTTGATTATGAAAGAGATTTAATTTGGAAATTAAGTTGAGATTTAGTATTTATTGTAGCTTACTTTGGAGAGTTGTAATCGGATTGTGCGATCTTCAAGAATATCTCATCAGAATGTTTAGAAGATTCTTGACCGTTGGTGATTACTTGGATCTAAAATTAAATCCTAACTTATAATTAATGCCAAAAATATTATAAGTTAATATGTAATTAGTCGAATGGTTATATCTATAAATTGGTTACTAAGTAACTAATATATTTTGGATAATGATAATCATAATCATTAGGGCGCTGTAGATAATATCATAAAAAAAAAATTTAATTAATAATTATAACTTATATTACATAATTAACCTTTCAGATTTATACAATTAAATCTTATCTTATAATGCCAAAAATATTACAGTTAATATGTAATTGATCGAATGGTATATCTATAGATTGGTAACTAAATACCTAAAATATCTTTAGATAATAATAACCTACGGTTGTGGATAAGAGTATAAAAGGTAATATTAATTTCTAGAATTAATAATCATAACTTATGTTACATAATTAGTCTTTCATGTTTGTAAAATATTCACATTAATCACCTTTTAAAATATATTCAGACTATCTATTCATGATACATAGTTGCTATTTTTAAAACTTAGAATATCATTTTATACTTTTATCCACAACCTCAATAGTTGTGGTTATCGTTTTTCTTTTTTAGAAAAAGAAGAAGAAAAAAATCTAATACTTAGAAAAATCAGAGTTTGAAATTTATATCAGGATAAACTTTGTTAGAATTTTTTAACTTCGGTATTCTTGTTATTGTATTTATATATTTTTTTAAAATTATTATACTATCTAACAATTGTTAGGTGAAATGAACATTACCTCTTATGTTTACTATTTTTATTTGATTGATGAAGTTTAAAACTAAAATTGCATTTACCACGTTGGTTAGTCATTCGTCTTGTGTCTCTACCATCCCATGTTCTAATCATTCTCTCATGCGGGTTTCGGTGACTCCAGTTGATGTTGAATTTTTGTTTTTTGCTGAACTTCTCATTGTAATTATATTCGACATATTTGATGCAATATACATTACATTATATCAAAGGGATGTGTTTTAACTGTACACGGTGCAAGCTAGACCAAATTCCATTACAAAAAAAAGTGCGTCTATTCAATTACTAACTAATGAGCCAGAGGCAAATGATTGATTGATGGTCTGCAAAGGGGTTCTCTGTTCACCGGATCAAACATTTTTTCGCCATCCACGTACGCATGCAGACATCATACGTTTCATCTTTGTTTAATGGCTTAAACACAAGGAGTTCTGATTGCTTCGATGTGACTTAGGCCATGTTTGTTTTTTCAAATAATACCTTATTTTAAGAAAAGGTCTGCGGGTGAAAAGACGTTTTCAATAAGATCATTTGTTTTTCCGTAGACATAAGGTCTGCAAACATCTTATTTCAGCTTATCCTAATAAGCTAAAAAAAAGTGCTTCTTAGGTCTTATTTTTCCCCATCACCGCCGACCACCGCCGACCGCCACCACCGCCCGCCACCGCCGCCGACCACCGCCCACCGCCGACCACCACCACCGCCGACCGCCCCCACCGCAGCCGCTGACCACCGCCGACCGCCACCACCGCCGCCGCCGCCCACCGCCACCACCGCCGACCACCACCGCCGCCACCGCCGACCGCCCCCACCGCAGCCGCTAACCACCGCCGACCGCCACCACCGCCGCCACCGCCGCCGCCGCCCACCGCCACCACCGCCGACCACCGTCCGCCACCGCCGCTGACCACCAACGGCGCCACCACTGCCGACCACCACCGACCGCCACCGCCGCCCGCCACCACCACCGCCGACCGCCACCACCATTGACGCCGCTGACCACCGCCGACCGCCACCACCGCCGCCACCGCCGCCGCCGCCCACCGCCACCACCGCCGACCACCGCCCGCCACCGCCGCTGACCACCATCGGCGCCACCACCGCCGACCACCACCTACCGCCGCCCGCCACCACCACCGCCGACCGCCACCACCATTGACGCCGCCGACCACCGCCGACCGCCACCACCGCCCTCCACCGCCGCCGACCACTGCCCACCGCCGCCGACCACTGCCCACCGCCGCCGACCGCCACCACCGCCGCCGACCGCCTCCACCGCCGCCGACCACCACCGCCGCCGCCACCGCCGACCACCCCCACCGCAGCCGCCGACCACCGCCGACCGCCACCACCGCCGACCGCCACCACCGCCACTACCGCCGCCGACCGCCGCCACCACCGCCGCTGCCGCCGACCACCGCCGACCGCCACCACCACCGCCGCCGACCACAGCCGATCGCCACCATCGCCCGCCACCGCCACCACCGCCGCCACTGCCGCCGACCACCGTCGACCGCCACCACCATCGCCGCCGCCGACCACCACAATGACCGCCGACCACCACCGACCGCCGCCATTGGTGGTGGTCGGAATGGATGCGGTCGGTGGCGGCGGTCGGTGGCGGTGGTTGGTGACGGTGGTGGCGGTAGGCGGCGGCGGCGGTGGTAGCGGTCGGCGGTGGTCGGTGGCGGTGGTGGTGGTGGCGGTGGTCGGCGGCGGTTGTGGCGGTCAGCGGTTGTCGGCGGCGGTGGTGGTCGGCGGTGGTGGCGGTCGGCGGTGGTGGCGGTCGGCGGTGGTCGGCGGCGGGTGGTGGTGGCGGTCGGCGATGGCGGTGGTGGTGGCGGTCGGCGGTGGTGGTGGTCGGAGGCGGCGGCGGTGGTCGTCGGAGGTGGCGGTTGGCGGAGGTGGTGGTTGGTAGTGATGATGGTGGGGGAAGTGGCGATTGGTAAATATAGTAAATAAGATATTTTTAAAATTAAAAAAACAAACAATATTTTTTCGCAGACATAAGACTTTTTAAAATTTAGCTTATCCAATAAGACATTCGCAGACATGACCTAAGACCTTAACAGCTTATGTCTTCAAAAAACAAAAAACACTTTACTGTAAGTTCTCTTTTATTCATGTGCACTAAGTGTTCGGTGAAATGTCTTACTTATAATACAAGTTACCACTCCATCCAATAACTCTTTGTGTTTGTAATCTGTTAAACAACTATATAATACAATTTCTGTAGAAAACGACAATAATGGCACTGTTCATAGTTCCTGTAAGTTATTAGATATTATAATGTGAGTGGATCACTGCATATTTTTTTTATCTGTGATCTTATGTTAATAAAAGCTTTTTTACTTCTTTTACAGAAAGATATAAATGATAAGTTTAAAAATAAAGACAAACATATAAATATAGTTATATACACAGGTCAAATAACATATTAAGGCTATTATTTACTACATATACACCAGATTACATTACTTTTGATAATGTAAAAGTTGTATTCTTGGTGTCAAAATTGTTTCTATATGAACATTTTACAAATAAAATTTAAGAATGGGATTCAATAGAGTAAATAATCCACATTATGATTCGAAAAAAATAAAATTTAATAAATTGCTTGAAATTTTAACGTTATCTTTGTAGTCGACGTACGTGTTTTTAACCCTCAAACTTTATAATAACCTATGGTTTAACTGCAAAACCTTTTTTGTAATTTTTTGATCCTAAAGTTTTATTAATTTAACAAAGTTTTTACACATATTTTGACCGGTTATTTAATTAAACAGTTAAAACTAGATTAAGACTAGAATCAAGCGGTCGCTAGAAATTAACGACAAAAGGAATTTAAAAGACTTATTTCTGACTTCCGGTTGAAGTGTTCCAATTAGCTATAGAGGAGTGGCAAGCATCGGCGGCTTTTCTGGTTTTGTAACATTCTTAATTGTTTGGGTAATATAAATTCAAGTATTATTATTATTATTATTATTATTATTATTATTATTATTATTATTATTATTATTATTATTTAAAAGATCAAGTGTCTTTTCTTTCTACCTGACATCCAACGTTGTAAACAACCAAATCAACATAAAAGTACCTAATTAATGGTATATATTTATTTGTTCGTTTAACTTAATAGATAATTGAGCTGATTTGTGTGTTTTTATAACTTTAGACAACAAAAGAAACGAAAGCAAACACGTAAGTAAATGACATTTTGTTTTCGTGTTATTCATTAAGAGAATAAATTTGTTTATTTTCACCCATTCAAGTGTTGAACACATTAACAAACATAAACGAACTTATAGAAAGAATATGATAAAATCTAAAATGATAAAACATAAACAAACGCATTGGACACTTGAATGTTTATTTCGCCTGTTTAACAAATAACAGCCTTAATGTTTATTTCGCCTGTTTAACTAGACCAAATAAAATCTTGTCCATTTACTAATAAATAAAATAAACGAATTTCTCGCGGAACAATAACACATAGGGGTGTTCAACGGTTCGGTTTTCGGGTTTTTCGGTTTTTGAAATTTTTTAGGTAAAACCGTAACCGAACCGAGAACCGTTTAAATAATATCAAAACCGAACTGAGAACCGTTTATGAATTCGGTTCGGTTTTCAGTTTTAACCGAATAAACCAAGTAAAACTTAATGACAACTTATACATATTAAGAATAAAAAAAAGTTATTTTGATCATTAAATGATAATGCAAACTGATTTTTAAGTTTTCATGTTTCTTGAAAACAAGATGACATGGTTATTTTGATGATGGTTTTAATCACAAAGATTAATGAGTATTATTTTATATATATCGACATATATGAATTTAGAATATTAATATAAATATAAAAAATTATTTATATGTAATTCGGTTTTTTCGGTTTATTCGGTTTAGTAATTCTCAAAACCGTAACCGAACACAAAGACCGATTACCGTAATCGGTTTCGGTTTATGAACCGAACCGAAAACCGTATTCCAATTCGGTTCGATTTTTTTGATTTTTGAATCGGTTCGGTTTTCGGTTTAAATGGGTATGACCCGAATATTGAATACCCCTAATAACACAATGCCACCTCCTTTTACATCCACTATCACCTCCCAATCTCCTATCCCAAATATCACACCCCCCTCTATATCTAAGGAAAAAGCACGCAAATGACCTGCCTAATTACTGGACTGTTGAACATTGTTTTAATTTTTGAAAAAATAAACATCTGTTCGTTACTCCCTTTGTCCCTTTTTTATCGTATACTTTTGACTTTTTAAAGTCTTTTTTTTTTACTTTGACCTTAAATACTTTTGTTTGTGTTATATAATATTTGATAGAAAATATATGAATGCATTGTGTTTTAAATGTATTTTTATTGATATAATTTTTATCAAGTATTATATAACATAAACAAATATATTTAAGGTCAAAGTTGAAAAAGAAAAACTTTGAAAATTCAAAAGTGGATAGTAAAAATGAGACGGATGTAGTACTATTTTTATAGCATTTCCTTATTTCTTTGATAGAATTATGATTTGCTTTATAGAATTTTGTTAATTTTTAAACGAAAATACAGGAGAAAAGGCCTATAGGAATCACATTTGTACTTGAGTGATAAAATGAAGAGATGTGTGTGTATCATATGTTAACACATCACTTGTACTGATACAAATAAATTCATTACCTGCACATATTAAATCAGTACTGATCGAGTTACAGCTATCTCTGCAAGTCTGTCTGTCATCACAACATCCATCATATGCTCTATGTTTTTCAAATCTCACTTAATTAAATCAGAATCAATATTAATTCAAACAAATCACTAGTGCAAAACTTTTCATCTCATCCATAGGTTGGTCGCTAACTCGAAGGTACCAATGCAAGAATCTTCTCTGCTTGATCCGGAAAGAAAGTAATGAAAAGATATGCACCTGTAAATTCCATTATTACGCAGATGCATGTAAAAGCTAGAATCAATTGTTAAGTTTAACAACCCATTTACTTATGAACGGATCATTTTTGCTTTTTAATAATGTAGTTGTAATGACCATTTAACCATTTAGTTATTTATTAAAAAGTTGTTTTGACCCGTTACAAAACCCGACTATCCTCTTCAATTTTCCACCTTGCTTAGAATTGTTAATAACACGGACGAGCAAAATCACAACTTACAGATGAGAACGGTTCCAAGAACAGCCGAGATTTTTCCTTGCACTTGAACTAAACCACCCTTGCCCGCGTCTTTTAGTTCAATTGAACCCTCAACATCAAACATTCCTAAAAATTAAAGACAAATCAAAATCTCTCAATAAATAAAGACCCGAATTTCTAGTCTTAGATTGCTTCAACAAGCATAGAGAGAATAGACAGAAGTTATATTTCTTCCATACATAACAGGAGAAGTTTTGTGGATGTTTGAAACTGAACCTGGTTTTATAGATTGGAGTCCTGATGTTATACATGCTATGTTTTGAAATCCAGCAGCCTCTAACTTGTTTGCAGCACCAGCAGATCTTAAACAATAATGAACAAAATACACCATCAACAATGAACAATTACTAAAATGCATATAAAAAGTAGCACCGCATGTTCAAATCTAAAAACTTGAGAAAAGAAAGCATTCAAGAACAAGATTTTCAATTAAACTGATAGTTTCGTTTTCATCATCATGTTTAAATCGATTTATAAATACTCGGGGGGAAAAAAGGTTGATGGTATACCTCAGACCTTCTTGGCAAACTATTAGAATTTTACTATCGGGTGAGAACTGGCTCTTTACTGATTGCACGAATTCAGGATTAGGCTTAGTAAATGGCAATCCATAAAATAAACCTGAAAAGTTGTTATGCAGCTGCCTTTTGACTATGGTTCCTGCACGAGACAAATATATACCATCATCAAAGTAACCACAAAATGGGTGTCTTGAAACAAGCGGTAAGATTACTTTTTATAAGGTTTTGGCTCCCAAATTCATACAAAAATAAGAATCTTGGTCAAGAATGAAGGATGGAAAAAGATGATTGTCTAAACAGAGATCTTTTGGGTTCTTTTGGATTGTAATGAAAAGAACTAATTCAGAAGAGATTAACAATTAGCCAAGAAGTTTATGGAACAATATAATAACATGGCAAAGTGGCAAATGCATGGGAAAATGCACAGACTAAAATTTTGAATAGAGGACTTAAATGGATGGCTTAGACGGGCCGGGTAACTGATCAAAAGTGGTTAGATCAGAAGTTTAGAACTAGTAAATACTTCAGGATGGATCAGGTATAATCAGATTGATCCCAAACAAGTTTTGTCCAAAACTTTTAAATATTTTTGTAACTAATAACATATGAAACATAATCATATCAGTTCAGTAATGATCTTTTTTTATTGAATAAAATGATTTAGGATATGTAACAAAAAAAAATTATGAGCGATTTTCAACCCGTTGACCCATTTGACCCTATCAATTTTAAGATAAAATGTTGTTTTTTCCCCTGATTTTACCCAATTTACTAGTTAGAGATAGAACATACACACATTTGATCATTTGTAAGAGAATGGGTCGATAATCCACTAGGACTAGTCTACGAATAGGTCTAAATAAGTTGTGTGGCAAATGAGCTTCATATTTTGGCTCAACGGTTGCCCAAATTCCATCTTTTCGGCTCTTATTACAAAACTTTAGAGATCTTTGTAGGTTATCTTATATTCTTTTCCTAATGTAAATCAATTGAAATCAAGAATTTAATCACACTGTTTACATATTTCAAGCACAATCTTAAATGTTTATTAAACCTACCCAAATTAGCAAGGTTTCTTTATAAAATACCGCTGTCCTCCTTAACCTTTAGACTTAAAAATGTTCTTATTTTGTATGCAACATATTATTTTTCCTCTTGATGTATCTTTCTCTGTAGTAGATCATACACTAGGAGGCCTCATCAAAGATATATTATTTTGGATTTAGATATACTAATTTGAATTACTATGCGGCTCTTAGTTACTCATTATGTTACTAAGAGGCCTCGTTATGATAATTTCGCCTTAACCTTTAAAAATATTATTGTCTACATCTTACCTTTCCGATACCCGGCCTAAACAGATTAGGTATTCTTGTTGTAGTTAATAAGCTAGATCAAACATAAAGTGCATCAAGAAATTTGTAAGTTGTCATACATAAGATACCTGGATCATTATCCTTGTTTTCAATAAAAAGGGGGACATGTTTGCATGATTTTATGTGTGCTCTCTCGTATTGAATTCGATCTCTAACATCCACTACCGAGTATCCTTCTTCTGCTATAAGTCTCTTTGCTTCTTCTGCATTTATATAATCAATTTCAGCACTGATTCTTAAATTTGTACGCAGGATTCTTGTTCTTCCACCTCGATGTGTATTATTTAACCTCAACGGTAATGCCCCCAAATTGCTGAAAAGCATCGGTTAATGTTTAAAAATCAGAACTTCAGCAAAAGATTCTACTTCAGAGGTCAAACATATGACTTCCCAATTTCAAGATTGATACAAATAATGTAATCAAATTGACACAATAATGCTCTAGTTCTCTGTTATACTATGAATATATGACACAAATTGTATATGAAATCAGTATCAAATTTGAACTAGAAAAGTTGAGAATCACCAAAAGGGAGCATTTATTTGGTAAATTGAGCCGAAAACAATGGAAATTTCAACTGGGATTAGGGAATTTGTGAGGAAAAAAAAAAGAAATTGATTTGACAAAATTACCTGCGAGAGGAGAGTGCGGAGGAGCAACAGCAACTGATCCCCGCCATTAATAATAATAATGAATATCTGGAAATTTCGGAGAGAGAAGAAAGAGAGTGATTGCATGATGTGAAGAAGCCATGGATGGATGGCCCAGAAATTCGAGAGATTCAATGGTCTTTTGCCGTGTGGCATTCATGAAAATGAATAGGATTGGGTTATTATTCCAATTGAATATTCCACATAAAAACTCTTGGAATGGAAATTGTTGTTTCATTATCTTTTTTCTTGAAAAAATATAATGAAAATTAACATTTAATAACAAAATTTTGTTTTTATTTTCTTGTCTTCAAAAGACTATTTCAAGTAATATTATCAAGGTCTAAACTTGTCAGGTATCTTCGACATTGAAATTATAAGAGCTTCAAGATTCTCATCTAATATCAAAAACTGTCGTTTAATAAAAGTTACGATGTTACCGAATCAATTAACCTTTTGAAACCTAACATTTGTGGTTACGCCCTGTCACATTTTCAAGCTCCAGCTCCAACTACATTACCAAACACTTCTGTTTTTAAACTAACAAGCTGCAACCAATCATAACAAAAATTGAGCTAACAACACAGTTGGATATCATATCAATCAACCGCAAACGATTCCTCTACTCCTCTTCTTGTTTGCGATTGTAGACACAGAATCAAGAAGGCTTGAGTAGGATTTCTGGATCGGTTTCTTATCGTCGACATATGAAAGAGGCAAAACTTTATTGGGATAACTCCATAGAATAGTAACTTACTTTCAAATTTGTTCTCCTAAAGTCATTCAAACTTTATTTGTATACCAAAAACCACTAAACTTTTATTTTTGTTTCAATCCTATGTAATCCTATATAGTTGACTTGCTATAGCAAGTTACCAAGTTACCTTCTATTTTTTTTATTTAATTATCAATTAAATAAAACCTAAATATTAAATTAAACACCTAAATTACTTATCAAAATCTCGATGACCTGCTCTCTCGATGCATTCCATTTTTTTTTCATTTAATTATAAGTTAAATAAAGCCAAAATATTAGATTAAACACCTAAATGACTTATCAAAATCTCGATGACCTGCTATAGCAATGCTTTGCTCTCTCGATTATTTAATAACACCTAAATATTAAATTAAATAACACCTAACATACAAATAAGATAAAAGGCGATGCCAAGATATATATATTTCCAGGTAGTAATGGAATTTCCCAATAACTAAAGATATGGCGAGGATCCTAAGAAGGTACAAGTGTTAATAATCTTGTGAGTAAGAAGATATATAGGAATAAAAAAACACAGAAAAATTGCATTTCTCTGTCTAGAAAAACAAGGGTTTACATTGTATGTACCTTGGTCTATCCATGAAATTCAATCACAAAATCAAGTTTCATGGAATCATTCAACACTAAAGTTCTGACATGTTACCCAACAGCTTGCAAAAAGAATCATTTAAATTTGTAAACATCTTGTTGTATTTCAGACATGCATACAGAATGAGGTACAATGAACTCAAAAAAGACAAAATTCTATTATTGAGTCAGAGAAAACTGCTGTGATTTTATTTCAGCAAACTGTGATCAATTCAACACTACCGAATGTGATAATATGTTTTAAAATCTCCAAAACAGAACATACAGGGAAACATTGAAATGAAAGGTTGAACCATTATCACAACCACCTCCTTCGTAACAGGAATATCATCAATTCAATTGGCGGCATCGACCCTTTTCTTGGTAGTATAAGGGTAATACTCCTTACCAGTATCCATTCTTGTGGTCTGCCCACCAACATCAATTACTGATGAAGTTACTGCAAGTGCTGCTCCAGCAGAAAGAGCCGTTGCAATGCTCTTGCCTGCAAAAGAGAGAACTAATTAAACTCTCCTTTCATTTATAGTCTTCTTTTTTATAGAAAAAAGACACGAAGGATGGCAACACTAGCTGTGATTAAATAAAATAGTCGTAATCTTTTGTGATGAAATACATCTGGTGAATGTAGTTCCCTTGATTGTAATTTTTTTTACTAAAAACTTCTCTTTTCATTAATAGTCTTCCTGTTTAAAGAAAAAGACATGAAAGATGGCAAAACACCCTAACTTTGATAAAATTAAATAGTTGTAATCTTTTGTAAAGAAATACATCTAGTGAATGTACAAACTATGAAACATATACCAGATTTTATATAACTAATACACTAGAGGGAGGGGGGGGGGGGGGGGGGGGGGTTGGTTCGGGGGGTTTCATGGGAATGAGATTTGAAGTCCCTCAAAATCATGAGTTTGGTTTGCAAAATGGATATGGGATTCAAATTCCCAGGATTCTACATATGAAGGATTTTTCAATCCCTCCACCCCACATGGTATTTTGAAATCCCAAGTCTGAAGAATTTACTCCGGCGACCCCTTTGCCTTCACCACAGAAACCTAGCCGTCGCCTGTAACCTGTCGCCGTTCTCTGTAACTCCGGCGACCCTTCGTCGTTCTCCGTCACCTGTAACCCATCGAAAACCCTAGCCACGAAGAAACCCACAAAGAAAACCCGTCGTCTGTAACCCGTCAAAAACCCTAGCCACGAAGAAACCCACGAAGAAAACCCGTCGCCGTTCGCCTTGGTCGTTCGCTGCAACCCTAATCAACAGAAACCGTTCGCCGTTCTCTGTAACCCTAGACGTTCGCTGTTCGAAAACCCTAGCCACAAAGAAACCCACGAAGAAAACCCTAGCCGTCGCCACGTTCGCCGCTGCAACCCTCTGTCATCCCCGTCGTTCGCAGATCTGGGAGCAGTGAGCTAGGGTGAGGTGGTGGCTGGCGTTCGCAGAGAAGGGCGGAGGTGAGGTGGTGGCCGGCGTTCGCAAAGAAGGCCGGCGGTTTGGTGGTGGGGTTGTGTTGGTGTCTTGGATGGATGATGAGGTGAACCAAACAAAGGATTGGGATTTTAAATCCTACCAAATCCCAATCCTACTATAAATCCCATTCCTCCCAAAATCAATACCTGAACCAAACGCCCCCTAAAAAATCCATTTTCATAAACACATTATATCTAAGCATCTTTGAAACAAAATCCATTTCCCAAAATATCTTCAGATCAATGTCTTCCAACAGCTTGCACGACCAGACAAAAGAGTAAGATTTCTCATTTCTCTTTTTTCAATCCCTTTTCTATATCCCTACTATTTAGCTAATAGCCTAAACATTTTTTTTTAAAATATTTTTCTAGGCTGAGTTCGGGGAAATATAAAAGTAATTACAAGAGAAATTGAGATTTGAGAAAGGCCCTTGAAAACAGGCTGGTGAAGTGTTCGGTCGTTCGATTGTACTATGTGTTTTTCTCATGTTGAGAGATTTGTTGGAATCTTTGGAACTCTAGTCAAGGTTTGTGCTCACTAATTGGTTTTCACTTTTCATTGTTATGATCCTTATAGAGATAAAATCTTCTTAATTCATGACTTATTTTAGTGAATTATGGTGTGAAGCGTGCTTGATTGTTTTGGTTTTTTTGAGTTGCAGATTATAACTATAGAGCAAAAATGCTTGAGATTTCATTTAACAATGCAAAATTTCATTGGTGAACCAAGCTTAATTGTTTGTACTATATTGGAACTTCATATACAAGAATGGAAAATTCTTTCGTTCCTTCAAGACTATAACAAGATGTTCTTGATTATATTTGTATAATCTAATTTCTTGAGCCTTTTAGTTCATGTTATATGAAGCTCCAATAGAGTACAAAAATTAAGCTTAGTTTACATGTGAATATTTGTTGTTTGATGTTCTTGATGATATTTGTATAATTGAATTTCTTGAGCCTTAAGTATTGAGGATGTCTCAACTGTGAACTCGAAGGTTATTGCTGGTTAATTAGCTTCTTAAAAGTTGAATTTAAAATGTTGTAATTTCTATGGTTCTTAAGATGAATAAGTTGATGAAACTGTTAGGAAATTAAATGTTTAAAAGCATTACCTTTGTCATTTGATCATTTAACTTTTCTCTTCTTCATAAGTGGATCAGGTCATATATCTTTGGTAAACATGAATTCCTCTTGCAACTTTGTTTTTTTTTTAACTGCAAGCATATATCATTTGATTTGACAAAGTTTACAAATACATCCAGTCATCCATAAGAGAACAAACTGTCTCAAAAGTTTAAAACATCAGGAACTTGAAAACAAGATCGGACCCAACCAAGAACCATTCATGGTGTGATACACCCAAACTCCAAAGCCAAAAATCTTCCTTCACACAAAGCTGTAAAGACAACTAATAGTATGGCGTATTTTATCCTTCGAATGACCCGTCCCAAAGCTTCCCATTGTCAAACTCAAACGAATCAGATAATATTGATGTCATCTTGCTTTGACCCATTATCTCCATCAATATCTAATGTACCTGCCATTATTTTAACGAAACACTAATATGCAAGCCCCAAGTTCCTTCTTCTACTGTTAGATGATTTTTAGCCTTCTAGATCACTATTTCTTGCAACTTTTTTTTTTTTTGATGTTGCTATGATTAGAACCTTACCTGACTTCACGTATTATTTTAATAACTTCTATCAATTATGATCTCTTATTTGTCTTTTATGAAATTTGAGTTTAACATTACATGACATTATTCTATTAGATTCAGCATCATTCTTATACTCTCATAATATGGCTTGTGATTCTTCATGGAAGAGCTACAATGGTTTTATTAAGAATTAATAGAAATAATATGGCAATTGTGCAAAAGAGAAATTTGATCAAGATTTCAACTTCTTAGGTCCTTTATTGATTTGTATTTGATTAAAAAACTTATGTGTATAAATTAGGGTTTTATTGCGCAATGTAATGTTTTTAATGTTTAATCAAAGTTTTGATTAACTTTCTTTTTATTTATAGTATATCAATTTATATATTATTGTTATACAAAAAATAATAATAATTTAATTATTCATAAATTGATTTTTAGAACAAGTGATTCAGCATAAAGAAAGCCAACTACAATTACTCAGACCTAAGGTAAAATGGTCATTTCTGTCTTGCAGGAGGTCACACTAAAAACTAACAACAATAATTCCATCATAATTTGCTGCATGTAGCCATCCATTTCCATACAGAACTTAATGTTAAAAAACAGTGTTGTTAATAAAAACCCCCTCTATATACCTACTCTCTCACATATTACAATTTCCGAGGCACATCAAATCAATGTCATATACACAGACTAAATCATGGAGCCAACCTCGTCTACTCTATAGAGTGGGTGAGATTATTCTAAACCGTTAAATATATAAACAGATCCTAAGCCATTTAACACCATTCTTTAATCATATATATTTAGGCATAATGTTGAGCCACGATATAAAAATGCTAGTTTTCACTCCTAGGGCGTGTATTTTCCAAATTTAATCATGAAACTTAAGTGAGCTTAAATAAACATACCAAGTTTTCACCTTTGCTACAAAAAAGAAGTTCAATCTCTATTACCATCAATAAGATCATCCAAAATAACAGCAAGTGGATGCGTGCACATTTCTTAAAAAATTAGGTGAACAACAAAATGCTGACCTTTAAAACCAAGAACGCCAGCACCAGCAGCCATCCCACCAACTGCTCCATTCACAAAGTCTCTCTTCATTCTGTAATTCTGCATCAGTTGCTCTACCCCAATGTACACCCCACCAATGGCAGCAAAAGTCAACCCGTGGTTACCCATCATCCTTAGTGTCCTGATCAAACCCGGGAGAGCAACATTTCTCTCAACACGAGGTACGTCCAACCAAGTAGCAACTATGGTACCATAAATGGTTCCAGCAGCCAAACCATAGGCAGCACCCTTCATAGTTTTTGTCAATGAAGAATCTTCTTCCTCCAAATATCTAGGATCCGTAGTATCCATAGATCTCAACTCACTGAAAAAAATCCACTCACAAAGTTCAGCATTCAAACCATTTTGGGGTTCAGAGACGGGGTTTACATTTCTCTCAGATAAACTTTGCACAAAATAGCCAGAACATATAGTATATCAGTGACACTAAGTTTATAGCAACAGTAATTTCAATTCAATCAATTCACTAGGAATCGTATACATACTTTTAATCAGCCAAAACAGAATTCTGTAAGACTAAACCCAGAATTTGCTCTCTAAAACATCCAAGTTATCATTTTTTTAATCAGTAAGCAGTAGTAATTTACAATTTAGGGATCAAAACTTTAGCATTTTCTAGAATCCATCAAAACTTTCGAATTGTGTGGAAAAATAATTTTGGCAGTTCCAAATCACCAGATTGCAATAAAATGGGTAACGTTTATAAATCTACTGAAAATGAAGCTAAATATACATACTGCAAATAGGTGAATATATATGTCAAGTAATCATGATGCTAACCCTAGCCTCTAAATGAACGGATGAATTTGTCTTATTCCGGTGAAACAGAATAGAGAAGATTTACAGATGAAGTGTGTGCGCGTGTAACGAGAAGGGAGAGATTGCTCACCGGAGTGCGGAGGCCGGAGGCGGAGAGTGATCGGTTTTGGTGAACGCAAGTATCGGAGAGTAGAGAGACCGATTACTGATTGGGGGAGGCGTTGGGTTACTTTTCTATTGTTAATTTGTTACGGTATGTATGAACCCTGGTTAGGTTAACCCCGAAAATACAGTTTAGGCCTGCAAGAATTAAACAACTAAAAAAAATACAAACATTGCCTTATGGACTTACGATGTGTATGGGGCGGTTTGGGCAGAGTATTAAGAAGAAACCGAACTTAATACGTTAATTTTGATTTTAGGTTTTTAAATCTAACGTTGTGTTCCCGTGTTAAAAATAGGGGAGAAAAGAAATGATTTAGGAAGGAAAATAATCTTTAGTTGTGTTTCCAAGTTTTTTAGAAGAGAAAAAAAATAATTTTAGGTTTTTAAATCTAACGTTGTGTTCCCGAGTTAAAAATAGGGGAGAAAAGAAATGATTTAGGAAGGAAAATAATCTTTAGTTGTGTTTCCAAGTTTTTTAGAAGAAAAAAAAAAGATTTTGAGAGGAAAATTATCACTTATTTTCTTTTCTAATTTTCCTCCCAAAGTAGGAAAGACTTTGAAAGGAAACCAAAAAACACTTCAAGTTTCACATCTCCTCTTATTTTCCTTCGATCTCGGGAACACCATAAGACAAAAATATTTTTCTTTCTCTTCTTTTCTTTTCTCTTGTTAATTTTATATCCTTCTATTTTCTTTCCTCATATAACTCAGGCACACAGTGTAAGAGTATGTTTTGTTGGATCAAACGGAAAGACAAGAGAAATAAATGGGCGATGTAATAAAATTAGTGGTGAAATACGATTTATTGTATTTCTTTATCATGTATGATTTGTATGAAAAATGAAATTTTGTCATATAACACACTTAAAAAGTAATTTTGCCTCAGGAAAGCCTGGCCAGAACCACACGTGCAAGTTTCCCTACATGTGGCTCGTCCGTGATAACTTCTTCGGATTTGCGTGAACTAGCTGTAAGTGTAGTTCGTGGTTCACGGGTGAGGTTACCTGGATAGGTGGGTAGTTCCTATCGGTGGAGCTAAGACACCTTCGAGAGATATAGCTGTAGCTCTTTATAGTTGGATTTATTTCATAAAAGTGTATCAAACTTTACACCTTTTGCTATTGTATGTACTGAACTTTCAAACTTACCATTTGATGTATTGAACTTTTATATTTTTAACTTTCTATTCCTTTTTTACCTATTGAACAAATTGCAGGTAATTCTCTCATTTTTTATTTATTTTTATTTCCACATCATTAAATTCATTTTCCACATCATTAAATTCATAGCCTAACAAGAACACCATGAAGAAACCCACATGTATGAAGAACCAAATCCAAGACGTGTAAACCCAATGTGTTCAAACATCGAATCTCAACCAAGAACTGATCAGAACTAAAATCAATTACACATTACGAACCATCAAGAACTAAAATCAATTACACATCTGAAACATATCTTGAACAAAAAGATGAAAAACATAGCAGATGAAACCCAGATTATTAACCTAAAATCGATCTGAACTACAAATTACGAAACCTAAAATCGATTAATCGAATGGATCTGGAAGAACAAAAAATTGAATCTCATCTCGTGAATCAAGAAAAAAAAAGAACATAGCTTTGAACCAAATCTCATCTCGTGAATCAAGAACAAAAAAACGAACGGATATGGAAGATTAAGATGAAGATTAACGACATGAATCAAGAACAAAAATCTCTTACCTTTCGAATCACAAACAGATCTCGTGTAATCTTGAAACAGTGGTGGTGTCGGATGAAGCAGATCTCGTGTAATCACAAACAGATCTCGATATGGATCTGAAGTCGCATTCAAACCTTGACTTGAAGAACCCTGATGAAATTTTCGATGGAGCCTCTGAAGCCTCTCGATCTTAACTAATCAACAATCGATGAAGCACTTGAAGGTTCTTGTAACACCGTACTTTCAGACACTACTTTGAAATACGCGCGAAAGCTAAAACACATTACTAATATAATTTATTAGAGTAAAATACAACTTTAACTAGTTTGCTTTACAAAATACATTTACAATGTTACTCAAAACAGACTATTTACAAAAACAACTAGATATCAGAGTTATGATCAGTCCATAATTCCAGCTTCACCTCCTAACATCCACATAGCAGGAATATCCTGTAAAAGAGTTCAACAGTGGCGGATTAGCACAAAGCTAAGTGAGAGAATAGATATCACAAACATACAAGGCATAAAGCCCAAACAAACAATGCTCAAACAAACAAGAGAACCGGCGGTCTTGAGGGACCTTCAACCAAATGCCGGCCAAAGCAAAGGTTTATCGATAGCCTAGTTACAACAGACAACAATAATAGCACTTCTTGATTACAACAAATGCTTATCAAGACAATTACTAATACTGTATATATATCTAAACATAGGCCCAGCTGAATAACAACCGCCAAGCTGATCTCACAACAACATTTATATATACAGTAACAAGAGCAATCAATCAGGTGATATATCTTATACATCCAAGATATATATCCACTCACCGATATCTTCAAAAGTTCAGGTAACTCAGTCTTTTCTTACTACTGAGTCTTGTCTCCACCTGAACAAACAACTAAAAATCAGTATTTGCTTAATCAATACACAATAAGCACAATACTATAATCAAACACATATGTACATACAATCACAAGTACATATTAAATTCATGTATATTCACATCAATATACCGTAATTCACTATTACTCTTTACTTATTGTAATCTTGTGAATTCATCCAATCTCCTTAGCTTATGCATTACATACATCCTTTTATAAATAAAGGCCACACTTGATGTACAAGTCATGTTTACTTTCAAATCATCAAGGAGTTGATCTTCAATCGGATTCCTCTTAATCATTCAAATTCCAAGTAAAGGTTCAATTCCGAGTATAGGCATTATTTGAATTCCGATTGTGTCCAAATCCGATAAGTTCAAATCCGATAGAATCAAATCCGAGCACAACAAATCCGAGTGAAGGAAACTTCCAATCTTAGTCGGATTCCGAGGCATTACACAATCCGAGTAAAAGCCAAATCCGAGGATAGTCTCACAATCCGAGAGAAGGCCAAATCCGATCAAATCATACAATCCAAGTAACATACAATCCGAGTAAAGTGTTAGCCATTTTACAACTCTGATTTCGTACTTAAAATCATGAATTCCGAGTGAATCCAAATCCGATATTAGTCGGAATCCGAGTAAAGGGTAATCCGAGTACAAGCTAAGGCAAACAGTCCAATTTACTCGGATTCCTATCAAATCTGATAGCTTTAGTCGAATTTCAACAATTCCGAGCCATTCAAACTCCAATTCCGACTGATTCATACTTAGTAAATCCGAGACATTCAAAAATCATTCCAACTTCGATTTTTAATCTGATTTTAAGCATGCAACCTCATCTAAGTTTCCAGAACTGAAATCTAAACATGTTTTTATCATATAAACATCAAATACTAACAAACATGCATCCTAAATCATGAATTCATCATACATTTTCATTCAATCGGATTTCACACATAACTTCATATAAATCCAAAATTAATCCACAATTAACATGTTGTTTCAGTAATCTAACCTCTTTGATGCAAGTCTACTTCAATTAAACAGGTTAAGACCAACAACAATCAAATTATTTCTTCTCTTTTCTTCTTGCTCTCGGCCGAACACGATAATACACACACTAACACCTTTGATCAATTTTTTGCATGTGAGAAAGAAAGAAGCAAGTTGGTGGTGTGTAGGTTTCAAAACCGACACCTCACAACCCACTCAAAATTAACACAATTATTTAATTATTTTATCACAATTTAATTAAATAAATTAATTAAACACATAATCAAATATCAACCAATTAATTAAAATAATTCAACTTAATTACCTTAATCCCACTAGGCCTGTAAGGAGGGTGTTACAAATCTTCCCCCCTTAAGAAGATTCCGTCCTCGGAATCTAATCGCGCTCAAACAAGGCTGGGTATCGACTCCTCATATCTTCTTCAGTCTCCCAAGTCAAGTCAAAAACCCAAGCTGTGCTTCCACTTTACCAACACCATTGGTATCTGTTTATTTCTCAGTTTTGTTACCTTACGATCCAGTAACTCAACAGGTTCCTCAATCAACCTCTTATTGGAATCTACACGAATATCTTGTATTGGCAACACCTGAATTTGATCTTCTACATTACACTTTCTCAGATAACAAACATTGAACGTGTCATTCTTACCTGCTAACTCATCAGGAAGATCCAAAACCACCGTCTGATCATACTTTACGAATTCTAAACGGACCAATATATCGAGGAGCTAACTTTCCGCGTTTCCCAAAGCGTATCACACCCTTCCATGGTTAAACCTTTAAGTAAACTCTTTCTCCCTCAACAAAAGTCACTGGTCGACGACGCGGATCTGCATACATCTTTTGTCGATCCCTTGCAGCTTTCAACTTTTCTCGAGCCACTGCAACTTTATCCGCTGTGATCTGAACAATATCTGGCCCAGCAAACTGTTTCTCTCCTGCCTCTAACCAACAAGTAGGAGTTCTGCACAGTCGCCCATATAACATCTCATACATCGGCATTCCGATACTGGAGTGGTAGGAATTATTGTAAGCAAACTCAACCAACGGTAGATGCGAATCCCAAGAACCTCCAAACTCTAACGCACATGCCCGAAGCATATCTTCTAAAGTATGAATTGTTCTCTATGATTGGCCATCTGTCTGCGGATGATAAGTTGTACTCAGATTAACTCTCGATCCCAACTCTTGTTGTAGTCTGTTCCAGAAATTCGACACAAACCTCGAATCCCTATCTGACACAATAGATAAAGGAACTCCATGTCTAGATACAATCTCATCTATATATATCTTGGCTAACTTACTCAAGTTCGCAGTCTCAGCAGTAGCAAGAAAGTGTGCACTCTTGGTTAATCTATCAACAATAACCCAAATCATATCGTTCCCCTTCTGAGTTCTCGGAAGTTTTGTTACAAAATCCATCGTAATGTGGTCCCACTTCCACTCTGGTATTGCTAACTGTCTCAACGATCCGTATGGCTTCTGGTGTTCAGCTTTCACTTGTGCACATATATGACATGACTCCACAAATCGTGCAACATCTAACTTCATAGTAGGCCACCAATAAAAAGTCTTCATACTTTGATACATCTTAGTGCTACCAGGATGAACAGTCATTCTAGACTTATGTGCTTCAGTCAAGATCAATTCCCGCAAATTACCAAACTTTGGCACCCAAACACGATTCTGATACATCTTCAACCCACACGAATCAGTTGTCAGCTCATGCTGTCTTTTAACCATCAACTCATCTTTCAAGTTCTCTGTCTTCAGTGCTTCTAATTGTGCAGCCATCAACTGATCTATCAAATCTGACTTAATCTATAACCGCATAAATTTTACTGAATCTGCAGAACCTTTCCTGCTAAGTGCATCAGCAACCACGTTAGCTTTTCCCGGATGATACTGAATGTCACAGTCATAATCTTTTATCAACTCTAACCATCGGCGATGTCTCATATTCAGTTCTTTCTGAGTGAACACATACTGCAGACTCTTGTGATCAGTGCAAATTGTACACTTTGTACCATACAAATAATGTCTCCACAGCTTCAAGGCAAAGACCACTGCTGCTAACTCCTAATCATGAGTAGGATAGTTCTTCTCGTTGGGTTTCAACTGTCTGGATGCATAAGCTATAACTTTACCCATCTGCATCAGTACACATCCTAACCCAACATGCGAAGCATCACAATAAACCACGAAATCTTCAAATCCTTCAGGCAACGCAAGAACAGGAGCCTGACACAGAAGTTGCTTCAAAGTCTGAAAAGCATTCTCCTGAGCCTCACTCCATTGAAACTGAACATCCTTTCTGGTTAGTTTAGTCAACGGACCAACAAGCTTCGAAAAGTCTTTAATAAAACGCCTGTAATAACCTGCTAATCCAAGAAAACTTTTGATCTCTTTCGGTGTCTTAGGAGCATCCTAATTCATTACAGCTTCTATCTTTGACGGATCCACTTTAACACCGTCTTCACAAATCACATGACCCAGAAACTTGACTTAACGCAACCAGAACTCACACTTGGACAATTTGGCATACAGCTTGTGTTGCTTTAGAGTCTCTAAAACTTGTCGCAGATGTTGATCATGCTCATCTTCTGTTTTAGAATACACAAGGATATCATCAATAAACACGATGACGAACTTATCCAGGAATGGTCGACACACCCGATTCATCAGATCCATGAACACTGCAGGAGCGTTAGTCAAACCGAACGGCATAACGAGAAATTCATAATGACCATATCGTGTACGAAAGGCTGTCTTCGGTATATCCTCTTCGGCCACCCTAACCTGATGGTATCCCGACCTCAAATCAATCTTCGAGAAGTACGAAGCTCCCTGAAGATGATCGAACAAATCATCTATTCTTGGCAACGGATACTTATTCTTGACAGTTCTCTTATTCAAATCTCTGTAATTTATACACATACGCAGAGTCCCGTCTTTCTTTTTCACAAACAACACCGGTGCACCCCAAGGCGAAGAGCTTGGACGAATAAACCCCTTGTCTAACAGTTTCTGTATCTGAGTCATCATCTCTCTGATCTCTTAAGGAGCTAATCGGTAAGGAGCTTTCGCAATAGGTGTACTACCAGGTGTCAGATCAATCTTATACTTGACATCACGCACTGGTGGCAACCCTGGCAATTCATCTGGAAATACCTCTGGGTACTCTGAGACCACACGAACATCGGTAACCGGACGCTTCTCTTTCTTCATATCAATAGCATAGTCTAGAAAGGACGCACACCCTTTGGCTAAAGATTTTCTAGCCTTCATGTACGATATAATCGGAAGAGAAGATGGAGATCTATCCCCACGAGCCACGACATGCGACCCATCAGCCAGAGGAATAGTTATCAGTTTCTTATGACATTGGATATTAGCCCTATGGTGACTCAACCAGTCCATACCTAATACTAAATCAAATCCAGGTATAGGCATCACCAAACAGTCTACAGGAAACTAGTACCATCGCTACTAATCTGAACTCCAGTCACAGAAGTTGTGACAGGTACTACATTACCATCAGCTACTTCTACCTCTAAAGGAGTAGTGTTCACAGAAGCAGGTAATTTCAGTTTATCACACAAAGTCATAGATATAAACGATCTATTTGCACCAGAGTCAAACAAAACACGTGCAGGCATAGAGTTAACTATGAACATACCGGTTATCACATCATCACTCCCAGTAGCTTCCTTGGCAGTCATCTTGAAAGCCCTACCTTCAGCAGAAGGTACAGCCTTCCTCTTCTGACTTGCAGAAGACGATCCCCCGGCATTACTTACCCCTGCCCAGTCCCCGTGGTCTTCAACTTAGGACACGCACCAGCCATGTGCCCCTCTTCTTTGCAGTTCCAGCAGACAAAGGTGTTGAACTTACATGCACCGATGTCATGACCTGTCTCACCACACCTCAAACATCTCCGTGTTTGCGGCGTGCACTGTCCGTTGTGACGAGATTTGCAACTATGGCACCACGGCTTATTCTGTGAAGATCCTGATCCCTTCACAGTTTTTTTCAACCAATTTAGGGTAACTTTCGGGTTTGAGCTTCCCGAATACTCAGGTGCTCCACACGCCACAAAATCTTTGAATTGGCATTTGTTCCTAGCTTCTTGTTGTGGAAACCACGGAATGAAGAAGTTATGTGATGGTATCTGGTGTTGGGTAGACACTCCTTGTGGTATAGAGATAAAAGGAAACGATCCGTAAGGAGTTGACACCGTACTCACAGGAGCTGTAGTATAAACTGGTGGTGGTATCGGTTGAGTAACGGGAGCTGTTACTGAAGGCATCTGAACAGAGGTGGTTGGTTGGGAAGACTGGGTTTGGTTTAACTGTTGCTCCAGTTCAAGAATCCGATCTCTCTGAGTCTGCAAATTGTCTTCCAGCTGTAACACATAATCTTGGCTATCTGACTCCCCATTATGAGAAGTACCCGCTCTGTGCTGCTCATTCGCAGCAGTAGATGAAACATTGTTATGTTGTCTTCTAGGGGACTGTGGGGTAAATACCGGGATCACGTTGTTATCAGCCATAATCTGTTCTACACAACATCTCACCAATTGTCAGATTATAATCTGTTAGTACCATATCATATTCTCTACAGCTATCTTACTAATTACCCACCTTGGAAATATTGGACTGATCAGAGCCTCGGTTCGAGTATTGCACAACTCAACAATGCAAATCCTCAAACCAGGGCTCTAATACCATTAAATGTAACACCGTACTTTCAGACACTACTTTGAAATACGCGCGAAAGCTAAAACACATTACTAATATAATTTATTAGAGTAAAATACAACTTTAACTAGTTTGTTTTACAAAATACATTTACAGTGTTACTCAAAACAGGCTATTTACAAAAACAACTAGATATCAGAGTTATGATCAGTCCATAATTCCAGCTTCACCTCCTAACATCCACATAGCAGGAATATCCTGTAAAAGAGTTCAACAGTGGGGGATTAGCACAAAGCTAAGTGAGAGAATAGATATCACAAACATACAAGGCATAAAGCCCAAACAAACAATGCTCAAACAAACAAGAGAACCGGCGGTCTTGAGGGACCTTCAACCAAATGCCGGCCAAAGCAAAGGTTTATCGATAGCCTAGTTACAACAGACAACAATAATAGCACTTCTTGATTACAACAAATGCTTATCAAGACAATTACTAATACTGTATATATATCTAAACATAGGCCCAGCTGAATAACAACCGCCAAGCTGATCGCACAACAACATGTATATATACAGTAACAAGAGCAATCAATCAGGTGATATATCTTATACATCCAAGATATATATCCACTCACCGATATCTTCAAAAGTTCAGGTAACTCAGTCTTTTCTTACTACCGAGTCTTGTCTCCACCTGAACAAACAACTAAAAATCAGTATTTGCTTAATCAATACACAATAAGCACAATACTATAATCAAACACATATGTACATACAATCACAAGTACATATTAAATTCATGTATATTCACATCAATATACCGTAATTCACTATTACTCTTTACTTATTGTAATCTTGTGAATTCATCCAATCTCCTTAGCTTATGCATTACATACATCCTTTTATAAATAAAGGCCACACTTGATGTACAAGTCATGTTTACTTTCAAATCATCAAGGAGTTGATCTTCAATCGGATTCCTCTTAATCATTCAAATTCCAAGTAAAGGTTCAATTCCGAGTATAGGCATTATTTGAATTCCGATTGTGTCCAAATCCGATAAGTTCAAATCCGATAGAATCAAATCCGAGCACAACAAATCCGAGTGAAGGCAACTTCCAATCTTAGTCGGATTCCGAGGCATTACACAATCCGAGTAAAAGCCAAATCCGAGGATAGTCTCACAATCCGAGAGAATGCCAAATCCGATCAAATCATACAATCCGAGTAAAGTGTTAGTCATTTTACAACTCTGATTTCGTACTTAAAATCATGAATTCCGAGTGAATCCAAATCCGATATTAGTCGGAATCCGAGTAAAGGGTAATCCGAGTACAAGCTAAGGCAAACAGTCCAATTTACTCGGATTCCTATCAAATCTGATAGCTTTAGTCGGATTTCAAAAATTCCGAGGCATTCAAACTCCAATTCCGACTGATTCATACTTTGTAAATCCGAGACATTAAAAAATCATTCCAACTTCGATTTTTAATCTGATTTTAAGCATGCAACCTCATCTAAGTTTCCAGAACTGAAATCTAAACATGTTTTTGTCATATAAACATCAAATACTAACAAACATGCATCCTAAATCATGAATTCATCATACATTTTCATTCAATCGGATTTCACACATAACTTCATATAAATCCAAAATTAATCCACAATTAACATGTTGTTTCAGTAATCTAACCTCTTTGATGCAAGTCTATTTCAATTAAACAGGTTAAGATCAACAACAATCAAATTATTTCTTCTCTTTTCTTCTTGCTCTCGGCCGAACACGATAATACACACACTAACACCTTTGATCAATTTTTTGCATGTGAGAAAGAAAGAAGCAAGTTGGTGGTGTGTAGGTGTCAAAACCGACACCTCACAACCCACTCAAAATTAACACAATTATTTAATTATTTTATCACAATTTAATTAAATAAATTAATTAAACACATAATCAAATAATCAACCAATTAATTAAAATAATTCAACTTAATTACTTTAATCCCACTAGGTCTGTAAGGAGGGTGTTACAGTTCTTCGATTACAATCGGTGATGAAGACACGATTTCAGCCGGATGAAGCAACCTATCGATGAAGCCCTAACTTCACGGTGGTGGTGGTGTCGGAACTCGACGGTGGTGGTGGTGCCGGACGATGGTGGTGTCGTGCCGAATCGATTAGATCAGATTTAGCATTTTTTTTTATTTAAAAAAAACAATGTTACAACTACATCTGGTGACTTTTTAGATTGGTAATTCTTTTATCGTCAAAACATCTTAATATAAGACAAGTTACATTAAAAAATTAAGTCTATTAGTCTAATTAATGTTAGGATGGCACTATGCTATGTTGCCATATCTATAAAAAGATGTGTTGATCCCGTATTAGATACTACAATAACAAATTTTACTGTATAAAGAAGGATTGAATATAAACTTTGTTTTTTCAAGCTTAGTTATGAAATAGTGAATGTAATTTATATAATATTCTTTATTGATAAAAATATTAAAGAATTACATGATTACAAGCAAAATTTCCATGTTTAATTAAAGGTTGACTATTAAATTAGTCCTTATTTATTAGTGTATATATGTAGTCTAGTCCACTTAGTTAGATTAGGGCTCAAAGCTCATTAGTGTTTTCCTATTATACTCTATATATTATACATTGATGCAATGTAATGATTTGAAGAGTTATGTAAACCAACATGGTATCATAGCTCAGGCTCTATCATTCCTCCCACCGGAACCATACATTTTCCGGTGCCGTCATCGCCGGACCTCTTCTCTTCTCTGGCTACCTCTTTATCTCAAGCCTCTCCTTACTAAATATGGTTGTCTTCTTCATTTTCCGGCCACCCCACCTGCCGGAACCCTATATTTACGGCGCCGTCATCACCGGACTTGCCTTCTTTCTCTTTATCTACGTCTCTCTATCTCTCTTTGTTCTCTCCAACTCTATATTCTCCTTGCAACTCTCTTTCATATTTCTGATTTCATCCTTAGCATGTCCTTTCTCTATATATCTTTCTTATCCCTTCGGTCAATATATATATATAGGGTTGAGTTATTGTAAGAGGTAAATATAGGAGAGATGTGAGAGAGGGAATATCGGTCGTTAGATTTATCAGATCTAGATCCAAAAAAATAGGTTTTTTTTGTTTTTCTTTTAATTAAGACGTACTGCCTAAAGGGTATTACAGTCTTTTAAACAATTTAATTCAGATAGTCAACTCTAATGTCATAGCAAATCTGATAAACGATGATGAAGTGTGATGCACAAAACATAAAGAATTGATGCACACACTAAAAATGATTCAAAGATACCAATTTTATTGATACACAATAGCTACAATACAAAAATCTTGACTGATGTACACTGATGCACATCTTCTAAAATGTCAAAAATGAATCAAAATCATTCACAAATTTAAAGTCCAAAACACTTTCATCCAGTCGTTCCATATAGCCATTTGTCATACCCAAATTAATGCATCCATGGAAACCACCTTCAATTCCTTCCATGGCAGGTGCAAATTGCAAAATATACACAGCAACTGGACAAAAAAGGTGTTGCGATTTATTCCAATATTGTAAAATAAATCGAAGAAAAGGAAGAAGAAAGAGACGGTGGCAGTGGTGCTGTAGGATGATGGTGGAGCGTGGTTGTCGGTGAAAATGATGAAGCAGAAGGCGATGGCAATGGCGATGGCGATGGCGGTGGGCGGTGCTACGACTTCACGGTGGATGCCGGGTGTGCGATTACACAATGGAGGACGGTGGAGTAGGAGATGAACCATAAGGCAGTGGTAATGGGAGATGAAACGAAATCGTCAGTCGCCGGAATGAGGGTGGTAGCGGCGGCTCTGCAAATAGAAGAGTGTGCCTAGGGTGGTTGTAAATGCTCTATCTGTAAAACAAAGGGCTAGTCGTAGAGAGAAGTTTTAGAAAATACCCCAAGTACCCCTCAGTTAAATGGTCCACGTGTCTAATCCACAATCCCTCTCTCCCGTATCTTTTTAACTCACATCTCTTTTGATCTTAATCCTATATATATATATATATATATATATATATATATATATATATATATATATATATATATATATATATAGAAGTTCATTTGAGAACCATTCTTAGTGCGAGAACCGCGGAGACCAATCTGAGCCGTCCAATTCCCCCTCTTTCAATGTCATTGCTCACCCATGAATTTCTTCAATGCACCCTGCCACGTTCTATCCTCCACGCTCTCCATCCATGAATTTTCCATATCCAAGGAACGACTGAGATCGGTTCCCGCGGTTCTTACACCAACAACGGTTCTCGCATGACCTCCGCTACATGCCTACCGACACTGCAGGCAGACTCTCTCTCTCAAAATTTCCCGTCACCTTCCGTCTCTCCCTCTCCTTAGCCGCCTCTATTTCTTGGCCACCCGGCATTTTCCCTAGCCTCATCTTCACCGGCTACACCTACATCCAGCTGTCATTTTTCCTTTACCTGCCGACACAGCTGCTTTTGTCGTCGCAGCCACCACATCTTCTCTCTTCATATCTACTATCTTTGCCGGCGTGTGTTTCTTCTCATACACAGCCGACACTTATGTTTCTCTTCCTCGCTACCGTCGTGTGGTTCTCCATAACCGACAACTTCCCATCTTCTATTTCGAAAAAAAAATCTCGTCGACATCGTCGGCCACCACTGTCGCCAATAGTCATAACACATAGAAATAGGTTAAATCGGTGACAACTAATAACGTTAAAGAATGTTCAATAAATGAACAGATAAACTCAATCTATATTTTACTAATATGTCGAGAAAAATCATACTTTAGGGTTAAAGTCTTCTTAAGTATAAGTCGGTTCATGTATTGATGTTGGTAAAGGCCAAACAGGTTTCTAAAACATGTCTATTACACGAAAAATGACATATCTTTTTACGTTTTCTTCCTATTTCATTCTCTTAATTATTACAAGATGATATGTTGAGTACATTAATACTCTTTCTTTATCTTATTCATTGATTTTGACACTTGTGTTGATCTAGAGTTGATTTCATAAATGGTCATATAACAAACCGGCCACAAATTGCAAGTTTAGTTCTTTTTCTTGAAAAAGTTGCAACCTTGCTCCTTTCACTACCATTTTGTTACAGAGTAAATTTGGTTTTTTCATTTTTAAAAAATGTTAAATTTTATTTAATATTTAAAATTAATAAGAAATTAATAAAGAGATAACATGACAAAATTGTGCTCATGTGAAGTGCACATGAAGGGACTTAACAAAACAAACTAACATATTCCGATAACAAGGACCGTGACTACAACAAAATGGTAGTTAAATGACCAAGGTTGCCAACTTTTTCAAAAAAAAGGACTAAACTTGCAATTCGTGGTTAGTTAAAAAACCATTTATAAATTAACTCTTGATCTTATGAGTAGAAAAATAAGTATGAGAAAAAAATAGAAGTATATACCATACACTGTTCACCTCATATTTAAAGATGGCTTACTCTAATATTTTGTTGAATTAAATATCCAACATTAAATGCTAGTATTTTTTTTATATATAAAATTACCTAAATACCCTCTTTAATCGTTTTACAAATCATCCTATTTTTTAAGGGTGTTTAAAATAACCGAAACCGAAAAACCGAACATATAAACCTCCAAACCGTACCGAAATCTAGGTTAACCAAACCGAATATTATAATTTTTTCGTTTTGATTAACCGAACCTAAAAAAAGTTTCAATTATTCAGTTCGGTTACAGTTCATAATCTTAGATACGAACGGTTAACCGAAAAACCGAAAACTTAAAAAACTCAAAATTTACTTTTTACGTTTATTAATACTAACAATTTAATCAATATTTACATACGATAATTATCTACTCATAACAAATTGTTACACAAAGTCAATATCTATATTTCAATTTTCAATATAGATATTAGTAGATACAGTATATGTTTATTTAAGTTTACTAGTCAACTCAATTTACAAATCTTATAGTCTACTATTAATTAATTAGTTTCACTTTAACTTTATTACATTTTTATTCAAAATATTTTCTTATGTCATAATTAGTTGATAGTATAAAACAGTTCGTAATTTTTTATAAATTTCTCATTTAAACCCTTTCGAGATGAGGTATGAATATTATATTTTGAGACCTTTTGTTTAATATATTTAGTAGTTAAAAAATGGTTAATTGGTTAACCGGAAAAACCGAACAGAAAAACTGGTTAACCGATTATAGGACCGGTGTTTACGGTTTAGGTTTAGGTTCACGAAAGCTACTAGCCAATACTTATATTAACCGGTTTTCGCCGTATGCTCGGTTAACTGTTCATGAACACCCCTACTATTTTTATTTTGTCTTTTTTTTTGTTCATTTTACACAGTAGCTCCATAGAAATAGGACCTCATTCAAACCAACTTTGTATATTGAACGAAGATTTTTCAAAATCCATAAGAAAATAAGCTAAAGTTTTTATATCCAGGCAAAGTTCCTTCTTATTTAGAACAAGGCTAAGGCCTCATTAACCAGTTTTTACTTCCAACACAGCATCACCAAACAGACTGGGAGTTATATGGTTTAGACTGATACATAATATTTAAAGTGACCAGTCGATATGGTCAGCAGAGGAATCATATCGCCTTCCGCCCTGTTGACCGAGCCCAAGCTCACCAGGGTAGCCGGGCTGTGGGATTTGACCCAAACCCAAATGGGCTTCATTGGTGTCATAACCCCAGCCAGTGGAAAAGTGACCTTGACCCTGAACCTGAAGCATGGTTCCAGTAGGTGGCTGAACCATGTGTGCACCAGCAGCAGCATCAGGGTTCACATAATACTCATGGGTCAAGGGTTGGTTTCTTGAAGCTGATGAGTGATTTGACAGAAGAGAGAGAGCACAGTTGGAATCTTGAACTCCATTAAAACATCCTCCATGTCCAGGTGGAACGCTTGGATTGATGTAAGGCGGTGGGTTGTCCAAATTGCTTTGCCATGGAAGCGGCGGCAGTTTTTCGGTTGGAATGGAAGTTGGCGGTGCTCTTGTGTTATTAGGCCAGTGAGCCCTCCCCACTCTTGAGCATGATGAAAAGTCCATCAGAAAGCCTCCAGAATTCCCATTGTTATCTGTCATATAAACCAGAAAAATGAGCACTTTGACTTTTCTGGGTCAACAGACAATGTTTTGATTCCATAAAGAACCAAGATATAAATATTATATATTGACACCTATACACAGTTTGACTTTTAAGGTGAAAAGACTATTTCTATCTCAAAACACTAAACATTAATACAGTTTGACTTTTTCTGTCAACAGAACATGTTCAGATTTCAAATGTTATATAAATTTAGGGATTCTAGGTAGTAATTATTGACAACTGAAATACACTTGTAGAGAAGCTTTAATCTAGGGAAATAATGGTCTATATTAAAAAGTAACTTGCCAATTTTTTAAATTCGAATGGTTACAAGGTTGACCTCCAAAGTCAAAAAAACTCATTGACTTATTCATGGAGGTCATTTATAAAAACTAATACCATTTTTTTGAGGTTAACAATCAATCTTTCAACCTCAAATTAACATGGAATCACGTATATTCTTAGGTTTTGAAGAGAAAATTCGAGAAACTACGTTAGACTTGTAGCAAAACTACTACAAAAATTTAAACAATACACTAAAATTTAAAGCAAAAGGGAAAAAGAATGCTCTAAAATTTTGTAACATAAATGATGTCAGAAACTAAATTGCAACAGCCATACAAGTTTGACTTTATAAGTCAAACAGTTCTCTAACTCTTTTCCTTTCCGTCATACTTCCAACATTTTTTCAATGAAATTTGAAAACTTATAAGAGGTCAAATTTAAAAAAACTAACCTGCATATGAATAGGTCAAATGCATTGCAAGTCAACTACTTCAAATATTTTCAATACTCTAAGTTGAATTATATTTATACACATATACTAGATATTATTTTAATAATTTGCTTTTTATAGTCAAATTTAGTACATTAAATTTATATAAAAACTTCAAACATGATTCATGTAATGAATATCTAACCAAAGATAGAAGAGCGGAAATTTCCATAACGAGCAGATAGCAAATTTGTAGAAGTTGGCTTCCTCCTACGTTCATTGTGTCCAGCCAACCGCCTTCTACAGCTTCTTTTCCCCTGATCAAACTCAGGTAGTTGATGGAACCTACAAATGATTCAGAAAACAAGACCACAATCATCCACAATATCCATTTAATGATTGCTAAAAGGGCATATAAAGTAAATTTGGAAAGATTAATGATGTCTTTCCTGAAAAGGAAATGTTAACACTTCTGTGGACTACCTAATTATAAAGGTTGAATTGCATATATCATAAAAGCACTTGAGAATTGTAAAGCATAAAAGTTTTTTTTTTTTTTTTGCTAAATGTAACACCTCTAACCCAAAAGTGGAAACTAGCCTTTCACCTAGAAATCAACCCCAATGTCACAGATATTACTACCAACTCATAACTCTCATTCTCCATCCACATGACATCACCTATCACATACATTAAAGAAAATTATGACAATCGCGAGATTTCAACCCACAACTTAAACCCTAAATCCTAAACCCTAACCCACAACCTCTGGGATATCCTCAGAAAGCCGAAAACAACTTTGGTTGTAACTCTGCCTCTCTTTTCTAAGTATTGACCACTTTCAAAGTGTTCCATACAATTGGCCAATTGGGAACCATGTCAAATGGCTAACAAATAACAAATCAACTTCAAACTTAACAACTTAAGTTTCAAAAGGTGGTCAAACATTTTTCTATCCATGTGGGACAGGTGTTATAAACAACCTTTTTAACTTTTATAAGGATTTTTATACACTACCATTAGAAAAAGACCTTTATAAGAGGTTTTAATATCTAACCTCATAACCATGCATACAAAAATATTATATACTTATTCATCATGTGTGTGAAGTGTGTGTTTATATAGTGACTACAGTGACTTGCTTTCTTGGAGATGGGTTGTGTTGGATCTACAAGCCTTGGGTGACCTCAAAACTTCCTGTAACAGATAAAGATAGTGTCTACTAGCATATGCATACAGAAAGATGTATGTCTAGAGTTCTATACTAATAAGTGCAATAATAAAGATATATAATATCAAAAATAGATAGAAAAATGGAGAAAAATAATATATATTTATTAAAAAAATGAGGGGTTTTGAGGTGACCTGCTGCACTGTTGGCAAAACCTCTGCTCAAGGCCATTAACAATGACCTTGGCAGTTTTGGAGTGAACACCACAAACTTTGTGCCTTGAATAGTATGTCTTAGCATCACTCAGATCCAGATTACACCCTTCCACCTGACACCTTGGTGGTTGCTGACCAGCACCCCCCTGCACCCCACCACCACCGCCACCAGTCCTCCCTTTCTTCTGCGGCCCTCCACCGCCGGTCACCGGAGACGACCCACCTTCCGATTTGGCTTCGTCTCCAACACCCACATCCTCAAAGTAGATTTTTTGCCCAAATTTCAAACCAATTTTGAGCAGGTGTGAGTCGGAAGAAGAACTTGAACCACCCATCTCCATGGTCTTTGTGTAGGTACTGTGGCTGCAATCCTTTGCTAGTTGTCGAGCTCAATCATCATCTTTTTGTGGGACCAATTGAAAGTACTGTTGATAAAGTTTCAAATTTCGATTATATTATATAGAATAAATACAAATATACAAACACACAAAAACAAAGAAAGATCAGAGAGTAAGAAAGAAATAAAGAGAAAGAGGGAAGTAAGTACTGGTGTTTGACAAGACTCTTGGTGTCCCAGCTGATGATTAACTTTTTGACAAGAAAGTTTTGGAGGTTTGAAGACTGATATTTTTCTGGCGGTTTAGGGTGAAGCCATGGACTGACAAAGAGTAGGGGGCATTGCCAGCTTGAGAGTAGTACCTTGTGCTAAATGTGTGGTACCCTGAAAGTAAAGATAAAAAAAGGTTGAAGATTTGTGGGAGTTGTGAGATGCTTTACAATACTCCTTTTATGGTCACTGTTTTCTGTTCTAAACAAACCATTTTTCTTCTATCTCTGTTTCCCTTACCTCTTTGGGAGTATCAATGCGGAATTACAAAAGATGGGTTATTGGGTCATGAGTATGCACCTAAAATCAGAATATTATGAGAATCAATTTTAATTCAAAGATTAAAATTATATATGCTTATTTAATATCTGGTCTTTAAGATGGATGTTTTTTAAACAAGGGATGTTAAATATTTTATAAATAAATGTAGTTACCCTCTTCTAAATCATTCAACTTCATTATCTCATACATTATATACATAATAATATTTGTTATTTATTAACTTCTTTTATTCTTTATTTGTTCTTTATTCTTTTTCTTCTACACATCACCAACCATCATCAGATTCATTCTCGGTTTCAAATCCTTTGTGTTAACTACACCATTGTGTTTGGTTCGTGATTGTTAGATTAATCCGTGTATCATCATTATGGTGGTAAGAAGGGATACTCCTTGCTATATATTTATCTTTTTTTCAAACCAATATAAGTTAAGATAAATAATTGTGTATAGTTTCACAAATACTTTTAATTTGTAACTTATCAACTGTTTTTTTTACTTGGATAACTTAACCAATAGCATCTTCATGCCCTTTCAACAACAAACTTAGGTGAGGAGAAGTAGTATCCGTCTAATTTATTCATCACATCTTCAATATAAACATTAATCAACTTAATGGGTAAAACGAGCTTGATTTTAACTGGTTTTTAAATATTGTGATCAATCAGAGCTTAGTTTGAAACTAAATCAAAATTCAAGATTTAAAGCTATGATGGGTCCTGGAGAATAGAAGAAGAAGAAGAAGTTTGTAGAAATGGGTTTGAAACCCCACCATCCCTCGACCACCTATCGTCGCCGGTCGAAGACCTCATTTAGAACATCACCGCCACCATCAAACCACCACCGGAGCCACCACCTATCCATCGTCTATTCTCTCCCTCACATACAAACCACCACCATCAAACCACCACCTATCCACCGTCTGTTTGAAGGAAGTTTGTAGAGGGAGGTGCGACGTGGTCTCTCTAGATTCTAGGGTTTTTAAAAACCTAGTGTTTACGGAGAGGTCATTTGCGACGGTAGTTCGCAGAGGGAGGTGCGACGTGTGTGATGGTGGTTGTTTGCGACGATGGTGGGCGGAGGGCTAGTGGCCGGCGGTGGTGGTGCTCAGATGTATGGAGGTGAGGGCAGTGGGTACCAAAGAGATAACGTGGGGAAGGCTAACAGATGAGAGAGTGAGAGTGAGTAGAAAGAGTGTTTGTGTGTACATGGGGCGACGGAGTCGGTGGCAGTGGTGGTGGCGGTTAGCGATGGCGGCAGCGGCGTCAAGGGTGCTGGGGGCGGTGCAGGAAGATGAACACAACTGGAGGCTAGAGAGTGAGAGAGGGTAGAGAGAGTGCTTTTGTGTGTACAACTACTACATGCGGAGAGAGAGTTCAATAAATATATAATTATAATAATTCTATATATTTAAAAATAATTAAATATTGTTTTGTTTAATAAAAAATAGCAAAAAATGATAAAAAAAAGACCAAAGTGCCTCTGCCTTAACGGAGTTGACTAACAGTCAATTAACGGATGGACCAATTAGATGATAAAGTTGTAGTTAAAGGACAATCTTGGTCAGTTTTGAAGTTAAAGGACCAAATCGGAAAAAAACAACAAAGTTAAAGGACCATTTTGATAATTAACTCTAAATTTAATAACGTTTGTTGATCATTTAAAGCGACCATTTAAGTACCTTTTGCCCATGTTGACAATTTCGTTCGCCTCCACGCACCTGCTTCCACACACTTAATTTTTACCCTTTCTTGCCCTCTTGCTCCTCCTTGCTTCCCTGCTTCCTACTTATAAATATCTGCTTCTTGCTTATAGACATCATCATCATAACCTTCGACTTCATACCCACCTCTTGATTCAAATCTAGACAGCCCCGAATCCGGTCTCTTCCCAAATAATCAACACCCAACCGGCGACCAAAGCCCGAGTAAACATGACGAAACGATGGATCCCTTTCTACATCAGCGCTCGATCATCTCCTCTCTTCGACGCTGACGGGTGGTGTTATATATATCTATGACACAGATGGCTCAGCCTCGACAGATCCGCCTCTGCATCCGCCTCCAACTGATCCTCAACCCAGTGTCATACAACCCTAGAAGGTTTAACTATATTAGATTTTGAGGTAGACTTTGTTAGTTACTTTTTCAAATATTAAGTTTAATAAATTAGACTTTAAGATAGAATTTTTTTGTAAATTTCAAATATTAAGTTTAATAAATTAGATTTTGAGATAAAACTTTTTTGTAAAAAAAATAATCCTTATGAGAAAACTACATTTACCATAGATGACAACCATGCGTCATACAACCCTAGAAGGTTTAACTATATTAGATTTTGAGGTAGACTTTGTTAGTTAGTTTTTCAAATATTAAGTTTAGAATTTTTTTTTTATAAATTTTCAAATATTAAGTTTAATAAATTAGATTTTGAGATAAAACTTTTTTGTAAAAAAAATAATCCTTATGAGAAAACTACATTTACCATAGATGAAAAGTCCTTAGTTTAGATAAATAATATCCTAAGAGTAAAAATTATTTTTTTTCAAATATTAAGCTTAATAAATTAGACTTTAAGATTATGAGAAAACTACATTTACCATAGATGAAAAGTCCTTAGTTTAGATAAATAATATCCTAAGAGTAAATTTTTTTTATCAAATATTAAGTTTAATAAATTAGACTTTAAGATAGAATTTTTTTGTAAATTTTCAAATATTAAGTTTAATAAATTAGATTTTGAGATAAAACTTTTTTGTAAAAAAAATAATCCTTATGAGTAAACTATATTTACCATAAATGAAAAGTCCTTAGTTTAAATAAATAATATCCCAAGAGTAAAAAAAACACTGTAGATGAACAGTACTTAGGAATAGTGAAATTAACATTTGGTAAATGTTATGTAGTTTAATTTAAAGGTTACTTAGGTTGTGAGCATCCATGTCATTGCTTAGGCATGAAGACCAACGTGAAAATCGCTAGCTTGATTAAGGAAGTCGTAATACAACTTTCCGTTATCATTCAGTTCCAGATAATTTATAATATCATCAAACTCAAGTACAGATAATATATCAATGTCCAAATAAGTAACATAACTTACCTTTCCATTGACCAATCGCATTAGGTATAAGTTATCGGGTTCATGTCGATATACTTAATTTTGAGTTGGGTTCAAGCTGACATTTTTCACATGTTGGGTTCTTGTCACCATGTTTCACGTTGACCCATTTTGGTCAAATGTGTTGTAACAACTCGTCTCAAATAAAGGGTGAAAAAAATCTAAGTTGGGGAGTTTATGAAACTCCGCCTCACATGGATAGATGAAGGATATTTAAAACATCTTTAAGTTCAAAGTTATTGTCTACTAATAATTTTCACCATGGTTTTAAGTTTTGAATTTATTGGGTTAGACCATGACTTTGGACTGTGGGGTTTACATGTGGTATGAGAGTCATTACCCCTAGGTTGTAGTTAGTGCAGACACATGCAACTCCCGGTGTTTGGATTCTGGGTATGTTACCTAACGGGGACGTCGACTTTTTAAGTGGGAGAGTTTGTAACAATTTGGCCCAAATAAAGGGTGAAATGGAATCTAAGTTGGGAGTTTATGATATTCCGACCCACATAAACAGATAAGGAATTTAAAACACATTTAAATTCAAAGTTATATGCTAATAATAACTTTCACCACGATTTTAAGTTAATTTCGAAGTTATCGATTTACACCATGGCATTAAACTACGAGGTGTTACATGTAGTATAACGTCCCAAAATTTTCTAACAAATAAGGAAAGGACATATAAAAGAAACCATAATTCTATAAATATTTAATGTAGGATCATCAATAAAAACATTATATCATAACATTGTTTAATATTAATCAAGAGTTAAGATTGGTTCTCGTACGAAAAACATTTATCGTTTAAACCGTCTCATATATATAAATATATATATATATATATATATATATATATATATGTATATATATGCATATATACATATATATATATACATATATATATATACATACATATATATATATACCTATATATATATATATATATATATATATATATATATATATATATATATATATATATATATATATATATATATATATATATATATATATATATATATATATATATATTGAGAGAGAGAGAGAGCTCACAAAGATTAATAAAAACTTCTCTTATATAAATAACTTAAGAACATATTATCGTGCATCCATATACTAAAAGGACACTTTTGGAATAAATTTTTTTTATTACCGTGATATTTCTAATTCATACATTCTAACGTGATAAATATGATTTTTCATTTATACATTACATATATATTACTTTTATTTATAATAGTGACCACCAAAAACACATTAATATTACACTAGAAACTTTTACACGTAAATAATTTTATATTTTAAAAAATATATAAATATAAAAAGTATTAAACATAAATCTTTAATTACGTAATCGAATATGAGAGGAGTATAACACTAGTTTTTATGGGTACAAAAACTAGTATCGGTTACAACCTCATTATGCTTCTTTTTCCCCAAAGTTCATCGATTGGTCCTTGTGTTCATTATCATCAAGTTAATGAGCAAATTCAAATTAAAAAGTTATTACAAGTCCCCACAAAATCAGTTAATAACCC
Source organism: Pulicaria dysenterica (assembly GCA_947179395.2). Classification (NCBI taxonomy): domain Eukaryota; kingdom Viridiplantae; phylum Streptophyta; class Magnoliopsida; order Asterales; family Asteraceae; genus Pulicaria; species Pulicaria dysenterica. The sequence goes on from OX359292.1 coordinate 80,449,494, forward strand.
ATCATAACCGGTTATTTATTGTTAGGAGTAAAAAAACATTTTTTTAGTAGAAGATAATGATTCATATATAAAATAAATTTATCATACATCATACATAATAATTATAACTGTTATGTATTTACAAACTTATTACAGTTTATCTCATCTATATGTTTAATGGTATTATGTTTCTATAAGACATAAATTATTATGTATAACATTTTGTGTTATGTAAAAATCATCTTTTTTTATTAAACAAAAATACACACGTCTATTTTTTTATAGGAAAATGAATGTATTGAATTTAAAAATCTAGCAAGAAGCTGGACAAATACATCAAGAACATTACACCTTACAAAAAAAGTTTAAATGAATAATGATATTAATACTTATGAAATTTATTCATTCATGTAATATATAATACTTTTCAAGCTATATTATAAGTTAGTAAAATATATATTTTCTTACATAAATCAATTTTATATATAGAAGTATCATATCCGTTTCTATTAACAAACGTTTCCCTCCTTTTATTTTTAATCTAAAACAGAAAAACAATCAAACCGGAATGCTACCGGGATGAATCAAGATGGAATAAATCTTTCACATTACCCACAAGTTATCTTAGTTTTCTATTGATCGTTTATCTCATCAATAAGGTCTACTTTCTAAAAATATAATAAAATAACAAAAAAAAATATAAAAAGTGACATGCAAGCCTGTGATTCAAGATCTAATAAAAGTATGACACCAAATGTTAATTTCACTTTAAAATATTGATATCAACAAAGTTTAATCTGTTACACAGAATACTAAAATAAGTATAGTTTATTTTATTTTAATAAACTTTAACTTTAAGAAAATAATTTCATTTAAATTGGTTTCAAGAAACTTTTTATAAAGATTTGAAACCAAACAATTTTTCTTTCTAGTTGATAACTTGATATGAGTTTCATTTTGTATGGTTTGTTATTTTATCCTCTCTACTTGATTATGTATGTTAGCTTTATTAGAAACTTAACAAAATTAGAGGGTTAAACCATTCTTTAACAAAAAATTTAAGAGTTAAATCATTCGGAAAAAAAAATTAAGATTTAAACAAAAATATATGTAACTTTAAGTATTAAATTATAAAATTTAATTTTTTTAATAAAACTGTTAAAAAACAATTTAGTAATAAAACTATAACTAAACTAAAATTTTGATGATAAGTTATGCTAAAACATATTTTGTTCGGACTCAAATAAAGAAACAATCAAAACGTTACTCCGAACTTGTACTATTCCTCTCCACTAAAAAAGAGTTATCGAGATTCTTCATTCTACTAATTTGATTTTAGAAAATGCTTAAAAGTTCAAAAAGTATATTTATAACATTATGGTTGTATTATAAGTTTAGTTTAATAAAATGTATCTAACTTAATATCTTTTGGTTTATTGTGTGTATTGAATTTTAAAAATTATTATTATTTGAACAAACTGTTAATTTGTTACTATTATGTGTATTTCATTTACATAAAAATGTATAAGTTTTGTACATATAATAGAAAGTTTAATACGTACAATAACAGATAATTAAATATTGAATATACAAAAAAAATTAATTCTAATACACATAATATATAGCAAAACGTTACAAATTAGATATATTTTTATCCTTTAACGAGAGAGGTATTAAAATAAAATTGACTTCAAACACCAGTACATTATTTATGAAAAGTGACCAATATTCTCTAAAGCAAAAGGAATACTGATGTTAGTGGCTTTTTATTGCATCTATTCCGAGGATTGGATTGATTATTCCTTCAAAGTTTAAACATCACAACGATGAAATAAATCAACTGAAAAAACCTTGGACTCATATTTAAAAGGAGAGAATTTTTAAACAATAATTGTTATTATTATATTTATAGAATTTCATTATTTTATATTCCTATCTACATATTTAAGGGTATGATAGTTCAAAAAACAACAAATAATCATGTATGGTAAGTATTTATTGTGTGCATATCACATTCCATATTTAAATAGTCGCTATGTTGAATACAAATAAATAAGAGGTGATACGTATACAATATAACTCAACAGAATATAATAGGTTATCTTTTCTTATAAACATAATAATGACTCTTATTTTACATCAAGATTGAACCCCTTTATACGTCTCACTCTATTATACTCATGGTTTTAGAAGGCTCGTTTTGCCTTTGTCATGGCTCTGCCCATACTGCCACGACATGGTCTAATGTATGGGTGTAAGCCATGGGTTACGTTAAGGCCCAACTTGGCACACCTTAACACATTATAAGTCGCGTTTTTAGATGTGTTAAAGGTACCGAGCCATATTAGCATTATATAATTATTCGGTTATAAAAGATGGTTGGATATACCGAAGACAAAGAAAAAGATTGATGAACTACGTCCAAAACCTATAATTATGTGTTTTTTGATATTTGTTTGTATAATTGTATATCATAATTATTATTTATATAAAAAATGTCGTCTTAAGTCAAACCTTGTGAAATGTTGCAACTCACCATGATGTCCAAAACTTGAGTCTTGATCATGCCTTGACTCCACGTGTCATATTATTTAGAACCTTGATTAGACCATACGCATTGGTCTCATGACCGGCGCTGGTAGCCCTTCAACCCCTCTAGAACACCATCGCTCCATAGGGGGTTAGCACTGGTTGTTGTACCCGGTTGGTAGGGGAAGACGAAGCGGGTTTGCTTTTTTTCTTTTTCTTCCTTTAATCCATTCTCTGTATTTAATATATATTATTTTATAATTAAATAATGGGTGTGGGTTGAAGAGGGTTGGATGTGGGAGTTCCGGGTTAGAAAAAGTTGAAGATGGAGGATAATGTGAATGCTGATGTGATAATGGATTTGAGAGTGTAAGTATGAATTAGAGGTGTATCATCTTATAGTTATCTCAATCCTAGAACCACTAAAAACCATATGTCCATATCCCATTTTAAATACTTATCTCAACTATTATAAATAAAATGTGATATTTTTAGTTATTATTTTGAGCAATAAAGATACCAAAAAACCAAGTACATAAAAGATTAACAACCTATTAACCTTTGAGAGCTTCAAAAGTTAGTATGTGTTTTCCAATCAACATGTTCAAATACCACGGAAATCTACTGCACGAAAACAAACTAAATATTATTAACCAAGGTGTACAGGCTTGTATTATATTAGCCCATTTAGCGTAGCCCAGTTATTATTCATTATATTCTATATCTTGGCCCTTTATGCCCTTGTTTGTATACTATAGTTAGTTCACTTAAATCTCTTTAATTGAACTGAATCAGAACCTACATTATCTGTTGAACCAATCGATAAGCTTATTATTACTGTTAAATGGTATTGGGAATAAGAATCAGAAATTGGTCAATTGCACAGATGGGTTTCAAATAAATCTTATGTTGCTGTTTTAGTAAGAATCAAGCTACCTTCTGTTGTTAATGGCTGCCTCGATAGTTCTGTCGCTCGCTTTTTTTTCTAAGTGATGCTTCAGCCTCAAATTGCTCATGATGCTAAGCTTTTATTCTTTGGTCTTGAATCTGATTTTTCTTAACACAAGTTAAATATCTAAGCCATTACAGAATTGGTAAGTCCTTGAAATCATGACTGGTAATTAAGGATTATAGATTATTTTGATTGGGTCTAAACCTATTTAGTCACCTTTAGAAACATTCAATAGAATTGGTGGACATGGCTTAAGATCAACAAAATAATTTGACAAAATAATTCAATAGAATTGGTAATAAGCAGTATTAGGTAGAAAGTCTGATGGTTAATTTAGACGGAGGTATCCCACGTTTGAGTTAAAGGATTAAAGAGGAACAAGTAATGTGATTGCTATCGCAAACAAATAAAAGATAGAAACAAACTTGAATCACATAATTACAACGAGAGTTAACTGATGATAACTTATATTTATAGACGGATTAAAGAGGAACTAACTTGGGTGATACAAATAAGCTTTGAGAGGTCTCCGCTCGTGTATAAAGGTACGGATTCGTTATCTATAGCAAATATCTGATTATCGTCGTACGGATTCCTACTTTCTCCTATGGTTATTATAGTCGTAGGTTCGGATTTTTAACTTTTCTATACGGATATCTATCGTTATAGTGTCGTATATTTCTTTATAAAAGGTTCATTTTTGATCCTATTAGTCTTCGTTTCTTGGTTCTATCGACATGTGGTTATTGAGATTTTCGTACGTATGTCAACTCTTTTAATAAGGATTATTGTTTTCTTTAATTTCAAGTTTTTCTCAAACTATTCGTGTTTTCAAAAAAATCGTATTTTGGTTAGTCTCGAAACCTTGTGTTTTCACATTTAAACAAAATACAAATTTAGTTTTTTTCACGTCTTATATTATTTAGTTAGATTGGTTAGACTTCGTTCATTCATAAAAGTATTCTTTATTGTTATATACCTCGTAGAGTTCCTTATTGAGAATATGTCATTGTTAGTATTGTATTGTTATTGCTTCATCGTTATTGTCTTATTGTTTTACTCTGGGTATGCGAGCTACTATGTACCTATGGAGGTACCATAGGCGCGTCACTGTGGCACCGGTGGCGTGACACTTCCGTAACGGTGTGATTTGTTACGGCGTCTCCTCATTGTGGTGTGATAAGGGTTTTCGAAGGCGTATTGGTTAACCATAGTTATTGTTTGTGGATAGAGGCATAGTGCCCAACACCTTATCCACCATTGTTTGGTACTTAGGATCTGTAGGTCCATGTACCCATTGTTATTGGCTGGTGCTTGTTTTATACAAGTATCGGTATTATTGAGCTCGGATGTTCGTACCCCATTGATTCGTTAGATATTGTTCTGCTTTCATATTGGTTATATGGGTTAGGTTCAAGTAAAATCTGCTTGTGTGATAACCTGATAATGACCTAATTAACCTGATTTTGTTAAATAAAAAGGTATTAATTAAATATAAAAAGTTATATAAATTTATAAGTAAATGTAGTAAGTTTAAAATGTGTTAAAGTTTGAACTTAAAAATAAGATTAAATTAAAATCCTCAAAGAATCAAAATTTAAATTCCCTGTATGAGTTTTGCGACTTACTTTTAGAGCTGATACCTGACCGGAAAATGGGGAGGGTCCAGACTCGAGCCCAATCTGAAAATCGGGGTTTTGAAGTCAATTTTATATGTGTCGTTTTTCTTGAATATTGGTTTACCTGAAATCCGACCTGAAAATCCGTATTTTATTTTCAGAAAGGCAATAGATAAAATGGGTTGACACGAAACACGACCAGAACCAAACATGAATTAAAGCGACGCGAACCGAACCTAACATGAGAACTCTGGTTGAAAATGGGTTAACACAAAAATAACATGAAAATAATCAACACAAAAGAGGTATGAACCATTTTACCCAAATATGACCCGTATTACCACACCTTTGGGTAAGTCACCAATGCATGGTCTATTGACTCTAGAATCTCCTTGCACCTAGAACAAAGTGTAGTATGGATATCAATTCCAGTCTTGTCCAAAAGGTAATCTAGATGATGAACTTTCTATGCTAAATTAAATGTCCACTTTTGATGGTAAAAGTTTACTCCAACCTAGAAAGGGCAAGATAAACCCAAACACAACATCTTCACATCTATTAATTAAGTTTATAAGATCCTTCACAATAGTTTCTTCTTTGTCTTTCATCCACCATCCTCCTCTATCTACTCCAACGGCCCCACCAAAATCTCACTTAAAATTCTTGTATCTCCTCCAATTCCCCAATCTCTCTCCATCTTGGATCACTTCTTCATTCCCATAATCCCTTCTATTTTCCTTTACCATCTATTTTATTGTTACTAAATCAAGATTCACAGAAAACTCCCTAAGTGCAAGTGGTGTGGGTTAAAGCATATGATCGGCATGCTTACTTGACATGCGGTATAGATGTCAAGCACAACCCCCATCAAATTGGTACAAAAGTATGTAACATTACTTGGTATTTAGTTACCATAAGAAAGAGGAGAGAAGAGAGAAAATAAGAAAAAAGGAGAGAGGAGAAATTATTTTATTAATATAAAACCTTTGAAGTATGTGAAACTTTGGTAATTTGGGATCGGGTGTCTTACGAGTTTTGATTTGGTTCCTTTGAAGTATGTGAAACTTGGGTAATTTGTGGTTTTGGTGTATGGAATCATTTCTATAACCTATCCAAGTCAAAGCACAATGAGACGAAGTGCGTAACAGGCAGGAGAGGGTTAGGATGCTGAAACTATTGGTAATCAAAGCCTCAAAAATAAACCCACGCATGAAGATGAAATTAATAAAAGGAGAAAGCAACTTTAGAGAATTGAAAAGTGGTTTTCTGGAAAATAACCCATACAATATTATTCAAAGGAAGCAGGGCTCTTTATAGCCTTTTACACACAAACGTGGACCATGAAAATAGCCTAACACCCCTACTTCACCTAAAGACCAGGTCCATAGAGACTACACATTCTCATGTGCTCTCTCAATGTGCCAAGTACTTTGAATCTGGACAACTAATACTAATTCCACTATTAACTAAACTTAACAACTAAAAAACATCATGCAACCGTGAACCATTAAAAAATACTAAACATACTAAATATAAATAATGTCTAAGATTAATAAAAACCAACAATCACCCCCTTAATCTTGACTTATTTCTTCATCAAAGTAATGCCGGTTCTTCATCGTGGATCAAATTGGCTTCGTTCTCTTTGTCTTTCCATTCCGTGCATTCATAGCCAAAATGTCCGAATTCTCCACAATTAAAACACCGGAACCTGCTTTTATCACCACCTCGATCCATACCTCTTCCTCGACCTCTTTCACCTCTACCATAGCTTCTTCCACTACCCCTTCCTCGTCCCCTACTTTCACCATACTTTTGTTCGGCCATCAAGAGTTGGTCTTTCTCTTCCTCCTTTTCACCAAGGCCTTTTAGTCTTTCTTCAAACGCCTTGAGTCTTCCAACTGCTTCATCAAAGAACATCGTGTGCAAATCGAAACATTGTTCAATTGAGGCAACAATTTGAAAAAACGGTTTTGGCATCGAGTCAAGCAATCTTTTTACTAACTCGACTTCTTCAAGTTCATAGCCAAGAGATCTTACCTTCGATGCTATACCATTCAGTTTTGCCACAAAATCATCTACCGCTTCACCCTCTTTCATGCGGATAGTTTCAAACTCCTTCTTTAAAGTTGCAAGTCGAGCCGCTCTTACGCGATCTACACCCAAGTACCGTAACTTTAAGCCATCCCACACTTTCTTCGGGTCCGTATGACTCGACATTTGCAAGACTATCTCTTCCGGTATAGCTTGGAATAAGAAAGCAAACGCTTGTTTCACCTTCTTCTCATCCGGTTCTGCACCTAAATTCCTTGGTTCGACGGTCTCCCATAAACCGTGATAGTATTCATTGACGATATTCTCATATATTCCAAGTCTGAGGCAGAACACGAGACTCATCTTCGTATGGTTCTTGATACTCTTCTACGTGAGCATTTATATGCTAAATTTTCTAAGTGTGAGTTTTGGCTTGAAGAAATACATTTCCTTGGCCATGTTATATGCAAGGATGGTGTAATGGTTGACCCAGTCAAAGTTGAGGCCGTGATGAATTGGGGAGTTCCTAAAACCCCATCTGAAATCAAAAGTTTCTTAGGACTTGCCGGTTACTATCGACGATTCATTCAGAATTTCTCCAAAATAGCAGGTCCTTTAACTAAACTCACGCGAAAGGATGTTGCTTATGATTGGTCTGCTGAACAAGATAAGACCTTTCAAACTCTGAAACAGTTGTTATGTCAAGCTCCAGTTCTGACCTTACCCAACGGGTCAGAAGACTTTATTGTTTATTGTGATGCTTCTTATGCAGGTTTGGGAAGTGTCCTAATGCAGAGGGACAAGGTAATTGCTTATGCTTCCCGGCAATTAAAGCCTCACGAGAAGAACTACCCAACACACGATCTTGAATTGGCTGCTGTAGTATTTGCTTTGAAACTATGACGCCATTAACTTTATGGCACTAAGTGTGTGGTATACACAGATCATAAAAGTCTGCAATATGTTTTCACTCAAAAGGAGCTTAATATGAGACAACGGAGATGGTTAGAGTTGATCAAAGACTATGATTGTAAAATCAAATATCACCCGGGAAAGGCGAACGTTGTAGCAGATGCATTAAGTCGAAAGGGCTCTTCGGAGAATGTCAGATTCATGAAGCTTACTATTGTATCTGATATCATCACTCGAATTAAGGAGGCGCAACATGAGGCTTTGTTAGAGGCTAACTTGAAAGCAGAAACAATGACTAAACTGAAGGATCAACTGGAAGAAGATAACCGTGGGCTAAAGACTTTTAAATCCCGAATCTGGGTGCCTAGCATTGGAGGAAACCGTGATCTAATTCTCCAGGAAGCTCATAAATCAAAGTTGTCTATTCACCCTGGATGTACTAAAATGTATCATGATCTTAAAGCTCATAAATCAAAGTTGTCTATTCATCCTCAAATGGGCCTAGTTGTCTATACCCTCGGTACGTTCCGAATCTCGAGTTTATTAATAAATATTAGAATTATTATTAAAATAATTAAGAAATCATGGTATTAAATATTATAACGAAAAATTAATAAAATTAGTATATTAGTTAACGGTTTTGAATAAGGATTCCGGAAATATCCCCGTTAGTTGAAACGGGTAAACGGGTATTAAATTGTAAGTTGAAAAGGGGAACAAAATACCTTTAGTGGGTATTAGTGAGACTTGATAAGTCTCTTTTCTTCCTTTCTCTTCTCAGACACGTCAAACACCCACACCTCTCATTTCTTTTTGTTGTTCTTGAATCGTGAAGGAGAAAGAGGAGAAGAGATCTTCAAGTTTTGTTCCAACAACAAAATCGAGTTATAATCTGATCTTAGACATCATCTTCATCATTTCCTTCTACCTTGTAAGTCTATCATCTCCCTCATGCTTCTTTGTTCTTGAGTTCTTGAGTTAGGTCAAACTTAGTCAAACCCGAATTTGGAATCAAGAAATGATTCTAAATATTCCAATCTGTTTCTAAATCAATTCTAAGTGATTAGAATCCAAGTTCATGAATTAAAATGGTGATTTGAATTAAATTTCATGAAAAGCTTGAAATGGGTCAAAATGGAAGAATTTGATCCTATACCTTCAATCTTTGGTTTGATGTTGATATATGTATGTTTTTGGATTCATTTGGATGTCTAAAATCATATGGAAACACTGGAAATTGGATTGGGATTGCTGGAATTGGGTTTGGATTGCAAATGGACTGAACAGGGGGCTGTTTTTCTCGCACACTGACTGTAAATTGGTTACTACGGCCGTAGTAAGTTTTCCCTACGGCCGTAGGAGGGTATTCTATAAAAATGGTCCTACGGCCGTAGGACATTTTTACTACGGCCGTAGGGACTGTCTGTTATGAACAGTGCACTGTTGTGCTGTTTTTCGACGTTTTGTCGTACGGGATGCTCGTTTAGGATTCTATTTAGTCTAATGGCATCATTAGGGGTATCATATTAGTTTATTAGTTAATGTACTTGTGTGAAGTGACTAAACACGAGTATTATCTTATAGGTAAGCTGTACGACCCGGAAGAAGAGCGCGACGATCACGATTATTGTTTGCTTTAGTCTCTAGCCTCATAGGTGAGTATAGGATAACATACTATTTAATATAATCGTGCTACATGTTATTGGTATGTGCAAGTAATTCCATGAAATGTACTTAACACTGTTGTATGCTTGAAATGCGTACTGTATGCTATATTTATGCATGATACACGTAACCGTTGGATTATGATTATGATATGATTTGTATGCGCGCTATGAGGCCCTGAATGGGTCAATTATGTGTTTGTGATCGGATCCGAGATATGGGGGCTATTTGTAGTCCTTGAACGAGGCCAGACTGCGGTCTGGGATGCCTTGAGGCCTGCGGGTCGATGATAGCGTCAACGGTACCTAGATAGGTATTTAGGGTTTGGCTAGCCCAATTGTTCCTCGTGCGATGAGGGGGATCAGCTGATTGTTGTACCCCATGGAGTCTTTGGCTTCATAACGCAACGGTGGACCGCTACCCGCTCACCCACCCGCGCGGTTGATGTGTCTGGTTTCCCCAGTTAGGAGTGTTGAGCCGGGCTCGCTACCCTGCAAGATTATGCTTCCTTCTGGCTGTGCCAGCTCATCGCGAGATGCTAGGATAGCACTGTTTGATATAATGATGATATGTGATATGTTTATATTACTGAATATGCTATCTTATGCTCACTAGCTTTAATTAGCTAACAGATACTCATCCCATGACTGCAGGTAACACTTAGGCGCGTGAGCTTTGGGTACCTGCTGGTTATTACTTGTCTTTTGGAGGAACACTTGTTTGGTTAATTTTAATTAATGTTTATGTTTGTATAAACTTGGTTAAGTGGTCGGTGAACAGTTTAGTAACACCAACTGATCTTTTGTATACTGTGGCTGATTTTTTGGTTGTAATTATAGCCACTTTTATATTTCCGCTGCTATTACTGAGTTTTGAAAAACATGTTTGGCTTAAGTTCAGTTTACAAATGGATCCACGCAGTTTGGATTCTTGATATATTATTATTAAAATGAAAAATCTGGTTTTCAAAAGCGAGGTGTTACAATTGGTAATCAAAGCCTCAAAAATAAACCCACGTATGAAGATGAAATTAATAAAAGGAGAAAGCAACTTTAGAGAATTGAAAAGTGGTTTTTCGGAAAATAACCCATACAATATTATTCAAAGGAAGCAAGGCTCTTTATAGCCTTTTACACACAAACGTGGACCATGAAAATAGCCAAACACCCCTACTTCACCTAAAGACCCGGTCCATAGAGACTGCCCATTCTCATGTGCTCTCTCAATGTGCTAAGTACTTTGAATCTGGACAACTAATACTAATTCCACTATTAACTAAACTTAACAACTAAAAAACATCATGCAACCGTGAACCTTTAAAAAATACTAAACATACTAAATATAAATAATGTCTAAGATTAATAAAAACCAACAGAAACTGTTGGCAGTTTCTTTTGTTACGCCTTCACACCCCATAACCTATGATCCCATTTGAGCCTCCGAGTTGCTTCGTAGTAGTTCTCATAATCGTAGTTTCCTTGTTGATTGTGAGGACTATACTTGTTTACAGTCATTGGTTACGGTCTCTTAGACGTATGATGATGTTGCATATTTGCAGCATATGCTACACTTTATCTTTGGAACTGATCTAGTACTTGGTTTTCCAGTGGGATGGGTTGGGTTGGGTCGATGTTTTGGCTGGTCTAGGGGCTGGTAGTCGAAGGGGAGCCATCTTTAGGTTTTGGTTGTTATATCAGGTGCTTGGAGGTTCGGAGGACGAGGGGCGGTCTGGTGATTCCTTTTCTTTATTTATATAACCATTGAGCCTCTGAGTTCCTCGATTTAGCTCGTTGTATACCGGAGTAATTGATCGAGTGTGGGAAGAATGTGAGGTGAGGGGGAAACTACCTGGACTGTTGGCAGTTTGAATCTTTTTATTCCCTGTGTGTACCCTAGGAACCATATCGGGCCTCTGAGTTTTTCTGCGGTAGCCTTGTAGCCTATGCTTCTTTTAGGCTTGGGTTATCGCATGGTAACCATTTTTGTGTGTGTTGCAGGTCCTGATGGAAGTGTGTGTATACGATTGTCCCTTAGCTCGAGTTGGTTCTGTTTTATCTGCATGATGGGTCTTTGGAAAGCTTGTTGACAAAACTAATCTCATATGGATTGGACTCATCGCGGTATGTCTAAACGCAAGCCGGTGAAGAAAAGAAGGATTCGTGTGTAGGTGATAATTCAAGAAATAAATGTGGAACGGGTTGTGGTCTTGGGCATATGATATTTGCGTTTAGAGTAGTGATGTTTCAACAATGTTACTGCATTCTTTGTGTCTATCGCTGTTGTTTGATTGATGCTGGTGGCACACTACTAAATAGTGTCCTAGTCTACTGCATTTCAGGATCGGGACAAGCTTGTAAAGTTTTTAGTCCACCATCTGATGTTTGGGGGTGTTGGGTAATAGTGTTCTGCTCAGTCTTAGCCTGCTCAGCCCTAGCGTCATGCTGTCTAGTATACCATACGCTATTCGAAGCAGCGAGACTACAACATGATCAATCGGATATGGGCGCATAAGCTGGGCAACTTCACAAGCAACGAACAGGACTAATGAGACAAAATTGGTCTGTGCGAATAAGGTTGAATTGTTTTGTAATCATGAGTTCACTGATGTGTTTTTTATTTGGCTCTAGGAGTGCAGCGATGGTGCACATGAGGCTTTTTATGTGTATTTAAACTAGCAAATTTGTGGAATGGATGGTTCTGTGATTGTTCAAAAAAAAAAAAGCATGCTTGAAACATGTGATTGGTTATGCTGATATGGTTTGAAACATGAGATGCCCAAATCTTGGTACACCCCATGCTTTAAACAACTCAAGGAACAATTATATAATCCTAAATTACTAATTAACTACTTTGCCAACCTGAACCAATGCTCATACCCTGCTGATCTAATAAAAGAAAAGCCAAAATGAAGACAGGAAGAGATGAAGTGATTAGTTCACTTATGTACTGGATTCTACAACCAATCCACTCAATCAAACAAACCTTTCTGAATTGTAGTCGCCAACGACTCAAATATTTGCAACTGAAAGTCGAAAAAATAGCCTTGATTTTTCCTATTGTTGTTTGAGTTTGTTCAAACACTAATCTGTTTTGATGGTTCCGTATTAGATGGATCATTGTACTGACCGTAGCCCCCATCTTCGTTTATTTAATAGATGAAGACCAGGTACTCGAAATCTTTTCATATGAGTCTTGAACAGATTTTGGAATCTAACAATGGAATTGTAGAGAAAGGGAATTAGTTTGGAGATTGAGAATTGATTTTTCTGTTTTGTAGTATAGAGATTTTAACAGAGGAATGTAATATAATATTATTTCTCTTGTTTGGCACCAGAAAGATTTCAACAGATACCAAATTTATCATTTGCATCCATATTTTTCAGGCAAGTGGCCGAGAAAGATAATATATATCAAATTTGCCAATAAAAGTAACGTGTAATTCAAAATTTTATGTGCCGAGAATGAATTATATGTTTTAATTTGTTATGAAAAAGTATTGTAAATTTCAATTTTGCATAAAAAGATATTATAATTTTTAATTTGTATTAAAAAGAGTATAACGACATTTCAAAAATGAAGGTTATTTGGTCATTATTCCTTTTTTAAAACAAATTAATAGTTATAGTCATTTCTTGGTCAAAAAAATACATGTTAAAACTATATAAATTTAAAATTGACTTATATCATCTCGTATTGATACACGGGTCGCTTAGCTAGTATATAACCATTCAAATATCCGCTCAATTACATATTAACTTTAATATTTTTTGTCATTATATTTTAGGGGTATTAGTTCCAAGTGTTCACCAACGGTCATGAATCTTATAAACATTCTTTAAAGCATAAGGTGCGCATGAATTCAGATGCTAATTAATATGGTGACGGGGTACCGCATGGAACACCACCCCCAAAGGGATGGTACCGACAAAATGCATAATGAAGTGCATTTGAATGCCGATGATACCGAGGCATTTTCAAGCCTCAAATGTTCAAATGGCCGTTTCGAATATAACACCTCACTTTCAACCTTTTTTATACCACAATCTTCTGATATTCTCATTTTTTTAACATTAAAATTTTTTTTTTAATATCTTTAACAATTTCACTTCAAATGTTAGAAGCATGTGATTAAGATTAGTATTTGAATTCCTCAAATCGATCTATTGGACAAGTGTGTTCTAAACTAATTAAGGAGATTAATTATGATATGGTTTGGGTATACGCCTTCCCAAATCCCAAGCCTTATAATTCCTTAGGGGCTATTGGCCCTTTAGATAGGAGATCAAGTACGTCTTCATTCCCGGTTGCATGCAAGATGTGACGTTACTTCACGGCTTTGGAGCTGCCTAGTCCCTTGCTAATTAGTTATTTGAGGATTTTATCGTAGTTATGAGTCCCACGTGATAATGTTGTTGTGTTTAGGATGATGACAGTTTCTATTTCATATATTGTACAAAATAAATCTAAATTAGAATAAGAATAATAATAATAATAATAATAGCAACAAATAAATATTAATATTCTAATATAAAAATAAATAAAAAATTATAGTTTTTTTATTGTAAATAGGGATACATTAAAAAATATATAGACAAATTCTTTAACAAATATAATGAATATAATAAATTCTAACAAAGTTTATCCTATTATATTGAACTCTAATTTTCTTAGTATAAGATTTTATTTTTCTTTTTCCAGAAAGATTTTAGTTACCAATATATATATATATATATATATATAACCATTCGAATATCGCTCAATTACATATTAACTTTAATATTTTTTGACATTACTAGGTCCAAATGTTCACCAACGGTCATGAATCTTATAAACATTCTTAGAGAATACGGTTTGCATGAATTCAATATGCTAAGATGGTGACGGGGTACCGCATGGAACACCACCTCCAAAGGGATGATACTGACAAAATGCATAATTAAGTGCATTTGAATGCCGATGATACCGAGGCATTTTCAAGCCTCAAATGTTCAAATGGCCCGTTTCGAACTTAATTTTTTTTTTCACTTACTATTTATATGACACCTCACTTTCAACCTTTTTTATACCACAATCTTCTGATACTCTCATTTTTTAACATTTTTAAAAAACTTTAAACATTTTTTAATATTTTTACTTCAAACACTACAAGAAAAAAGGGTTTTTGCGGCGACGTTTTTTGCGGCGACAATATTACGTCGCTAAAACACCGATAAACGACAAAAATTGGGCCCACTTTCATCCGATTGAAAAGTGTCGCCGCTAAACGCTTTTTGCGGCGACACGCGTCGCCGCTAAAGGTGTTTCCCTCCACCGAAATACATGGCGGGATATTTTCCCTCGTAGAAAATTCGATGTCGCCGCAAATACCCACTTGACGCCGCTAAAGGTGTCGCCGCAAAAGATATTTTCTATTAATTTTATTTTATTAAACTATTTTCCATTTTATTTATTTACTTAAATTAACTAGTCGCCGCAAAAGGCGTAGTGTCGCCGCAAAAAGCGTCGCCGCAAAAAATGTTACGAGATATAGGATTTTTTTTCCCCGCTTTCTTTCATTTACGAGACCCACACAGCCCCCTCCTCTCTCCCGTCGTTCGCTCTCTCTCTCGCGCCGCCGTTCTCTCTTGCCGTCGAAGCTGTTCCCGTTCTCTCGCCGGTCGTTGTTCGCCGTTCCCACCGCCGCTCTCTCGCCGGTCGTTGCTCCCTCTCGCCGGTCGTTGCTCCTTCTCGCCGCGCCGCCGTTCGCTGTCTTCTCCGTCGCCGGCGACCACTAATCCGAGGTAAGCATTCCATTTTATGTTTTGATCTAGGGTTTTAGTTTTATATCCTTAATTTTTATTTTTATTTTGTTTCAAGCTCCTCCTCCTCCCCCTCTAATTTGTGCCGCCGTCGACCACCCTCCTGCCGCCGCCGTCGCTTGTCGGAATTCTCGTCCATCGACTCACTCCTGCCGTCACCACCGGTCGGAACCCTCTGCCTCCTCCGTCGACCTCCTCCTCCGCCGATCCTCATTAAGGTATTTTTTTTATTAATTGTATATTAATGCTATATATTAATGTTAATTAGTTTAGGTTTTTATTAGTTTATGTTAGATTATTATTTTATTTTGTTAGTAATTTAAGTTATTTAATTGTTAATCTAAGATTATTGTTAATTAATGTTAGATTAATTAGTGTTAATAATTGATTAATTTAAATTCATTATGTTAGATAATATTTTGTGTTATAATTTTATATTATTGTTAATTAGTATTAATGTTTAAGTATTGTTAGTATACTAATAATGTGTTAAATAATTGATTAATCTAGTTTTTAATTAGTTTAGGTTATTATTAGTTTATGTTAGATTATTATTATTTTTTGTTAGTAATTTAAGTTATTTAATTGTTAATTAGTGGTAATAATTGATTAATCTAAGATTATTGTTAATTAATGTTAGATTAATTAGTGTTAATAATTGATTAATTTAAATTCATTATGTTAATGTTTAAGTATTGTTAGTATACTAATAATGTGTTAAATAATTGATTAATCTAATTGTTAATTTAAATTCATTATGTTAGATTATATATAGTGTTATAATTTTAGATTATTGTTAATTAGTGTTAATGTTTAAGTATTGTTAGTATACTAATAATGTGTTAAATAGTTTATATGATGATGATGTTATAGTTTATTTGATAATGTTTGATTATTATCTATTGTCAATAATGATAGATTAGTGCTAATTACTTTTAATCTTTAATCATTGTTAGTACACTAATAATGTTAGAAATTAGTGCTAAATGGTTTAAAACTGATAATCAACAACGTTGTGTCACTAAGAATAACATAACCAGTATTTCTACTCAGACTGAATGGTTTGTAGACGACCAATACATTCTTGCAACACAAGCAAATCAAGTCTTTTACCTTGATGACCCGTCAAAAGGCCGTCAAAGAGGTGAATCAAGCCAACATTACTGGAAGGTCGTTCATGAGGTAAATCATAGGAAGATCTGGGACCGGGATATCATTGCTGAAGACGACGGAGATGTTATACATGACAGCAATTCATCAGATCTATCATTGTGTGCTGATTTGGATAATTTGACTTATACGAGTTTGAGTATAGGTCAACCAACAGAAGTTGAACATGTTCATTTACCAGAACATACTAATAATGCTGATGATAGCGATGATGACATTGATGACTATGATAATGAAGATTCCGATTCTGAACATGAATGTGAACCATATAATTGTAGTAGTGACGAATCAGATTGATCTAAAATTGTAATTGTTATTTATAAAAAGATACTGCTTTGAACTGTTATTTTTACCGGGTTGTTTGATTTATATAATTGTTCTTTGTAAACTAACATTAATGCTAGTTTTATTGGCTTGTTCGTATATTTGTTTTTTTTTTTCAGATGGCCGATGTAGCTCGTGGCCACGGTGGAGATTGTGGTGGTGATCCACCGCATAATAATTGGCGACCATCTTCTGGTGCTTGTGGCGGTGATGGTATTATATAACTTTGAAATGTTTTTTATAGGTTAATTTAATTACGTGTATTCTTAACTTGTTTCTTTAAATTGTAGCCCAGAAAAAAGGGCGTGGGGAAGCCCGAAACATCGATATGCGAAGGGCATGGAAGAGGAATGGTAAAAGACCATTGCCAATCGAGTTTGATGATACTAGATTTAACAAAACGTGGAGACCGATTGGGATTAATGCCGAATATTTCACCAGCTACTTGGGGACTTTGGTGAGAGATTACGTCCCATATTACTTCCCGTCATGGGAAAAAGTCTTACCAGAACTGAAATCACCGATCATACCGGCTCTTAAGGTTCTACTTAAGTTTTTTTTTATATATTGTAATTTATAATAAACTAACTTTATCTTATAATTTACAGACGTACTTCGACGTGACGAGCCATCTTAATGATCCAAACATACTGGCAGGACTTGATAAAATGTGTGGGTCGATGTAAAGAGACCAAAAATACAAGTTCAAAGATAAATGGCTTGTAAAAAGAGGGGGGGTCTCGCAGGCTCACCGACTGCGTCGAGATCCTCCTCCCAACATGGAACAAAGTGAGTGGGATATATATATGGACTATTATTGTGGGGAGAAGACCATTCAACGGTCTATTGCGAACACGCAAGTTAGGGCACAACAAGTAAATCAAAGCTTGCATGGTCGGAGAGCATATTGTCAGTATCGATACGAGAACGTAAGTCTATTAATTGTTATTAAGTATAAAATGGTTGACCCGACCCGTTTGTGTGATATATTAATTGTTATTAAGTATAACATGGTTGACCCGACCCGTTTGTGTGATATATTAATTGTTATTAAGTATAACATGGTTGACCCGACCCGTTTGTGTGATATATTAATTGTTATTAAGTATAAAATGGTTGACCCGACCCGTTTGTGTGATTTATTAATTGTTATTAAGTATAACATGGTTGACCCGACCCATTTGTGTGATATATTAATTGTTATTAAGTATAAAATGGTTGACCCGACCCGTTTGTGTGATATATTAATTGTTATTAAGTATAACATGGTTGACCCGACCCGTTTGTGTGATATATTAATTGTTATTAAGTATAAAATGGTTAACCCGACCCGTTTGTGTGATATATTAATTGTTATTAAGTATAACATGGTTGACCCGACCCGTTTGTGTGATATATTAATTGTTATTAAGTATAAAATGGTTGTCCCGTTTGATTGATATAATGATTGACCCGACCCGTTCGTTTGATATATTAATTGTTATTAAGTATATAATGACTGATCCGTTTCATTTGTTTATAGCGTGACCCGGAAAAGCAACAACCCCCAAGCTTAATTGATCAATACATGTTAAACCATTCACGCAATGGTGTCTTTACATCACCGGATGTTGAAGAAAATCATGTAAGTAATTATTTAAACTTCATTAAAATTATTTATAAAATCTGATTTTAATTATTTATATCTTATTCATACACAGCGCCGTATGGTTTTCATGAGAGATGGTCAAGTCGGGAGCCAGAACCCGATTAGCGAAGAAGATATCTTGAAGACGGTGTTGGGGGAACGCCGGGGACACGTTCGCGGAGTAGGAAGAACAATAAGTTCTTCATCCGTATCTGGGGCACAATCTACCGCCCAATCCCGGCCTACGGAGAGATTATTTACACAGGTCGAGTTACAGAGCTACTTAGCGTCTCAACGTGCAGAGATCCGGCAGGAGCTCCGGCAGGAGGTCATGCAGGATGTCCGGCAGGAGCTCCGGCAGGAGACATCCGCAATCTATAATATCTTATCGGCGGCAGGTATAAATACAAATATTTCCTCAATATCCGGACATCAACGAACCACCGACTTGTCTGCTCGCGATGAAGATTCTAGTGGTGAGGATTAGAATATTAGTTTGTTAGGCGAGTACATTTTAGATTGTCTAAAAACGTTTATGTTAACTTTCAAACTATTGTTTGTTATGTATGATCGTTTTATATCGTTAAAAATGTCATATTATTATATCTGTTGTTGAGTTCTGGTAAACAGGTTTTCTGTATATTAGCCGGTTAAAAACGGGTGGAAAACGCAAAATGCAACAAATTGCTGCCGGAATTTTTAAAGATTTTTTGCGGCGACGTGTCGTCGCAAAAAAGAATCAATTTCGCCGCTAAAAAACCAAAATGACGTCGCAAAAAGGCTAAAATCGCCGCAAAAAGCTATTTAATTTAATTAATATTTATTTATTTTGGTCGCCGCAAAAAAATACCACGTCGCCGCAAAAGCCATTTAAATTATTTTTTATTTATTTAGTTATTATCGCCGCAAAAAGCCAGCATGTCGCCGCAAAAGATATTTATATTAATTTTATTTAATTATTAATGTCGCCGCAAAAGGCCATTAATGTCGCCGCAAAAAGGTGACACGTGGCAGAACAAGGTCTCGTTAAGTGTCGTCGGAGAAAGTCGAAACTGTCGTCGCAAAAAAGTTTTGGGTACGAACTTTTTGCGGCGTCTTAATTGCGACGTCTCGTCGCCGTAAAAAATATTTAGCGGCGTCATGTGAGCTTTTAGCGACGAAAGAAGTCGCCGCAAAAGGCTCTTTTTTTTGTAGTGAAATGGAGTCCTCTTTAAACACCCCAATCTCATCTCCATCAAAAAATCGTCAACCAACTCCGTATTTTAACGGAAATTCAATTACTCAAGGAGTTAACCATTACTCAAGGATTTCAACTGTTTACGAAGTTCAATGGAAGAGTACAACGCGAGGCTTCTTGAGCATAAAGAACGGAAGTTGCGTTTAGAAGAAGGAAAAAAAATTCCAAGAAGCGTTATAATTTTTAAAACAATCCAACGAAGGTTTGGGAGACGATGATCTCGAGATTGTTCAACGGGCAAAAACACAATTATGAAAAAATTTGGATTGAAAAATTAAAAGTTAATGTTTTTTAATAGTTGTAATTCTTTTATGTATTTTTTTTTTATTTTAACGAAAATTAGTTATTAATCTAATTTTTTTATAATATATAAAAATTTAGAATCTAAGTTTATAATCTTAGATTACATTTCTTAATAATAAATAAAATAATATATAATTAATTTAAAATTAAAAAAAGGTTTAAACGTGTGAAGTGTGAGTAATACTAATTTTAAACATGACTGAAAGATAATGTAAATTGTGCTAATGTAATACTAAGGAGACATGAAACATGAGATATTTCATATGAGATAGACCATATGCTATTATCAGTTTTTCTTAAATATCCCAAAATCCGATTACGGCTTTCCAAAGTGAATTACAATCAACACTTTCCAAATTGAATCCTATTATATATATATATATATATATATATATATATATATATATATATATATATATATATATCTTAAACCTTCCAAATTAAAAGACAGTCTTTCATAATCAACTTCTTCAATCTTCTTCTTACTCGGTTATTCAATATATTCAACAGAAATAATATATATGTAATTAAACTCATATCCGCTCCTAATATCTCTCGATTCAAAGTAATATCTTATCCTAAATAATTATATCACATACGCACCGCCATAGTAATTAAAATTTCTATAAATTAAACACTCATCACTACTCGATGATCTTATATATACATACATAACCATCACTACTCATATTCATGAACACACCCTAATCAAGTCCATCAGTCTTGTTTTTACCGTAAACAAATCTTGTGCGCACCTTCGTTGCTTTTCTAATTTGTTCAATGGATCAATCTCGATCCGACTATTCAAGAATCATGAATTGGAATCCATACCCACAACCTGTGGCCTATTTATACCTTGGCGGCCTACGTATTCGTGCCTATTGCTTCTACAATATTGATACCACTGTATTAAATCATCCTGAGTATAATCCTCACATGTTAGCGCAGTCTATGCGAATCAGTCATCCTCTCTCCTACCCCTACACATGGTGTGTTTATGGAACACACACCGCAGTTATCGTCAATATTAACGATCTCGACATGCATGAGACTCGTTACTGGTTGCCACCTACGTATCACATCCCGGTTCATCCTGATGGTGAAGATGTTGCTCATGTCGTCTCCCAGTATCACAATCTTGTTAGTAGGACTTATGATCGGGACGACGTCGAAGTTTATATAGAAGAAGATGAATCCACTTACCAAGAATTGTTTGAGCATCAAACGAATAGAAGTTTCTCAGAATCGATAGCGGATTATTTGCCGTGCAGAGGATTGACCACAAAAGAGATTTCAAAGAATCTACAACTAACTGATTATTGTAAAGAAGATGATGATGAAGAAGAAGAAGGTGAGGGTGAGATATGTGTTGTCTGTCAAGTGGAATTTGAAAAGAATGAGAGACTTGGGGTGCTTCAATGCAAGCATCGTTATCACCCAGAATGCATCACCAGATGGCTTATTCGGAAGAATGTCTGCCCTCTTTGCAAGGGTGAAGGTTTGAGGGTATAATTAATTAATTAAGTAGTAATTAGTTTTATTAATCATCCTATATATATATATATATATATATATATATATATAAATTAGATCAATAAAGAACCATGTGTTAAACAAAGAACCTAAAGAACCAATCTGGACCTTTGGATTATCAAAATCAATGGATGAGATTGATTGGTGGCAAAACTGTAATTATTATGTATTAATTAAGGAAGAAAAGGGTAAACATGGAAAATCCCCCCCCTCCCCCAACAAACTCGATTTTTTAAAAAAAAAACCCCCAAAAATTTTAAATTGTCATAACTTTTTAAGTTTTGTGAATTTGAACAAAAAAATTATACAAATCTTTTAGTTTTTTAATCCTCTTTCAAACAAGATCACTCTTCCCATATTTTTCTAAAATTTTTTTAACATGAAAATTTTGTTTGCATTTAGGTAGCATGTACGTTTTCGTTTTTTGCATTTTGTATTTAGGTTTCAATGAACACAGCTCAAAATGCAAACTACGGATTTTGCATTTAGGCTTGAATGAATCCAGCTCAAAATGCAAACAACGGAGTTTGCATTTAGGCTTGAATTGCCCAGCTCAAAATGCAAACTACAGATTTTGCATTTAGGCTTGAATTACCCAGCTCAAAATGCAAACTACGGATTTTGCATTTAAGCTTGAATTACCAAGCTCAAAATGCAAACTACAGATTTTGCATTTTGGGCTTGAATGAACCAGCTCAAAATGCAAACTTCAGATTTTGCATTTTGAGTTTGAATGAACCCAACTCAAAATGCAAACTTTGCATTTCAAAAAAAAAAAGTTTCAGAAATATATCAAGTCCGGTCTTGTTTGAAAGAAGACGAAAAACTAAATCTAACGGTATAATTTTTATGTTAAAATTGTTAAGAACGAACGAGTTATGATTATTTAAAGTAAATGGGGTTTTTTTTAAGTTTGTTGTGGGTTTTGGTTGTGGGTGCTGTAGGCGCCGATTGTTTTTTTTTTTAATTTCCTTTTTTGCCCTAAACAATGTGCCACATGTCATTGCCAGGGAGGTTCTTTGTTTAAGGGAGGTTCTTTGTTTAACCACACCCTATATATATATATATATATATATATATATATATATATATATATATATATATATATATATATATATATATATGTATAGTTTAAAGTCTTATATATAGTTAAAGGTGGACTGCACCATAACCTTTTGATTTGATGATCAATTTATCATTCAGTGATTGATCATGGTTTTTTATTTCTGTTGATGCAAAGTAGTAATTGTTAATTAACTAGTAATTTAATTTTGTTAGTAATTATTTTATCAGTTTCATCACAAATTAAGTACAAGAATATCATGGTTTTTCTGTTAATGATTGATATTTTAACACTTATTTATATATCTATCCATATTATCTATATATAAAAGGCATGCAAATTTTTCTAAAAATAATCATAAATTGAGTCTCAATCAACGAATCACAACTTTCAATTTCAAAATTAATCAATTCTCAAAACAATTTTAGAATGTCGAATTCAATTTTAAAATCAATTAGGAGCGGGCTGGATGAAAATTATGAGGGACTTTTATAAAACATGTAGCGATATGAGACTGGCGTATAGAAGTTAATGTAGCACATGTTTATTGCTTGTAGGCGATATGAGACTGACGTTTCTGTGAGAGGGGTATATTTGTTTAGCTGCTGTTAAGGTGAGTGTACTTCCCTTTAATAAGATTTGTATATGTTTGTGCACTAAGTGATTAGTATATCAATTGTATGTTTGATATGTTAAGTTAAAGACTGCTGTTCAGATGTTCAGTAGCACTATATTATAGTATTTGATATGAGTAGTATGCATTTATGTACAAAGTGAACAGTATGATATATGGGTTGTGATATGTGTTATGTATGTGCTCGAGTACAGAAAGTACCTGACTAAGAGAAGCCTTGTACTAAGAAAAGCGGATACTTTGTATCCAGAGTAGTGAAAGGGGTATATGGAGATCCTTATACCCACAGATAAAGCGTCAGGGGCTTGGTTACGCGCAAGGTGTGATCATAACCCGGGACTAGTTAACAGTTTGACTGTTTTGCAGGTTATGGCTGGGATGTGAGACATCCCGAGAAGAGATACTCATGCTATGTGTTTATTAGTCAGTAGTATGTTCACTAAGCTAAAGCTTACGTTTTAGTATGTTGTGCATGCAGGTAACCAGATTCCAGCAAAGGTAAGGCCCCGGTGCTCCGCAGAGTTGGATAGCTTCCAGCTTTTGAAAAGAGTACTTTTAACACTACTTTTTGTAAAACTGTTAGCATGAAAGTGTTGTAGCGAGTTTTCCGCAAACTCTGATGTTTTAGAATGCTAATCAGTAGTAATTGAATTTTAAAAACCATTTAAAAAAATGGTGTTACACTCTTTTTTTTAATAAGGGATACAATTTTAACAAAGAAATAAAATAGAAAACTACATTAGATTTAACAATGATTTATGAACTCAAGTCCTTGGGTTTTAAGCTTCTAAACGAATTTCAGCATTGTCTATCATCTCTGTGATTTTTGTTTCAAAATCTGATGTATATGACTCAATTGGGAAACGATGAAAATATGAGTGGTGTGATCGTGCAATACTCGTGTGAATGACTCACCCGTGGAAATAAACTTATCTTCATCAAATGTATTTTTTTAAGCTTTTGAGATGTGAAACCGAAAGTGTGAATAACGAATACTAGACATGGAATGTGAATGGTGGTAATGAGATATACAACTTTCTATTATATCCCTAAAAATGTTAAGTTGATGGTTCGGTTCGGTTTTTGAAATCTTAAAACCAAGTCAAACAGAAAAAATGATTTTTAGAATTGTAAAAACTAAAACCATTGGTTTCTATATTGACTTGGTTTTTTTATTTGGCTTTTCCAATTATTTTAATATTTGTTCAGTTTCGATTTTTTTTACTCATCCGTCATCCCTACTTTGGATACTATAAAACAAATCTTAATTTAGAATCTCTCAACTTAGTGGGCCGCAAATAAGATTATGTTTCTCTACCCCCATATGGACCTAATCGCCACCCAACAAACCACATGAAAAACAATATATACAATAAAGTGTATTTGTAGCAAAAAAATATAATAGAAAATATTTTTTTAACAACTAAACATATTTCACTAATTTAAAACTTTTTATTTATTACAAAACTAGAATTCACAACCTGATAGTTGGAAAACACTTCTGTTCAAGTTCTCATAGTCTTATATCGTTAGACCACAAACTTTTAAATAAAACCGTTCATATGCAGGAAAAACATTAAAGCGGGCTCATTTCTTGCTATATTGGGTGTGTATTAACTGCGTTAAGTGGCACAAGAAACTAGGGCCGTCACTGGATCGGATCATGATCTAGATCCGATCCGATCTGCTCCATTTAAATGATCCAACGGGTCAAAAAATCCGATCCATTGATCCAATAAGAGATCCAATGGGCCGATCCATTTAAATAGATCACTACATGGATCGATCCAAGATCTGTCTGGGTCGATCCATTTAATATCAAAAAATCCGCCACCACCGTCACCACCACCGCCGACCACCACCGCCGCCGACCACCACCGTCGACCACCGCCGCCACCGCCACCGACCACCACTGCCACCACCACCGCCGCCGACCACCGCCACCGCCGACCGCCGCCGCCGACCACCGCCGCCGAACAACACCACCGCCACCGACCACCGCCGTCACCCACCGCCGCCGACCACCACCGCCGCCAACCGCCGCCGCCGACCGCCGCCGCCGCCACCGCCGCCGGCCACCGCCACCGCCGCCGCCGACCACCGCAGTAAGGTGGGGTGGGGTGGGGTGGGGTAGGGTAGGTTGGGGTGGGGTGGGGGTGGGGTGGGGGTAGGGTGGGGTGGGTAAGGTAGGTTGGGGTGGGGTGGGGGTAGGGTGGGTGGGTGGGGTGGGGTAGGTTGGGGTGGGGTGGGGGTAGGGTGGGGTGGGTAGGGTAGGTTGGGGTGGGGGTGGGGTGGGGTGGGGGTGGGGGTGGAAGAGTTATTTGATATATTTATTATATAAATAAAATTAAATTAATAATATTAAATGGGTCGCTTGGGGTTATGATCCATTAATTATTGATTCGATCCAAATCCAACTAAATGGATCTCAATGTTATTGGATCAGATTCAAATCCAATTAAATGGATCAGCGGGTCAGATCAGATCTTTAACCGATACGATCCGATCCAACCAATTGACAGCTCTACAAGAAACACCTTGCAGTAGGAAGGAAGGTGTTTTAAAAAATAAAAAGATGATAAATTTACACAAATTTCCACTTAAAGGCTGAAATTTAAGTTGATGTCTTTTAGACGGTATGACAAATTAAAACAAAAGAAAATATATAGGAGAATTCCTATATTGTCCGAGTAACACACACGCCTAAAGTCAATTGTATCTAATAGAATACATCATTCATTCAATAAAATGGGTACGTTACTTAATAGGGATGATTTGTATATAATATTTTTTTGTTATATACAGTTAAAAGTTTATGTATCGATTATAATATCTTTGAACATGTGATTGATAGAAATAGTTAATGTGTTTGTAAGAGTAAAAAATTTATAATTGTTGTGCATGTGAAAAAAATAGTGTACAAATTATTTACCGGCTAAAATGGTTTGTAAATAACTTTGAGAGAGAAGTAAGAGAAAACACAAGACTTCTTAAAAGATTTGTAGTTTTCATATTAAAATTGCTATTTGCAATAAATAAAATAGAGAGATATATTAAGGGAAGAGTGAAGTCCAACGATAAATTGTGTAAAAACAAGGAAACTAGGAAAGCAACATTTAAGTTTGTACAAGTTACAAAAAAGACCATGCTTTTAACTATTTAAAACATTCACTAACATAAGAGAAATTACATAATAGGATATCCTACCGGTAATAAAACAATACAATGATAAATTGAAAATTACTTTATTTGTATCATCATAGTTCATTCTAGAATTTATAGTAAACCATCATGAAAGAAGGGTAGTCACAAAATCATCCATTGCTTTATATGATGAACCCTTATTAACATCAACACTTGCTTTTATCAATTCTCCTAATTCAATTGCTTTTTTCTTCATATTTTCCCCTTTCCCGTCTCTAGTTTTATCTAACACCATGTCAATCATCTTCCTTACATCCTCTTTCTCGATTCTACTGTGCAACCCGCTTGTTAAAACCACACAGACACCCATATCCTCCACCATCATCTTTGCATT
This sequence comes from Pulicaria dysenterica, assembly GCA_947179395.2. Lineage (NCBI taxonomy): Eukaryota > Viridiplantae > Streptophyta > Magnoliopsida > Asterales > Asteraceae > Pulicaria > Pulicaria dysenterica. The sequence goes on from OX359292.1 coordinate 80,476,411, forward strand.
AAACGGTTGTTCCGCCGCCAATGGCCATCCAATTATCGGCACCCCTTGGCTCAGACTTTCCATTATTGAATTCCACCCACAATGGCTCAAAAAAGCACCCGTTGACGGGTGACATAGGATCTCCAATTGAGGTGCCCAGTTACGCACCAACAATCCTTGTTTCCTGGTTCTATCCTCAAAACCAGGAGGCAACCATTCAGATTTGAACTCGTCTTTCAGATTAAATCCGAAAGGTGGTCTAATCACCCAAATAAAAGGTTTTTTACTTTCTTCCAACCCTTTCGCTAATTCCATCATTTGGGTATCGCTTATTGTGTTTTGAGACCCGAATGAAATATAAAGCACCGAGCCTTGTGGGTGCGTGTTTAACCATTCAATGCATTTCTCAGCTTCGATACCGGGTTGTTTTCCGGATCTTTGACCCACAAGACCAGAAACCGTACCCGAATTCTTTTTTAACATTATTGATGGGACAAGGGGACCAATGCACCAAACAGGGAGTTTTAAGTAATTTCGCAGGGCCTCCAATCCAACGGTTTCAATCTCTTCAACCGTATTACATAACCAGCCGTTAGATTGTTGAGACAGTGAGAGCTGTGGTTGGAAGAATCTTGACCACTCATCTTTGCCGTCCGAAGCTCGAAGATATTGATGAAGCTGAGTGATCGAAAACCTGCAAGATTCCGGGAACCCTGGCACCGGAAACTCATCGTGGGTTCTGCCGTCGGTGAAATTCCGGTGAGGAAGATTCGACGAAATTGAAATATACGCCGTGGTGCCGTACGCGCCGCCGGTTATGAAAGAATAATTGAGTGTACCAAAATACTTGGCTACCTCATTCGCCCAACCCATGAAAATATCTGAAATAATACATACCGGCGGAGTTCCATCGCCTGAAATGACGTCGGAGATGAACCGGCGTAATGGCGGTTCGAGGGCAAGGGAGGCGTGGAAGAGTTTGATGATCTGATTGAAGGGCAGGGTGTCAGTGTTCTCGGAGTCAGGAGGGAGGCCGTGATCGGAGCTGTTGAAGGAGAGAGATTGAAGGTGGATTCGGGACGGTGGAGAAGGGCAGCTGGCGATGGCGGAGCGGAGGTATTTGATGTTAAGAGGGCTGTTTGCGATAGTGATGGTGAAATTGGGGTTGTGACGGAGGATCTGGTAAGCTAATTCTAAGAAGGGTATGAGATGACCTTGCGCCATGAATGGAAGCATTATTACGTGTTTACGATGCAGTGGAGCTTCCATGGCGGTTTGTTGGTTGTATCCACGGTTATGGCGTTAGCATGTTATTATAAACTAATTGAAACCTCTCATCCCACCGACAAAAGGAATGACATGCATAACGTCATTTTTGAGCACTCATTTCAGAAGCCACTGGTTTAGTTAACATCATAACATGCATAAAAGTATTTAAAACAAATTAATTGTTATAATTTAAAACAAATTATTTTTTCAGCTTACTTTTAGAATTAAGGTTACTATAATTTAAAATAAAAGGTAAATCAAACTTATAAAAAAATAAATTAGAAAAAATAGGTTTATAAAATATGTGAGTTTATAATGAGGTGGGTGAGTTTTAATGAGTTCATTTACACACATTGTTTGTGTGGGTGTATAATTACTTGCAAAAGTTGTCAATCATACTTACAAAATGAATGAATTCCGATAGTCTAGGTATATTGCATAACTCAACTCATATGAAAAGGAATATGACCTAACTTTTGTTATAGTTTGTAGGTATTGACATGCAATTTTGTAATTATTTTCACTAACTATTCAGGATTTTGGAGTGTTTAATATAATCCGAATCCGAGCATTTGATTCGAAATTATTCAAAATTTTGGGATTCCGATAGTGATTTTATAAAGTTCCGGATATCTCGAATATCCGATATCTGAAAAATATTTTTTATTTTTATGTTTCTTATTTATTTGAATTTTTAAACACATATAGTTTTATATACATGTAGTTTTCATTTTAAATCATACTAGTTGATAGACTCGTGTATACACGGGTATTATAAAACTAAGATAATCAAACACCAAACATGTTTCAAGTATATTAATATGTGATTTTGTAACCGTCCTGCAAAATATAGAGTATAACATCTTTTAGGTAGTGGTTACACACATTAAACTTTATCACTACATATATTTGCTAAAATGAATAAATTCTCTAACTAAAAGGATCAAGTTTTAAGAAACCATTATACTAACACAAATAATCGTATAATGAATTTTTGATTTTGGAAAAGTTACAGAGTTACATATATATTGTTGTTATGCTAGAGACATTCTCTTCAGTAACAATACTTTCTTCGAGTGCAGAAGAGTCATCGAAATCTAGAATGAGAAAACCTGTCATAATCTCTGCTTTTCGTTCCTCTCGTTATCACTCTGCAACCATTGTATTCAATGTGCTCTCGGAATTAGAGCGCGTTTTCTCTCTCAAACATTTCATCAAATATTTGGTATACACAAACTTCATAGCTTATCCCGAACTAAAAAAATGTAAACCATTATCCACACACATAAGCAGTCATAAAATTCAATAGAACACATAAGCATGCACTATATATATTAACAATTCCCTAAAATTTAAATACTTACTTTTGTATAGCTAATGTGTTAATGTGGAGTAATAAACATAAATGCTGGTTAAAAGTGATGACGTTGAGCATGTGCCTTCCATATTGAAATTAACACTCATAAGAAAACGATCTTATACTGTAATGTAGAATATGCATTGGAATTTTTTAATCACTAAGAAATATTGCCAAGGATTTAAAGTTCTCATGTGTGTGATTTGGATAATGACAGAGATCAAGCATAGAACAATATATAATATAGACTCGAGTCATAATTAAATAATTGTCATCTTACATAATAAAATTTACTCACCCTTGATATCTATATATAGTTAAAGTGAAGTAATAATTTGGATTCTACACTCATATTTTTCTAATATGAAGTAGGGTAAGAAATTCTATTTGTTAATGTATATATAAATTTCTTGGCCATGTTTGGAGTATACAACTATATGACATTTTATCAAGTTTGCTTATTGGTACTTTATTAACAATCTACTTGATAAGGAGCAGAAAGAACCACATGTTAACCTAAGTGTGTTAGTTATTTATGTTTGATAGAATTTTTAGGGATGTGAAGTTTCTTAGACACACACACACACACACACACACACACACACACACACACACATATATATATATATATATATATATATATATATATATATATATATATATATATATATATATAGATGTATTCACTCTTGATATTCAAGTTCTTAAGTAAACGGAATGTTTACATATCAACTCCAAAAACAGAGGATGTAAGGTTTGATAGGTCCAGGTAAGAAAAATGAACTCCAAAAACATTGAAACTCCATATCTCATGTCAAACACTTTATTTCTTTACATAACATATTATGAGAAGCCGACTTTAATTGTTTATTTTGACACTTCAAACTCGGATGATGCTATTTAAACAAAGACACTTCAAGTTTTATCTTACTATAACCAAATAATTTAAAAAACTTCAAGCATGCAAATCTATATATTAACAACTAATGAAATGCTCCATCGCCGTACTAAGTTTATATAATGGAATAAAGGAAGTAAAAACTAAAGAGAGATGTAGAATGCAATATTAGATTGTTTATAACTAACATTTCTAGCTCTTTCTCGGTGTGCATAAGAAACCTGCCAACCGTTTTCAAAAAACCAAAGTAGAAATGCAATCATAAGTAGAGGAAAATTATATTTAAATTGTCATAATAATTCTAAGCACAAACATCTGGCTAGTGTTTTTCATAAAATCAAATAAATAACCTCTTATGGTCATGCTTAAAATTAATATACGCTATCACAACTCACATGTGCGAAAATTGACTAATAAAATAATATTATAAGTAGCCGAGAGAAGTAGTTAAAGAGATGGGCAAAATCGGTCCTGGACCACAGCCGGTCCGGTCCGGTCCGGACCTAGTCGGTCCCGGGCCGGTCCGGTCCTCGGCGGACCGGTCTTCGCGTAAGACCATTTCGATAAATTCGGTCTTCGGGCGGTCCTAGACCACTTCCGGACCGGTCCAGGTCCGGACCAGTCCGACTTCGGTCCTGGACCGGTCCGTTTTTCGTTCGGATATTTTCCGGTTCGGTTTAGACATTTCCGGGTTTTTTTTAGTTTCGGTTTAAAATTTTCCGGTTTTCTGTTCGTTATTTGTTTGAAAAAAATAATTGACTTGTTTTCGGTTGGACCGGCTCGGTTTTCGGATATTTTCCGGTTCGGTTTAGACATTTCCGGGTTTTTTTAGTTTCAGTTTAGAATTTTCCGGTTTTCGGTTCGTTTTTTGTTTGAAAAAAAAGTGACTTGTTTTCGGTTGGACCGGCTCGGTTTTCGGTTTTCGGTTGGACCGGCTCGGTCCGGACCGGTTCACGGACCGTTTTGGACCGGTTTTGCTCTTGGACCGGTCCTGGACCGGTTCGGACCGTTTCTCTCTCCCGTGGTCTTGGACCGGTCTTGGACCGGCTCGGTTCATTCGGTCTTCGTTGGACCGGTCCGGTCGGTCCTAAAAGCCCATCTAATGAGAAAATTCAAGAAAATAGCAACATTAGTGTTTTCAAGTAAATGACAATCTGTAAAGGATAAAATTAACATATAATAAAATACAGTAAACATTTGATAACTTCTCTAAGCGTGCTAAGCAAGTTAGTAATTAAACACTAAAGGATATATTCAGTAATCACATCCATTAACAGGTTCTATTTGTAAGATAATAAAAGAGTGATTGATATTTTGCCACTTAAAAGCAAGATCTTTCAAATCTTTGAAAAAACTTAATCTGACTTTTAAGAGCCAAAAGACAAATACTTAATAACTTTCAAAACCACTTTGATATTTAAGGCACTCACACAATTTAAGGTACTCCAACCACTTTGAAATTTATTAAAAGAGGTGTTTTCTATAAAATTGCATATTGAAATAACTAAAGCGTTTTGTAGTGTCAAAAATTAATTAGGCAACCATAATTGTAACGCCCCAAAAAAAATTTATAAGTAAATACGAAATGCATTCACAACTGACAATATCTGTAACAAATGTTAAACAAAATCCTGATGAGGTCCCGCACCCGGAACTACACGTCAAATGTACTTTCAAGTAAATAATTACAAATATAGTTTAAATAAAATGTTAGAACAAAATAAACAGCGGAAAACGTTGAAGAGCGATGAGCCGTCTTCACGCCGCTAGAGCCTATCCACGAACGTCCTGAAAATAATAAATCAACAACAGTAAGCATAAACCTTAGTGAACACACTAATTTACATACCACACTAGGTATGCATATATCATACTTCACATATCAATTTCATGATCATAAATCATTTCACATATTACCGACTCAGAGCACCGACGACGATTTCACCCTTTGGGTCACAGCCGACTTCCTACGCCGTACCAAGGGTTTCACACCATATCTGACCGTGTCCGAGTTACGTTTTCACCTCAATATAACATAACTCTTCATTTCACATATAAATATAACAGTTACATTTCACACATATATAACATATACATTCACACTAATATCATGTATAAGTTAGTGTAACTCACCTGATCCGCGGCATAGTCAAAGCAGCAGATTTCACAAGTCTGAATATTTAATGAGTCCAAACGCGAGGACCTACAATACATCCGATCTAAATAAATTAATCTCGGTATCAAAACTCTAACCCGTATTCTCGACTCTAACCCTTGACCCTGAATGTACCTATCACTTGGGCCGGACCACTCTAGGTCGGGCCTCACTGCTCGAGTCGTACCTACACCCTAGGGTCATACTTCACGAGTCAAACGACCCGAACAAGTCCAAAAAGTCGGACCTAAAATTCATCTAAATTGGATTGGGCCCACCAAGGCCCAAGTCGGACCAAAGGTCACCCTAACAAGTCACACCATGATTTAATAATGGAAGCCGGATCATAGGTGTAGCCATGTATATTTATATGTCGGATGGTACGCTAGTGCACATAAGCCGTATTCAAATTAATGTCGGATCAATAAGCCCAACAGTAAGCCGGATTGGGCCCATGCCCAAGTCGTATCTCATTAAATAAGTCGGACTGTGCCCCTTAGAACTAAGTCAGATCATCTCTATTTATTTTATAAGTCGTATGGTATGGAAATATAAGTCGGTTAGCATAATCTTTCCAGTATGTCGAACTGGGCCTTGGGCCCACAGTGGACAGCTCCACAAAATTTAAGTCGGAAGCATCACCTACGGGTCATAGGTCTAATTCGCATACTACATAGTGTGATATAAGTCAGATCCATCTTGTAAATATAAGTCGGATCTATACCCTTTCACAAGATATCTGATTATATCACTATCACCAAAGCACTCGATATTTTTACACTTTTGACAAGAACATTTAATTATTGTAGCATTTTCTGATTAACTTTAAACTGCGTGTGGAAGCTTAATTACTATAATTACATTATAAACATAATATAAATCATTTGTCCATTTTGTCATTCTAAAAATTCCACTACAGTGTTAATTTCAAAACAGGCTCTAAACAAAATATTAGTCATCAGAGTAGGTGGTCTGTCCATATTCCCAGTCATGCAATCCAGATACTCACCAAAATGAATCTGTAACATAAAATAGTGGGGGATTAGCACAAAGCTAAGTGAGGGAGTAGATATCTAAGCATACACAAGGCATACAACCTAAACACATAGCTCAATCACCAAGAGAACCGGGGGTGTTGCAAGCACCCACAACCATATGTCGGCCAAAACATAGGTTTACCGATAGCCCTGCTAACATGGACAACAGTACCAGCACCCTTGAGTGCAACAAATGCCCCTCAAGATCAGATACTGTTAAATCCCTAAGCAACAGGCCCAGCCGAAATCACCAAGCTGATCTCCAAACAACATGTATACATGAAACATGACATAAAGTCCAAAGAGCATATAGCAAATCAGGATATCATATCATGCATATCCAAAGATATGGATCCACTCACCGAAGCCTACACGGCTTAACACACTCAGGAGGCTATCTCACTGAGTCTTCTCAGTTCCTGAGAACATATAACAAAAGTCAGTATATGTTTCACAATACTGCTTCTAAGTATGTAAACACATTTATTATATAAATCACATGTACACATATATATCATGTATAACTCATATACACCATTTAATGTAATCCAAGTCATTCATAAAAACCGTATAGAGTGTCATGCGGTTTTACTGTCATGCGATTTTAATGTCATAAGTCCAAAACCGGTCAAAAGTGTTAAGGAAATGCCTAAGTCTCAAATCCCTTATAATCCATGCGGTTTTTATCACAAAACCGGTTAAGTTCACAAATCCGTATAATTCATATTCTTGGTTGTTTTGATCAATTTCTTCATTTCTGGACTAATTGATGTTCATGCACAAGGAATATATATATATATATATATATATATATATATATATATATATATATATATATATATATATATATATATATTTCCAGAAAGCTTTATAAACACATAATAAACAATAATCCATAACAATTACTAACATGCAAACATTCTAAATTTATAAAATTCAAGTAGCATACGGTTTTCTATATAATTTCTATAAAACCGAATATAAATAACAATTATAACTCAATTATACTAACCTTTATCAATCAGATACTTCAGAAATCAAAAGCATTTAATCAAAAGATGAAGATGGTTGTTTTCTTCTTCTTGTTCTTCGGCCGAGAGCAATCCAAGAAAAAAACACACACACACTTTTTGATCTTGCATGTAAAATTACTTAGTAGAAAGGTTGTTGGTGACTTAGTGTCTCAAAATATGACACCTTATAAACCATTAATCTCTTCTTTTGACACCTCATGCTCCACTAACTCATATATATTTTTTAATTAATTAATATTTTCAAATTAAATAAAAATACACATATTATCACAATTTAATTATCACATAACACATAATGATAATTAAATCCACATATTCAAAATTACAATTAAATATTACTTAGACTAATTACCTTATTAATCTAGGCCAGTAAAGAGGGTGTTACAATTATAGATCTTCTTCTTTTGGCTCGATCATCTTCAACAATTTTTTTGAATTCGGATAACCTTGTCATGAACTCATTTGTACAACGCGGTATCTCATACATCCATTTACTACGATCCATCTATAATTTAAAAAATATCCAAGTTTAAATTAATGCATGAATGCATAAGATAGATGTAGTTTCATGTGGCCATCCTAACATACTTTTTTAATAATACAAACAGTGCAAATTTTCTTATTTAAATAATACTCGATCAACCTGAAAATACTCATTCATATCTTAAAGAATAAAAAAAATTTATAAAACAATTTTAAATCGGGGACAATCTCGAAATAAAAACAGATACTTCCTAAATACATAATTTTGAGAAAACATTTGATATCGATTTTAAGAGAACAAAAATGCCATATTTCATAAAATAAATGTAACACCACTTTTTTAAAATAGCTTTTAAAATTCGTTTGCTACTGATTAGTACTCTAAAACATCAGACTTTGCGGAAAACAAGCTTACATCACTTTAATGAGAACAGTTTCACAAAAGTAGTGTTAAAAGTACTCTTTTCAAAAGCTTGGAGCTATCCAACTATTCAAAGCACTGGGGCCTTACCCTCGCTGGAAACTGGTTACTTGCATGCACAACAAACTAAAACGTAAGCTTTCGCTTAGTGAGCATACTAACTAAATAAAAACATATATAGCTTAATTGAACTCTTTTCAGGATGTCTCACATCCAAGCTGAACACCTGTAAAACTGTTCAAACTGTTAACTGGTCCAGGGGTAGAACCACACCTCGGTGTAATCAAACCCCTAACACTTTGCTTGGGTATAAGGATCTCAATATACCCCATCTCTGTCTGTAATGCTATAACTGGGTGCTATTGTACCTTTAAACAATAATCTTAACTCTTTACATAAACGTATCATAACACAGATATCATACTATTCACCTTGTGCATATATGCATACTGAACATACTCAATACTACAACATAGTGTTACTGAACCTTACTTAATGAAATCACAAATCAAACATACAATTGATATATTGTTCACTTAAAGCACATATGTATGCTAATCTGATTAAAGGTAAGTACACTCTCCTTAACAACAATTAAACAGCTATTCTCTATCACGGAAACGTCAACTCTTGTTGCCTACAAGCAGTAAACAAGTATCTCATTAACTTCTAGACGTTGCTGCAACGATTCTGACTGACAAGCAAAAGCTCACCTAAAAACCACCTCCCTACGCCCGCAGGAACCCCTTCCTACGGCCGCAGGAGGCAAAATCACCTAAAACTCTAAAACACCTTCCTACGGCCGCAGAGAACCTTTCCTACGGCCGCAGGAACCAAAACAACCAAAAACCCCTAACATGCTCCTACGCCTGTAGGGAATAATCCCTACGGCCGCAAGAACAGTCGGTACAGCAGACTCCCTGCTCTGGTCGAGAACAGCAGCCGAATATCCCCTTTTTACACTCAAATCTTGCTTAAACTCAGATTCAATCATACACACAAGTTCTATAACATTACTACTAACTCTTCTACAAGAAACTTGACACAAAACAACACAAAACACATCAAACTAATCTAGAAACATGGATTCAACCCATGAATCCATTTCTTGACCTAACAACTCAAAGAACTCGAAAAGAATTCATACCTCTTGCTTCTGAATCACTAAATGACTGAAATCATCTATAAACTTCTTGCTTTCTTGATCAAAATCAGAACTTTCACTTGTGGATGTGTGTGTTTGTGAGTGTGTTTTTGATTCCTGGTGGTTTGACTATTAATGAGTCAAAGAAGACTCATAGAAATCTATAACTTTCAAATAATTACACTTCAGCCCCTGCACTTCTTTAACTTAATGAAATGACAAAACTAACCCCTCAACTTTACACAAACACATAAAGACAAATTGCTAAACATATCTAACACTTAACACATCACTTGATAGAAACTCATATCTAGGAACTTACGAATTTTAGGGCGTTACAATAAATTGTTTCAAAATTAAGAATTCTCTCTCTCTCTCTCTCTCTCTCTCTATATATATATATATATATATATATATATATATATATATATATATATATATATATATATATATATATATATGGGAGGGTTCAAACGAGAATTGTTTTTCGTACGAGAACTGTGAGAACTAATCTTAGCCGTTCCTTGGATATAGGAAGTTCATGGATGGAGAGCATGGAGAGGATCAAGTGTGGCAGGGTGTATGTGAGGAATTCATGGGCGGACAATGACATTAAAAGAGGGGGAATTGGACGGCTCAGATTGGTTCTCGCAGTTCTCGTACGAAAAACAGTTCTCGTTTGAACTTTTGTCTCTCTCTCTCTCTCTCTCTCTCTATATATATATATATTGGGGAAAGGGAATATGTGGCTATTGGGTATGCAAGCTTAGGTATAGAACTAACAAAAACGTTGCCGTTTCGTTAAGATGGTCACCTTATTTTTCGGTGGATTTAAAACAAAAACTTTAACCTAAATCAAAACAGAGCATTCATCGCTATCATCAATACCAATGGTATTCTGGAATCCGTCTTCCTCCAAGACTAAAAAACGAATTCACAAAACTTGATTTCATATCGAGTATGCTAATAGTAAACGAATACACAATATTCGATTTATTCATGTCATGTAATTCTTGAAAAAATTGCATCTTCCAAAATTGTATCTTCTGGGAACACGTGAGTTTGTTTTTTGATTTCTCCTTTCAAAGATAATCGTGGGTTTTATTTATGTAAATGAAAATTATATTGCTTCAGTTTGTATCGTGAGTTTTTTTAGCATCATCTCTGATTTCGATTTTGAATACTGAAATTCAGTTTTCAGGAAATCAGATTCTATCGCTTACTTTTTATTCTTTAAATACTGAAATTCAATTTTGAATTGATTTATTTTCAATCGGTTTCATCACCTTCCTATTCCTTTTGGTTTATATTCATGCTGTTACATTGATTTCTGTTTAATCCCCAATCCATTATCAAGTTTCAATTCTGGATGATGGTAATTAGAATTGATTTATGTTCATCATTGTTGCTATTACTGGTAGGTTAGTTACTGTGGATGCATTAAACCGTATCAGCTCAATGAGAAACACACTCCATAAGCTCAAATGAACAAACTTTCATTATCTCATTGAAGAACTCTGTTAACACATGAGTTTATATATAAAGCTTCATACAATTAAAGTTACAATATCATTAAGAAACTAGAATCATCTAGTCTAACTAATGTGTTTGAAGCATTATAAGAAACCCAAGTAACTCACAACAAGACTACAAACTAGTCGCTAACTAAATCGAGTAAATTGCAACTTATATTGATTTAGTACATCGTAATCTTGATTTGCATTTGATTGTGTTTCTAATTTATAAAGGTATCCATTTGTCCATTTAACCATTCTACCAACTATGATTTAAACTATTGAGTTCACTAATTATCGTAGATAGAAATGAAATTAAAAGTTTTGGCCAAAAGCTTCACTGCACTGTAATCCCATGCTCTCCCATATACTACAAATTACAAAAGAGGCTATGAACTAAGGTGTGTAAACCACATGAAAGAGATAAGTGATGAGTGAAGTACAACTGTAATTGTTATTATTACGTGTGACATTAGATTAAAAAAAGGTATTTTTAATTCACCTTCCTAGCAATCATATTTACATGAAAAATGAACTTTTAATTCACCTTCCTAGCAATCATATTTACATGAAAAATGAACTTTTAATTCACCTTCCTAGCAATCATATTTACATACTTTCCAAGGTGTTTTCCTTTTGTTCTAATATGAAACAAATATAAATAACTTTTCATTTTGTTGATTGAATCACATATCAAACATAAGTTCCCTCCTATTCCAATATTGTTCCATTCAATATACATAAAGCAAAAATAATGGAACTTCAAACCAATAGTGAGAGAATAATCTTATACAGAACCAAAAATATAAATAAAAGAAGAGGGGAGAACCTGGCAAAGGTTATAAGTGTCAGAGATGGCATCAAATATGTTTAGGACGACTCCAACATCCTTTGATCTAATACTTCATTGATTATTGCTTCCCCAGATTCTCCTCGGTTTCTTTCTTCAATCGAACATTTGAGCCTCCAATCGTGCATCCCTTCCACCTTACAGAAGCATAAAGTTAGAAGGGTAGTATATCTCATACTTTAAAGACACAAATATGTAACAAAATCAAATAAAAATTTGAAAGTTGTTTATTGAAACATTTTATCGAATACCTGGCGTGCATTTCATAATAACTTGTTATCAAGCTCATATGATAATCAGATTATTCCCATATGATCTTCGTGTTGTATACTTACTGGAACAATTAAACAGAATATCAAGAAGATGCCCAGCAAGGCAGCAACAACTCAAAGCAAATTAATTTGGCGGTATTAATGTTTAAAGTTGCTTCTGTAGCTTACTAATTCAATTACTACAATGAATAAAAGAAAATGACCAACAACAAATCAAATTATGAACATAGACGTTTCTGTAATCTTACAAGGACAATGAGTGAAGCAATGTAGGTTTTCAATTAGGTTAGCGATGCTGAGTTTCAACAAGGGAGATGGCGCAGGTGATTAAGAAAATTGCAGAGGGCTGTCGTGATGATGAATTGATGATGATGAGGAGCTATGGAGGGTGGCTCTGACGATCGATTCAATAAAGAAATCAACGAGAAACTCTAAACTAAACCGGTGAGATGCTTGGGATTCATAAGAGTCGGTATTTGGCGGAAAGTGAGCAACAGTTTCTAAAAGCTTAAAACGACATCGTAATAAAGGGTTCTATACCTAAGCTTGGATACATAACAGCCACATATTCCCTTTCCCCATATATATATATATATCCACATATATATAGATATAACCGACGTTGAGTCTTTAAACTTGAATCTATAGCCATTAGATTAAACTAACTTGAAATCTCAGCCGTATTTAATCACCATTGAAATAGTCAACACCCAAAATCCACATAACAAACTAAGATTTACACATGATTCACATTCTAATTAAAAACAATTAAATAATCAAACAAATGTTAAAAACCCCAAATATTGCGTTGATTCGGTTTAAGAAAGATAAATCTCACTTTTAAATTAAATTTTTTTTATGCGATTACATCCAAAGTTAATACCGGCCGTATACAATTTTACTTTTTAATAATTTTCTTTTGTAAAAATAAAATAATTTTATCTAATGAGTCATGGGCCACAATTAAAATATACCTATTATTAAGAGATATTAAGGATTTAATTTTTCAAATACAAATGCACAAAGACACAATTTTTCAATAATTTATTATTTTTGGAATTAATTTTTCAATATATTTGACGTGGAACATTAATTAGCAATTTACCATGATACATATAAATTCATATAAATTGCAAGTTAAAATCGTATTGTCCCATGTATACAATTTATATAGTTTTTTTTTTAGAAATATTAAGTATAAAACAAACAATTAAATATAAAATTTTCTCGATATACCCTAACATCGTACGAGTAGTTATAATTGTTTCCGGAACTACATGACCAAATTGAATGACATATCTAGATACATAAGTTCACACCTAAGTTAATATATAATATTTGTGTCATAATTAAGAAATATGAGGATCACACTATAGTTGTTCCTAATCAGATTTACGGAAAAAAAGAGAGGATAGATTAAACCAAAGGATTTTATATGTAATCCAAATATAACTAATATCTTAATTGCTGACAACTTTACATTTAAATTGGAAAAAAAAAAGAATTGTGTAGTTTTGTAATTCTAACCTACCACTTCAAAATAAAATACCACATTTACTTGATTGATATCTCAGTTAAAAAGAAACACATAAGTAATAGATATGAAACGATCTTACGATAGATAAAAAATGATTACATTTTTTTTTACCTTAATAGAAGAAACTCGTATTTTTCTTTTGGCTAATTGTGTATATAGTTCTTATTGTCGAACTTCATTCCCCTTCTATAAGAGCTACGTGATGATAAATATAGACCAAAAGAAAAAGAATAAAGAGGAAGAAGTCAATATTATACATTAGGTAATCCTATATTAATAGTTATACAATTGACGAGTTCTCAAGAAAAAAATCTATAAATAATTAAAAAAGCTAATCTTATTACTTTATTAAAATAAAAATATTATGACATCATCATCCTTTTTAAAATAAACGTTCACCAATCAAAATATTCCATTTAATAAAAAAATTCAAATATAATCACAATAGAACGTCATTATCCTTATTTATAGGAAAAAAATTAGAGTTACAACATTCTATTTCATATATTTTCTTAAAACCCTTTGAAAATTACCAATAACAACCTTCTATTTCTAATATATTTACTTAATTATATCAAGGGTAATTATAAAAAAAGTTGGTATAAGTTAATTATCCATCAATAAAGTTGTAAACTTTAACTAAACCGAAAACAATTTTAGTTCGGTTAACCAAACAAAAAAATGTCAAAATATAAATATCGGTTCAGTTAATGTGAATTTTGATACGATTCATCGGTTTTTCATATTGATTTTTCGGTTTTATATTTTTTACATAAACAAATATTTTCTAGAAATATCATAATATTTATCATGTATTACAACATTTTTATTATAAGAAAAAAAAATATATTACAACAAACTGAAGACTCAAACGACATTTATTCAAGATGTCTTCATATAATATACTAATTTGGATTTGTCAAACATAAATAAAAAATAGATCTAACATATTTCATTTGTTCAAATTTACTTTTTAGCTATGAAGGAGTGATATCAAGAAAGTAACCATTTCTAATATTTTTTTTTTGCAGATCGTTGTTATCTCTCGATTTTGAATTGTTATCCAATCGAATACTATAATGGAAAGAAAATTTTTATGATGTTATTATCTATATGACAGTTAAATGTGGCAATTTCTCGAGTGAAGAGTAAGGAGTGGTTCTACAAAAAATCTAATGATAATCTTATGTATGAATTTCAAAATTCTGTAATGTTTATTAATTTTTACGAGATTTTATATTCCTATATATGTTTTGTAATTATTTTTACTATACGTGTTAGTACTTTATAAAACTATATAAATTTAAAATTGACTTATATCATGCCCGTGTTGATACACGGGTCGTTTAGCTAGTATATATATATATATATATATACATATATATATATATATATATAAACTAATATATGAGTAAAAATCATACCTTAATTTTTGTTGGATACTCAATGATTAAACTATGCTAAAATATAAAATAAAAAGAGGTGGGCAGGTTTTACGTGGAGATATGGAGATATATATAATGCTTATATAAATAAGGGATATGAATCTATGATAATTTTAAAATTCAGTTACGTTCAGATGAGATGGAGAGCATTAACATCGGTTTTCACCGGTCTAGAAAGTTAGATCCATATCCAATTTATGATAATTTTGAAAATCAATTACGCAGAAACTATACTAACTGGTTTTTAGCGGTCTAGAAAGTTAGGTCACAAAATGACGTAGATACCGGTTTATAACCGCTCTAGAAAATTGTGTCAACCGGTCTAAATGCTTGAGTTTTCAGACTCGCATGCACGATGATTTACAGACTGGTTTACAACCAGAGTAGTTGGTTTTTTGAGACTGACTTATTAAAACCAGGCTAAAATATGGTTTATAGACCAGTTTATAACTGGTCTATAAAATTGCTAGTGTTTAGACGCTAATTTTATTAGGTTTTTGAGACTCAATGCCGAAAAACCGGTCTTAAAGATGACCTTTTAAAATCGGTTTCATAAAAAAGTCTTGAAGCATGGGTGATGATTCCTATAGTAGTGAAAGTAAACTATGAGTTTGTATAAGGAGATTTGAGCAGACTTACATAACATAAGAGAAAATACATAATACACGACTATAAAACAATAAAATTAAAAATTACTTTACTTATATCATCATAGTTTATTCTAAGATTTATCATAAACCATCATGAAAGAACGGTGGTCACAAAATCATGCATTGCTCTATGTGATGAACCCTTATTAACCTCAACACTTGCTCTTATCAATTCTTGTAATTCATTTGCTCTTTTCTTCATATCTTCCCCTTTCGCGTCTCTAGTTTTATCTAACACCGTCTCAATCACCTTCTTCACATCATCTTTATCGATTTTGCTATGCAACCCGCTCGTTAACACCACACAAACACCCATCTCCTCCACCATCATCTTTGCATTATACCTTTGTTCTGCCGCCAACGGCCATCCAATTATCGGCACCCCTTGACTCAAACTCTCCATCACTGAATTCCACCCACAATGGCTCAAAAAAGCACCGGTTGACGCGTGACATAAGATCTCCAGTTGAGGTGCCCAATTATGCACCAACAATCCTTGTTTCCTAATTCTATCCTCAAAACCAGAAGGCAACCATTCAGATTTGAACTCGTCTTTCACATTAAATCCGAAAGGTGGTCTAATCACCCAAATAAAAGGTCTTTCGCTTTCTTCCAACCCTTTCGCTAATTCCATCATTTGAGTCTCGCTTATTGTGTTTTGAGACCCGAATGAAATATAAAGCACCGAGCCTTGTGGGTGCGTGTTTAACCATTCAATGCACTTTTCAGCCTGGATACCAGGTTGTTTTCCGGATCTTTGACCCACGAGACCAGAAACCGTACCCGAATTCTTTTTTAACAATATTGATGGGAGAAGGGGACCAATGCACCAAACAGGGAGTTTTATGTAATTTCGAAGAGCCTCCAATCCAACGGTTTCAATCTCTTCAACGGTATTACATAACCAGCCGTTAGATTGTTGAGACAGTGAGATTTGCGGTCGGAAGAATCTTGACCACTCGTCTTCACCGTCCGCAGCTCGAAGATACTGATGAAGCTGAGTGATCGAAAACCTGCAAGATTCCGGGAACCCAGGCACCGGAAACTCATCGTGGAATCCGCCGTCGGTGAGGTTCCGGTGAGGAAGATTCGACCAGATTGAAATATACGCCGTGGTGCCGTACGCGCCGCCAGTTGTGAAAGAATAATTGACAGTACCAAAATACTTGGCTACCTCATTCGCCCAACCCATGAAGACATCTGAAATGATACATACCGGCGGAGTTCCTTCGCCGGAAATGACGTCTGAGATGAACCGACGTAATGGGTGTTCGAGGGAAACGGAAGCGTGGAAGAGTTTGATGATTTGATTAAAGGGCAGGCCGTCAGTGTTTTCCGACTCAGGAGGGAGACCATGATCGGAGCTGTTGAAGGGGAGAGATTGAAGGTGGATTTGGGACGGCGGAGAAGGGTGGTTGGCGATGGCGGAGCGGAGGTAGTTGATGTTGAGAGGGCTGTTTGCTATAGTGATGGTGAAATTAGGGTGGTGATGGAGGATCTGGTAAGCTAACTCTAAGAAGGGTATGAGATGACCTTGCGCCATGAAGGGAAGCATTATTATGTGTTTACGGTGAAGTGGAGCTTCCATGGCGGTTTGTTTGGTTGTATGCAACTGTACGGCGTTAGCAAGTATTATAAGCTAATTGAAACCTCGCACCCACCGAAAAAGGTATGGAAATTAACATCATTTTATCAGCACTCATTTCGGTAGCAACTAGCAAGTGGGTTAGTTATCATCATAAAAGTATATACAACCGTCGTACCTTATTAAATGAGTATTTTATATTAATGTGTAAGCCAAAAAGAATTAGCCACACTTAATTATTAATAAGAGCATTAATGTTATGAAACCAACTTGTTAAAGAGGTTAATACTGTCGATGTAATACCGTGATGTAAAATTTCATACAAAACATTTGAATGTCAGATCATAGAATTCAGAATTCTAAAATGCCAAGACGCGAAGTGACTCTGCCATTAAGAAATGGTTCTAGGCGTGAGTGTTAGATGTCATGTGATGCATGTCAATGAGCGCCTTTACGTGCCAATGACAAGTTTTTTATGGTGTGGCGCACATAAAATCATTTTCTTTAAATTGGACTTTTTGTATACGTTTTTTGTGATCATGTGTATTAAACATCTATAAATTTGTATTTTGTAATTTGTATGTGTTATTTGCTCCTAATTTGTGCAACTTTATGTAATTAATAATGACAAATTGCATATATATATATATATATATATATATATATATATATATATATATAGTTATAAAATATATATAAAATTGTCACCTTAAGTCATAATTAACTTTAGGAGTCATTGTGAAGCCATGACGTTTTTAATAAAAAATTTGTCATTTTTAAAATGTCGTATTAATGATAATCTCGTAGTTTTGATATTTATCAATATTTTTACGACGTGTAAAGTGTATTTAAAATAAATTTTCATATATGAAATTACTTAATTTAAGTTTTATCTAAAATTTTAATACAGAGCATTTTGGTCATTATTTATTTATTTTATTACATTTCAATGTATATTCTTCTTTACCGAATATACTATATTAATGATTCATTCCATTCCAAAAAAGCAACCAAAATGCGGATGAAATGGTAATTACTATTCCATTTCTTTGACCATTTCATTCTTTTGTATAAATGTACATGTGCTATAGAACAATAGTCAAACCAATGTTTTAAAAACCGGGTCAACCGGCGGGTCAACCCGGTTTTCAGTTTTCTTTTTTATATATGTATTTATATGTGTATACATATATATAAACCCCAAAAAGTAAAAAGGTATATAAACCTACAATATTATCAATCAAAATACAATAATTAAGTTCAACATACATTACCAAAAAAAATTTCAAACATCAAACAACAATTGTCATAAGCTCACAATCAAACCAAATTAAAAATTTTAAAATATTGGGGCATTGTACTAATTCAAGATTTGGGTAAAAAGTCTCAATTTTTTTAAAAAGATTTGCAAACCGGTTTGAAAGCACCGGGTCCGACCGGTTGAACCGGTAACCCGGCTAGGTTACTCTGGGCCAAAAATTACCAGAAACCCAGTTGGGGAGGAGTTGAGGATGAAAAAATATTGTCTTAAAGGCTTAAAAAAGGAATAAAAAAACAGAATGCAGTTATCAAACTCTATAAGGGTTTAGCTTCACGTGATATCTAACCAATCCGTAAAGTTAAAGCTTATTAAATTAATTAGCTATAAAAAAATATATAAATTTATTAGTGAGTTTTTGTTTATAACTCCTAATAAATGTTATATAGGAAATTTTACTTCTACAATCAAAGCACATAAATATGCAGGAGTTTAATTTCACACGTGATTCTTTTTTGTTTTTCTTGATGGTTGGTTACTCATATGGAGCACTTATGGGGCATCCTAATCTAATGAGATAATGATGTGCCTTCACAATGGTATGCTACTTTATACCACATGCTTGAAAAAGAAAATAGAAAACTTTACTTAGAACTTGGAAATATTTAATATGGCTACACTTTTTGGTACTAATTGGTTCTAGAACCAAATTTCTGAACCCGAGCTGAGACCAAACTAGAACCGTATATAAACTCCGCTTCAGTTTTTGGTTTTAATGTATATTAGTTTGGTCTGGTTTTCGAACCACGCTCACCATGCATGATGGACAAGGAAGAATAACGAGATGGAGAGGCACAAAATGAGCTCCACAATACAAGTTTCCCTTGGATAATGAAGCTTGAGTGTTTCCTATGAAGTGAATCATTAGTATTGGAAGCCTAAAAATTGGTTTACACTATAATTGAGAAATTCTTGGGGTCAATCTTCTCGTATAAATAATAAACTAACATAAATAAAATATATTAGATAAATTTAATCACCAATATTGGTAAAAACTGAAATCTAGTTTTGACTATTCTTTAGTCAAAATTCGATTCAGTTATGACTTTAAACTGAATTAGAATAATGCTAAAGAATTTCGTATATGTTATTTTTAAACCTTAAAATATTGTATATGACCACGCTCTAATGGAAATATCGTATTTACACTTTATAACATTTCAAAATAGCATATATAACCAAATAATTAGTTTTTATCATTTTAAAGTATTTCATAATAATTATAAATTATGTTAATTATAACAAGTAAATTGATTAAGTTGCCCTAATTGTAACAATAATAATCGATGGTTTGTACAAGAAATACAATTACGTCTCTTCGTATCATGACATGACGTTTGTATCGTTACGCCAGAATCTTCCCTTCATGTTGATACTTCCACCGCTAGTTGGTTGTTGATGCCGTTTATCATTATTGTTAATACTTATTTTTATATTTTATAATTATTTAATATTTTTTGTTAAAATTTAATATATATTTTTTAAACCAAATTTCAATTAGTGCACTGTGCACCGATGCATCTTGATCTACATGTGCGCTAATAAAAAGGTAGATGCATAACGTGTGAAATTTCAGTCCACATTGTGGCAAGGGTTGGTTTTAGAAAAGGTGTGACGTTTTGAACCACTGAATTTTTTTAATAAAAATGAGAGTTTTTCCCCCTATATGTCACACTTAAATAATACTTTAGATCGAGACCAAATATTAATACTCCATTTTGACGAGTTTTGTAGTTGTCACAAGGCCATCGGGCCCTTTCAACCCAGAGTGTGTGTTTGTTTTAGCTTATTAAGTATTTATTTTTAGTGGATTTTATATCGAGACGTTATCTCAGTGCTTGATGGATTGCTCTTTTGCAATTAAAGTTTGGAGAAAGGTTTTAGCTTGGTGGGAAATTCTTTTCCCATCTAGCTCGTCCTTAGCATCTCTAACATCGCTCAAACCGATATTTAAAGAGATTGTGGTGTCAAAGGTTTTTGTAGCTACCATCTACTCAACTATGTGGGAACTTTGAAATTGGAGGAACAAAGTGATTCATGCGTCAATTTATGAAAAGGGCAACGTGCTTGCTAGGATGCTTTTGATGTCATTGTTAGACTATCTTTCTTGTGGATATCAAATAATATTCATTGAAATGCGATCAAATGAGAGGTTTGAATTTCAAGCCCTCGTCGTATGGGAGTCGGTTAACTATTATGTTCTCCAACTTGGAGAGCCATTTTGTACATACACTTTGATTATGATTATAACATAATCCTCCTTGCCTTAAAAAAGTACTTATTTCTTAGTCTTATTTGTAATAAGCTAATTACTAATGGTTTAATTTATTACCTTTGAGCTTATTATGAGTTGTAAGAAGAAAATAAACAAAATTTATAAAAAAATAAAACAGAAAAAACGAGATTTAAAGCATTGATGGTATTCTAAACAATGTATAAACTAGGAATGTTATGAATTAAAAAAAATAACATAGCTAGGACTTGATTGTACATCAACGTTGTGTTCTCGAGTTATTTTGGAAGGAAAGAAAGAGGAAAGGAAGAAAAACATCAAGGTTGTTGGGTTTTTTTAAGGAGGTAAGGGGAAGGGAAGGGAAGAGAGGAGAAAGAAGGAGTTATGATTTGGAAGGAAAGAGCTCCTTTTTTTTTTTCTTCCAACTCAAAAACACAACTTGATCATTTATTTCCCTTTCCTTCAATTCCCTTTCGTTTCTTTTCCTTCACTTTCCTTCTTAAAGAATTCGAGAACGAAGCGTAAAGTAGGGATGTTATGAGCCGCGGAGGTGACCACAGTATTCATTTTTTAGTTAAGTCCAGTAATTTATTAAAAGTATCAAATGGTCATCAAAGTATGCCTCATGGCTCAATGTGTCATTACTATATCTATCAATATGCAAACTAATGGAGTATTCATCGTGATATTTTCGAGGGTGAATTTGTCTTTTAATGTTAATATCATGAGTAAATCATGTCGGCAATATCTCACGATAAATTGTTCTAACGATATTTTCCTATCCGTTCATCCATATCAACGTTGCTTTGGAAACCGAGGGTGACACAGAGAGAGAAATGACAAAGCAGGTTTGAACAAACAAGCCCGAATCGAAACACGGTGGATAACGCTGCAGATCTGGTCCATTGGTGTCGGTAGCGACGACGACAGTGACAGATATGGAGTGTTGTTGACCGGCTCTACTATGTCATATGATGACGAGAATGACCGAGAATAACCGTGTGATGGTGCCACGATGATGTTTTGTTGTTGCCGATTTTCAGAGAGCGAGCAGTGCAAGAATTGTCGTAAAGAACCAGATGGACTTGAAATGGTGAATCGTAGCCGGCTAGCTAGTGAAAAAGAGGGAAGAGGGGCGTGGAGGACGTCTCGGGTGACGTAATAGGGATGGGGCCATCGGGGTTAATTAGAAAAATAATTAAAAGTTATATGAAATTGCGAACGTAAAAGTAAATTAAATATACTTAAATTCATGAGGATATCAACGCTTTTTGTTTTGAACGGAAAACTCACACTCAATAAACCAACTCCTATATCTACTTCATTGTTCACAACCGGACTTGAAACCGTCATATACCGCTGGGTTAAATAAATACTCCTTATTAGTTTCATTGAAAATTTACTATCAATAAATGAAACTTAACTTATACTCAATTACCTTGTTTTAAGAATTACTAATGTTTTAATAAATCAATCTTAATTATTATATTTTAGGACAACTAAATAGTATAGTTGATAATGATATTGAAACATATAAGGTATTATATTTGAAATAGTTTTTCCTCGGCAAATGTTTCAAATCAAAAGGTATGTTAGCTCATTCTAAATTTATTAAAAAAGGGTTGATTTACTTATAATCCTTTCATTACTTGGTTTTACTAGATTATTTTTTTACTCACTTATCACACTAAAATCCTTACCTCATAATTTTTCTTATTTTTTATTGTTATTAAAAAGTAGGTAGAAGGGTGATGGGAGGGAGGGCATAGCCGGATGGATTGTAGTGGCAACTAAAAGTTAGAAGAATCTACGATCGTCTCACTCTTGAATAAGAGAAGCCTGCAGCGCCATGCTACCACCACCAGTACCCATACTAGAGTATCAGACCAACAATTATATCATAGACTCATAGCCTTTGCTTTTTGGATCATGGCCAACTCACTTATTCAAGACGTGTGCTACTTAATCCTTTCTATATATAAAATTTTAATATAATTAAATTAACAAAATT
The DNA here is from genome assembly GCA_947179395.2 of Pulicaria dysenterica. NCBI lineage: Eukaryota > Viridiplantae > Streptophyta > Magnoliopsida > Asterales > Asteraceae > Pulicaria > Pulicaria dysenterica. Next base: position 80,499,603 of record OX359292.1, read on the forward strand.
ATACTGAAATTTGAAAAATTAGAGCATAAATGCAAATAAATATTTTTTATCCCAAAGTTGAAGTTAAATATTTTCGTTTCTTATTTAATTAACTGAGTAGTTTGATATATGTTATATATGTTATGTCTTTTTTTTTTATCGGCAAAGTTAGTTGTTAGTAAGTTAGTAACACCAAGTTAGAATTAAACACCATTGTCAAGGTTTGAACCCTGGACCTCCTAGAAGGCTTTGTCTCCCCCTCAATCTTAATCACTAGACTAAGAGATCATTGGTGTTATATATGTTATGTCTAGATGAACAAATTCAACACAACTATTATAACTAAAGAAAATAATATTTATTTAATACTTGAAATTAACAATATAATATCTATAATAATTAAACCTTTTGATTTAGATTCTTTCAATGCGAGGGCAACTGATTACTTATTTATATCAACTTTTAACAAAAACATATGCCTAACGAAGGCATCCTTATTTATTCTTTTCGAAAAGAAAAACAACCTTTTTAATTTATAGTATGTTGACACCTTAACCAAAAAAATTTTAATTGGTATAAATGAAACAATATATACACATATATGGTCTATACTTAATATGCTACTCTTCACAAATGAGCAATCTTGATGGAAAAATTGAATAGTGTTGGTTTGCAAATACATTATCCCATCAAAATAACATCATAAAAGCATATGTTTAGCATATGGCTCATATGGCTCATCAAAGTACAATTAAAGGTGTTGAACGGTGAAAAGACTTGATTGTACTAGAGTATAAAGGTCACATTCGCTTTGTTCTTTTAGTTGGATGAAGACTCTCATAGTTGTTTATTACACATCTTTTAAGATTCCTATAGTCTCAGACTTGCTATTTTTCATACTTTAATAAATACTAGTATCGTATTCGCATAATTTTGCAGTGTCAAATTGTTTTTGTTTTACAATATATTGCTTTCAAGAATGTAATTATATATTATTCGTGCGATTTAGTGTCACGAAAAAGTTTTCTACAACAACATGTCCATTTTTTACAAATTTCTTTTATTTGCATCTAACTATTTTATTAATTTTAAAAATAAATTCTAAAAGACATTAAAATAAGAAAAAAATTAATATTGATAAAATAAAGAGAAAAAAGTTAATAAGATATTGAAAATTATTTTGATGTGGGTAGATAATTATGTTTGTGTAAGAAAGTGTGTTAGTGTGAGAGAATATATTTTAAATGAATAAAAAAGTAAAGTAAATTAGGAGAGATAATGAAATGCTTAAAAATTATGTGAATGAAATTAATTTATGGAATATAATCAATAGATGGTCAAGATTTCATCTTAATTGAATTTTAAGAACTCTTAAAATTAAAAATAAGAGAGAATATTAAATGATTTATATAGTAGTATAAATGTTACTAGAATTTATATTACATTGTTATAGTTATTCATTTGGGTGCTAAAAACTTTGAACTGGCAAAGGTTTTTCATTCTTACATTTTTTTTAAAATAAACGTTTTTGTTTGAAAGTAGCCACTAACAAAGATAGTTGCCGATTAAAGATTCAGAGACTTTAATTTATTCGATGTAACACGAAAAAGGACATATTAGATGAGACATAGGTATCATATTGTGTTATATATATGGTAGGATAGGGTTATTATGAAAATATATATTTATGTGAAAATAGGGGAACAAATCTAGTCATCATTTAGATGTTGATATATATATCTAATGGTCGCAATTCATCCGTTACAATTCATGACTGTCACAATTTATGGTTATGTATGAATATTAGAAAGGCAAAATGTAGACCATCCGATTAAATCAAATCAAGTGTCATGATTAAGTTTCTCATTCTCACACACACACATATATATATATAGGGGAGGGTTCATGCGAGAACCGTTGTTGGTGCGAGAACCGCGAGAACCAATCTCAGCCGTTCCTTGAATATGGGAAGTTAAACGGATGGAGAGCGTGGAGGGATAGTGTGTGGCAGGGTGTATGTGAGAAATTCATGGGTGGGCAATGACATTGAATGAGGGGGAATTGGACGTCTCAGATTGGTTCTCGCGGTTCTCGCACTAAAAATGGTTCTCGTATGAACTTTTTCATATATATATATATATATATATATATATATATATATATATATATATTCTTATTTAAACTCTCCACATATACGATGAAGATTTGTTTATTGGTTTTTAGGAATCCAACTCTGTAAGTCGTATATTCTATATTACACCAATAAAGTAGTTGAAGTGATTATATATTTATGTGTACAAGTGTTTAAGTCTAGAAGGAGTGGGCTATAGAAAAATAAGGCGAGGGTAGATTTATGAAATTTCATATACCGGAAGGGTCTGTGCGTGTTTTTCTAAAATTAAAAAAAAAGAAAGAAGAAGAGAAAATTACACGGATCGTCTATGTGGTTTATCACTTATCACAACTTCGATATTTAAACTTCATTTATTACGCTAAGAATCCCTACTGTTTGTACTTTGTAACACTGATAGTCCTTGGTATAACTAAAAGACCTAAGTACCTTTACCTCTTCATTTGAAAAGTCCATTATGCCCTTGTTTATTTTCTTGTTATTTTCTGCAACTTTAAATAATTTAAAAATAATAATTAAGCTAATAATACTATGATATATTATATTATTATATAATACACACAATACCCCTACCTTATCTCTTATCTCTCTTCGGTGCTCCTCTCTTTCTCTTAGCCGCCACCACCTCCACCACCATCACCATCCACAGCTCACCACCGTTAGCCGTACCTTTGTCAAAGACCACAACCATCACCACCATATTCTCTTCCTTCCCTTCTTATCCACCGCCATCACCACTATCTTCTCTCCCCTTCATCTCCACCTAACCAACACCATCCATCACCTTCACCTTTGTTGGAGAACAGCACCACCGTCACCCACCATCCCCCCTCGTCGCATCACCACCTGCGACCCCTTACTCAATCAATCGCTTTCTCATACTAATTGGTGCGGTGTATGCGATTAGGATTTTTCTTCGTCACCCATAATCTCGCCGCAGAAGAAAACACATCGGCGGAGGTACGTGTGTGTATTCTGTCACCCATCGCCACTGTCGTATCATAACCACAACCAGATCATCACCACCACCACATGTCAAATTAGAGTTTTTACCATTGTTATCTCTCCCCTTTTCTACACATAGACACACATCTTCCCTCTCGCTTCACGGGTTTGTTAATGCGATTTGATAAACACCCACAAAACTTCATCACCACCACTGACGCACGTTCTCTCTCTCTGTCTCTCTTTCATATTAGGTTTGTGGTGGCGATTTTAGATCTTGTTCTTGATGGTGGTTTGCCATTTTTCAATCTTGTTCTTAATGGTGGTTTGAGTTTCAGATTTTGTTCTTTATGGTGGTGGTGAGTTTTTATATCTTGTTTTTGATGGTGGTTTGTGATTTTCAGTTCTTGTTCTTGATGATGGTGGCGTTTTTTAGATCTTGTTCTTAATGGTGGTTTGCGATTTTCAGATTTTGTGTATTGATGGTGGTTTAAGTTTCAGATCTTGTTCTTGATGGTGGTTTTCGATTTTTAGATCTTGTTCTTGACAATGGTCAGGGGAGAAGGTGGTCAGGGATGAAGTGGTGGTGGTAGACGGTTGTTAGTCATGATGGTTTGAGTTTTTGGTGGGGGAGTGGTTTCAAACATTAGTCTGGGTGGTGGAAGATGACACATTTGATAGGGAAAGAGGAGTTGTTGGTTATTTTATTATATTATTTTAATTAAATGTTTTTGTTTTTTAATAATATTATCTAGTAATTAATGAATAAAAACCAACAAATTAAAGAGAAAGGAGTATTGTGATTTTTTTAAGTGGACATTAAATGAATAGGAACTCGCAGTGTTACAAAATACAAACAATAGGAATTCTAGCATAATAAACGAAGTTAAAGAACCGAAGTTATGATAAGTGATAAACCAAACGTGTAATGTACTAAAAAAAAGAATATACAAACTGCCTCCATTTTCACTAGTCGCTTAGAACTCAATAAACCCTATTTGAGAGCCACTCTAATGGCTACCGCAACATTTGTATTCGTAGACCCACGATAATGGCGACTCTCAGAGCAGTACGACCACCGGCGGATCCACTTGCAAGGGAGTGGGGGGAAAGGCCCCCAATATCTCAGTTTTTTTTATAGAAGTATATAGCCTTAATTTCCTAGGCCCCCTCACAATCAAGCTTGAGGCCCCCAAGCCACAACAAATTAAGAAAAAGACCTACTTAATTTAAAAATGGGAGCTGCAAATTGAAAACCGTTTCTTTACTGTATTCGTGTATATCAATTCCAAGAAAAAGAAGAGAAATAAACATACCACATCGATTATTACTTATATATAGTGCCGTAGATTAATCTCCTATTTACTTATATGTTTTTTTTCCATGTATTATAATAATTATTAACTAGGTACTCTCATCCGCATGTTACTTGCCGGGTCTTGAAACATATGCATATAGTATAACAAAAAGCTATCGTCGTTAAGATTATGTCTAACCTTAAGCTTAGATAAGTAATTTAATTAAAAGTAACAGGTAGTAAGAGTATCAAATGTTGGCAACAATTGAGCAAAGAAAGTTTGTTTGCTTTGTTCTAGCTGAACATATGTTAGATTTACTAATAAGTCTAACAATGAATGTTTAAGTTTTTTTGAAAATAAAATTATGGTGTTTGTCAATATTGATGATGTTGGTGGAGAATCTTCAAAGTTTAATACTACTAATAAGACTAACAACGCGTGTTTAAGTTTTTTTACTACTTGAAAAGTTTGCCTCCAACACCAGAAAATTTTGGATCCGCCACTGAGTACGACCAACAAAAACCATCTGAGTCACAAGGTAAAACCTCATTTCCAAAACCTCTTCTTATAGACTGCTATTCCCCCTTTAACTTGTAGCTCAAATTCATCACTATCTTATCAAAATTAGTAAGTCCATTCATGTTTTATATCCAGAATCTTAGGAAGACATCTTTTTTCAGATGGGTATTTGTTGATTTGAGCAGAAAAGCAATTAATCTGCTTTACAGGGTCACACTATTCGGTCCTAAAACCCTAGGTTTTAGTGTACTTTAATTTGAAAGACATGTATATATTTATAATAGCTAGTATTATACCCACATAATGCGACGTTCTACTTTATAACACGCTCGTTTCTAAGACATAAGACCATGATATTAATATAATACGGTGAAAACGAATAATTTTCATTATCTTTTTTTCATTTCATTTATTTTTCCGTAATATAGTAAAGTAATGGATCATTATTCTATTTTATTTTGATTATTTGAGCTAGGTATACGTCATCAAGATTTATGACTTTTACTTCCACACATTTTCTAATAATAATTTAAAATTTTATTACATGATAGTATATTATTTAAAATGTAATAGGTTAATTTGTATTCACTTGAACTTTTATTTTTTTTAAATTTCATTAATCTTTTTTAAATATGGAAGGTTTAATTATTAAAGTGGAATATAAAATCTTATTAACTATATGTAATAGTTACAACATTTAGTTTATATGAGTAAACTAGTAATTTAACATACTTAAAAGTTAAGAATTTAAACAAAATGCTTAAAATGCTTTATATATAAGTATAAATAAATTATTGTTAAATTATTATTTTTGAATATTTGCTATTTAGAATTTGATTAATTATCATAAACCTGAAATGGGCCCCACATGAGCTATGAGTGTCAATCTCATTGTAAAATCCCAATCCGCGTGCCTAATTACAAGCTTAACAACCAATTTCATCGTTCCATAATTCTTAAGTTGAAGCTATCTCTGGACTCTGGCCAACAAGCAAGCCTTCATTTGAAGCTAGTAGGGTGAGATCAGTTCAAAAACCGGACCGGACCGAAACCCGAAATATAGAGAAAATTAGGACTGAAGACCGGACCGAGTAGTCCCGGTCCGGACCGGTCTACGTCCGGTTCGGTTCGGTTCGTCGGCTTTTTCGGTTTTTAAGTTGTTTTATACATTGTATCAAACAAAACCGGTCGGATAGGACCGGACCGAAACCCGAAATTTATAAAAAAAAGGACCGAAGACGGACCGACCAAGCCCGGTCCTGACCGTCTCGGTCTGGTGCGGTCTGGTTCGTCGGTTTTTTCCGGTCTACCGGGTCCCATGCTCACCCCTAAAAGCTAGAGGGCCAGAACCAAATGGGGAACATTTGCTTGAGTCAATTTCATTTGCATGCAATACTTCGAAGGTGAACACTGTTCACTGATGGTTTGGTGGCCATGAGAGTCATGGTGAATAGCGAGAAGGGAGTAAACTCGCTAAAAACAAGGAGTGAAGAACATATTCAATTCGTTCTCAACATTTCACCACTCATACAAATCTTCGTTGGATGAAATCACATTTTATGACCAAACTTCCAATGTGATTTTAAATTGGAGCTCAGTTGTACATGCCACATTGGATTGAATAGATCTTAAGTTAGATAAGATATAGATACCATGTACACGTAATAAAAAACGTTTGTTTAATTAGTCTTTATGTGTAATTATGTGATCTTATACACGAGTAAGTTAAAGTAAGATAATGAGTCATTACATTCTGGTTGATTTATTTCATGATCTGTCTTTTATAGATCATAAAATTCAAGGGCCTCTCTTGAAAACCTATCGAAATTATATTGCTACACTATTTTATGATTGCTAAGTTATTTACAATGATTGATAATCTAGTTATTGCTATTAGAAAACTTAGCATTGTCAAAGTTTACCTTGATGAAAACTTAATTCAGCATATATTGTTATAACATATAAAAAGTTACGAAAACGTATCATGTATATTATAGCTAAGGTCGTGACAAGTCAAACATAAATCAAACATTAAGCTACTGACTTTTGACTATACTAAACATTGATTAAAAATGTAGTGGCCAAGCTCTTGCAATGAGCTTGCAACTTTCGACCAATTTCTATACGATAGGGAGTCTTGTTACCTTTGATTATAACAATCGCACAACGAGTGAGATAAAGTTGTTAGACGAGTAATGAACGGCCTCTATATCCCTTATAATCATCTTAGTTCTTCATAAGTGATCTTCTTTCCCTCATTTACCTTCAAAACATCATATTAAGCTCTTGAAGAAAAGACAAACATATCAAACACTAATTGTTATAGAAATATTCGAAAATAACAATAAATAAAGGTATCCGAATACTATGTATAAAGCTAGCTAGGCATAAATAACAATAAATAAAACATTGATGATATTCTAAACAATGTATAAACTAGGGATGTTATGAATTATGAAAAAAACATAGCTATTAATTTTTCTTTTTTCAATCAAGTCAAAGTAATGTAGTAAAAGTATCAAATTGGTCATCAAAGTATGCTTCATGGCCCATGTGTCATTATACAATATATCAATTAGTAAAGTTTGGATGCAAATTATCATGAGAATTTGAAACCAAAAGATATGCTAAATGATGGAAACATCTTAAATTTTCTTTATTGAAAAGAAAAACAACAGTTTTAAATTTTAACCTATAGTATGTTGACACCTTAACCAAGATTTTTTTATATTTATAAAAGCTAAAATTTAGTTATATTTTTTATTATGTTTTTTTAATCAAAATTTAGTATAAATGAAACAATATATACACATATATGGTCAATACTCTATATGCTACTCTCGTAACCTTGATGAGAAAATAGAATAGTGGTGGTTTTCATATACATTATCCAATCAAAATAACATCATAAAAGCATATTTTTAATACATGGCTCGTCAAAATACAATTAAAACTGTTGAATAGTGATTAAACTTGATTGTACAAGAGTAGAAAGGTCACGTTCACTTTCTTTTAGTTGGATGAAGATTATAATAGTTGTTTGTGTTATATTTTTATTATTTTTAAGATTTTTAAATTGAAATGTTCATGCTATTTTCGTACTTCTATAAATATGCTATTACAGTTTATGTGATATTCACCCCCAAATTCTATCATCACTTACCCATGTAGTAACACCCCTTCAGTCCTCTCCACCACTCAAGTGGTAATACAATATACCCATGTAACCTATCTTACTCCTACCAATTTTGTGTGTAAGTGTTAAGGGTAATGATTCGTATATAATAAAAATTGTCTATACACAATAATTTCTCCATTATCTACTTGTATCATATGTTGTCATAAGTTGTGTATGGATAATTTTGGTATTTTAAAGTCTAGAATGAGTAGGGTATAATAAAAGAAAAATGAAGGTAGATTTATGAAATTCTCATATACCACAAGGGTCTTTGCTTGTTTTCCTAAAACTTAATAGAACGAAAAATGAACATACAAACTGCCTCCATTTTCACTAGTCGCTTAGAACTCGATAAACCCTTGTTGAGAGCCACTCTCATGGCTACCGCTGCATTCGTATTCGTAGACCCACGATAATGGCAACTCTCAGAGCAGTACGACCAACAAAAACCATCTGAGTTACAAGGTAAAACCTCATTTCCAAAACCTCTTCTTATTGACAGCTATTCCCCCTTTAATTTGTAGCTCAAATTCATCACTATCTTATCGAAATTAGTTAGTCCATTCATGTTTCATATCCAGAATCTTAGGAAGACATCTATTTTCAGATGGGTATTTGTTGATTTGAGCAGAAAAGCAATCTGCTTGACAGGGTCACACCATTCGGTCCTAAACCCTAGGTTTTATAGCCCGAAAGCAGCTTATATGCCTCAAAATGGTCATAAACCGAATGAGTTGTTCACAGAAGACCAAAATGTCAGATTCTGGTCTCCTGTAGATTTTCGGGAAGCTCAAGATGCTCTGTTAGACTATCTGCATTCGACTAGAAGTTTACAGTTTATGGATGCAGAAAACATTAGTCGAAATTCCCCTAAGTTTCTTGAAAAGTTGCTAAAAGGGGTTGAAAATACAGAGAGTGTAGGGCAGTCCATTACTCGATTCTTACGATACCATCCTATCAATGAATTCGAGCCCTTTTTCGAGAGTATGGGTTTGGAACCGTGTGAGTTCTCAACACTTTTGCCGCGTAACTTGATGTTCTTAAGTGATGACAGTGAGTTGCTAGATAATTTTCATGTATTATGTCAGTATGGATTTACTCCTAATAAGATAGGAAAGATTTATAAGGAAGTTAAGGAAGTTTTTAGATATAATGATGGAGTTTTGCTCTCCCGGCTTCATAATCTTCAAAATAAGATTCATGATCAGTCTATTGTTATTAAACTTGTGAGTTCGTGCCCCTCTGTTTTGATCGGGGATGAAATTGATGATGTTCTTAAGGTTGTAACGCAATTAAAGACTGCTGGGGTTGAAAAAGGTTGGTTTATTGAGCAATTATCAGAGGAAGATTCTTACAACTGGAAACATATGCTTGAGCTTTTGTGTTTGTTGAACAATTTAGGCTGTGAAAACGAGCTTCTAGGAAGATTAATGGAAAAACATCCTACCATATTATTCAATAATTCGGGAATAACAGCCATCACGGTGGTTGGTTTCTTATTTAAATTTGGAGCCACCAAGAATGATATATTATCTTTATTTTCTCAGTTTCCAGAAATCAAGATCTGGGAATATGTTTCAAATTTAAGACGTTCTTATTATTTTCTATCAGAACTTGACATGGATGTTGAAGAAATTTCAAAGCTTTTCTGTTTACACCCCCATATACTTGGCTCCTGCACTTTGAAGGGAGTGAAAACGGCTTTAAATTGCCTGAATAGTGGGAAAAAACGTCTTTGTGAAATGATCAAGTATAACCCACAAGAATTAAAGACTTTAGCTATTGGATTAAAGGTTACACCACTTCCATCATCAAAAGACTGTACTATAGACAAGACAAAGTTCTTATTGGATTTGGGATTTGCTGAAAACTCGAGTGAGATGAAAAGAGCCCTTAAAAGGTTTCGTGGGAGAGCAGGGGAACTTCAAGAAAGATTTGATTGTTTGGTCAATGCTGGGTTTGACCGAAAAGATGTGGTGGAAATGCTGAAATTGTCACCTCAAATTGTTAACCAGACGAAAGAGGTTCTTGAAATGAAGGTTGACTTTTTGGTGAACCAATTAGGTTACCCATTATCTTCTTTATCAGGATATCCATCTTCACTATCTTATGCTATAGAGAAGGTTAAACTTAGGTGTCTGTTTTATAATTGGTTAAAAGAACAAGGAGCGACTACTAGCATGGCTATTAGCACCATACTTGCTTGCTCGGAAAAAAGATTCATAAAAGACAAAGTTAATCGTCATCCTAAAGGCATTGAGGTTTATGAGATGTTAAAAAGACAAATATACTCTGATTGTATAATGTGAAAACGTTTTCAGCTAAAAGAAGCTGGGTATGTATTCTTCTTCTGCTTCTTTAATTAATTGGGGAGTTGTTCATGATGTAAAGAGTCGTTAACAGTTTTGACACATTTTATCCAAGGGCTTATTCCGCTAATTACTAATACGGTCTCCAAGCAGGTACTTCTATTTAAATCGTTTCTCTATTTTGATTTATTATGCATATTTGAAGGTTTTAAAGAATCACATCTAAGCAAGTACGATTATAAAAATATGAGTTGTGTTCAATAAAGTCTATATAAAAAACGTAGTCCTGAAATTTTAATATTCAATTACATGTGATTCAGTATACAATCATATGTGATTGTAAAAGCATCAAATGTTACTTACGAAAATACCACTCTGTCCAAAATTTTAAAAGTTCAATCTGGACCATTGATGGGGCTGATCCAAAGGCTAAGATTAGTCCCTCAGGACTATGAAATAAGTATGGACTATATTGAACATTTCTCATAAAAATATATACATGAATGATTTGTGTATTTACGTGGTGATAGTTTTCATCTGATAATAGCATTGTAGGTGGTAATTTAATAATTACTAATTAGGGGTGGCAAATAGGTGGGTTGGGTGATGACTCAAAACAAGTAAGTTTTTATGCATTTGAATTTATTTTGGATGACTTTCAAGTTTCAACTACTCATCTGATCCGTTGTTCAAATCATTTGTCGCATCCTTTTTTAGTTAGATATTATAGCTTACTTTGTTTGACCCATTAAGAATTATGAATAGCTTAAAACGACCCGTTTGTATATAAATGGGTTGAAATCGTAACCATTACAAATTGGTACTTTCTCTGTCGGGCAAGAATTGCACAGTTGATTTGAGATTACATACATTTTCATTCACTTGCAGTTATTTCCATTTGGATTTTGGTATTTAAATATTCTTACCTCTTTTTTAGTATGAAAATAATCTCAACTTTAATAAATGATTATGCTATGACGAATCAGGTCTATGTCTATGATTGAATGATTGAAGAAGTTTGCATACATATAGGGCTGGCGATTTTGGTTTTAAATTTTCAAAAACCGATATTTTTTGGTTTGGTGTTGTAGAACCGAACCATAAATAAATACTTTATCACATGATTATGTATATTTGCTTATTATCATTCTTTTATTCTTTCGAAACCCTTTAATGCAGGCTATATTTCACACTAGCATTTTGTCGAATTACATTGCCTTTAGGAATCAGGATTCTGTGTTACCCAGTGTTCATAATCTTGCAGCAAGCCAGCAATGGTGGACAATGTTTCATCATCTGATCAGATCTATGATCCTTTATTTAGTTGGGTAAGATCAAGATCTAGTGGGTTATGGGTTAATGGATCGGATCAAGATCCATTTAGTTTATTTTAGTTCGGTTTTATGTCAAATTCGTTAGGTGATCCGATCCAATCAACTTCTTGGAGGACGCACTCGTGTAGCATCAAATGCGCTTTAGAGTCAAATATTGATGTCAAAGTTAAAAACTGGCAGCAGTGTGCTAGAAACAGGTGAACCAACTAGCTTCACTTTGTACTTTTGAAATAGATTGTGTAAATTATATGTTAAGAGACATTAATCAAGTATAAATTACAATCGTTAGTAATTTTTTATAATTTTCTTGTATACACCAAGTTTACTTATAATTTAATTGGAAATGAGTTCTATCCAAGTGACATTTAATAACAAGAGTAAAGTACGCGGAGACTTTGTTAGAAGACCTATTTGAGATGGTCAATTTCCTAAGATAGAAACTAATTCGAGATGTCAAAGTCTCCAACAACATAAGTTTGAAGTTATTTAGTCAGAAACGAAAATACAAACGTATAAAGAGAGAAAGGAAACTAGAGTAGTGGACATGCATAAGACTTAATAAGAGTAAACTTAGGGGGTGTTTGGTTCAAGTATTGGTTTTGGGAGAATTGAGATTTATACATGGGATTTGCATTTGGTGGGAATTCATTTGGTGGGATTTAAAATCCCACTCCTTTGTTTGGTTCGCCAGATCTACTCATCCAAGACATCACCACTAAACCCATCAACACCACCAACCTCCCAACACCACCACCTCTGTCAGCGAAGGTTTCTGTCAGCGACGGCAGAGGGTATGACGACGAAGGATTCTGTCACCACCTCAGTCGATGAACGGTGAAGGGGGGCGAAGGGCGATTAAAGGGGGGAGGGGGTGGGGGGATTTGAAATCTCATTCCCATGAAATCCTTCCAAATACCACCAACCAAACAGGCCCTTAGGTGTCTGTTTTAGCTAGTGCAAAGGTTTCAGATAAAAAGCCTTTTCTTCTCATTTTGTTTTAGTTTTAGTTCTTTAGATTAAACGTCATTATCTTTACGGTTAAAACTCTCTCATGTGCCTTGCATATGATGGTAATTTCGTCATTTTCATTATTATTGCTACCAAAATATTTTTATTTTAGTTTCATTCATTTTAAATGGTATTTAATTCTTCGTAAATAATATTTAATAATTCGATAGTGATTAATTAAGAGAATTTGTGTATTTGGCATATATTCTTCATCCCTAAACACTATCAACGTTTCTAGCCACCTACTCCTTTGCCCACCACCACTCGTCCTCCATACTAGACATGGGCAAAATCGGTCCTGGACCACAGCCGGTCCGGTCCGGACCTAGTCGGTCCTGAGCCGGTCCGGTCCTCGGCGGACCGGTCTTCGCGTAAGACCATTTCGATAAATTCGGTCTTCGGGCGGTCCTAGACCACTTCCGGACCGGTCCAAGTCCGGACCGGTCCGACTTCGGTCCTGGACCGGTCCGTTTTTCGTTCGGGTATTTTTCCGGTTCGGTTTAGATATTTCCGGGTTTTTTTAGTTTCGGTTTAAAATTTTTCGGTTTTCGATTCGTTTTTTTGTTTGAAAAAAAAAGTGACTTGTTAATTTAAAAAAATTGCAAGTTATAAACTATAAAATATAAACATATATAATTGCAAGTTAATAAAAACATATAAATAACATTGCGATACAATTACAAAATAAAATTACATATTGTTGAAACTTAATTTATTTTTTTAACAAGAAAAAGGGAACTCTAGCAATGGAGCTTCGGCATTGCCATCACCCCAAGTTAGAGACCCGAAAAATACATATTGTTCGAAAGAAATAACGTCACAAAATATAAAGAGACAACTACTAAAATGGATAGTCGGAATTGAAATTCCAATAGTTGTAACTATCGTCGGTATATGGCACATGCCCATAATAGGCGACTTCGTTCGAGTGGACGTTGGATGATGAACCCGCGTTCATTCTATTTTGAGTGTCGTCAACGTATTCTTCGCCGGGTTCGGGTTCTTCTGTTTCAGCTTCAGTGTTAGTGTTTGATGTTCCCGATGCGAAGTCCCTGTTGTAATCGTCTTCCATAATCGCTTCCTCCAAATTAGTTAAGCCTTCTTCGAGATCTGCATCGTTTTGACATCTTTCCATAGAATCATAGTAGTCCTTAAGCATCACGGCCATTTGCACCGACTCGGCCTTCAACATACACCGTCGTGCACTTAAAATCCTGCCACTAAGAGAAAAACAACATTCCGAAGCTACGCTACTAGCTTGGACGGTTAGTACGTCCCTAGCCATACGGGCTAGGATCTTAAATTGACCAACGTTTTCTCTTTCTTGCCACCATTTTAATACATCAAATTGTGTAAAATCTTCGGTGCCAATATAACTACTGTAATCAGTTTCTTTATAAATGGAAAGTTCGTCTAAAGACGATTGAACTCGTGTACGTTTTGATTGAGATACATTTTGAAGCCAAGACGATCCAATGCTAAAAGTAGTGTTTGGCCGAGAAGCCGATGCTTGTGAAGTCGAAGACCTCGGGGTGGAAGCAAGTTATCCCCGTGGTGCACATTCATTATCATAAATCATATATAATTGTTTAACACTATTTTCAAATTTGGATATACTTATCGTAATCTCATCTGGAGATTGACCTAATGCTTCCCCGATTGTAGTTAAAGATTCCGTTACACCCTTAAAATTAACAAGAGGGTTTAATGCCGAAGCAATCAAAAAAATTGTTGGAAACTCTTTAAAATATTTTATAAGACTTTCACACATTTCGTTGGTAATCATATCCCACCTTTGATCCAAAGAACCAAAAGCCTTTAATGTTCTTAAAATTTCACAAACACCTATCATAGCGGAGTGAGATGATGGAAAATATGTTTGTGATAGCATTATTGTGGCTTGATACAAAACTCCCAAACCGATGTGTAATTCTTCTAAAATAATCCAATCAGTTTCCGTAAGTACTTCATATAATTGGGGTAGGTGTTCTCGATGATATTCGGTAAGTAAATCCTTATTTTGTATCAAACGCCCTATCATTTTATAAGTCGAGTTCCATCTCACGGGCATATCTATGAGAGGTCTCAAACATCTTCTTCTTTTTGTTTTACAAAAATGTTCATATTTTTCGAACGCGACTGGTCCGCTTTTAAAAATTGTCTCATTTAATCTTCTAAATTTCAAAAGACAAGTTTCCATAGCCCCCAAACCTTTTTGGACCGCGAGGTTGAAAATATGACAACAACAACGTACATGCAAAAATTCCCCGTCACATATTGGGTTTAAAACCCGTTTCAATCGTCCCATAGCGTTTGTATTGTTGCTAGCATTATCTAGGGTGATTGAAAGTATTTTTTCTTTTATTCCAAAACCGTTAAAAATCCTTAATAAAATATCGTAAATTTGTTCACCTCCATGCGGGTGAGGAAAGTTTTCAAAAGCAATAATACGTTTTTGCATAAGCCATGTATTAGGGTCTACCCAATGTATCGTAACACAAATAAATGAATAATGGGTTGTATGTGGAGCGGTCCAAATATCGGTGGTTATAGAAACTCTACCATCGAATCTAGTAAAGAATTCCTTTAAGTCTTGATATATTATTTTCCATTTTGTCATAGCTCTACGTTTAAGAGTTCTTCGACTTACAGAGGAATAATGAGGTTGTAAAGCTTTTTTGATAAAAGTTGTGACTCTTGGGCGGGAGAAGAAGTCAAATGGTAATGCTTCTTGTATTGTTAACTGCATGCTTAATTCCTGAGCTAAAGCGGCATCGAAACGCCATGTTTGACCATCAACTTGAGTTTGACTCTCAACCTCAGCGGCTTGTCGCACCAAGCATTTAGTCTAATTTTTTAAAGTTTATATTAGAATAAACTAAGTTCAAGTAATGTAAACTATATTTAACTAAGGTCATGTAGGAGAAAAATGGCAACCAAATGGGGGGTATTTATAGGAAGAATTGAAAAAAAAAAAAAAAAATCGGAAACTAGCCGTTGGGGACCGGTTCGGACTGGCTCGGACCGGTTTGGACCGGTTCTGGACCGGTTTGGACCGGTTCTGGACCGGTTTGGACCGAAAAAAGAGCCGTTGCATTTTGAACTTCGACCGTTGGGCATTGGACCGGTCTTGGACCGGTTCGGACCGAGTTTGGACCGGTTCGGTCTTGGACCGGTCCTGGACCGTTTTGGACCGGTTCGGATCTTGGACCGGTTCTGGACCGGTTCGGACCGCTTACGTCATTTTCGGTCTCGGTCCGGTCTTGGACCGGTTCGGTTCGGGCGGTCTTTCTTGGACCGGTCCGGTCGGTCCTCAGGGCCCATGTCTACTCCATACTGTATGTTCCGAATTGTATCAATTATCAATGGTATTGAAGCAAATCCATAATGAATATGTATGAACTTAGTATGAATGTTTGAGAGAGAAACTAATAACACACCATTTGATCTGAAATATTGAAATGCTTAATGAATTAGGGTTAGTTACATTGTTTATATACCCATCAGATAATTTCACAATATACCCTATACTTCTAGGAAATACAACTAGAAGCAAAACTTAACTAAAATGATATAATGAACACAACTTGGGTCTAACATTCTCCCCCTTTGTGTTCATTGTACAAATAAAACATGTAAACGAAAAAAATCTTTGCTGGAACATTTGATCTTGAGCACAAACAGAGAATGATCGTAGAGGGAATCTTCAGTTTCGGTATCCTTGTTATTTTTCATCAAACAAAAATATACTCCCCCTTGAATGTAGCTCTCTTGCTCCCCCTTGATTTTTCGAACATATATCTTATTACGATAAACAACTGGTGAAAAGTGATATGATAAATAACTGGTGAAAAGTGATGTGGCTTTATGCAAATCTTCTCTTTAGAAAGTCTTAAGAGATGTTTGACGGAGCGAACCACAAATGTATATTTAAGCTCGGGCAAGGTGAGAAGATATGCATGTGTGTTAGCATTCGAGAATGGTCTTGTTTGACTAACACACACAAATGGACGAGCAATACGGTGTAAAGTAGCACGAGAAACATAACCACAATGATTTTGTGGAAGACGACGTTGTTTCATTTCTTCAGAATTATCTTTACTTTCATTCCAAAGCTTTCTCCGAAGCTTAACCCTCTTTATGAATTTCTCTGCATAAGACTTGAAAGTAGAATAATCATCCTTAGAATGAGTGGTTTTCGGATGCACATCACCTTTTGATGATTCGCCTGTATGGACCGATACAGGAACCACCTTGATTTCTTTCCCTTTGGAAGACTTACACTTTCGAACCTTTTTAGAATCAGAAGATAGCGCGACCTTTTCTTCTACACAATTTTGTAAGTCTTGTTCCAATTTCTGAATTTTACGAACAAACTGATTTCTTTCAGTCTCAAAATTCATGCTTTCTGAAGTTGACGTGCTTTGAACATCCAACAATTGTTGCTCAAGATTCCTTATCTTGGCATCTTCTTTGATCTCTAAATCATGATATTTCTTGTCTGAAATCTGGAGTTTTTTAGTCATCTCAGAAATTTCCATAACAAGTTTGGCATTTTCTTTTTCCAATTTACTTGCTTTCTTTTTATGTTTTTCCCCATTAGCTACTTGAAGATGGATACTTTTCATGAGTTCATCTAACGCATCTGTAATCTATTAATTTCTTCTTCTTTGACACAAGACATGGTTGATACTTGACAATGGATCTTTGAGTGGAATGACAAAGGTGATGTATCAATAGTAATTGGTGGGATCGCGATTGCGGAATTGCGATTCGAAATTGCGATTGGAATTGCGATTGGCGGTGAAATGCGATTGGCGAATTGTGATTGTGAATTGCGATTGGGGAATTGTAATTGTCAATTACAATTTGAAACTCGATTAGTCAAATACGATTGATAACTACAATTGCAAGGAAATTCAATTCCTAAATGCGATTGTGTGAAATGAGATTGCTCAAATTCAATTGGTGAAATGCGATTACCCAATTACAATTCAAACTACAATTGCATTCAAACTACAATTGAAGTTAGCCAAATTCAATTGGTGAAATGCGATTACCCAATTACAATTCATTTTCTCTTGTTCTAAAACTAATTTTCTTTGAGAAAATTGAGAATTAACAGGAGGGGTTACATTATCAACCTCATTATCAGATTCAAGCATTTGATTGAAAATAGCATCTTCTTGGGTGATGACTTGATCTTTGAGAGAATCTATTTTATCCAGGAGTATGTTTTTTTCTTTATCAAAATATGTACTTTGACTCTTTAAACGTTGTTCAAGTTCAGAAATTTTCAGTTTCAAAACAGAACTCGGAATATAGAGATAAGAAAATTCAGGTGTTTGGGAAAGATTTTCTGACTTTTGATTCAAATCCTCCGAAGAGTAAGTGGTCAAAAAGTCTGTTGAAAAAGGTATATCTCTGGTTTTGTAAGTCTCATTTAGTTCATCATAGTCATAAGAGGCTTGCATTTTTTCAAGATATTTTCTTTTTGCCTTTTCCATTTCTAAATCCTCTTCTGCTCCTGTGAACCTCATTAGTTGTATGTACCCTTTTCCCATTAATTTAAAATCATATAACTGGGTAGCAGTTACCTTTTCAAGAATGTGAGGATTCTCAAAACCAAGACCTTCAAAGGAATAGGGATTGTAAAAGCGTGTTTTTGTCACACCCCGCTAAAGCGGAAACACGAGGTGTTACAGCAAAAGGTCTCATAGCACAAGGTAATAGAAAATTTCCAACCATAACAGATAATTTAAATTAAGATCAAGTTACAATAATCCAAATACAATACAGAAATTAAATATTGTCTTTGACATGAAAATAAAAACAATTGATTGGAAATTTGTTTCATGATGTCCACACATGACATGCTCTTATGTCTAAGACCTATCGAGGGTTACCTGAAAGGCATGAACAAAAGAAGGGTCAACTACGAGAGTTGGTGAGTACACATGTTTTATATGCACAAAATAAAGCTTTAATGCAACAATAATAAAATATAGTGTTGGGGGTTTTGGGCCCAACACTTTTGTAAGGATGGAAACTTTAAGTCCAACCGAAATTTTTAGTATGATTACAGTTTATTGCCCAATTTGATACGCATGGTTTTTGAGTATACAATTGATGTTTTACTAATCTTGAGCCATTTCCAATCCTATCGACATGCTGTGCCCGAATATAACCTAACGCCTATGTTAAATGACGTTAGTAGATGGTAAAGTACACCTAAGTTCGTCAACCATAAGTGGGGGATGTCGACCCCAAATAGCGCTACCTACAAGTACCATAGGCCCCTTTAGTGAGGTTAATGGATAATGTCTAGTTGAGGAACTTTTATTAATAAGAACTCAAGTACATCAAATAAAATTTACCATAGTGCGTAGTTTAAATGTTTATGATGGCAATAACAATAAAACATTTATATTCATGCTTTCACCCCAAATATTTGAGTAAATATATTTAAAAAGGGGTTGTGAACACTCACCTTGTGTTGAAGCTTTGCAAGTAATTGTGAGTCCTATTAGTTCTTTAACTCGTCGACGCACCCTTTTCCTATTATGTTTAATGTCCACCGTAAGGTCCTTTTTAGAGTAATACTCTTTTTAGAGGTATTATGTTAATGTTTGTAGTGTTTTAAGGTCTTTATAATTCTTGCTTTTATAACGTGGAATATCTTTTAAATAACCGCATATAGTTGTTATTTTTAATTTCTATTTATTTTTATTTTATACTTATCAGTAGTGTATTTACGAATATATATATATATATATATATATATATATATATATATATATATATATATATATATATAGATTTTAAACAAGCATCACACATATATATACCTCTTTTATGTAGAACTTGTCTTAAAGTATAAATAGGGGTACAAGTAACATGCTATATATATATATATATATATATAATTTTTTTAAAAAAAAATATAGACACGCAACCTTAGTATATTTATTTATGACTAACTTTGATGATGCATGAATGCATTATAAAATTATTTTCTTTTATAAGAATGCATAGATATATATAATATGAGTATATCTTTAGTTTTTTTTACATATTACTACGTAATAGTATATTTTATAGTTTTTAGAATCATACACACACACACATGCATAAAATCGTATATATATATAATATCCATATACATGGTTTTGAAATTATTAAGTATCTTTTATACATACAATAGGTAGATACTTGCATGCATGATTATATATTGTAAGTCTTTATACATTTGCAATCCTTGGTTATTACCCATCATTTTCACCAATCTTTTTCATTAAGAAGAGTAAAGATAACCACATGCATGCTTCTTGCCTTACAACATTTGGTAGGATTAAATCCATACATCAAATGGTAGGATAAAGTCCTTTAATAGGATAGTTACATGCATGTTTTTATAAGAGTTAACCACATGAATGTTTCTTTCCTTACAACATTTGGTAGGATTAAATCCATACATCAAATGGTAGGATAAAGTCCTTTAATAGGATAGTTATATGCATGTATTTATAAGTTGATCTTCTTGAGTTTTTGATATATGTATTCAAGAAGATAATAAGAGAAAAAGATGATGAAGATGATGGATTTTGCAAGGGATAACAAGTGTACAAGAGCTAGTACTAAGGGTTGGTGATTTTACCTTCAAGATAGCTCTCTTTCTTGAAGAAAAGAAGTGGCTCCTTTTTTATCTTCTTGAGTATTCTTGAAGATGCAATTTAGAGAGAGAGAGAGAGGGAGAGATCTAGCAAGTGAGGAAAGGATGCAAAAGTGAAGGAGATTGATGTGGTATTTATAAAAGAAAAGAAGGAGAAGAGGGGGGGGGGGTGAGGTGGTGATGATTGTGATGGTTGAGTGTGGGTTTGGGTAAAATGATGGAGTTTGACTCTTATATTTTAATATTATTATTATTAATATTATTATTATCATTATTATTATTATAATGTAAGATAAACATATTTACTATGTTTATTATTACATTACATTTTTTTTATAATGTACATAAAAATGTACTTGCTACTTATTAATTTTTACGTAAATATTATGGACATTTATACACATAATATGATTTCTAGGTGAGACACCGGAATTTTTGAAAGAACCAGGACTTTTATTTATTTACTTAAGCTACGAAGGGTAATTCTAATTTATCGTAATCCTATCGAATTCAAATTCAAAGTATACAGGACAGACCTTTTTTTTATGATTTGGTGACAGTTGTCACAGTCTCCCCTAGTTAAAGAAATTTCGTCCCGAAATTTACTTGGGGCTACCATCAATAAAGAGGTGGGGATACTTATGTCTTATGTAATCCTCACATTCCCAAGTATATTCGGGTCCGTGTCTCGAATTCCACCGGACCTATAAAATGGGAATCTTGCTTCGTCTGAGCTGTTTGACTTTTCGGTCTAAGATCTCGATTGGTTCCTCCGTGAAGCGCAATTGCTCGGTTACTTGACTTTTCGGACAGGCATTTCTTGAGGTTTGATATGTGGAAGGTATTATGAATAGCGCTCAACTCCGATGGTAGATTGAGTTTATATGCTACAGGACCAACCTTCTCAGTAATTTCAACGGGTCCAATATATCGAGGACTTAATTTTTCTTTCTTCACAAAACGAATAATGCCTTTCCATGGGGATACTTTCAAAAGCACTTTGTCCCCGACTTGAAACTCTATGGGTTTTCTCCGATTATCCGCATAACTCTTCTGGCGATCTCTTGCCGTTTTGAGTTTTTCTTTGATGATGGAGATCTTATAGGTGGTTTCTTGAATAATATCGGGTTTGATTAGTTGTCGATCACCAACTTCTACCCAGCTCAAAGGAGATCGGCACTTATGCCCATACAGTGCTTCATACGGGGCGCACTGTATGCTGGTGTGTTGGTCCCGAATGGATACTACAACAACAAATGTTTGTAGAAGGGGGGGGGGGTGAATACAAACTTTAGCAAATTAAAATTTAAGAGACACGCGGTTTACTTTTATATAATTCTTATTGATATGAATCAAGAATTACATGAACTAGATGCGAAAAATCTAAGTTCAATAAAAGGTGGCAACTAAATTTGTCTAACACATAGACTGAGCTAATCTTAAACAACTTATGTCTAAGATGTTCAACACATGAACAAGTTTGTTATATTGAAAATTAGATGCTAACTCTTCTAGTTCTCAAAAAATGAGATTTCAGTATTCAACTATCTATTCGCTTACTTAGCATATTTCTATGCATGAGTATATATAAGCAAGGTGTGTCCGGGTTGGTGAAGAGAGAAGGAGACAAAGATACTTGGTTTAATAATATTATAATAGATAAAGGTAGTGGGTGGAAGGTAGTTTAACTTTACACGCAAAGTGTGTAAAGTAAACATACTTTTCAGTAATGAGTTTACCCACTATATATTATTATATTATTAAATTACTACCTTTATGTCTTGAGAAAGTAAACTTCTCCTTCCATGCTTGTGCTTTAATCAACACCATGCTTTCTGAAGATTTGACTTTACCAAGTATGGAGTTGCCAGCCATACTTAACATCATATCTTCGAGATCTTCTCTTCAAAAGTATCTTTCTCCTTATCCAGGGGATAAAGATCTATCCTTTTTGTTTCTTTGCAGATACAAAAAGTGCTAAGTAATTTTACAAAGAAAGATCTAAGGCATAATAAGAACAACACATGTTCTGCCTTTGACTAAAGAAAATATTACATAGAAAAGTTATTAACTGAGATATAGAATAATGACTCAGCTAATAGACACTGAACTGCAAATGTAAATTTGCTCTGCTAAGGTTAAATGTGAAAGACTCAGCTGACTAGATTTGCTTAGCTAATCGAAATGCTCAGCTAATAATACAAATCAAGGTATAGCTAACAAACTGATCAAACTAAACTGTCAGCTGATCCCAAGGGCTCAGCTAATCGTTTGAGTATGATCAGCTTAGGAAGGAAAGATTGGATAAGTAGTAAATACCTTATCTGACAGATGGGAGGCATCAGCTGATCAATGTGATTGTGTCAGTTGATCCTTGATAGCTCAGCTGATCTTGAAATTTTCCTCAGCTGATGATTTTGGACCATCAGCTGATCCATTGTAGATCCTCAGCTGATGCTTCTTGACTTGTCTTTTCTTCTCAACTGATCTTCCTGAAGCTGGTCCTTTGGCTGATACTCGGTGTTCAGCTGACACAATGATTCGTCAGCTGACATTTCTTACTTAGAAATTCTTTAAGTCTAAGATGAAAGACAACACATGTTTTTCATCAATCTAAGTCCAAAACTGAATATATGGTTTTGTTAACATCAAATCCTATTTTACTTAATAGACATGTTTGATTTAGGTTTGATATTGCTATCTCCCCAACATGGTGTGATAGCTGTTATTGTATGAGAACTCAGCCAAGGGTAGATGAGTATCCCAACTCCCTCCAAAGTCTATCACACATGCCCGTAACATGTCCTCAAGGGTTTGTATGGTTCTTTCTGTTTGCCCGTCGGTTTGTGGGTGGTAAGCTGTACTTAGGTCGATTCGAGTTCCTAATGCTTTTTGCAATGATTGCCAGAATCGTGATGTGAACCGACTGTCCCTATCTGAAATGATTGAAATAGGCACACCATGACGTGCCACAATCTCATTGACATATATTTGGGCAAGCTTTTCCATCTTGTAATCTTCCCTTATTGGGAGAAAATGTGCAGACTTAGTAAGTCTATCTACTATGACCCATATGGCATCGTGAGTTCTTGTCGTTCTTGGCAGCTTGGTGATAAAGTCCATTGTGATTTGTTCCCATTTCCATTGAGGGATTTCGGGAACCACATGCATGCTTCTTGCTTTACAACATTTGGTAGGATTAAATCCATACATCAAATGGTAGGATAAAGTCCTTTAATAGGATAGTTACATGCATATGTTTATAAGTTGATCTTCTTGAGTTTTTGATATTTGTATACAAGAAGATAATAAGAGAAAAAGATGATGAAGATGATGGATTTTGCAATGGATTACAAGTGTACAAGAGCTAGTACTAAGAGTTGGTGATTTTTACCTTCAAGATAGCTCTCTTTCTTGAAGAAAAGAAGTTGCTCTTTTTTTTTATCTTCTTGAGTATTCTTGAAGATGCAATTTAAAGAGAGAGAGGGAGAGATCTAGCAAGTGAGG
This sequence comes from Pulicaria dysenterica, assembly GCA_947179395.2. Classification (NCBI taxonomy): domain Eukaryota; kingdom Viridiplantae; phylum Streptophyta; class Magnoliopsida; order Asterales; family Asteraceae; genus Pulicaria; species Pulicaria dysenterica. The sequence goes on from OX359292.1 coordinate 80,523,483, forward strand.
AAAGGATGCAAAAGTGAAGGAGATTGGTGTGGTATTTATAGAAGAAAAGAAGGAGAAGAGGGGGGGGGGGGGGGGTGTACGGCCGAAAGAGGGGGGGGGTGAGGTGGTGATGATTGTGGTGGTTGAGTGTGAGTTTGGGTAAAATGATGTACTTTGACTCTTATATTTTAATATTATTATTATTAATATTAATAATAATATTATTATTATAATGTAAGATAAACATATTTACTATGTTTATTATTACATTACATTTTTTTTATAATGTACATAAAAATGTACTTGCTACTTATTAATTTTTACGTAAATATTATGGACATTTATACACGTAATAGGATTTCTAGGTGAGACACCAGAATTTTTGCAAGAACCAGGACTTTTATTTATTTACTTAAGCTACGAGGGGTAATTCTAATTTATCGTAATCTTATCGAATTCAAATTCAAATTATATAAGACAAACCTTTTTTTTTTATGATTTGGTGACAGTTGTCACACTTTTGGTTTATTCAAATAGATGGTTTGATCTGTTTGACCTCTTTTGACGAGCTTGTCCTCAAGATCTTTAATCTTTGATTACAACTCATTTCTTTCATTGAATATAGCATCATATTTAAGGACATGTTCATTGCACTCTCGTTCAGTAGCTTTTACTTTGTCTGTTAAGTTAGTTATTTCAAGACCTAGTTTAGATACATGTCCCTAACATTGTTAAACATTCTTTTGATATCTCTGTGTTTTTCAAAAGCTGTTCTTCTAATTTCTTAATATCTTTTCTTTCTTTAATTAACTTGTCTATTTGCATTTGGAAAGAATCAGATATAATTTGAATTTCAGAACGAAAATCACATACCTCGTTCTCAGACGCTGAGACATCGACATTTTCAGCTTCATTATCAGAATCTGATACTCCATCTTCCGTAATATCGCACATGAGGGCTATGTTTTCTTCTTCGGAGTCTGAGTCAGATACCACCTGCCATGGATCCTCTTTCACTATCAAAGCTTGTTCAGTATCCTGCTGTTGATAGTATAAAGCCTTTCGCTTGTAATAGTTGTAGTCCTTCTTCACTGTTTTCTTGTACTCTCGAGCAAAGTGGCCAGATCTACCGCATTTGTAACACCTATGCAAATCAACATGTGTTTTCGACTCTCCATGTTTGAACTCAGGAGCAGGAGATTTCTCATAATGAATTTTATCTTTACGCTTTACACCAGAGGAAGTTCTCAACTTGTTGGAAGATGATTTCTTTTTCAGAAACTTACGCTTGAGCTTGGTAAGAAGAGCTTTGGTTTTCAACAGCTCGGCTAATCCATCATCTTCCACTTCTTCGACAACCTCAGCTTCAGATGACGAACTAGATTCAATCACTTTAGCTTTCAAACTCTTTGAACTTCTTTTGTGTCTTTTCTCAGCCACAAGAGCAATGGGATCAGCAGTTTGAGCTTTTGCCAAGTGCTTCAACTTCTTAGCCTGAGCTTTACTTTCATATTGACTCAAATCTTCGTAGATCACGTGAATTGATTGAGTACTCAGATCTTTATTCATTCTGATGAAAGTAGCAAAACTGTCTCATTCGGGTCCATGGTTATTCAAGAACCTGATGTTGATGTCATTGTTATCTCTAGTAATCGTGTTCCTCTTCATCTCATTTAACAAATCAGTAAATCGCATGTAGGTTTCTTCCAAAGTCTCACCATCTCTAGCTTTAAACTCATCATAAGCCGATATGAGTTTATTAACTTTAATTCTAGCTCCCAAAGTTGTACCCTGAAAAATTTAAGCTAATTCTTCCCACATGGCCTTACCAGATACCAAAGTATTAATGTTTGTGTAGATATCATCGATTACACCTTGTTGGATATAGGTAATAGACTGCCTATCCCCTTTTGCTCTAAGTTTCTCTGCTTCGGTGTATGTGTCTGGTTTCTTAGCCTCACGTTTGGCTATAATAGGTGGATTGTTGTTAGGATTTCCTTCAATCTCCACAATAAACTCTGCTGGACCATTGTGCAAGGATTCCAAAATCATATCAGCATTATCATGATTTTTGATGAATTGAAGAAACCGACTCTTCCACTGTGAGTAGCTGCTATGAGAAAGAAGAACTGGGGGCTTGGTGTCGGAACCCATGATTAAGGATGTTTGAGAATTCATCTTGCTGTAAAAGTGATACTGTGAAACGGATCTTTGAGTGGAAGGTAAAGGTGATGTAGGGATTGGGATTCGGAATGATTGTGGAATTCTAATCGTAATTGAAATTGCGATTGGGTAATCGTAATTTGAATTGCGATTGAGTAATTGTAATTGGAATTGCGATTGGGTAATTGTTGTAGGACCGGCTGGGGGACGGGGTTCTAAACTAAACTAAAACACCCTAATGCTAGGACTGATCTAGGATGAGAAATAGTGCGGAATTTCTATTTCCCAAACCTCCTAAGGATTCTAAGATCTGCTTAGGTGTCCGGCACACAGTAACACTAAGAAAACACACAGAGTAGAAACAAGAACAAACTCTAAGAACTCACACAGAGATGCTTAAGGCTGCCCTTGAATTCGGATTAAACACACAGTATACGTTTACGAGGCTTAAAGTCGCGATTTAGTAGGCTTAAGGTCATATAAGGTCAATTACGAAGGCTCCCGGTTGATTACTCGATTGATTCGTAGGTTACCCGCTTGATTCGTCGATTTCCCTTGATTACCCGCGAACTCTCGAAGTTAATCAGTATTTATAGAGTAATTAATTCACTACGCACGTAATGTATCACACTTCGTACGAAGTGTGTCCAGTACGCACGTACTGGTTAGTTTAATAATAATTAATTTCATTTTAACCGACCTAATCACTACGCGCGAGTTGAGCTTCACTACGCACGTAGTGGACTCACCACGCACGCAGTGAACACATCACGCACGTGATGAACTTTCACACACACTTAAACTTCCAAACTCACATCAACACATGATTAAGTACTTGTAAGCTTAAGATAATCACATAGAATCACTAAGAATGTATAAACATGCAAACCATTAATCAAAACACATTTGAATTAATATTTCAAGTAAACATGTATATATTGGATTGATATGAACTAGGGATTTACAATTTTGCACCAACAATTGTAGTTGGCAATTAGGATTGGAATGATAAAATACGGAAACTCAAAATACTATCAAACTACAATTGCACATACAATTGCAAATTCAATTAGTAAATGCGATTGATTGCGGAGAATGTGATTGCTCAAATGCGATTACTCAAATACAATTGTATGCAAAATGCGATCCAAACTTCAATTGTCAAATACAATTCCTCAAATGTGATTCAAATGCAAATACGATTGCCCAAATTCGATTCAAACTACAATTATAAACTACAATTGCATTCAAATACGATCCATATGCAAATTCGATTAAGACTCAAGTCTAACTTCAATTGTGGTACTACGATCAAAATATCAATATGAATTACAATTAGGAAGAACAAATGCGATTGGAACCTTCGCCGAACAAAACCCCAAAAATATATCTCTAATTAATATGCTTTCTCACTTGATATCCAATGGTAACCTTCAAAAACACTATCAAACATGAATCCTTTACTCAATTTCAATCAAACCCAAGTCAAGGCAGCCCAATCCACAAAAAAAGTTTCAAAAGGATTAAAACAGGCTATGCGTAACTATGAATAAGAACAACAGATCTAAACAAAAACTCACTTTTTGAATCCACTACTGTGCTCTGATACCAATTGTATGTTCCCAATTGTATCAAGTATCAATGGTATTGAAGCAAATCCATAATGAATATGTATGAACTTAGTATGAATGTTTGAGAGAGAAACTAAGAACACACCCTTTGATCTGAAATATTGAAATGCTTAATGAATTAGGGTTAGTTACATTGTTTATATACCCATCATGTATTTTCACAATATACCCTATACTTCTAGGAAATACAACTAGAAACAAAACTTAACTAAAAAGATATAATGAACACAACTTGGGTCTAACACATACCATCATAAAAAATGAAACACAATTCCAAGAAAAAGGATTCAGTGATTCACAAATCAAATAAGAAATGATCCTTCACAAATCAAAGACATACGGTTGTAACCTTCAAAATTTTTTTATGGTCACAAACAATAGCAATCACCAACACACCAAAATTGATCATCATTATCAACGAAAAATCAAATTTCGAATCAAACCCAGAATTAGCAAATAAAAGTGGTGCAAAATACCAAAAGATCGCAAACAAACAACTCCATAGAGTTGCCCAAATCTTGGTTACAAAACTGGTTCTCAAACTTACCCAGCCTTGGGTTACAAAACTGGTTGTCAAACTTACCCATCTCTGGGTTACATACAGAGAGATAGAGTTACATATACAGAGAGAGCAAGAGAGTGTGTGCTTCAAAAAAGTGATAGAGGTTTGAGAGAGATTGAGAGAGAGGTGCAACAATAGTGTTGGAAAAGCGAGTTTTAGATCTACGTTACATACAAAGAGAGATAGAGTTGCATACGATCTTGGTTTAATTGCCGGTGTGATAGTGTGATTATTGCATATATATAGCATCAATAAAGAACCATGTCTTAATCAAAGAACCTAAAGAACCAATCTGGACCTTTATATTAATTTGATCAATGGCTCATATTAATTTGTGGCAAAATTGTAATTATCATATACTAATTTATAATTAAAAGGGCAAACATGTAAATTCTTTTCCTCCCACCCCCATGTTCACGATAACCTACAGCTCCCCCAATTCAAGTTTAAAAAAAATACATCTCAGAATTTTAAATGATCATAACTATTTAAGTTTTTTGAATTTAAACAAAAAAATTATACCAATATTTTAGTTTTTTAATTCTCTTTCAATCAAGACCACTCATCCCATATTTTTCTAATTTTTTTTTCAAAATGCAAATTTTGAATATGTAATTTGCATTTTGGGTTGTATTGTAGTGTTATGTATAGATTTTGCATTTTTTTTTAACAACCAGCAATAGATTTATTATGTATCAAAATTGCTTGTACAAGTACACATTAGTAGGGATAAACTCACTGTAATTACATCATTTGACCACATATTATATACCATCAGCTTTCCTTTGATAATTTCCACGCGTCAATCCGCATTTTGTATTATAAAACATTTCCCCGGCAGCTCGTAACCCCTACAACAGACCACAAGTTGTGCGTGAATGGAGCAATGACACTACACGGGTTTTGCGACAGCAGCCTGCCAAGGCGTTATGACCTCACCGAAAACAACTACCGATATAATATCAACGTCGTGGCCACAACGGCAGCGTGTGAATGCAGGAGGCGTTAACTGTACCCACAAAGCTTCAGCATACACCACTGTTGGTGTATTGAATCAAAGCAAAACAGCGACAATATAATGGAATCGTAACAAGGAACAGCTTGTTCAACGAATCACACTCGTAGCAACAGTTCAGTATCGGCGGCAATGCATTCCTTGCAGCAAACCATCAGCAACAGCAGCGTATTCGCATCAGATGACATCAAGTTCCCAAAGACAGCAACAAAACAACAACATATCAGAGTAAAGTTCCACTGAAGGTAATTCCGAACAGCTCATTGCAACCAACACTAACAAAATAGAGTCCAGCAACTCTCCGTCATCCTAACATTAGTACAGGCCCATTACGGCATCTCCTTGTCGTGGCCGACATCGAACAATTCCCGTTGACAAACTAAAGAACCAAAACAGTGTAAAAAAAAGTCATAGTTGCTTATTAACACGCTCACTATATTGGAGATAAGCAACATTTGACTGAAGAGACTCTAAGGCACAAAGGGGTTACAACATCTGACTGAAGCAACTCAGTGGCTCGACAGGTTTGCATTTTGCATTTTGGGTTGCATTGTAGTTTTGTGTATGGATTTTGCATTTTGAGTTTGAATATGTATTTTGCATTTTGAGCTGCATTTTCATTGAATCATGTTGGGTTTGCATTTTGCATTTTCATAATTTGCATTTTGGAAGCATTTTCATGAACTGCATCTTCATATTTTGCATTTCCGATTTTTTGCATTTTGGAATGAAACCCAGTTTCAAAATGCAAAATCTGCATTTTTGATTTTTGCATTTTGCATTTTGGAATGAAACTCAGTGCAAAATGCAAACTTTGCATTTTTAAAAAAAAAGTTTTTTATAAATATATCAAGTTTGTTCTTGTTTAAAAGAGGACGAAAAATTAAAGCTAATGGTGTAATTTTCTTACTTAAACGCTTAAAACGAACGAGTTATGATCATTTAAAGTTGAGTGAGGTTTTTTTTTTTTTAAATGGGTTTGGCTGGCGGGTGTTGAAGGAGGCGCGTGGGATGACTTCTTTTTTGTTATTTTCCAATTTTGCCCCTATTCATAATGCCACTTGTCATCACCAGGGATGTTCTTTAAGTTCTATGTTTAAGAGAGGTTATTTATATAACCTTACCCTATATATATATATATATATATATATATGAAAAAGTTCATGCGAGAACTATTCTTAGTGCGAGAACCAATCTGAGCCGTCCAATTTCCCCTCTTTCAATGTCATTGCCCACCTATGAATTCCTCACATGCACCCTGCCACACTCTATCCCTCCACGTTCACCATCCATGAAACTTCCCATATCCAAGGAATGACCGAGATTGGTTCTCGCGGTTCTCGCATGAACCGTATATATATATATATGTGTGTGTGTGTGTGTGTGTGTGTGTGTGTGTGTGTAGAGAGAGAGAGAAAGAGAGGTGTCGCGCTGGGGATTTGAAAGCGAGGTGCAATGATGGTGGTTGTGACCTCCGATGACACAATGAAGGTGGTGGTTTTAGAGAGCGAGGTGCAGCGGTGGTGTTGGTTTTGACCTACTCATAACGGCGAACGGTGGTGCTGTTCTACAAGTGTGTCGGCAGATGATGGTGGTGTTCCACAAAGGTTTTGGCGCTGGTCTTCTAGGTTTGCCAACGGTGGTGATTACACCGAGAGGAAGTTGGGTTTTGATGGTGGTCCACATGAGAAGAGGGTATTGAGGGTGGCAGTTTTCTTTTAAAATTAAGAGATAAATAAGAAATAGTGTTTGGTAATAAAAATGAAGTCTAAAAAGTCTAAAATACCGTTATGTCCAATGCACATGAGGGCTTCCAACAACCAAGGGTAACATCTATTAGTCAAAAGTACTAAAAGTGTAACAAAGTGACAAACGTGATGACTTTTTTTGTAATTTTAAAAGTTAAATGACTATAAATGAAATTCATTGACTACCACATGGTCAATTTATGTGATTAACTCAAAAGAATATGAACTTCATTTTGATGTGTGATAATACATGATATTAGGGTTTTCATAACTTAAGAAATCGACGACAAAACATATAGTTTTACGTACGTCTTTATGTAAATGACAACTGGCGATATATGACAGGTATTCGATGGTGACTATGCACTCGTCACTAGCTATATATTACTTGGTTCACATATTAAATCAACAACCTAAATTAAAGATTTAAAGTAGATATATCATATATACCAAAAACGTTCGTACGTATAGTATGTGGATCTTTAAGTATGACATGATCATATATGCCTTTTTCTCCCTCAATAATTGGCTGGCTAGTTAAAGTAGTAGGCAAATGAATGCTTTCATCATCATGTACATTTGTATTAGTTTCACACATAAGCTAGGAACACACTGAAAATCTTTTATTGTCATCAACGTATCCTTGTTAATCTAAATTCTATCACTTTCTTTTGTCATCCATGTTAGCCACTTGTCACACCAGATCCCTCGATCGTTTTAACAAAATTTACGTACGTCTTGGTTCATTTATAACACGTATGCCTGGCCTAAACCCGAGTCTAACACAATTTCTTGTGCCACAAGCGTTTGAATGAAGTGCCACTAATTATAATGATGTTTGTGCAATTTTATCTAGTTAAATTGTAGCATAAACATCAACATATAACTGAAGATTATGATTATGTATATATCTTAATTTGTATATTCTAATTAATTAATTGATATGTAAATTTATGCAAATTAATTCATTAATAAATACGTACATACAATAAATAAAATGATTGTGAAGATCTACAAAAGGTGAGTTTAGGTTACTTTAAAAGGCGTGGGAAGACGTAATAAAGTTAAAGGGTGATGTCTACCAATCTCCCTTTTCGTGATTTTGGGATGTTCTAATTTTTAAAAATGTGCATGTGTGAAAACCAAATACTATATATATATATATATATATATATATATATATATATATATATATATATATATATATATATATATATATATATATATATATATATATATATATATATATATATATATATATATATATGTTAAGAGTTTGAAGGCAATCATGTAAGGGAAAATGATCCGTAATATTAACATTATCTAACTTAGGTGATGTTACACTCATAAACCATTTAAATAAGTAAATACTGAAATGACTAAATTACTCTTTATTAAAGTGGTTTGTGAGTGTAACATCACTTAAATTAAGTGATGTTAATATTACGGGTGATTTTTACATCATTTAATTCTCAAACAATCTAGATTAGGAGATGAACTTAAATTATAAGATTTTTGTTACCCCTGTCATATATACTTTTCTTTTAAGGAGATTTCATGGTGTAAAGGTTTTTTTGAACAAGCCAAACTATATATACTATGTACTTCGGCTGTCTAATCATTTATATGTCTGTTTGTTATCTCTCCATAGCTATCCAAGATATTTACACTTAAACGAAGTGAATCTGATTCTCTTATATATTCGATTTTCTAGACATTCTACGTAGGGCCGTCAATGGATCGGATCATGATCTAGATCCGATCCTGTAACACCGTAAAATACAAGTCATTTTTTTTTTAAATTCACAGCGGAAGTATTGCAATTGAAAATAGTAAAGATAACAACACCCACAAACTTAAAACCAATACTGTTCAACAACACAGTATATCGTTTAGTGTTACAAAAGAGTTCACAAAGATGGCTCATCTTATCTAAAACATAACATCAGAGCGACGGTCAAACTTCCCCTGTACAAACAACCACCTACCGAAGCTCACCAAAACCTGCAACAGAGAGTTAAGGTGGGGAATTAGCACAAAGCTAAGTGAATGGAATTTAAGCCACAGGTAACAATAGCATAATCACAACAATTAACATAGAAACAAGACCCACAAGGACTACTCAAGAGCGGGCACCATGTATCATCAGAGGCACGGCGGCTCTGCAGAGCCTGCAACCCATATGCCGGCCAAGCATAGGTTTACCGAGACTGCTTGCTAACTGGTACAGTTAAACCCCCTCTGCTGCAACAAATGTAACATGGGTTGAACAACCGTACAACCAGAAGCAAACGAGCCTAGCCCACACAAACCGGCTAACCTCCCACAAAGACAGCATGCACACAGTAATCTTCACTGCGCACATATCTTGGACTCGATTGCAATCAATTAACATCAATTCAAACAAACACAATTTCCAATCACCGCACACTCATAGTGCCAATCTCCATACAATCACAGTTTCAATCTCCGTACCATCATCATACCAATCTCCAAGCAATCATATCAGATTAAACAATCTATCGCATGATTAAATAAACGAATCCAGATAATCCTCATAATCATAACTAATACCACCAGTGAGTTAAAGTCCACTCACTTGCGTCCTCGACCAATCCAAAATCCACACTCAGTTGTCTTATATCACTGAGTCTTTGAGTCCCCTGAGAATACAATATAAACAAGTCAATAACTCAAATCATAATTAACTCCAAAAGTCAAATCAATTCGCAAACAGATCAATGCTTAACCGTTTCACCTAACATGCATAACCAACAAGAAATACACTCTAAACCATTTGAAATATCATAATATATGATACTAAACACGTAGCAATCAACAAGGTATTCATAAACTTCATCTATCTCCAATTAATCCGTAAACGGTCAAAAACCCAACCCGTTAAACTTCATAATACCAAACCAGCTTGAAACATATCAAATACCATTTAGGAGTGCTTCATAAATCATATGAGACATATAGAAATCAACGGATCATAAACTCAGGCTATCTAACATCATTTCACTAATTAAGCATGCAATTAGCATACAGAATCCAATCTTGAAGCATCATTAGTAAACCCTCTCATATATACCATATAATCAGAACTTAACTCATTTAAGTTAATCACACAGATCATAAGCAACATACAATTCTTAACAGAACATGTTTCATCATCTAAATCATTCATATATATATCCTAAATCATGCATGAATATCTCAACATCATACAACAACAAACTGAATTAACATCCGAGGCACTACGCACGAAGTGTATTCACTGCGCACGTGCTGAACGCACTACGCACGGACTGGACAAACTACGCACGTAGAGAACTCAAATACACTTAACATGTTTCACACTACGCACGCAAAGGACACTGGTACGCACGGAGTGGACCACACTACGTGCGACCAAAACTCATCGACTTCATCTTCTTCATCATGCACTTCGTACGAAGTGGAGCCACTACGCACGGAATGGACTTCACTTCGCACGGCTAAAACTCAACTTTTCAAGAACTTCTTAACCAAAACTCGACATACACAACACATAACTTATCATGCTAAGTAACTCGAAATCAGTATATAACTTCAATAGAACATGATATAATAAGAACACAATTCGGATTAAACAAAACCCACATGAATCTTGAACCCTAAAAATAATAAATGGGTTTTTGCAAGAACACCCCATAAGCTTCAAGAATCAACTCAAATATACATAAACTTACTTGTATAAGGCAGCAAATCAGCAACAAACACAATAATCAAGAGATGGAACAAGCTTTCTTTGAAGAGAAGAACACATACACACACAACACATACTTCACATTGAAGTAAATAAGAGAAATTGACTTCTAAAGTCAAATATAAAGTCTAGGGTCAGCTGGGAATTTAATCAAATAACACACAGTATCAAATACAGATATCTAACATACAGGAACCTAATTAAAGCGGTCCTATTCAATTAATAAACACGCAACGAGGTATTATTCGGGACCCTCGTATAAAATCGAATCATATGGTCCACTAACATATAAAAATATTAAAACTAATATTTTCACCTCATACCTTGCGGTCCAATTAAAATCATCATATAATCAAAAATAACAATTAAATAACAAACAAATAATCAATTACACAAACAATTAAATATAATTAATAAACAAATAGTTTACCATCTCACGTAAATTACCATCTCACGTAAACTACCTCATACCTTGCCGACCACCCCCACCGCCGCCGCCACCAACGCCGCCGACCACCGCCGCAGACTGCAGCCGCCGCCGACCACCGCCGCCGCCGCCCACCGCCGCCGCCGCCGCCCACCGCGCCGCCGCCGACCGCCGCCGCCGACCACCATACCACCGCCGCCGCCCACCGCCGCCGCCGCCGACCACCACCGCCGCCGCCTACCGCCGCCGACCACCGCCGCTGACCACCAGCGCCGCCGACCACCGCCGCCACCGCCGCCGCCGCCGACCACCGCCGCCACCACCGCCGGCCACCACCACCGCCGCCGCGGACCACCGTCGCCGCCAACCACCGCGGTAGGGTGGGGTAGGGTGGGGTGGGGTGGGGGTAGGGTAGGGAGGGGTGGGGGTGGGGGTAGGGTGGGGTGGGTGGGGTAGGGTACGGTGGGGTAGGGTAGGGTAGGGTGGGGTAGGATGGGTAGGGGTGGGGTAGGGTGGAGTGGGGTAGGGTGGGGTGGGGTAGTGTAAGGTAGGGTGGGTGGGGTAGGGTAGGGTGGGTTGGGTAGGTAGGGTAGGGTAGGGTGGGGTGGGGGTAGGGTGGGGTGGGGTGGGTAGGGTGGGTTAGGTGGGGTGGGGTGGGGTGGGGGTGAGGTAGGGTGGGGTGGGGTTGGGTGGTGTGGGGTGGGGGTGGAAGAGTTATTTGATATATTTATTATATAAATAAAATTAAATTAATAATATTAAATGGGTCGCTCCGGGTCATGATCCATTAATTATTGATCCAATTCAAATCCAACTAAATGGATCTCAATGTTATTGGATCAGATTCAAATCCAATTAAATGGATCAGCGGGTCAGATCAGATTTTTAAACGATCCGATCCGATCCAACACATTGACAGCCCTAATTCTACAACTAGACGTACAAAATAATGTATAATAGTAATTGGGGGATATATAGTTATGTACTACAGTACTAGATAGTAGATGGGCCGTACATATTAATATATTATAGGAGAACGGGCCGGGCTCTATGAAGTTAAGTATTTCGACTATATAAGGTTATTACGAATAAATATGTTGGATGGATGTTTTAGATTATGTTTAGAAAATGATTTTAGATTTATCATATTTTTGTCTAGTAGATAATCTGATTGAAGTGTTTAGTAAAAAAAATAAGGTTAAATATCAATTATTTGCATGTTGATGCAGACAACATAGACTTAAGCATCACCTCCTCACCCACATAAAAAAAACACTAGGAATCATTTTAAAATCAAAAATGGAATGCCCTCATACTTTTTCTTTCTATTTCATCATTCTACTCACTACAACATGACATATGGACTCCACTAATCATCTTTCCTCATCGTATCCATTGATTTTAAAACTTATGATGATCTTGTGAATAGGTGAATAGGAGAATAAGTAGGAGGATAAATTAGGTAGATATATCATCTCTCTTAGTCTATTACCAAACGGTTAAAAACCGATTATCTGATTATGATTGTTAATCAAACAACATTATTCAATTCAAACACTATTATTTTATAATATATTTTATTATAACTGATTATATTATTCTAATCAGAACTCAAAATTGGATTCATGTTAATGAAGTGAAATCAATCGATCATTTATAGGGATGGCAACGGGGTCCGGGGTGTCGGGGATCGCTCTTCCCATCCTCATCCCCGTTCCACACAGTGGCGGATCCAGGAAATCCGTTCAATGGGGGCAAGACTTGGGATAAGAAATTTAAAAAAATAATTTTGTTATACATATCGAAAACGGGTCGGGTTTTTTTCCCGCTGAACTTTTTTCTCCATTCTCATGCTATATAATATTTTCTTAATCTATACTATTATTCTTATGTACTATTTAACAATTAACAAATACCACAATTAAATAATTAGTAGCCCAAATACCTTAAATCAGATAACAATAACCATGATTATATAGAATATAATTATATATTTATATAATGCCTAAATTTTAATAGACTAGGATTTGTGGCAGCATACATAAAAATTACAAATAAAATATATCTACTTACCTAACCTCATAAAGTGTTTACCATTGCTCTTGAGTGTCTGATAGGCAACGGGTTTTGGGGGCATGGGTAAAAGGGGATGGGGGCCTCAAGTTATATAAATAATAAATTAAGCTTTCCTTTTCACATTCTTGCACTGTGAGTATGAAGTTTACCTGGATCTATTGGGGGCCTAGGACCCCATTGCTAACACACTGGATCTGCCAGTGGTTCCACACCCCCAGTCCCCATCCCCGCCGGGTAATTGACTTGCATCCCCATCCCCATCCCCGTCGGGTTTCGGGGATCCCCGCGGGGAAACGGGGATTTTCTTCGTCTACAAAATCGATTTTTCTAAATAGATATAAATGAGAATTTTCATACAAAACTAGAATTACAAATCTAACTTAACCTTCCGAATCAGTTATCAAAATGTAATCAATCAAGTATTTTAATAGTTTCGTTAGATATGCAATATTCTTGATAAAAGACATGATATATTTACTTATTCGTTGGATAATACACATAACATTATAGATCAAATAGATAATTTCTCTAGCATATATGTTTATGAAAGACGCTTATAATACTTATATTGACGATTATACAAAATTATATTAGTAATTTCATCATATTAGTTTTTCGTTCTCTATGTTTGATAAATCAGATGAAACAATCATGTATATTCAAACAAAAAACAATCTTATTAATATGCCTCTTAATGTAGAAGTTAGATTCGACACAAATGGATATTTATATGAGAAATTTTACTTTATATATATATATATATATATATATATATATATATATATATATATATATATATATATATATATATATATATATATATATATATATATATATATATATATATATATATATATGTGTGTGTGTGTGTGTGTGTGTGTGTGTGTGTGAGTGTGTATATAATATGTGCGGGTTCGGGGTCGGGGTCGGGGAACCGAGGTATCCCCATCCCCGCCCCCATCCCCGTTTCTAAGTTCGGGGAATCCCCGTCCCCGTCCCCGTCCCCGTCCCCATCCCCGGTCAACTCGGGGATTCCCCGGTCAAATCGGGGTTGGAAAACGGGTTCCTCATCGAGTACGAGGTTTTTTGCCATCCCTAATCATTTACATCCCAAAAGATTTAGAAGATAAGGAGGAACAAGCTAATTAAAAAGCAGAAGGGACCGAATCTTGTTGTGGGGATTTGAAGTCTTCCCCTCATTAAATATTGTGTTTTTCTTGTGTAACTAAATTAACTAGAAAAAATTATAAATTAATGTCATCTTTTTATATAAGAAAAAGGTTTGTCTAATGTGTGATATATGGCAAATCTTGAAGCTCTAAGATTCTCTAGACATTTACAAAAATATATAAAAAATATTTAGGAGAATAAATGAATACATGAAACTTAAAATGCATATGTCTTTTGATCATAAGTTAGATAAAGCTACAAAATATAACTGCTTACTAAAATTGTGTTTAAAACAATATTTTGATTATATCCAAATTCATGTTCTATAAGATATTAAAAATAATATGAACCTAATCTATATGCAAAAGCCATGGATATATATATATATATATATATATATATAACCAAGAAAAATAAAAAAGTTATAATTTTATATCTATCTTTAAAATTTTTTAAACGGCATTCATCAGATGACATTTATATTGATTATAATTTTTTAACATCTTCTAAAATTTAAATCTAAAATATAATAAAAGACTAATTTTAAAAAATATTAGATGATCTGAATCATTCATTAACAAATTAATCTCAGTCGCTAATTTTTTTAGTTCTAAAATTTTGATTTTAGCTTTTTAAAGTCAAACTAATATAAATTAGATAAAAGATCATCATTAATTATATCAATGATAAATATCAAAAATTATCTTCAATATTTAACCTTCTCTTTAATATATATCTAAATAATAGGATTATATTGTCATCATCATATTCAGAATTTTTTTTAATATATATCAAAATAAGAAAATAACTAATTACGGAGAAATATATATTTTTATTTGGATTAGCTACTTTAACATCGTTTATAGATATTTATTTGGATTAATTATTTTAAATGTCTTCATCGTTTATATTACGGGGTGCTTACATCTCTATAGATTTGGGTTTCTTTTATATTATTTTAACTTATTTATTTGTAATTTTGTTTTCTATTATGATTATTTATTTTATTTTGTGATACTATTTATATGCATGATATTTGTTATTAATATATGCATTTAAACATGGTATATTATTTGTTTATATCTTTTGTATGCTTTACAATTATTTTGAAATATAGAAAGATTTAAAATTAATTTTAATCATCCCCGTTTTTATATACGGGGTGTTAAACTAGTACATTTAATATTAAGAATAAATAATGAGTATATAATTATACGGCGTAGTTCAAGGCAACATCACAGGGCAGTATCTTTGATTGCAAGCATTCCTTCTGTATATTAATGTTTTATTGTCAGTATGGAAATATTCTCTTCTTTAATTTTACTAATTTTAATTTAACTTACTGATTTAATCAAGGTAATTAATTACATTAATCCCCAAATAAAATACCCTACGTGGGTTCCCCTTGCCTTTTCTTAATTTACTATTTCAATCCTTTTTAGGGTTCGATCAATTCTGTGACAAAAAAGAATGACAAGCATTTGATAAACAAGTCATAGTAGAAATGCGTGATTAATTATTAATTAGTGTAACCGGTATAAATTTTATTTTAGTTAATGATAATCAAGTCCTATTAGAAATACAAAACTAACACAAACAAAAACGACCCGAACTCAATCTGAATTTGATAGCCGGCTTACTTTTTAGTAATTCTGACTCTTTTCATACTTTTACGACTACACCAACACTCTTTGTGCTTATATTTTCGTTGGTGTTTTTTATGTCACCAAGTTGTTTTAGTGTAATGGTAATTATAGATTACCAATGAAGTTTAAATTTCGATTTTATATCTACCAATTAAAAGGTGCGAAGTACACACATGCATAAAACGAATTTGTTTGTATAATTTCTAACTATATTATCTTTCATAAATAATTAACAGGAAAGTAAATAATTCTTTTTGAGATTATTTTGCTAAATGTAATACATATAAATCTACAAGAATCGAGTGAAACATTTGTTAAAAGTCAAAAGTATGCTTCATGTCATTTTTGCTGAAGTTCATGACATTGATACCATGAGTCTTACTAGCTAGTCGACATGTCAATGGGGTTTAGCCCATTTGGTAAGACGCTCTCCTTTCTCGGAAGAGGTTGGGGGATCAAATCCTGCTAATTGCAGTGGGTTGGAGGTTTTCCTTTAGGAGTTTTCTCCATGGAGTGAAGGTGTGGTGTCAAACCTTGGTTACAACCAAATAACGATGGGTGGTTAAAAACCCATCACCAAGCAATTCGAACCCACACTGAAGAGCGGGGAAGTGTCCCCATTTGCCGGTAAAAAAAAAACTAGTCTACATGTTTAATTTATTTAAATATTATCTATTTTACATAATCAAACAAATTCTATCTCATTTTTATACATGCAAATTTCATCTTAAACCTCAATAAATGTAATTTATATCTTATTATCTCATGATTATGCTTATAGAGTTGTGTTCAATATAGTCCATATAAAAAACATAGTCCTAAATGCTAATATTTAATCATATGTGATTCAATATAAAGTCACATGTGATTCACTATACAATCACATGTGATGGTAAAATCATTACATGTTAATTACGAATATGCCACTCAGCCCAAATTTTTAAAATTCAATCTGGACCATTGATGGGGCTGATCCAAGGGCTAAGATTAGTCCCTCAAGACTATATTGAACATTTCTCTATGCTTATATAAATAGAACAATGAATGTTGTTTACATAAAGAATAAAATATTATCCAAAACATAATCAGAACAAATATGTGACAAATTAAAGAAAATCAGTGTCCATTTTATCAAGAAGTAGATGGAATTCCAAGATATTCTATCAAATGGTACCATATATAGTTTCATTCTTTCTAGTACTCTAGGTTATGTTTTATTCATTTATTTTGGTATATATAATAATAGTGAAATGAATGTGCTGTTAATAATACATATGGTTAACTTATATCCATAAATCATTTAAATGTGAAGTAAATATATAATTATTATTTACATATTTAACTCCTTTATAATATAGTTTACTTTTTTGAATAGTTTATAACCATTAATAACAATCTCATTAGCTGTAATAGATTATTTGCACCTTTTGCACCTTAATTAATAGATATCCAAATTTTTATAAACTTTTTTAAAACGAAGAGATCTATTAACTAGCAACGTGCTAGCATGAAGCAACACAACCAAACGTTACAACAAACACTAAGATTAAGACAGGTTACAATCACACTTGTCTATCATAAAAAACAAATTAAACAGGCCTGAGTTGTCATTGATTCTCCCATGCGATATCCAAAAGAAAGAGTGCTTGAATCTCATAGATAACAGAATACTTTAGATTGACAAACACATTAAAAACCTGACTATTTCTGATTATCCACAACACCTACATGTATAAGTAAAAGACATCAATAAAGTAAATGACTCGAGACTTGGACAATAACTCATTACACTTTAAAATCTATATCTATATATATTAAAAGAAAACCATTATTGAGAAAGTTTCCTTATATAAGAATTCAATTAACCAATCAAAACCATTCATTCCTCAATTTTGACCAAAATTTTTTATTTTGACTTTCACAATTGGAATAATTAATTTAGAAGAGTAATTGTAGCTAATTATGAGGGAATTACATAAATTTTATAAGGGGTGTTTTTTATAAATTATATATTTCTATTTAATGAATTTATTTAATCGTATACATTTATAGTTTTTATTTTATAACTTTTAATACATAATGATTGGTATATATATTTATAACCATATCATTTTTATCTACGTTTTGATGTATTTTACCGTAATCTGACATAAAGTTTTTAATTTTTTTATTAGTAAAAACGTTTATTCCATAACAATTGAAACAAGTTAGTTACTTTATTTATTTTATGTAACTCAAAATGTAATGACACTAACTTTTCCTTAATGAGAATAAGTATTTTCTTGCTTACCTTCTTTATAAAACTCGTGAACATATTTATAGTTAATTTATATGTTATGAATCACTAATTCAGTAATTTTTTATGACATAATATTATTTAGAGTACACGAGAATATATCTACCTAGATTAGTGAGGTATAACACTTTTTTATGGGATAATCTATGTTTTCGAATCCCTAAATTAGTTATCTTTTTTGTTTACATAATTATACAACGTTAAACTCTTGATTTGTCTTACGATGCCAATGATTTTATAATATAATATTGATTAAACTGTAATGATTTTAATAAACACACAATTTGTGAGTGATTAGCTTTACATGTCAAAAAAGAAAATTATCGGTATGACATTCAAATTTTGAGACAATGGTATTATAAGCTTATGAGGTGATTTATGTATTCGGTATGTTTTATCATTTGGGTTTTATGTAATAACGATGAAAAATTATGGTTAAATTATATTTTAAACTAGTCCTTAAGATTTTGGATTTATGAGGTAATCTATGTATTATTATGTTTTCTAATTTGGGTTTTATGTAATAACAATTAAAAATTATGGTTAAATTATATTTTAAAATAATTTTTAAGATCTTGAAATTAAGAATCGTTAATTATTTATACTTAGATGTGTAGACTCTCATAATATCCTATGTGTCTTTAATATCATACTTTGATAAAAATAATTTTGACTAATCGTGTATCACATAAGCGTCTAACAAATAAAAATGTTGAGCATATAAATGATTATATGATATTAAATAAACATCTATTTGATCGAAATTATTTTTAAGGGAGAGTAATTTTGTTCCAACAAATGAAAATGTTGAACGCATGAATGACTACATGCTATCAATGTTAAACACTATAGAGGTATAATATTTTAGTTCAAATAATATATGTTAAGTTGAATTTTCATATCATTTTTAAGAATAATTGTACACACCGAATATACTTAATTCCCTAAAGGTTTCATCTTTGTGACGATGATAGTACCTAAGAAACAAAACTATGAATGTAGTATACAAACAAGTATCATTGAATATATAAAAGTCCTTCTTAATTCAATCTTGGAACATTCGATAAATATGTTGTTTTATTATTTATGGTTTTATGGATATGATCCTGTTTGTTTAATTATTTTATATATTTTGTTTATGATTTATTACATGTTAATTATTTCAGGATTTTTATAGCGTATCCCGTGCATACACGGGCTATTCAACTAGTAACTATAAAATAAGAATAGTAACTTCAAGATCAATCATCCACCAATTGTAAAAATCTACTAATAGAATTTTAGAAACTTTAATGGATGAAAACCAAATTTATGTGCTGAAAAACAAGTGGGTGTCTATAACAATGAATAATGATAACTCGAGATTGATAAAATGATTAAGATAGAATATATTTGTATTTCCAAGGAAAAAAGAATTTCTAATACTATTATTACACAAATCATGCATATTTTGTTTTCTAATTAAAAAAAAGAAAATAATATAAAAATTAATAAAGATATATTAATTACGGCGGGGAATCGGCCATATTTACCTCATCGAGTTGCACAGACTGATGACTGGCCCCTCCCCCACCCCCCTTCCCTTTTATTTTGTTTCTTCTGATTCCTATGGACCACCTTTTATTTATTTATTTATATTTTTTATTCGTTTTTGTGTTTCTTTTTTTCGACTCATTTTACCATTTTGACCACCTCACTCACCTAGAATATCATCCCTTCAAATAAATCAAGCGCCTTCGGAGTTTTAGTGGCCGGCTCTACATCTCATTTCCCAAAACATAAAACAAAAGGAATTCTATACGATAATTCTATTTACATTGTCTTACAAATTTAAATTTGATATATATAAGTATATGATATATATTAAAAAGTACAATTGATTAATGTATGTCTGATATATATGAGTGTAGTAACATCAATTCTATATAAATTTTGTTTTTTAAGGTTTTTAAACTTAAGGCATTTTGTGTTTTTATATACATGAAAACATTTGTAATGGAGATCTCATGATTAGACATGGCATACACGTTTCTTTTAATCATGTTACACGATCTACCGTCTTCATATCAACTCTAAGACAAATTTTTTTAGCTTACCAAAAGAGAAAATAATCAAAATATATAAATTTGTTATTTTTTGTCACTTCTTCACCATTTCTTGGCTCCCATGTTGGTTGGTCGGTTTTGTTCCAAAGGTTCCCAGTTTCATTTTCTTTAAGGTACAACTTTTAATGCATGACTTTGATCCAAGAAAGAAAGACATGGTAGCAGAAATCGGTCTTGTCGGGTCGGGTCTTGTAACCATCAATACTACCTAGTGGTCCCTCATACCATCAAGAAGAACAATAGAGTTTGAAAATGAAAGAAGGGAAAAAAAAGTGGCCACTTCAAAATCTGCAAAGTGGTTGTCCCTTTTATTCAAATTACCTGCTCCCCCTCTATTTATATACTTTTGTTGCCATTGAAATTTAGCCTCTTAATTATTTAATTAGTTGAGAAACATCTTAAACATTTACTATATTATTTTTATATAGGTCTAAGGTCTTGGTCTAACATGTACACATAGTAATTACTATAATCAGGGGATTTGGTCATTACTGTATAAATACACGGATAACCTAAAAAATTAAATGTTTATAACACGTAATTCACATGTGTTATTATAAACATTTATATCAAACTAATTAAGACTAAAAATATTATTGTTTACAAGATTAGTAATATTGTATAATATCCATTACATGTGTATGTTAATTTTATGTTTTAATTTATTTCTTATTATACATGCAACATCATTTCAAAAAATTCTTTTTGGTTCATTATACATGATAAAAAAACAATTATATACAACTACTTATTAGAAAGACAACCTTGAGGGGCCATTTGTTAAACATGTTCCCTTATAAATACCATTTGAAACTAAGGACCCGAATACACAATCCAAGAAAGCAAAAAAATATGGCAACTCCATCTCAACTAAAAGCACTCCATTCATCCCCTCATGCTTTCTCCATTAGAGCTCCACCACCTTCCCCTTCTTCTTCCTTAGCAAACTCCATGAAATTCAAAACCTTGATCCACAACTTCATCTTTTCCCATATCTTTAGGCTCGCTCGGGCCCTCACAAAGGCGAAGACCATTCTCATCGAGCTTCTCAAAGAGATCCATCTCAACAATGTCCACTTGAGCTTGAAAAAGAACAAAAACAAGAACAAGCTCTATTTTGGATCATTTAGGTTGCACTACAATTGGTGTTCATCCCATGTTGTCCCAATGACTTCACCCAACCCGTTTAACGATCATGTTTACTATGATTCCACATGGCATTCGTTTGTGGATGAAATGGCGCCGGAGTCCCAACTCTCAGGGTACCTCCAATGGCTTGAAGAGAAGAACACTGGTAGCGATCATGGTTCTGGAATCACTGTTGATGAGATGAATGAGATTGACCGTTTAGCTGATAAGTTTATAGCTAATTGTCATGAGAAATTCAGATTGGAAAAACAAGAATCTTATAGGAGATTTCAAGAAATGATGGCTAGAAGTGTGTGACTTGAATAAGGTCTTTTTGATCACTTTATAGGCTTATTACCCTCATTCATTAAGGGGTTGGGTGGTATAGTTAACACAAGAAGTGCATGGTTAGAAAGAAGTTGGGAGAAGAACTGAACAAGGGGAGGGCTTCAATTATTAGCTTGATGATGAAACTTTGAGAGGGAGTAGCTTGTAATTGTGCAATTCTTGTGTCTATAAGTTGAAGATCTTTAGTTTCCGTTAGACATCTCAAGCTACATATATTAACTTTTTCTTCACAAGTTATTTCATCCCTTGAATTAGCAGTCATAGTTGTTTTTGATCATTGAGATTTTCATCTACATAATATAAATCTAGAATACTTTAGTGATGGAGTTTTCTTTATGTATAATATATTATTCTGGTTAATCCCCACGGATTTTAATGTATAATTACTTTATAATATAAAAATGTAGATTATTCTATAAATTTCAGTATAATTTCTAATTAAGCATAATTAATTTCAGTATAATTTCTAATTCTCAAAGAAAATTTTATATTGGTTGCTACAAAACACAAGAATGCTTCTAGTTTTTTTTTATATTGGTATCATAGAGTATTCATAGACATCATGCTCATACTAGTCACCATGTTAGTATTATTCTTTCGATACTAACCGCACATAGTAGTAAAATGTATTATTACCATCATTAATCATCACGTTTGCATCAATTTATCTCACTTCTTTTTGTTAATGTTTGAGAAGCATTTGGCTCGTTACCAACTTCACGAGGATAACACGACTACCACAAGCCACTCGTAACAGAGGTCACGAGCCTTGCACCTCGTAATGGAGGTTATCATTACAAACACTCTCATGACATTGATAATAAAATTAAGCAACAAAATAGCTAAATAGATATAAATTGGAAAAAGACAAGCGAAATAAACATACATATACAAGTATGGAAACAGTACTTTAAGAAAAAAAAAATATTTCGATTTTTGATATATGACTTCAACAAAATATTTATAAACTTTTCATACTTCTAAATAACAAAGTGTTCTAATATCTTTATTAGAGATAACTATGATTGATGAAGATGAAGATAAAAAATGTTTTAATAAAATGCTTTTGATCTAGTGGTAGTATTGATCATAAATGTTCTTCGTCTTCTAAGATTGAGAGTTTAAGTCTGAGACGAAATATATATAGTTTAGAAAGTTTGTGTGTTTACTGTGAAAATACAACCATATATAAAGAGGTTCCGGGTTTGACGTTTATAAAAACTCTGACCTCTTTATAATAATCTTAATATTACTTTATAATTTAGTAAAAAGACAATATTATGTCTTGGAGTTTTATTAATCTAGTTTTTAAAATAGATAGGAAATATACAAGAAAGTAGATATCGTACATGATGCTAGTATTTTAATCATTTCCCAGTCAAATGCGTTGGACATATATAATCCCTTGACCAAAAGTCTGAATAACTCTCAAAGTTCGGAACGTTTTCAGTAATAGAAAGAATTGCGTAAATGTCTATAACTTTTTAGTTTACGTAAAAACAGGTGCATCTCTTGCCTATCTTAATCCAAATTTGAATGATTTTTTCACTCGTTTAGTTAGAGATGGATGCAATAGTAGATTCCGTTATATCGATGGGCTGAGGCTATTCCATTAAAAAAACATTTTTTCCTGATCTGTTTGCAGCTGAAATTGATGAAGACTGCACAATTGGCATGCGATATATGCATTGGACAGATCATATAGTGGATTGGCGTCGGTCATGGTCTTCGGAAAGTGATTTGGAGCAGTTGTCCGGACAAGTATCAGCCTTAGAATCCTTATTAAGAAACATATATATTTTTCTGATCATCCATCATGGTAGTTGGCGATGGGAAGTTGACCCTAGTGGCTCCTATACGGTTAAATCATTAAGATCGAGTTATTATTGAATCATCTGTTTCCTCTTCATCACAATCATGGACATAAAATTAATGGCTCCCACCAAGGTTCAAGTGTTCCATTTGAAGAGTTTTTATGTAAAAAGTGCAAACAAGATTATACCTTTGTTTAAAAGGTGTGTTTATGCCTTCGGCTACATGACAGTTCTGTGAAAATAATTTGGAAATGGAAGAACATTTGTTTTATTCCTATAAGATGTCCAAAGAAGTGTGGAAATGGATGCTAGAATGGTGTAATTTAAATTTGGTTCAACATTTTTCCTTAGAAGAGTTACTATATATGCAAGTTACTGGCCAAGGTGGTTTAATTGGAAAGAAAAAGAAACTTATGAAAGCTGAGTGGGTTATGTGTTATGGTTCATATGAAAGACACGCAATAACTTGGTGTTTAATTGGAAGCGGGTATCAACGTCGATGGTGATGGATAAAATTCAGGCCTTCCTATTTACTTGGATAAAGTTTAGAGTCAAATGTAATTCATTTGTTTGGTCAATGTGGTGTTCTAATATCCTATTATTGTTCTAAGTATCTTGTAAAGTATTGATTGCTAACATCTTGATAGTCTTAGTTTTATTAATCAAATTTATTATGGTTACTAGTGTGGGGTGATAGTCGTGCTGAAGCTCTCTCACTGGTAGCCTTTATGCCGTTTAAAAAGAACGTAATATAAGACAAATGTGAGTTATTCGTTATAGAAATTATAACTTTTTACGTACTATAAAAAACTATAACTTGTTTGTAACCTAGCGGTACAAGGTCTCTCTAAGAGTGCATAATTTTCCTATTGTGTGATGTCTATAACCTATTGAAATTATTTTTATGTGTTTAGTGGTCTCGACTTATTTCGTAAAAAAAAAAGCACCACAAGGTATCCTTTTGCAATCATCTTGAAGATCCAAACATACCAATTTGAACTTTGTGATGGCGAGTTTAGTCTATCACCCTTTAAATATTTTTTTCCCGAACAGCAACACGAATTTCCTTACTAAGCAATTAGCAAATAGCTAAACGGACTTCGAAATAGTACATACTCCAAACAAAATAGAAAACAAAAAAGGAATTACATGGACAATTCAGATAACCGCTCACTCACCAATTTACCCAGTTTAGTTTACTTCTAACTTCTAAGCACCCTCTAGTGTTAATCCAAAAGAAAGCAGATATGAACCATACCAAACCAGTTTACACTTCACAACACCGGTCGACGGAGTCGACTTTACCCATTTTGAAAAGCTTTTGCATTTCTGAATTTTCAAACTACCGAACAAAAAAAAAGTATATAACAATGTTAAGAAGCCCACCAATTTCTTCCTCTTTAGACCCAAATCACAACCACAATTTAGCAATTAGCAATGAGGAAACAGATTCACCAGAAGGAGCATTTTGAATTATATGTTCTTGATTTATGTTGCCAAATTGCCAGGCTATCTGTTGGAATTATGAATTTCTTTAATTCATCATTAAGCATTAGACATAAGTTATTGATGGGATTTACATAAGTCGCCATGGTTAGAAAAATCGACCAATTAGCTTGAAAACATTAGGAACATAATAACCCTTGGAAAAAGGATTCAAGTTTTTAGACTACAAATTTCGGGTATCTATCATTTTTCTCTTACCCGAACGCCACATCAGCATCACATCATTTTTTTCCTTCTATCTAGCCAAGTATACCTTAATCCAAACAACCCAAAATTTTTATTTCTCTACTCTCTACATAGAACAAAAAAAAAAAAACAGATGAGTCTCGGCTTGGGAACCTGAAGTGGGATCCGAAAGATGGCATACCGGTAAAGTGTAAACCCAAACATATTGGAGAAGCCCAAAATGTTATCTGAGGCCTTCAAGGAACCCGCTACGTTTGGCCCTATAACTATTATTGTTAATGCGATTTTAAAGCTACTTTACAATGGTTAGTTAACTTTTGACTTAATTTTCGTAACATGAACAACTCGGGAGACTCGTGGACGTCTACATAGCTCGAAAGAAGAACAAACAAGGAAAAAACTTTGGATTTGCTCATTTTATCGCCGGACAACGTGTATCGATGCTCCTAGGGAAACTGAGAAACTTGACTATAGGAGGGAGAAGATTATACATCAACATTGCAAGATTTGAAAGACCAAAAGGTGGTATTGGCACAACACATGCCGAGCAACGTAGAGGCGATTTTATCAAGACTCCATTTATGAACAAGAGAATTAATGGTAAGACGTATAAGGAGGCGGTCATGGGGAGCAAGACAAAGGAAGCAAACATGGAGACTGAAAACTTGGAAACATATATGGAAGTGCCCAAATTTGTTACGTCGGAGGTGATAAAGAACTGGCTAGATTCGAATCTAGTTGGCAAAGTGGATTCCTTTGAAGTTCTCACAAACATAAGGCACTTCAAACAGGCGGAGGGCTGTGAAGACATCTCAATCCGATACTTGGGAGGTCTATGGGTTCTCATGGAATTCGAAGATAAATCGACTGCCACGGACTTTCTGGAAAGGAGATAAAGTATATGGCAGAATTGGTTCGTCTCGCTATCAAAATGGTCCGAAAACTTCAAGGTGACGGAGAGAATTGCTTTCATTATCATACGTGGTATCCCACCACACGCTTGGTCATCTGATGCATTTTATGGAATCGCGAAAAAATGGGGCTCGGTGGTGGTTCCTGAAGAGTGCGGGGTTGATAGCTTCAACATGTCATACGGTAAAGTAGGCATATTAACGTCCCATATGAAGGAAATCCGCTCTTACGGTCATGTTCGATGATGATCTTTTTCCCGTCAATGTCTCGGAAGATATTCACGAAACTCTAAGGATGAACGCTCTGTTTTCCGGATGGGTTCGCAGTGACAATGATTCAGCAGTAGACTCAGTAAACAGCGAGTATTGCGAATCGGATGGAAGTGAATTTGTGGGTAATGTGAAATTCGTTGCTGATGACGGTTGCCGGAGTTGCCCTTTACCGGAGAAGACCCCGCTGGAAAATGAAAAGGCAGATCCTAACGAAAAGTCGACTAATCATGCAGAAGATGAATCGCCAATTCTGGGAAATGTTCCAGCCACCAATTGCATGGGTCCGGCCTGACCTAGGAGATACAAATTTGTCGTCTGGGCCTACTAAAGTACTAAAGATAATGTACGTGGGCCTTTTTTGATTAATGTGGAAGAGATGGCGGTGGGCCTTGAGCATGAGCCCATTAACAATCAAACACCCTCAGGGCCCAACACTTATCTTACTCTCGGTGAAACTAATGACTCTCCCAGGGTTACTATTCACGCAAAAACAAAAAACACAGGGGCCCCTCTTCGTAAGCCTGTACGAGCTAGGAGTCTCATTCGCAAACACTCATCTCGTCCTCCATTTCCGATGACTTCGAGTTCCGTTTTGAGAAGGGGCAGGGTAGGGTCGTCTACTCCCACAATATCGAAGGATGTCCACACGCTGAACTCAGTTGCTCACTCTATTGACCTCAACATGGAATTCCCCAAATCGTTCGATGCACACATCAGGAGGACTATTCTGATGAAATTCGAAACACAATGGAAGTAGGGAGTTTGGTGGGTTTTCAAATGGAGGGTTGTGAAGATGCTCTCCGATCGGCTCTCTCAAAATTTGGTGATGCCCCTGTTTCTCAATGAAAGTTCTCTCCATCAATGCAAGAGGAACGGCCTCCGATCTCAAGCAAAACTAGATCAGAGGCCTCAAAGGAGGTAATAAAATTAATTTTATTGGAATCCAAGAATCATTCTATCCCGATCCTGATTCTTCTTTTATTAGTAAATTATGGGGCAATACTCATTTTGGATTTGACTATGTCAATGTGAGGGGTAGGTCGGGTGGTCTAATTTCCATCTGGGACACTTCTTGTTTTACAAGAACTGGTGGGTGTAAAGGTTTTAACTTTCTGGCTATTTGGGGTAACTGGATAGGTGTTGTCGGTTCTTGTGGATTTCTTAATGTATATGCTCCACAAGAACTGAAGGAGAAACAGGTGTTATGGGCTCAAATATGTAGTATTCTTAATAGTCATGCTTCGATAAAATGGACGGTTTTTGGTGACTTTAATGAAGTCAGGAATCGTGGTGAACGACTTGGGTCAAACTATTCATTTCACGGGGCTAGCATTTTTAATGACTTCATTCTCGAATCTGGTCTTATAGAACTCAAAAGTGGGGGCAGGAAGTTTTCTCGTATTAACAAAAACGGGGATAAACTTAGCAAACTCGACAGATTCTTCGTTACTGAAAACTATTTGTCGGTTTGGTCTACTCCATTAGTGGTGATTTTGCCTCGGATGCACTCGGACCATTGTCCTGTTTTGCTACAAGGTGTCTCGGTGGACTTTGGTCCATCATATTTTAAAATTTTTAATTCTTGGCTATTGGATCCTTCTCTTGATGAAATTGTTAAAAACAACTAGTCCTTGCCTGATTCTTCAAAGTACTCAGACATGCAAGGCTTCTTTGAAAAACTAAAATTGGTGAAAAAAGCAATCAAAAAGTGGAATGCTGATTCTCAAGCTGTTTCTAAAGATCATTTAGAGGCCTTGAAAAAGAAGTTGGATAGCATTGAGGTGAGAGCAGAATCTATCCCACTGTCTAGTTCAGAAAGTAGAGAAAGACAAGATTGCATGTTACAAATTATGGACTTGGAAAATAAACAGATTCTTGATCTAAAACAGAAGTCTCGTATTAAATGGGCAATCGAAGGCGACGAGAATACTCGGTTTTTCCATGGATTGCTTAACTCAAACCGCAGGAACAACTTCATCCACGGGATCTCAATTAACGGGAATTGGATTGTGGATCCGAATGGAATAAAGGGGGAAGCTTTCAAGTTTTTTGCTCATAAATTCACCTAGCCGGCAGCTCGCAGACCATCCTTTTATAGTAATCAGTTTCTCTCTCTTTCCTCGCAGCAAAGTTCTCAATTGGAATTACCGATTACTTTGGAAGAAATAAAGGAGGCGGTGTGGTGTTGCGGTTCGGAGAAAGCCCCGGGACCGGATGGCTTTTCATTTGGTTTTCTAAAAAACTATTGGGACATTCTTAAATTCGATCTTCAGCAGGCGGTACCTCAATTTGAGTGTACTTCTAGATTCGATGCTGGGTC
Source organism: Pulicaria dysenterica (assembly GCA_947179395.2). Classification (NCBI taxonomy): domain Eukaryota; kingdom Viridiplantae; phylum Streptophyta; class Magnoliopsida; order Asterales; family Asteraceae; genus Pulicaria; species Pulicaria dysenterica. The sequence goes on from OX359292.1 coordinate 80,552,538, forward strand.
TAACTCCTCTTTCATCGCGCTTATTTCCAAAACAGATTGTCCCATCTCCCTCAATGATTTTAGAACAATCAGTCTAATTAATTGTTTCTACAAGGTGGTTGCAAAAATTTTAGCCAATCGTTTGAAGAAAGTCATTGGCTCCATTATCGGGGATGAACAAACAGCCTTTGTCGAAGGTAGAAGCATCTTGGATGGGCCATTCATCATTAATGAACTAATATCATGGGTCAAAAAATCAAAAAGAAAGTCTTTCATCTTTAAGATTGATTTTAACAAGGCCTTTGATTCTTTGAGATGGGATTTACTAGATGAAATTATGTTACAAATGAAGTTCGGTTTTCGGTGGCGTAGTTGGATTCAAGGTTGTCTTTCATCGTCTATGGTTTCAATTTTGATCAATGGTTCACCTACAAAAGAATTCAACATGGGCTGCGGTGTTAGGCAAGGTGATCCACTTGCGCCTTTCCTTTTCATTATTGCCTCCGAAGCTTTAAATGTAACAATTAAAGAGGCTGCGAATAAAGGTGTCTTTAGTGGTGTTTCCCTTCCGAAAAACGGGCCTTCCATCTCTCATATGCAATACGCGGACGACGTCTTATTCATCGGTGAGTGGTCTCTTGCAAATCTTCGTAATCTTATTCGCATTTTGAGATGTTTTGATCTTTCCTCTGGGCTGAAAATCAACTTAGATAAATGCTTGCTTATTGGTATTGGTGCTAGTAGCGAATAGACGGATTTTTTAGCCTCGTTAGTACATTGCAAATCCGGGTCATTACCATTTTCGTATCTTGGGGTTCCGGTGGGGGTATCTATGAATAAGAGTGAACATTGGGAGGCTATTGTATCCAAATTTAGAAACAAGCTCTCACTTTGGAAGGCTAAATCACTTTCGATTGGTGATAGACTCACCTTGATTAAGTCGGTTTTGGGTTCACTCGGATCTTATTTTTTCTCATTATACAAATGTCCAAAGAAAATAATTGATAAACAGGAGAGTATTAGAATGAGATTTTTTTGGGGTAGTAAAGAAGGTGAACGCAAAATCGCTTGGATAAAATGGGGAAAGGTTCTCTCCTAAAAAAGAAAGGGTGGTTTAGGAGTAGGTAGCCTGCATGCTCTTAACATTTCATTATTAACCAAGTGGGTGTGGAGGTTTTACAAAGAGGTAGGCAATTTATGGAAGAATGTAGTTCGTTCCATACATGGGGAACATGGCGGATTGAATAAAAAACACACAAATGGTGCGTGGGGAGGTATTTTAAAAATATGTAAGGTGTTTGATCAAGTTAATATTCCGTTAGAAGCATGGTTTCAATTAGATACAAATGGTGATCGCAAGTGGGCTGTTGAGCCTGCTGGTTTATTTACTGTCTCTTCCTGCAGGTCCGCTTTTGACGACTTCTATTTGGGTGGTTCCTGCGTTATGCCTTTAGACTGGATCAGATGGGTACCGCAGAAGGTACAAATCCTGGTTTGGAGAGCTTATAATGGTAGACGTCTATCTACTAAAACTAACCTGAAGAAAAGGGGCGTTCACTGCATGAAGAATCCGAGGGACATCTGTTCGTGGACTGCAGGCTGGCAAAAATGGTGCTGGACAACATTGCTTCCTGGTGGCAAATTAGCGATCAAGTTCGTTCCTCACATCCTCTACAATGGGGATCATCGACAGCTTATAAAGGGGACAAAAAGAAAGCTTTAATCGCTGTTATTTATTCATACTATTGGGTGAACATAGGAATTTGATAGTATTCGCGTCAAAAAAGGAGACAAATGCAGGTTCAATTTTCACTGCTGTAGTCATACTACTTTTGGATACTTCAGAGGAGAGTTGGGAAGGAACTTGCATTTAATTGGAGTGACTGGGCTGTAGCCCCCCTTTTCTTGCTTCTAATTCGATGGCATGGGTGGATTTTCAAAGCTGGAGTCTTTGATTGTATTTAGTTTTGCTCATGGTTTTTGTTCACTGCTGTAGTCATTAGGAGTTTGGTGTTGCTTTCCAATTTGGTGTTGTTTGTTGTGGTGTTTGGTCTTGACTTTCTCTTGTACTCCTCCTCCAACTTCTTGTTTGGGGATTTTAGTTTAATAATATCTCGGGGGCGATAGGTAGGGGTGATGGCTGAGCCGAAGCTCCTTTCCTATTGCTTCCTTTGTTGCCCGTTCAAAAAAAAACATGACATTTTTTAAAATTACAATTCTAGTCCCCAAAGTTTTGTATACTCTAAAAAAAAACATGACATTTAATATATATTAGAGAAGTGTTTTTTTTCCTCATAATTGTAATTTATTATAATTATTGTCACTTATTATTAGTTTCTTTTTTTTCTTCTCAAAGTATTTCTAAATCTTAAATCATAGGTAGGATTATAATATACATTTTAAATCTCATACCTCCTTTAAACAGGATTGAATAAGATGATTGTTGTGTAGTTAAAAGATAATTTTATGAATTTATGAATTTATTAAAATTAAATTTTGAATGTGAATGTACATTTGAAATTTTAAATCTTCACAATCTTAATCAAAGTGTTCATTAATATGATGATATGACAGGAGCCTAACATATAAATAAATAGGTTTTTGGTTGATATGGATATTGTATAATAAATATTTTTAGTTCGGATTGACTTGAGTGACGTATAATTATGGTTGAGCTATGCATAAATTTTTTGGGTCAACACGTGAACTCATTCAATATTTGTATAAATTTTATCTTTTTCATATATAAACCAAGTTTTAATGTAATTATGATCCAAATTATCACAATCCACATTGTTGATAGTTTTACTCAATCAAAAATTAAGTAAGAAGGTTCTTGATGTTAAAAATTATGACTTTTAAACAGTTCTTTAATTTTTGAACATGTTGTCCTTCCAACATGTAAATGATTTGCCAACACACTAACGCATATAGTTACACGGGTTATGCGAGTCTCACATATACGGGTTAGTGTTTTGGATTCTCATACGTATAAATAAATGGGTCGGTTCCGGGTCATGTGTTTGTGGCCCGCGACAAGTCAACCCAAACACGAAACGATTCCGGCCCTTAATCCTACTGATTTCAACCAATATTTCGGAAAGAAATACAAACAAACAAACAGCCAAACACATAGTTATACACTCAATCATATAATTATACACCCAGATTTCAACAAAATAGATACAAAATTTTCTTACATTGAAAGACATAAAATTATACAAATCTCAATCCTCTTCACTCGCACACAACCTCTGTCCCTTTTCTCGCACAATCAAACCCAATATTTATAAAAGCTTATAGACCATAATATATGTCATTTATCAGAAGGTAACATATTCAATTCAAAAGAGTTAACAAATTTTCTAACGACCATCCAAATTAGGGAATGAACTGGCAACAATACTTAAAATTACGGCTTGTCCTCGTACTTATGAAACCTTAGAAACCAACTCACAAGTTAGCGAGTGGTACACCACGAATACAAAATGTGTAATTTACTCAAAAAGAAAAAGATAACCCGCACTCAGGCCCTATCGACAGAATGGTCACACAGCCAAAATGGGGGATGAAAATCACAATATCACATCATTGCGAACAAGGGACACGAGACTTTTGTGTTACACTACATATCCCAGATCAGTAAGCCATAGTCAATGTAATAGGCATTGGAGCTTTAAACAACAATTCAAGTAAGTAACTAATACTATAATCAATCAAGCATATATGATTTTTTATAAAAGAATCTTTAATAACTTAACTTTAGCAAGAGCTGCAAGTTTATGATCATGAGCATAAAGGATCAATCTCTAAGGTAAAAAAGTAGAAAATTTTTGATTAAGTTCCTACAATAACACAAATTTATTCAACAGATCAACAATAAGATACTAGAAGGTTAAGCAATTTTAATTTTTCAGCACACATTGTACAAGCTTTAAGATGACAACAGGGTGTACTACAAAGAAGACATGAATGTAACAATAAGATCTGCCATTTGGGTATCAAAAGACGGACCTTCCAATTGGAAATGACTAGCTCCATCAACAAGATGTGTTTCTGCACGACCGACTGCAGTTTTAATCTTATTGGCCAACTGTTTGACGCTCGTAAACCCATCTTTGGTTCCCATGATGAATAATTTTGGCTTGGGAGATTGTAATATAGCCTTGTGGTGTCTTCCAAAGAGAATGGAAGCAGTCCAGCCAAAAGGGTATCCCAGGCTCACATAACCCACAATTTCATCAGCCTGATCAACCGCAGACCCTGCAATCGGTGCACCTGTTTTTGAATTTATCGGTTAGATATCGATCATTGATCCCAAATTCTGTTGAAATCGAGTTCTATAAGTAGGCAGTTCCAGATGTAAATCTGAAGTTTTTGGAGAAAAAATTCCCAAAATTGCTAACTAAATACTGCTGGATTTAGAATAGTAACGATCATAGCGGCCTAAATTTATTAGGGTTTGCGATGACTCATGGGAATAGATACGAAACTGAAATCGTGAGAACTGTTCTAACTAGAAATTGATTTAGCAGAGTAAAGTAGTGTAAATAATCAAAAACTTGTGCACCTGCAGAGGAACCGACAAGTAGAATCCTTTTTGAGGATAAATTCTGAGAAGCCCACTTGCAGACCGCAATTACATCGGCGACTTCAGAGAATCCGGTTAGGGAAGGGCGGCCGGTGGATTTCCCGACGCCTCTCATGTCGAAGGTGACGACGGTGATGCCTTGATCGGCTAAATTACGAGCAATGCCCTTCATAAGGCCTTGACATCCGCCCAATACTGAATAAGGGTGGACTAAAACGACAACAGCTTTCTGGTCATTCATAGTTGAATGATCATCTTCAGGGGCTGGTTTGTAGATTCGAGCATCGAGTTTTATGCCGTTGTCGGATTCCACCGTCGCCGATTCTCTCGTCGTCATTTTGGACACACACACTACACTGTCGGAGTGTGTGTTAGATCTACAAGCCGCAGTTAGCTTTTTCAGAGTTAATTAAACAATTCGTCCTTGCTTAATAATCAATGCGCAGTTTTAGTCCCTGAACTTAATGCCCGATGTTACCTATGTTTTATGATTAAACCTCTTACTAAGTATTGATTAGTAGAGAATATAACAGCATCTATTATTATATGTGCTTCTACGATACATTTATTAGGAAAAATAATTTGTGACAAAACTATACAAGAGCGATTAAGTATATCAAGAAGTAAATAAGCAAAACAATAAACAAAGATGGTCTTCTTTTATTCGAATACACATTATGATATCATATAATCTATACTATCTTATAAAGTATTTATGTGTTTGTCTTAATCTCTTAATTTTAAGTAATTTGAAATCACTAATTTACCTCATATAAAACTAAATGAAAATTGTTAAATAAAGGCAACTATTAGATATAGTTAATGAGATTCATATATATCATCTTAGTAACTAAACCTTCTATAATAAGAACATATTCAAAACATTAATCAATGCCAATCAACTTGATTACTACAAAAATTTTAACACCTAAACATTTCATTAATATTCTATCACATAATAATTATTTTAACTTACTTATTAAAAAATATGTATAAATAGAACTCATTAATTTGAATAACATAAATTGAAAAACATTTATGGAATTTAAATAACTCAATAATTAAAATGGACAAATTATCGAGCAAAACTATTCACCGTCGTCGCATTGGCACGGATACTATGCTAGTAAAGTATAATATATTTTAAAGTTTTCTTATTTATTTTAAAGTTTCATTTTTGATTAATGTTACTGAGGTGGTTATATTTTAAGCTATGAAACAAAGAGATAAAAAAACATGTATGTAATTTAGTCTTTCTCTTGTAATTCTAACATTTTACTGCTTCTGTCAATAAAAGTTTTAAAATTATTAGAAAAAATAATGTTTGAAGATAGTTTTTTGTTTGGTAAGAATGCTAATTATACTTTTTAGTTTTAAAATCATTATAGTCTTTGTCGGACTCAATTATATCAAGTATCAATCTAATATTGAAACAATTATCAAAATAATGAACTCGGTCGAATGTTCATACGTGGAGAGAAGCGGCCGAGAACAATACGTATGTTTAAAATGAATTGCTTAACAATTTAGGGCTTACAAACTTGTATATATATAACACTTAGGTATTTACAATAGTTACCCTAAACTATGACCATTGTCATATGTAAACTAAACTTCACCGGGATATATTGAACACAACATTTAGGGACCTAACATTCTCCCCCTTTATGTTAATTTACAATTAAGCATAATATCGAAAATTATCTATTTAAGCATCAAACCAATCTTCCTATTTAGAATATGCATAGATTCTTTTTCTTTCTGCATTCAACATTGTAGGAGATCGTACTTTGAAGTTTTCAGTTTTGAAGAGATCTTCAAAGACTCGTCAATAGTGATCATGTTATTTATTAGAGATTGTAGTAGAAGCATTGGGCTAATTACAATTTACAACCATGATCATCTCTTTTGTCTTCATGGGAACAATTTTCATCTCGATCATTAAAACAAAATTTTCTACTTTGAAGAAAACAAAATTTTCTACTTTGGAGAAGGGAGTCTACAGTTTCAATACTTTCTGAATTTTCTACAAATGAAACTATACACCCCCTCAAATTTAGCTCTTGCTCTTTAACATTGATTGTAATAATTTCTCCCCCTCAATTTTGTAAACAGAGGTCTTTTCTCTAAAACTCCATCTGCTGTTTTTGTTAAGTCTTTTCGGAAAATAAGGATTTCATCTCCTCAAAATGTAAGAAACCACTGATATATATTCATATATATCTGTAATTAATAAAGTTCGTCTCCCTATCATGATGGTTAGGATTTCATGATCATCATGCATATGTGTGGAAAGATAAACACTTCCATCTTTGTGGGAACAGAATGATATAGCGATGGTAGTATACGGTGTAATACTGAGATCACATAAATTTCTCGTTAACGCGTCAGTTTAGATAAACTAAGTGACCTAAGTTCAGCGTTGGCATAATAGTAGCACTGATAGGATTTCCATCTATTACTGTAAATATCATAAAGATATTACTCAGGATGTTCCGGTACTATCACAAATACACGCAATTATTCCATAAGTGTCCTAGTAAAAGAATGATATAGCAATTGGCTCTAGACTCAATAAGAACACGAAAGAAGTCAGGAACCAGAGTAGTTGTCCTCCTATTTTTCAATATCAACAATCTCCAAGTGAGATGTCAATAGTGTATGTGAAAAAAATTCTCCGTATGAAGTTGAAACAATCATATTTTAAGAAATAATTGAGTAACTGGGTGGAGTAAGTGAATCGAATCATTGAGTCCATGATGGCTTCTTCAATACCAGTATAAAACCCGTAGTAGATGAAGCAACCCATTTATTTGATATGGCTTGATAAGGATCTTACTTTAATTTCTTTTGATCTTGTCGCACACCTTCATCTCTTTTAACATTTTCAACTTCTCTCTCATACTCTTTTTTCAAAATGAATTTATGTATCATCGATTGGATAAATTTGAACACTTTCTATCAACAATGAGTAAGAACAAACAGAATGATATTCAGGAAGATATAAGGTTCATAAGAATCAATAATAATGATTATCAGAAGATATGATGTTGACAAGGATTGTCACGAACGATTTGAACAATCATTGAATATGAAACAATGAAATATGTATGAAATAAAAGAAGGATTGATCAAAATGAGCCCAAAGCAATTCGTTGATCATAAACACCCTCATCTCTTGTTCCACCCCTCTTAGTTTCATTTTTTAATTCTGCACACCAATAAGTATCATGTGATAACTGATTCTGTTCACCTATTTAACCTAATAAACCCTTACTAAGTTTGTATGAGAATGGTGAACTCTTGGGGCAGGACCTTTCGGCTCTGGATTGACCGTAGGAGTAAGTAACTTTTTACACACCCTCACTCATAGGGCAATTCGATCAGAATATAATGAATCAATATCTCAGTTTGTAGGTTTGTCGATGAAGAGAGAACCGATAACATAGAACTGTGAAAGTAATATGAATTGCTTAATGATTTAGTGCTTACAAACTTGTATTAATGGGTATTTACAAAAGTTACCCTAAACTATGACTATTGTCATATGTAAACTAAACGTCACTATAATATATTAAACACAACATTTAGAGACTAATAGTCGACTTGACTCGTTTACATCCCTAACCGTAATGTGATTAACCGTAATGTGATTACACGAGCTCATTGGTAATAATATTGGAGGCCTAATATTTTTGAGATCCTATACATGGATTTATGTATCTCATTAGACTTCGAAGCATGAAAAGCCTTGATAAAAATAATATCTTAAGACTGTTAAAAGAGTATTTTTGTTCTTCTGAAAATACGAATAAAAAAAGAAATAAAAAAACTAATAATAATTCAAATAATAGATAGTGATTCCAATAAATGCAAGGAGAGATGAGTATGTTGATGATATCTTTGAGAGGCACAACATATAAACGGAGGAGATGTTTACGTGTCAACCATCGTATATATGGACGTACCACAGACTCTCTATTGACGCCTATATATAATTTTTTCGAGTCCACCCTTAGTTTTGTCTCTACACTTGATCCAATTATTAATATGTGTGAAATACAGAAAATATATCACAAAAAGTTTGACAAAAGTTACAACAATTTATCATCACATATATTGTCTTATAACATCCATCGAGTTGACATGAGATCGATGCCCTTTTCCACAAGACTCGCGTGAAAGCATCATATGATGCCTACTTTTACATGCTTTAATGCTTAGTCCGGAATATATTCTATACATCGTCATATTGGCTATTAGTTCATTAATATTCACGTCAAAATTATATATACTCCATCAAACTCGCCCAATAGCTCTATTAATACAAGAAAAAAAGTTACTCGAATACTGAACATAACTTGACATATGATATGTATATTATATGTTGGTACAATAATGAATTTCGATCTAGAAAACTAGAGATAATGAAACATAACCTATTCAAACAACATGAAGAATTATATTTGTTGAAAATAGATAAGGTAGGAGATATATGCCAGCTTTTATGAAGCTGACAACTACCAAATAAATAAGTATGGGTGAAGGCCAGTATGAAACTCTTTTGGGAAAACAAAAACCAAATAAAGAAGTACAGGTAGGTAGGAGATGAAAACAGAATTTAATTTGTACAGGTTCAATTTTGGCCATATTTTTCCACCTTTCTCACTCAATGCTATCTAACTACCATCATCATACTCTATATACATACATATTCACACATATCAAACCAATTTCTTCTTCACTCTTTAACACCTCCCTTCCTTTCCTTTATCTTCTTCAACTTTCCTTCACCATCACCACCACCACCACCTCCTCAAGCACGATTGTTTTCCGACCATGGTCAAGTTAAATACCACCTTAATGGCCGTTACTATGTTGGTCGGCCTGGTTTTCATTGGGCTTCCATGTTCGGAAGCCCAATCGCCGATGGGAGCGCCTATGATGTCCCCAGGGACACCTATGGCCATGGCACCAGCGACTGATTGTCTCACGGCATTGACAAATGTTTCAGATTGTCTAAGTTATGTTGAGATTGGAAGTAACATGACTGTTCCGGATAAACCTTGTTGTCCGGAGTTTGCAGGGTTGCTAGAAAGCAACCCTATCTGCTTGTGCCAACTTGTTGGACAAGCCAAGGACTATAATGTGGATGTTGGTCGGGCTCAAAAGCTTCCTGGTGTTTGTAAAATCGATGCTCCTCCTCTCAGCGCTTGTCCAGGTTATCTCTCTATATATCTTTCTTACTTTTATTTGTTTTGAAAATATACAAAGTAATAATTCAATTTTGTAGAAATAGCATTACAGTAATTAATGTGGCTCTCTCATGCTTCTATATATCAGTTGAAAGATCTTTCCATAAATATGTTATGTAGTCTTTAGTCAAAATGTGTTTATATATATAGAGGTACCAAACAAAAGGAAACTAAAGGTTAGAAAATTTGAAAAACAATAAAACCAAACCTTCTGCCCATATTTTCGTGTGAGCTAAACAAAAGGAAGGCTTGAACCCACTGGCAATAAACTCCACAAGTGATCTTAGAACAATTGACTTGACTTCACCTTTTAACATGTACAACTTTGCTATAGCGACCATTAAATTAAGGTGAGAGAGAGAGAGAGAGAGAGAGAGAGAGAGAGAGAGAGAGAGAGAGAGAGAGAGAGAGAGAGAAACTCGTCTTTTAGGATCCTTCATCAATCGGTCGATGGTTAACATGAATATGAAGTAAATCGTGTAAGGTGTAAAATAGAAAGTTAAATAATTGTTAGAACATAAGTTATGTACATTTAACATTTTAGTTAAAACTTTGATTCTAGTTGTATTTTCTAAAACTATATGGTAGGTTTAGTAAATACTTTTTAAGTATATAAAAAATGTAGGTTACACAAAAAATCATCATCATTTAAGATTTGCATCGATTAGTATTGATAGTTAATATAATTAGAATCTTGTAATAATATGTATCAGGGTTTGATTCCTAAACTTGTAATATAGATATACATTTGTCTCGAGTCCAAAATGATATACGACTATTTTCAAATTAAGTATACATAATAATTAAATAACCGATTATAAAGCTATAAGTTTCTCTTTCACTTTCACATTTATTGTCTCGCCAACTATTTTTATTATTGTTGGTGGATCATTGTTACCTACATGCATGTGCGTATCCTTTAATGATATGGCAAATGCCAGACACCATTTATATATACCTAAATAATTCGTACATTATCAAAAAACCACCTTTATTATAATATTTATTATAAACTATTATTTTAACTTATAAATAGACCAATTTTTTATATTATTTAACCTCTAAAATATTAATTTGGTTAAAACTTAATAGCCCAAATTTTAAGTTTTGATTATGATTAATAGCCCAAATTTTACTAGTTTGGTTAAAAATTGATGTCTAATTGTTAACTATCTTACGAAACTATTTTTTTCATAAATATATATATCACATATATAATTCATATAAAATTCGGAGGTATAGGTTGAAATTTTACAATGAAATTAGTGTTTATTTCATCAAACTATTAAAAAGTAAAAATAATATATATTTTACTTCAATTTAGTGAAACAGTGAAAGACCGAAATTAGTTGCTCATAATTTGATATACAGTTTGTCTTAAAAATATAGAACCATTTTTAAAACAGTCTTTGCATTAGACATTAGCAAACACACTAGTATGTAAGTTTGTAGGGTTTCAACTCAAAACCAATTAACTATATAATTAGAATAGGCAAAACCTTTATTGAACACATTATAAATTCATTTCTTGTATGTGTTGAACATTACTCAATAGTAATTTCTATTTAGTAAATGATATAGGGGTTATACGATGTCCGGTCTCATTGTATAGACGAGTACGTACCTATTAGAGTTTTTCACTAAGGTTTTACTTTTATACTTTCAGATAGATGTCAATATAACCGAGTGTTCGTCATACTTAATTGTCTACTTGATGATGTAACTGTGTTATGTTCAATTTTTTTTGTCATATTTTATAGGATCTTCTGGACTAGCTCCAACACCTAGCTCAATGGGTGAAGCACCAGGACCAGCAACAGGTAATTGAATTCAACACAACTTTTTGTAGTTCTTGTTAGAGGTAAACTGTGACTATGATTTTCTTAATTAAATATTTTGTTACACGTATATTTGGTTGAACAAAATGAAATGGTAAAAGAATGATATGAACAAGGTAATTGAATGAATAATGAAATTAAATAACCTTTTACATTCAAATATTATATTTGTTTTGTATACGGAATTAATTGGGTCATTCAAGTAAATTGTCTTTATATAAAGGATTTTCATTAAAATAATTTTTACATATGTTATCTTTAGAGAAAGAGAAAATACTTTTTATTTATATATTTTTTATTGAGAATAATATTTTTAATCAAAATTTCATAATTTGTACACACAGTTCTAAATATATGTTTTACTTTTAATTTTTTAATAATTTAATTAAAATAAGTAGATCAATAACTTATTATATAGAAAGATTAAGCATAAAAAGATTTAAAAAATAATAGTTAAGATCATTATAGAAAATAATTATTTTAAAATAAACTTAAAATTTATTTTTATAAATGTTAAGTAAAAAATATATAAAAAATTAGATTAATTATATAAATTATTAACATCTTTTCGCTTTTTATACTTTAAGAGTATATGAGTTTCAATTTAAACAATATTTTGATCTTCTATTTTATTTAAATTTATCTTATCCGTCTAATATTTATCATTACAATCTCTCTTATTTTACTTTAACTTTGCATTCATTTAGAATATACTTTATATAAAACTCTTCCCATACAAACATAATTCTTTATCAACAGCAACACAATTGCTACGATTTTATTATCTTTCCCTCTCTCCTTATTTTAGATATAGAAATTTCTTCTTATTTTAAACTTTTTTAAGTTTAGAAAAGAGTTTATGAAAATAAAAGAAAAAACAAGAAAACAAACATGTTGCTGAGCATGGATAATAAAAATATTTTCGGAGTCAAAATACGCGGATATGATACTTGTATTATGTAAGCAAGCTATCACATATTCACATTAGACTAGTTTATTTAGTAGTGTAATTTTTACCGCTATTTACATAAGTAAAGGGTAACTTGATGTGCTCTAATTAACGTTTTTTACTGCTAGTTAATTACTTTTTTTTTGGTCGGTAACTGCAGGTGTTATGGCGCCAGACGGAGTAGCAGCCATGACCCCAACTGGTGCATCTACAAATGGAGCTTCTACCACCGCAATTCACCGTCTTTCAGCTTTCATTTGCTTTGCCGTTGCTATTTTTATAGCATACTCCTAAATTTGATTATTTCAATTTACAATATATGTATCTCATTCACCACATTTTTCGTATTTTATTTATCATATGTATGTAACATTAATTAATATCCCACATTTGATGTTTGAATGAGCACAATAATAATTAGTGAGTTTTATCTACTTTATTTGTAGGGATTATCGTGTCACAAGTGTGGTTTAATACTTGACGGAGAAGGTTACTTTTGATTTGTTTATTTTATTTATAAAGAAAACCTGAGGAGTATCCGCGCTATGAGCCGATGTAGAGAGTGACATTCGTTAACTTCGTGTTCCGACAGAAATGAATAGTGTGTTGAGGGAACGAGGAAAAAATAGGAGAGTAGAAGAGAAGACTCGAAAAATAAACAAGGGACCGAGGGCCCCTCTTAGACATGGTTTCCTTTGAAATAGATTAGATATTACTTTCCGAGGGTATAACGGCGAAAACATGTACAAAATAAGACCTACTTGTCTGAAAGTTTACCAATGAGGGGGACTATTTTGAGAGCAAAACTTCGAAATTTCTTCCACCACTCCACTTTGAGACTCGATATCTTATTCACCTTAGCTTTATTTTGAACACTCTTTAGTTTGTTGCCTAGTTCTCTTTAAAGAGTACGTAAACAGTTCAAATTAACACTAATAAAACTAGATAATATCTATATTTCTTTAATTGTGTCCGAAAACATAAAAATAACACATTTTTTCCAATATAGTGTTACACCGGATTTGATGTACGTAATCTACATGATATTATCTATAATATTCTTTTCGACCACAAAATACAAAGAACACACTTGCATCAATGTCTTCTAGAAGCAAACACCAATGTACTTAAGAACCTAATTTTGAATCAAACAATACGGGTTTAAAAACAAAGAAACTAGTTTTGGTAGCTAACATAACCCCAATCATGTACGTAATATTACAATCAAACTTGGAATGAAATAACTGAATTCTAATTAACATTGGTCAATTAAAATTATAATTGAATCAAATAAGTAAATCAAGGTTAATATTGGGCGATCAATATCACGCAAAGGTTCAAATAGGTAAGTTATTATCATACTTGCGTAATGAATTTTTTTTGAATGAAATAGGTGAATAATGGTCTATGTTGGTCCATTACGATTATACTTGGTTTAAATCAATGAATCAAGGTCATTACTGATCAAAGAATGTCACAAAATGTTCAGATAGATGAACTATAATGGTATGTTTTCTCTCACAATCAAACTTAGACTAAGATAGGTTGATTATGGTTAACAACGGTTAATCAAGGTTATACTTAATTCAAACAAGTCATACTTTGTTCAAATAAGTCAGACATTAACAATATATTCATGAATATTTTATATGGACGTTTGGTTCATTTACAACCCTAAATATTGATCGATCATGGTTATATTTTGTTCGGATCTCATGTTTGACTAAACATGATTTATGATTTTCTATTACAAACATGAGAGTGATGCCTTCAAAAGACCTATTTTTAAATTAAAATAAGACACATTCTTATATTTGTAAGTAAACATGATAAATCATGTTTGACCAAATAGACACATTATGTCAGTTACAATTATATCATGAACCAATTAGGTCAACATTATCAACATGCATAAACACACTAAACAATATTACCATTTAAGATATTAACAAGAACGAGTCTTGGAAGGCACCATAGAGTATATTATGGATCGCCGGAGCAGCCTGAGCAGTGGTCGTCGGTCAGGAAGAATCAATCACAGGGCGTTTCAAAGGAGCAATAGAGAACCGGTTTTCGCAGGAAGAAGGAGCAACGTGGGTCTCCATCAGCAGGAAGGAAGAAGAGTGCATGGAACAAGGGAAGACTTTGCTCGTTTCAATCGTTCGATTAGAGAAAAACACGCAGTAGGATGTGTATCAGTGTACGTTACAAACTTTCCTGATTCGTGGGAGGTTAAAGATATGTGGAGGGCAATGAAACACATGGGGAAGATCTGTGATGTGTTTTTGTCGAAATCCCAAAACCTGCATGGGAGGAGGTACGACTTTGTACGGTTCTTAAGTGATGGTAGGGAAGATTTCAGGTGGGAGAAGACGAATAACATGTACTTCGGTGAGCTAAAGGCGGTGATCAGAATGGCCACGGATAGGAGAAGCTCTCACCAACTGTTGAAGGGTGATAGGAGGACGGAATATGGATTGAGGGTCGCCAACAAAATACAAACTGATGCGTTGCATGAGGATGGTCGGACTTTCAAAGACGTACTGATGAGTAATCCTAAGGATCCAAGTCACGGGCAGCGAAATGGGTTGGCGCCGGAGTCACAGTATAAGCCTGTCTTCGGAAAAAAGAAGGCTTCAGGGGAGGAAAAGGACAGATGTAATTTCTTCTTCAATACGGTGGATGAGGATCGTCTTTGGCTAAAGCTTTCTCTAGTCTGTGAAGTGACTATAAACAACCCAAAGGAAATAGAACATATCCTGAACAACATGGAGTATCTAGGTAGAAAATTAAACTTTGAAGCTAAGGTCATGGGGGGACGAAAATTTATGATGCAATTCCCGGATGAAGAGCAGAAGGCGGTCTTCGTGGAGAGCTTCAGTAATGTAGATGATGAAACTGGTAAATACTTCGAGTGGATCAAGGAGTGGTCGGAATCGGATGTGGATACAAGTTCGTTGAGATGGATTAGGATTGAATGCATACCTTTACATGTGTACAACTTGACTTTTTTCAAAATGACAGGGAACCGTTGGGGATCATTCGTGATGGTGGATAGTGATACGAAGCTTAGAAAACGTCTAGATAGGGCTAGAGTCCTGGTTCGAACAGATGCTACCGACATCCCGAAGGTGGTTAGCGTCAATATCGACAGGGAAGTACATCGAATTCGACTCTTTAATGAAGGGTGTTCAACCTTTATGCCTTCAGTTCTATCGGGTAGTGATATAGGGATGGAGGATGTGCACCAGATGAGTGATTACGAGGATGAGGGTATTGGGAAGAGGAGTAACGGTGGTGAAGAGTCGGATCCCAGTCTGCCGGGAATAATGGTCGACGATAGTGTGGGGGGTAGGCAGAGCGAGACAGGAGCTGATGCGGTGTCCTCTTCATCGCCGGCGACTGTGGAAGTCGGGAAGAGTGGAGGTGGCGTAGCAACCGTAGAAGAAGTTGAAGTGTCTCTGTCTCCGGTGTCTGGGGTTTCGAAGAAGACGGCGGTTCTTAGTTCCGAGGCTAATGATGGGGTTTTAGACGTGGGTACCAAGAATCCTAGTTGCGCGGCTCCAGAGGGTGATCTAGGTTATAATGTGAAGGTTGGGGGGCCTACTAGTGGTAATGATAATTTAAACAATAATGATATGGAGGATGATGGACCCAGATGTGAAGATACCTATTTTAATAATGGTAAAATGAATACAGCCGAATGGGTGGATGTATGTGGGCTTAAGGGTAGTAATTTCGATGGAGGCCCAACAGATGTGGCTAAAGTGAATTTCGATGGGTCAAATAACAATGCTAGTGTTGAGTATGTTGATAAATTTATAGAGAAAGAAAACAAAAATTGTGAATAAGGGTTAATTAATGTTCAAATTCACGAGCTGTTTGAGGATAATGACCGGGTTTTTGGAAGTGTCGCTGCTGACACTTTATCATCGGATGAGGACTATGCAATAAGAAGAAAAGAATTACTACAAGATAAGAACTTATCTACTGCAGATTGGATAGATTTGGCCTTTGATAATAGGAAGGGTAGGAAAGGGGGTGCGTTTTTAAAAAGAGGAAAGGTAAAGGGGGTCGAGTGGTGGCTAAAGGGTTGAAAAAAAGGGTGGTTGAGAGCTCTAGGAGTCAGGCAGGAGAGCAAAGTGGACAGTTGGATTCTGATGATGAAGTGGATAAAATTTTGGGGATCGTGGCGGACATGGGCTTCCAACTAAAAGCTTCAAGGGAGGAGGTGAAGATACGCCTAAAAGAGGATTACTGTGTCACCCAAGGTATCAAGGGAGTGTTGCGAACTGGAACTTGTGTTTGGAAGAGAGAGTTGTCTCGGTAACTCATTGGGCTGGGTGAGTAGCTAGGAGGCTATGTGTCCGGGGGGTGGGTGTCAGCGTGAGTGGTCTCTGTTTTAGTTGGGTTAAGCTCTGTGGGTGTCTGTGTATTGTTTTGTTGAGGGTTGGGTGATAGTGTTTGGTCGGTGGTTGGGGTGTAATGGGGTGGGGTTGTGTCTTGGGGATTGAGGGGGTTGTGTGTTTTGGCATTAGATCTTTGGTGGGTGTGTGGGTGCGTGGTCACTGTGGGTGATAGTGAAAACTAACTAATGTATGTCCTTAAGCTTTTGGGTGGAGGGGCTGGGTAGGCGATACAAGGGTGGTGTTGGTAGGTTAGTGGATGTGGCTATAATTTTTTATGTTGTTATAAGGTGGCACTGTTCATGCACACACTCTTTCCACTTTGCTTCCTGTGCTAAGTAGCCATGGTCATTGGTTAGATCTTGGGGTTATGTTACTGTGCAGGAGGAAGCACTCTTGTAGCCAAATTGTGATAAGGGGGGCATTCCAATCCTCCTTGATTTGCTAGGCCATCTAGTTCAGCCAATGTAAATCCGTCTTTCAAGCTCCAAACGTTTGTTTTAAAGCGGCTATTGAGTACTTATATTTGGGTGGGGGTGGACGGGTGTATGGATGTGATTTGGGTAGAGGCGGGTGTTGTTGGGGGCCATCATAGGATTGGGGTCATAAGGGGGTGGTATGGTGTGTACTCGGTACGGTGGAGGTTTGGAGGTTGGAGGTGGTGTTTGGGTGTCCTACCCGTTTACTTAACCTTTCGATCCTCAGAGTTTTTTGTTCTAATAAGGATTGGGTTGTAGCTATGTATATTATTGTGAGGGAGGGGTGAGGATGACATTCTCCTTTGCTTATATTGATAGTTTCTCTGTTGAGCCTCAGAGTTCTTCTTCAGATGTTGCTTATTCCCCGATATTGTGTGCTTTAATAAGCAGCTATGACTGTACCGGATATGGTGTTCGCTCAGTTTGTGATAGAGGATCGTACTATATTGAATAATTCTGATGCTGATGGGGTTGCTGCGATGATGAAGACTATGTGATCATACTATGATTGATGACACCTATGGGTGTACTTGCTATTGTGCTATGATTGTATGTTGAGAGTATCTGTGTGTGCGGGCAATATGTGGAGTAGATGATGTATTAGGTGATGTGCGATAGATGGTTGATGTATAGGTCATGGTATGACGTGATATGCGTTGATGTTATTTGGCAAGTAGGTGTGTGTGATTAGTGATTTGTGTGTGTGATCTGTATAGAGAAGTTAGATGTCACGAGTGTGTACTGAACACTATGTGCGAATGAAATTTACCTTGGCTGTTAAAAAAAAAAGATATTAACAAAAAAAAAAAAGCTTTTCTATTTTCTTTCAAAATTTTCCATTTTTATAAAGAAATCTTAAATGGTGCTTTGTTGGGGGTTTAAGAGAGTAAGAAATGAAAATGTGAATGATTAATGATGGGTAGTTAGATAAGATATAATTATTTATTAACTACTACTGTTTTTTTTAACGACTCCTAAATATATACCACTTTGCCCTTAATGGGACTTGAACCCATGACCTTTGGTCAATGGGGCACTACATCAAAGCACTTAGTACTTACCATTATGCTACAACCTAAGTGTCACTTACTACTGGGTAATGAAGCATTATGCGGTAAATTAAGGGAATGAAATTCAGGTATGTGTGAATCCATCATCAACCGCTACAATGTCATCACCACCATCACTAACCATCATCACTTACCACCTTCACCCCCAATTGCAACCACCATACCATCATAGCTCATCACATAATCATAACCCCTGTTACCACCTCTGCCTCCACCACCACACGTTACAATCACCGTCATCGCATAGCTCACCACCAAGAATTGCTATTGATATCCACCTCCATCAACACCGTCTTTGCCACTGCCACCATCACCACCATGGACCACACAGCCACCACCACCAACCAAGACCACCACCACCAGTACCACCATCGCTATTGCCACTACTCATCGCCCCCACCATCAACATAGACATTGCATAACCACCATTGACACATACCTGGCGAATTTGCTGCCATTCTTTAAAAAGGTACCAAAAAGGATTATATATCATCCAATTTCTAAAATATTGTTATCATATCACACATATACACCCACAACCCGTCAGTTTCAATTAATTAACATGAAAAAGTTCAGTACTTGATTAACAGATTCACTTCATTAATAGATCAAGTTCTAAGGTAAGCTAGCATCTTATACAACCATTTCTCAAATCACTAATTGATTAACGATTTGTGTCACCTAAAGCCAAAACCCAAAAATGGTAAATTCTTAGAAATAGAAGTATTTGACTCGCACAATGAAACCTATATTGCACTTTAAATCGCCATAGATTGATAGACCATTATATTGTCGAATACCCTAGTCACCAATCTAAAATCTAAACCCAACATAAAACCTAGACATGAATCTTAAATTTTTTACCTTTGTCGAGGTTCCAATAGGCAGATTCGACGGTGGTTGATGTACCGCCACCGTCTTTGATAGATGCTCCATACTTTGATTCGGTTCCGACGAGAGTGACTTGAAGATGACAAGGAGACTATCGTCGGGGGAAGAAGGGATATGAGCGGTGATGTTGAGGAAGGATTTGATTGAAGTCAAGTCAAGATTTTTTTAGATAAAATAAAAAGTAAAGATATTGTTTTGACTGAAATTTAAAAAATTTAAATTAAATAGAAGAGTAATTTTTTTGTGTTACAAATATCATAGTCAAGAATAAAAAGCGAATGCATATTCATTAATTTCGCTAAGCTTAGTTACAATTTGTTTACTATAAGGTATCTATGAATTAGGAAAACTAGAAATATAATATATCCCCACGGTTACGGCTGTAATTTAATACATAAATATTTTATTGTAGAATTTACATGGAAATATTATATCTTTTTATCATTGTAAGCTTATATTGTGTTTGTTCGTTCATTATTTGTTATATAGGTTAATTAATGACAAGAACAACTCAAGGATAAAATTATCATGATTCGTTGTACATTGTGATGTGATTAAGTTTTAATATTTGCACTTAAGTTTTAGATATACTTTTTGATTTTTTTCTAAGACGCCATTTTTTTTTAATTTTTAACTAAAACATAATTTTATCACTTTTAATCTATTATTTAATCATATCTTCTAATCTATTAATATATATAAAAGACTAATTTGATATAATTTATTGAATGAGATTATCGCATAGTTAATGAATTATACTTGGTAAGTTAGTAGGTACCTAAACATAATTTATAATTAATTACCCTCTTTGGAATCATGTTAGGTCAATTGATCATTGCATAGTTTTTCTATTTGGAATCGTTCGCTATTTGTTATATTAAAAAATGTCGTAGGCTTATAATGACAAATTGACAAGAACAACCAAAGGAACTAAAATAATGAATTAAAACTGAGAAAAGATGAAGTGAGTACCGTCTTGAAGGCCTTGAGCTTATATCTCCTTTTTATAGTTAAGATTAGAAAGTCTTAAGTAATGATAGAGCAAGCTACCTTGAAAGGTATGAGCTGTGAATATCAATTTGAATCCTCTTATTATAAAAGTTTAGAACTCATATATATTCTTTCCTTAAGCCTTGATGGGTTTTCATAAAACGATGATGAAATTGATTTGATACCAAACTTTGAGAAATATAACTACTTTACAATATCATTTAATGACAAAAGACACTAAGATATTTGAAATTACACATGGAAAGTTTGTTATATTTCTATCTAAATCAAGTATCAATCACATTTGAAGAAATCACTCAATGATATATAACATATGAATGTTTGCATAACAGAGAGTATACGGTCAAGAAGAAATATTGAATTGCTTCATGATTTAGGGTTTACATACTCGTATTTATATCTTCACGGTATTTACACAAAATATCTTAAAGTATGACCAATGTAATATTTAAACTTCAATAAACACAATTTAAGATATTTAACAAAAGTTAGTTTATTTTTCATGATGAAAAGATACAATTATACATTATTGATGGATGATTATTGTTATGGTACATGGTTTTGACACTTAACAAGTCATTATTGTGAACTAGTTATTTGTGATGCATTATACGCTTGGCCCCATATCTTTTGCATGCATTTAGTCATTTACAAACATGAAACATTTTATCCATTAATTAACTATATTATCAATTTACAAACTATCTAGTCAAAATATCATGATATATTAAGGGGTATTTTAGTCATTAACCTATAAAACTTTATATAATCATCCCATGAGATATTTAATGTCACTTGATATTTTGACACCTACACCACACTTTCTCAATTCTCACCTTTCTTAGTAATGGTTCTCCCTTCTCTCTGTAGTTTCTAACCTAAAATTTTCTTTCTTATTTTAATTCTATCAAAAAGAAAGAACTACCACTACTTTTTGCTCTAAACCGTTTATTTGTTAATGCGAAAGTAAATAGTTCTATTTTTTTATGTAAGGGGGTTGTAATGTGAAAAAACAAGATAATCTTAAAAAATAATTAAACTTAAATCAATTTTAAGTTGTTGATTTTAAATAAGTTTTGCTAAAAATTTAGGTAACATTAGTACACGCGGTTGATATGTAAAAGGAGTTGAGATATCTACATATCATTCTTTTTAATAAAACTTGCTTTAAATTTGAAAATAATTTAAAACTAATTTTATATTTAGTATTTACGACATAATTATTCATATAAATAATTCATAGATACATCAATATCTATATACAAGTACGTAAAGTAGATTAATTAATATCATTTAAATTAAAGTATTAAATTATTTAAAAAATATTGTCAGCTAAAACTACAGAAGATAACCAATTTTATAAATTTTATTTTTCTTTAACATCATAGTTAATTTGAAAAATATAATTTTAATTTAAGATAAAAATAACATAACCCCGTTGCGGAGTACGGTATGTAAAGGCTCGTTAAAATCAATTGGGTTTATGATAGAAAGTTAATACGAGCAAACTAGAAATACCTACAAGAGTTTTATTTAATGGGCAAACTGCACCATAATACAATGAACTTATATTAAGCTACTAATGTATACAATCAACTTTAAATTTTTAAAAAAAATACAATCAACCCACTTATGTCTCCCATTTAATACAAATTGTAACCTGCACTTCAGGTTGCAGGTAATTCTATTTTTTTTTTTCATTTTTTCTAATTTTTTTAATTAATTGTTCTTGATGTTCTTGTTCAACTCTTGAAGAATCAAGATGATACCCAGATCTCGGAAATTTTGAACAATATAACAAGTAAAACATTGACTAATAAAAGATTACACACACGTCTCAATAATCACAAATAGCAAAGTTCTAATACATATCAAATCAAAGATGAACTCAAGATCTGTAATCTAAGAACATTCAAACCCAAGAACATATTTAGATATTGTGTTCTTTATATCCAAATAGCTTAAACCAGTAATAATCATACATTCAAATCAAAAATCAAAGTAGAAACCTGTGAATTTGAAACCCAATTCGCAAACATACAACTTCAGATCCATAAATACTCGTAACTATACCAATTTTGCAGCAGATTTGAATGAAGGATGAGAGAGAGAGAGAGAGAGAGAGAGAAAGACCTGTGAAATTAAAACCCTAATCGCAAATAAACCTTAATCGGCGGCGGTTGTTTGAACCCCGCATCTGACCCGCGGCGGTTGTTTAAACCGACACAAGAAACCCTAATCACAAGAGGGACGGCGGCGGTTGTTTGAAGCAGCGGTTATTTGAACATGAAGGCGACGGCGGTCGTGGTTTAAAGCGGCGGCGGCAGTGGTGATGGGTTGAAGACGGCGGCAGTGGTGATGGGTTAAAGACGGCGGCAGTGGAGGTGCTGAAGCGGTGGTGATAGTTTCCATATCAAGCTCCAAACACAAATCTGGTGGCTGAGTTGAGGTCTTGGGGTTAAATCTAGGTTTCCACCCAAGTCAATCATATAAGCTTCAAAGTCTAAACCCAGATCTTCATGTTTTAAAGAATAAAAAAAAATAAAAAAAATAAAAAATTCATATTAACCTGTTGATGACCGGTTTAGGAGGTCAATTTGTATAGAATGAAAGAAAAAATTAGGTTCGTTGTATTTTTTTTTAGATTTTAAAGTTCATTGTATACAATGGTAGCTTAGTAAAAGTTCATTGTATTATAGTGCAGTTTGCCCTTATTTAATATCTTCAGCCTTTTACAACTAGCTATCATTATAACGATCAACAACAAATGCGCAACGACAACTCCTTTATGTATTAGTTGTAAAAAATTAAGTTAATATGGTTTCAGCTACTTCATTTCTTCTGGTCAACTCTACCATCAAACCATACTTATGTTGGACAAACACCGAAGCATTTTGAACATTTGGGTGACCTTCCATCACTTTGACATGATAATTGTATATGATTGTAGCTGCTACTATTTTCATCTCAATGAACGAGACTTGCTTACCTATGCAGCTTCTTAGCCCTGCATGAAATGTTGTAAAGTTGTAAGATGGTACATATCTGATTTTTTCATTCTTCAATAGCCATCTTTCTGGCTTAAACTCCAAAACATCTTGTCCCCATATCGTATCCATTCGCCCCATTGAATATGAATGCAAAATTATGTTGGTGTTTTTATGGACTTGATGATCGCTTGGCAAGGTGTCTGCCTGGACTGAAAGTTTCTGGTTTGCAGGCAGTGGAGGGAATAGCCTTAATGTTTCACATAGTGCTCCATGGAGATAGACCAACCTTTCCATCTCTGTTTCACTAAATCTTTTCCAACTCTCACCTTCTTCCATCCCTAATTGTAAATGAATCTCTTCAAGTATCTTAGCTTCTGCTGCGGGATGCTGTGCAAGGAGATCAAAGAATGAAGTAAGAGCCGAGCTTGTGGTATCTTTCCCAGCAACCAAAAGACTGAACAAGGTATCTCTGATAAATCTTTCATGGTTGCCAAAGCTACCAGTTTGGTCTTTGTATTCCCTCATAAATCCTGTTAGCAAGCAAAACTCTTCTTCTTCTTTTGCTACATCAGAGGTCTTGATGTTCTTATTATGCTTTTCCTTGATAACCTTGTCAAATAGCTCATGACTTAGCTTTTCAGCATCAGTTAAATGTTTCTCGCTGCTAATTTGAAGTCGATTTAGCAACTTCCAAAACCACTTTGGGAGAAAATGTCTGTTGAAAAGTGCCTCTTCAGCCTTGGTGAACGCTCTTTCGAACTTATTGTAAGGGAGATCCATAGATAACGTTTCAGGATCATAATTTACGAGTAAAAGGAGAATTATATCAAAAGTGAGCCTCTGGAAGATTTCTTGCAAATCAAACGTGCATCCTTGTTTTGACTTCGAATCAAGTATTGACATAAGCTTTTTATCGACCTTGTTCCAAATGGTTTTCTCTAGTAGTTTCAAGAATTCAGCTCGCTTGAAGAGTGACATGGTTGTTCTACGGTGCAATTCCCATAATTCTAAGTCAGAATTAAATATACCATCTCCTAGGATCTCAAAAATATCTCTAGACTTTGGACCTTTTATGTAATTAGGGAATTTTGTTGTTGATATATGATGATAGTTAGCTGGATCACCGGTTATGAGGATGTCTGTGTTGGAAAACCAAGGAGCTTTGTACATGAATGTGCCTCTATTTTCTTTCAAGATACTCGTGATATAGTCGTTAACATGACCAAAATTCCATAGTAAGCTTGGCGTCATCCCTAATAGAGGCCAATTTATGGGTAATGAAGAACTTCGATTTATGAGTGAGTAACATTTGTAAATGGCAATTAAGCAAATAAAGAAAAAGATTGTATTAGAGTATTCTGTGAATTCCATCGAGATAGAAATGTGATATATATGTGTGTATGTTACTTGTTTGTTTAGGTGTGTATTTATAAGACAAATTTATGCAAATGGCAAACCATCTAATTACTAGTTAATTAACACCCAAGCTACCTTTTTTTCCTTTTTTTGGTAAACCCTATCATACTCTATATTAAAGGAAAAAATTTTTAAATTACTTTTCATTAATTATCTTTTAATTCAAGCAATCAAACCCTTAATTTCACCTCAATTTTGATTTTTAATATAATATAATACTAGCATAGTACACGCGCAATGCTGCGACGATGAATTATTTGCACCCAATAACATGTTGTTTTTTAAAATACAGTGGTATAATATTCGGATAATAGTTTCTTTCGGGTAATATGCCGTTTCATTTATCTCTTTTTTCCATCGACTCTTTTCTTCATTTTGGAAACATTTTTTTAAAGGCAGTAAAACAACTTTTTTTTATTTTTTGTGGGTGGGGAAATGTCTAGTTGTGGAAGAATGTGTTTAATGATTAGATTGTAAAGTAGTTAAGATAGTGTATAAGAAAATGGAGTTTATTTGAGGAGTTTATTTATTAACAATAATAGATTCAATAAGTTTCCAAAAATGATGATTCTTATTAGAGGAAGTTTAATGAAATCATAAGACTTTTATTTTAAGATGTGAAGGTATTAAGGACATTTCAAGTTACTTAAAAATTAATAGTTTAAGTATTTGGTCTAAATGTTTTATAATATAGTATAGATTACACCTAATTTTGACCTTTTCCCGGTGTTTGTATTAACTTTAAGGGGCTATATAAAAATATATTGGACTATTTTAATAGATTATATATTTATATTTAATGGATGTATTTACTTTTACATGTTTATAACTTTTTTACAACTTTTAATGTATAGTAATGTTTGTAAATATAATTACATATTTATAATCGTCTCATTTATCTATGTTTCGATGTAAATTTTACTATAATCTGACACAAATTTAAAAATTATATTTTTCAATCTTTTTTTAGTAAAAAAAAATCTATTTCATAATCGTTAATGAAAGTGAGATACTATCTTTTGACTTTGCGTAAATTGAAACTTTTTTTTTAAAGGCCACGTAAACTTAATGACACTTAATCTTATTTAAATAGGTATTCTTTTTGCTTATCTTTTTTATATAACTCTAAACCAATGAAAATATATATATATAATTAATCTTTATGTTTATAAATCGTCAAATCAGCATCACTTTCTATAAGAAATTTATGATTTAGGATTTATGAAAACACTACAAGAAAAGTCCTTTTTAGTGACCATATTTTAATGACGACCTTCAATCTAGTCACTACTATCAAGGTTTAGTCACCATATTTTAAGTCGTCATTGAATTTTGGTAACGTTGCAAATTTAGTGACCAAAACTCTAATTTAGTCACTCACTACAAACTAATTGACATATGCTGACGCAAGGTTTTGTGACGAAAAATACAAATCATCGCTAAGCTTATTTCCAAGTTTTTTTTTGACGGAAAGTTATATGTGGGAAACAAAATAATAATTAAAATAAAAGATATTATTTACTCAATTTTGTCGGAAAGTTACATGTAGGCAAGTTACATGTATATCGCTCAGGTGCTAACGAGTCATCTCTAAACCCTAGCACGTCCATCCTCATTGCCACCGCCATCATCATCGCTGCCTGTTCCTTCGCCGTCACCATCGCTGCTAGCACACTCGCTACCACCATACTACCGGCGCACTCGCAACTACCATCGCAGCTGCTGCGGTCCCGCTCGCCCCTCCTCTCTACTCAATTTGCACCAGGTACTAAATTATCTGCTTAATAGTTTTGATTTTGATTTTTTCTATGCTCAATAGCTTTGATTTTGATTTCTTCTCTGCTCAATAGCTTTGATTTCGACCTCTTTCGCTGCTTAATTTCACACCAGATCGGACTTCTCAGCTCGATCCACTTATTATTCATTTGATATCAAGTTTGCTTCTATTGATTTTTCTCTTAACTTATTTAGTGGTTTCAACTAATTTGGTTTTTTCCTCAATTAGCATTGATTTTGATTCCCTCTCTACTAATTTGGAGGGCTTCAATAGTAGCATACCTTCGTTCCCGACTTCATCATGTGATTGTAATTGAGTGCTACATTAACAAAGGTCTTACAATTAGTTTTTCACTATCTCTAACCTGTTTAGGATCACAAAACTATGCTTCAATAGCTGGACAACCCTGTTCCAGGGTCTTTCTAGTACACTTAAGCCGTAAGGGACTTAGTTGGGGTTGAGAGTCATAGGCAACATGACTAACACAGTAATATAGTCTGTTGTAGCCA
This sequence comes from Pulicaria dysenterica, assembly GCA_947179395.2. Classification (NCBI taxonomy): domain Eukaryota; kingdom Viridiplantae; phylum Streptophyta; class Magnoliopsida; order Asterales; family Asteraceae; genus Pulicaria; species Pulicaria dysenterica. The sequence goes on from OX359292.1 coordinate 80,579,699, forward strand.
CCTGATGTCAAGTTCTTACATAGTAAGATTATGTTAATGGGTTGAGCCAGAGAATGTAGTTTTACTTGAAATATATTAGTTTTTCGACATTCGTGATTGTAGATTCTTAGCAAACTAACAACGATACTTGCTGAACTATTAGGAACATATACCACAAGTGGCAGATTTACATGAGCAGCCTTAATTTCAAGGAACTATTTTGCGTGCAAAGCCCAACAAAAACAACAACAATAAAGAATAAAAAAATATATATATAAAAAAGACTAAAAACAGAATGATCTAGTAAAAGTTGTACTTGGAAGTTGGATGCTATTATGAGTAACATATAAAATAAAGTGTTAAAATAAGAAAAAGAGTGAAAGTGTGAGATTTTTATTATGTCATCAACTATTCAACTCTAACTTTTGATCCTGCTGGAGTTGCAAAGTCTGTAATCAGTCCATATAAAGCCATAAAAGGTCTCTGAGACAAATCATGGTTCCAATTTCTTATTTCCATCGAATTTCAAGTTCTTAACCTTTTTAATGTATCTATCTCATTTCCATGGCAGTGGTGTAAAATCAGGTGTAAAGTACCCAAAGAACATGAAAAGAATACATGGTAAGTTGGTAACATGTTTAAACTCCTTTTATGCAATTTATAGCACTCTACCAATTTGAAGAGCTTTCAGCTTTTACATTCTATTCTTATTATAATTGCTTCCACATTGTACTTCATGTTGATAATATGCAAGCCTCTATATATTAACATCAATACCTCTATAAATAGCTTTGAACATGTTCTCACCCCTTGTCTCTAAGTCTCTTTCTCATACAAAACTTAATTAATTCCCAGATGCTCCCATGCTTTATTTTAGGCGGATATGTATAGCTGTGAATGGCTTGAAGTTTGCCTGTAGTAGTTGGTTGTATTGGTTTTTGTTATGGTAGTCATTAAGTTTATCCAAATATCTACCCTTCAATGCAAGAACCTTCCAGATTTCCATCTTATTGTTATTACACTACAAACAAAAGGACTTTGATGAGGGAAAAGAGTTTTATATATTATTTAAATGGTTTAAGTTATTTTATGTCTGCCCATTGAAAGGGCTCGGCAAGCCAGATTCCAAGCTGAACCCAAGTGACCCGTTTCGGTTTTTATCCTAAATGGCAATTAGCAATAGCTTGTTTTATCCTGTTCTAGTCTTAATTTATTTTCTGCGATATGATCATGCTGCGATATGATTGTTTTTCTCATATGGATCCTCAAGTTGTTTTATTCCTAGACAATTGGTTGAAAGTAGGATATGTCAGGATTAGGATTTTTATTTGAATACGAAGACTCCTTATTTGTTGTGATCTCTGAAAGTTTGATTTATTCTGCCCAATTGCTTCTTAGGGGTTTTTGTAACCTACTAGTATCTGAAGTGTATAATCTCGCGTAGATTTAATGGAATTTTTTTTTGTAGATATTCGTCTTCAAATTAATTGTCAGGATCTTTTTCTTTATGTGTGATTCCAACATGGCGAGTTCTTAATATGCAATTGTATGTTTACTTATGTACTTCAACTTTCCAAATTTAGTGACTCGTAACTTCAAATCTTATATATTTGACTTTTATTTCAGGAATCCGATGGCTAAGACCTTTAAATATGATAGCACAAACATAAGGTAATTGCATCTCCATGTAAATCATTTTTCCAGAATTAGTTTATCTTCGGTGAGACTTTCCTTGCAACAAGAACACTCTGCCTTCTAATTTGTTCATGGATAGAAATCTAAACTCTTCTCCTCATTATCTTTAAATTCATGATGCATCTTATATTATTTTCATGCATTTTGTTTGACAATAATATCATTTTTTTTTCATCTTGCAAGATTAAGTACAAATAATAAATATATACTATGTCTTAACTAGGCTATTCGATGTATTGGAAATGATGATGCTAAGAAGTTGGTGTTTCACAAAGATTTGATCCTTGAAAATCTTGAGGTATTATATCTAGCTAGTGTTGAACAAAATATCATATATTCATAATGTCTAGATTCTAATTACGTGTTTATGGATGTCTTTTCTCTATTTGATAGGCTTTTGGAAAGGAATTATATGCCAAGCTTTAGGCTTTCTACAACTCTGATCCCTCTACTGAACATGTATGTTGTTTGATTTGTTCATCATTTTCATAATTTAAACATAATTTTGAAAGACTAGCAATTCGGTTCGGGTTATTAGGCTTGTGTTAGTGCCAACCCATTTTCGATTGATTTATTTTTTGTGCCAAGTTCGGTTTGCGTAACTTTTTCGTGTTAGGTTCGGGTCGTGTCAGGTAGCAAGTTAAAATGGTTTTGTCTGTTTGTAGGGCCATATATCTTGGAGAAACAACCTGTTAATGTGGTTTTGTGGGCTGTTTGTAGGGCCATATATCTTGGAGAAACATTTTGCAGTTATATAAGCATCAACAACAGCTCCCGTTTTGAAGTGAGGGACATTATAATCAAGGTGATCTTTGTTTTCATGATCTATAATTTTATTTGGTTATTGTGAATTGCTTTTGTATATTTTAATTTGAGCTTCATGTAAAGTGTTTAGAAGCTTGCAAAATATGAGGGGGTTTTCTTTGAGTAAATATGGTGTGACAAAAGCCAAAAGTGTTCTGCTTTGCTAGCTTACAGTCCCAAACAATATAGATATTAATAGTAAATCTTTAATTTGATTCACTTTTGAGATATTTATATTATTCATTAATCGAATTTTCTTTTGATTTTGTAGTGATATTCATCTCGGGCATATGGTTAGAGATTCGTGGACGTTACTTTTGATTGTTAAAATATATGATATTAGACATCTAAATGTTTCTTTTTGTTTTATGATTAATTGATTTTAGATAAGTAAATTTGACTTGAGATGTTTGTTTTTGGAATCGAATCAAAATGTAAATTTGACTTGAGATCTTTGTGTTTTAAGAACGAAAGTTATTATTTTATTTTATGTTTGTTAAAATTAATAGGTTATAGTTAATAGCAAATTGTTCTAGCCGCTACTTCTCGTATTTCCATGATAGTGACAATTTTTTGTCTCTATGATAGTGACCATATATCTGGTGACTATAATCATTAACAGAGTCAATTAACTTTAACCAATATCAGTGACTTTTCTTTGGTCACTAGTACTGGTCATTAATTTGATAGATAGTGACGATTTTTAGGGATTAATGACTAATTTTAGTGATGGAAAAGGTTGTCACATATATAGTGACCGCTATGTTTTAGTCACTTGTTAGTGACCACTTACATAGTTCGGTCTCTAAATCAGATCAGTGACGGACCTATAGTGACCAGAAGTGACGACCTTAATTATGGTCACTAAGACAGTTTAATGACCACTTTTGTATTGTTAGTGACCACATTGCTTTGGTCACTAAGCAGGATTTTTCTTGTAATATAGGTCACTAACATGTTGTTTTTTAAAATACAGTGGTATAATATACAAGTAGAGGGGGCAATGGTGTTTTGCATGTGGATGGACTATTAATTAAGGTGATGATGCAATAATTATATAGATAGAAATAGAAAATGAGAACAATTAATTAAGAAAATTGGCTTTATTTTTAATGGAATCTTTATGGCTCAATTGAGGGAGGTATGACCATGTCGAAGCTCCCCTCTCTTGAGTCATTTTTGCCGTAAAAAAAAAAACCAATTACTCAATGTTGGGATGGAATTCAATGCAAGGTGGGTTATAGTGGACTGTAATCTAAACCTAAACGGGTCATTTAGGCAGAAGAATAAATAAACATCAAGTCGATTTTGGTGGGCAGAGAAATAAGTAACCAGTTATCGACAATGATTGGACAACGGGTGCAGACGTCAGCGACGGGAAAGGAATGAGGATGGAGGAGAAGCCATAAGAAGACAACACACAAAAAGTAAAGGGTTTCTTTTTTAGCATTTTGGGCATGTTGTCCTGTTATACGCGCGCATATTAAATCCACATGCCAAGGTTTTATTTAACTTATAGATTAAAGAGTTAATTACAAAGATGGTCCATGTGGTCTTGTCTAAATTTCACATTTAGTCCTTTAAATACGAAAATTACAGTGGTAGTCATTATGGTTAACGTTTTGTTTCACTTTTAGTCCTTTAGACTAACGGGTGTTAAAGTTGACTGTTAGTCAAAGGGTATTTTTGTCTTTTTACATCTTATCCTTGTTACCAACCACAACTTACCTATTAACATAATTTCCAAACAACCTTTTTCCTAATTCTTGTTACCAAACACCAACTTTCACCCTCCTTATATCACCCTTCTCTCTCCTCTCTCATATCTCATCTCAAATCTCTCATCCTCTTCTCTCTAATTTTTAAACAAGAACCCAAGAACAGCCTCCACCCTTAGACTTCCTGCCACCACCACCGCCACCTAGGGTCGCCGGCCACCACTGCCGCTAAACTACCTTCGCCGCTCTCATATCTCATCTCTCTTCCTCTCTCTCTCTCTCTCTCTCTCTTTCTCACACTTCAATCAGCCGGCCACCACCACCGCCACACTTAGAAAACCCTAGTTCAAAAACCGCCATCAGCTTTAATGGCTTCTTAGAGAGAGAAGTGTGCTTTAATGGCCACACTTAGAAAACCCTAGTTCCAGATCTAAACCGCCACACTTAGAAAACCCTAGTTCAGAAACCGCCGTCGCAGATCTGAAAGCTAACGGCGTCGCTGGAAAGCTAATCGCCGGAAAACGAAACAAAAACTCATCATCGTCGCTGGAAAGCTAATCGCCGTCGCAGATTTGAGGAACAACTTCAGATCTGTTTCCACCACTATTTATGTTTCTTATTCTTGTTTATTTTGAACAACTTCATATCTAGATTTCTTGTTCTTATCTTGTTCTTCTTTTTTTGGATCGGTCTTTACATATCTAGATTTCATGTTCTTTGAATCTATTGTTGTGTTAATCATGATTGTAAATTACAGACGTTTGAATCTGTTTTAGTTATTTTATCATCTATTAGGGTTTTGTGGTTTTTGATGGGTTTAAATGAGAAAATTGATCAAAGTTTCTGAATCTTACTCTATTTACTTCAAGATTTACTTGAAGATGAAGATTAGAACACCATAATATTAACAAGATTAACTAAAATTAAAAATAATTTTTTAAAGATAATCAGTAGTTAATATCTATGTATGAAAATATTAATTAACTTTATTAATAATTGATTAATTATTAGTTAATATTGACAAAAAGTTAATTAATAATTAATTGATAAAGGGAAATAAAGAGGATTGATGTTTGGTAACAAGGATAAGATGGAAAATGACCAGAATACCCTTAGTCTATCCTTTGACTAACGGTCAACTTTAACACCAGTTAGTCTAAAGGACTAAAAGTGAAACAAAATGTTAACCATAAGGACTACCAGTGTAATTTTCGATTTTAAAGGACTAAATGTGAAATTTAGCGAAAACCACAGGGACCATCTTTGTAATTAAATCTAGATTAAAATTTAGAGTTAATTACAAAATTGGTCCTTTTAGAATACCACCTTTTTCACTTTTAGTCCTTTATCCGAAAAAGCTGCATAATCAGTCCTTTAAATGAGTTTTTAGCATACAATTGGTCCTTTGCTTACAGGGACGTTAACTTTGGCTGTTAGTCAAAGGGCAATTTGGTCTTTTCTATTGTTATACTTGTTACCAAACACATCTGGCCTATTATACTTGTTACCAAACAACCATTGCTTTTAACTTAGTTACTAAACAACTACTTTGACTTCAATTTTAGTTTTTAACAATAAAAACCTCAAACACCTCACATTTTTCCTAATATTCCCTCTCTCTCTAAGATTACTGGTGATAGAGCCACACATCACCGCCTACTCATCGCCGGCCCCCGTCGCCGTACGACCACCATTTCTTTGCCACTATCATACCACCGCGCCACCTCTTGGAATGAATGGAACATAAATCAAAAACCCTAAGGCAGTGGTTGTGAGGAGGCGAGGGAAATCCTAAGGTGACGGTTGTGATCTGTGATGGAAAACCCCAAGGTGGAGGTTGTGTTCTGCGACGGAAAACCCTAAGGCGGCGGTTGTGTTCTGCGACAGAATTCCCCAAGGTGACGGTTGTGATCTGTGATGAAAAACCCAAGGCGGCGACGATGGTTTAGTGTTTCAGATCTTGCTCTTCATTTTGTTCTTCATCTTGTTACGTGTAGTGTTTCTGATCCGTGTAATGTTTCAGATCTTGTTCTTCATCTAATTAGGGTTTGTTCACGCCATTTTTCATATTTGTGTAGTGGTTACATCTTGTTCTTGATTTGGGTAGCATATCTGATATCGCGGTTTTTATATATATTTTTAATGCGATATTTAATTGTTTTTAATGAAAAATATGGAAAATACATTTAATATATGTTTAATATCTTTATTAATTATTTTCCAGGTTTAAATTCGGATTTATGAAGATAAATATGAAGAAAGTTGGATAAAAAACGAGATAGAGATCAATTATTTGAAAAAGTCAAAATATGCCCGAAATTGGCTCTTAGCGCCGCTAACTTCAGCCCGTCGCGGCGCGAAGACGAGGTTCGCGGCGCGAAACCTCAGTCCAGCAACCTATATATATTTTCGATTATATCTTCGGTTTGGAAGCTTTTCATTCCGACTTTTCACCATCTTCAACCTCTGAAAACTCCATAAAAACACCATGAAGCATATGGGAGCATAGATTGGAGCATTGGGGCTTGGATTGAAGATAAAATCGAAGATCAAGTCTCGGAACATTCAGCTTTTACGGTTTTATTCATTCTAGTTCTTCATGTTTCTTTGTTTGAATAATTTCCAGAGCTTTAGCATGTTTGTTCTAGGCTAGACTTCTGATTTTCCTCCTTTGAGGAGATGAACTTTGACTATGGTTGTTTTAATTCATGGTTTTGATGCTTAATTCATGTTTGTTCTTAGTTTAGCCTAATCTATGTTTATCCATGCTTATGAATCTGTTTTGATTGCTTAGAATCTGATTTTTATGTTTTGAGAGGCCACTTGAATCATAAAGTTTGAATCTTGATTGTCTAGGACCAATAGATGATTAAGGAATAGTGATTGACCAAATAATGAACTTTATATGTTAGTTTAATGTTTTGTTGACCATACAAGCATTAAGATTAGGGCTTAACTTGTTAATCGAATTAATTGGCTAATTATCCCTTTTAATCGCGCTTTTGACCATAAAGGTTATTAATTGATGTAATTAGACGGTTATAACCGGACCAAGGTTTTAACTATTATAGAAATCAATGTATGAATGTTTAAGTATCATTAGTTCTTATTACCATGAATCTAATTTCCATGAGATAAGTGTAATCGAATCTCAGGAGGGAAAGCTAGCTTTATATTATCTGATTTCCAAGTTCCTTGCTCATTCGCTCTCTTGTTTCTTTGGTTGTTTTAGGTGCTTTCTAGGGTTGTTGGTAGTGTTAGTTGGTTGATAGCTCACTTATCCATAATTTCCCCCTTTATTTTATTGCATTAGTTTAGTTTAATATTTAAATTAATATAATATTATCAAATCATACCCGTTCCCCTTGTGTTCGACACCCGTACTTATTTTCTATACTATTATACGATTAGGTTCACTTGTCTATTTGTGTTGTAGTCGTACTAAATAATAACGGATTTTATAAATAAAAAACTGGTACGCTTTACGCACATCAATATCAAATATTGTTCTTGATTTGCAATTTTTGAACCTTGTTCTTGATTCCCGATTTCAGATGTTCTTAATCTTGTTCTTGATTATTGATTTGAGTAGCATTTCTAATCTTGTGCTTTGATTGGTGGAAGACGGTGGTGAGTGGTGGTGGTGGTGGTAGGCAGTCGTTGGAATGGGTGGGTGTTACGCTGGTCAGGGAGGTGGTCGACGGTGATGTGGTGGTTAATTAATTAACTCTTGAAGATGTTAGATATACTATAAGAACATAGAATATAATAATAAAAAAATCAAAAAAATTAGATATACCATAACTGTTCAATCAAAAATCATATATACCTGCACACTTTTAGTCCTTAAATGAGAGTAACAATGTTTGGTAACAAGTATAATAATAGAAAAGACCAAATTGCCCTTTGACTAATTAAAGTTAACTTCCGTGTAAGCAAATGACCAATTGTATGCTAAAAACTCATTTAAAGGACTGAATATGCAATTTTTTTAATAAAGGACTAAAAGTGAAAAATGTGGTATTCTGAAAGAACCAATTTTGTAATTAACTCTAAAATTTATATGATTTTGATTGGCATATTATTTATTAGAATTAAAGCTTTTTTTCTAGTTTTATAGTATTTATTAGAAAATATATTTCAAATTTGCGGCATGTTCTCGAGTTTTTAAATGAAAGGTAGGGAAGGAGTGGGAAGGGAAGAAAGGAAGGGGAAGGATAGAAAAACTCCCCTCCCAATCATCCCAAAAGTGGGAGGGAAGTTTCTACATATAAAAATAAAGAAATTGCCCCTCCCAACCCTTTTCATTCCCCTCCTAAAAAAAACTCAAGAATATAATTTCTCCTCTCAATCCCTCCCAACTCTTTCCTTCCCCTCCTTAAAATAACTCGAGAACAGGCCGTTGGAGACTTTGAACAATTTTTTAGATCATGATACGTTAAGTTTTCTCTTTAACGACCCGTTTCCATAAGAATTGTTCTCATGTGTACCTGTTTTAACTTGAATTCATTTTAACCCAAACCCATCCCAACCCGAGTCAATATGTCTGTTTTGCCATCTTTACTAAAATTGCAACTCAAATATATCTTGTTAGTTATTTTTGTTTTTGATAATATTCTCTTGCCATTAGAAAATAGATATAGTGTGGCAACCAAAAGAAGAAGCCTAATATTATCTAGAGTTAACTACATTTTTAGTTCATGTAGTTCGTTGGTTGGTTTTGATCCCTAACTATTTATTTTTGTTGATTTGGTCCTTAGAACCACATTCTACGATTTTGACATTAACCACCACAATCACCCACCACCACCTCCGGCCACACTAACGATCACGCTTTCGGACACACTGACGACCATACCGTCTGCCACACCATCGATCACGTTGTCTACCACTTTAATGACACTGCTGTCTGCCACACTGTCTACCATTGGTGTATCTATCTCCACCATCAAGATTGTGACCAAAATCGTAGGAGTTTCGAACTCTAAGGGGCCAAATTTGCAAAATTAAAAGGGACCAAGACGGTAAAAACTAACAAACCATACAAGCTAAAAATCTAATTAGCTCTATTATTTTTCTTTTGAGAGAAGATGTTATTTGAAATACTATTGAGGCTAGAAATTTAAGAATTAGATAATTCTATTTGAAGAGGATTGAGGTTGCTTTATATAAGAAAGAAAAAAATAACAAATCAAGACATTATTGACTTTAGTTTAGATCAGTCACTATGCCCATCCCAATCTAAGAAACTCTCTTTTTTTTCTCCATCTCCAACCCCTTATTTCCCCTTATTTCCCCTTCTCTTCCTTTCTCTCTTCTCGTTTAAATTAAATTTAAGGAAAGGGTGGAAGATAAGTGAGAGAAATTTTGTGAGTTAAAAATGTAGGAGAAATATCGGAAAAAATAGTAAAATGCTGATATATTAAAAAAAGATAGGTGATAAAAAAGTAAACCATAATGGATGACCTTTGGGTTATCTATTTCATTTAGTCATGATGTTAGGTAAACCTTATTTTCAGAGTTTTTAATTTTTTTCTGCCCCATCTATAAGCTAAGTCTTTAATATTTAATGTAATTAAATTAAATGAACCTAAGCTATTAATTAGATCGGTCAATCTTTTCTATCTTTTTGAAAATTCAATTCCAATTCCTAGTTACACTTACTCTGGACTTTAAGCTTTCGGCTATAATTTCAAGCTAAGAACGTTACCATCATAAAACCTTTAGGACAGTTTATAAAGTGGGGCGTACAACCGTACATATTCGAGTAAACTAATGTTTCAACCGTACATGTTCGAGTAAAGTATGTATATATAGCATGCAAAGTATAACATAAAACATCTCATGAATGAAATCTGATGAGATAGAGGTGACGTGAGGCATATCCTGTTTAAATATATAGGATATTTGTTAGGGAGAGTTATTACGAGAATAAATATTTATGTAAGAAAAAGAGAATAAAACATAGCCATCGATCAGTTACGTATTTATATGTTAGATTTAACAGTCATAATCACCCGTCACAGTTAATTATCGTCGCAATTCATGATTAGGTTACAAATTAATTAAGAAGTCAATTGTAAATCATCCAATCAAATCAAATAAATAAGCAAGATCAAATCTCATTATCTTCTAAATATTACATTCTCATTCAAACCTTACATCTCATTGGAACCTTCTATATATTAGTGCTCTTGATGGACTTAAAAATGGGTCCTTGAACAGTTGAACTCCTTTATTTCATTAAATCTGAGAAACATATTAGCCCACCAACTAAGCCCACCTCACCATCTTCTTCGTCGTTTTTCATCACGGCTACCAAGTACTAACCACAAATTCATTGTATCAAATGGATTTTCAAGTCTTCATTATTTAAACCACCTCCCCATCAACAATAAATTCAATCATATCATAAATATATCCTTTCTTCATTCGTACCAATCTAGAAGTAGGTTTCCACCCGTAGTTCAGTTAATTTTGTAAACAATATCCAACAAAGATTAAGAAGCTAATTAATTAACACATGACTGATATCTCCAATCGCCAATCTGGAATATGAAAGTATTATTAAATACAGCTAGTAAAGTACTAGATCTCCAATTATGGACCATATGAAAGAGACTATACAACGTACGACCACAGTTCTCGTGCCCGAATTATTTAAAAAAGAAAAACTACGAGATTACACTAAAACAGCTACCGATCGACCAACACATTAAGCATAGTTTTTATTCCACATATCTCAAGAAACTAGAACGACTGTGCACATCCGGCCATATATTAAGGGTAAGTAGTACCGCCGGTGCCAGTGTGGTGGCCGGTGGTAGAATAGGTATGAGCAGCCGTCGGCCTCTGGGCGGCGTTGTGCTCTTTGGCCGCCTGCTTTTCATACTCAGCCTCGTGTTTCCTTTCCTCCTTTTTCTCCCTAGCCATCTCCTTCTGCATCGGGTCATGAGCCGTCATCTTCTCACCCTATAATTAAATGTTCACAAAACAAAACAAACATATATTATTTATAAGACCGACCGGTAAACAGAAAAAACACATGAGCCGCTACGTACTACTGGAGTGATCAAACAATAACAAAAACCTTCTCTTGGAGGGTGGCTTTGGTCTTTTCCATCCCGGCTTTGGCGGAGGCCGCCACATTTGACGCCGTCTCCTTGACGGACGCCGCTGCATTCTTTCCTGACTGCATTCTCTTTTGTTTGAACTTAACTTTAGATAAGTTTGTTTGTTTGATTATGTATTTTACGTAGAATGATTGATGTCGACTGAATAAATTTAACAGGCTAGGATATATACTATACCTTAAATAGATTTGCTAAACTCGATCGGACGGTTAATGCCACGTAGCAGGCCACTAATGCTTACCCTACTTCTGCCACGTGTTTCACTAGAAACAGATGGCGGGGATTCTCATGTTGTGATATGCACGCGGCCGTTTTTCTTCACGACAAGATAAGATTATTATTTTTTTAATGTTTATGGATTAATCTATTGAAATGATTTTATTTTTTCAATTGAAATCTATTAATTTAAGGTTTTTATAAAGTTGGAGATTGACACATTCTTCTTAATTTGGTGGGGAAACATGAGGAAGAAATAGGAACACTTGAATTCCTTCCAAATTTCTTATGGCAAACGATTTAACTAGCTGTTCAAACACATGCATACATCATGAAATTAGACCGTTCCAATGTAATTAATATTAATATTAATATTAATATTAGTATTAATAATAAATACAATTTGCAAGACTTTAACATGCGCTACAATACTGTTCATTTCTGGGTTTTATTAAAATACGCCGTATAGTATATATCTAATGTTGTCCACAGTTGACCAAATATCATGGTTTGGCGGGTTGGCCATAGGACTCTTTAGCATGGAAGTAGACGTGAGTTCGAATCCTATGAGCTATCTTTTTTTTAACTTTTAACCATATATTTTCCACTTCTATAAATTATCCCTTCAACATCACAGCCCATTTTCCAAAGAAAACTTTATGTTTAAAATTATATTTTTTTTCATTGTTATTATTTCTTGAACAGCAAATTTTTAAAAAAAAGCTTTTTATTGTTTATTGTTTCTCCTTTTTAAATTCTATTTTCGCATAATTTATCTTAAGAATTATATATTTTTCTTTGTCGCTTCCTTTTAATGTTACTAATGATAATAATATACTTAATTAATAGGATTATTATCTAATTTTGTAGGATATGATTAATACAGCTAATATCACTTAATTGATGTTACACCGATTAAACCACTTAAGTTATTTAATCACTATTTAGTGAATGATTAGTGAATGTAACATCATATAAGTTATGTGAAATTGAATAGATCAATTTCTCAAATTTTGATAACATATTATTTCTATTTGTATATTTGCAATGTGTATAAGAATTATTTAAAATATGGATGAAGATAAGCATAACCTTTAAGACATAAACAAAAGTAAACCTAATTTGATTTCAACTAGTTTGAGTCCGTGCTCCGCACGGGTGTGGAAGGGCTAAAAGCTGATCGTGGCTGAAAACGTAAACCCGGTTTGTGAAAAGAGTGCACGGGTCTTGGGTTGACCGACCCTACCCATTCTAAACCCGACTCTTATCCGACAAAAAAAAAAAGAATAAAAAACCGACCTAGTCCCACAAGAGCACGATAAAAAAAATTATAATTCAAAACCTAAACCCGTAACCGACCCGCTAAAAAAATAAAATTATTTCAAAAAAAAAAAAAGCAATTGGGTCGGCCCCAAAAAAATTTGGCCCAATATATGCCCGGCCCAAAAACAAATTCGAAAAAAAAACAAAAAGCCCAAAAATGAAATCCGGCCCAAACACGTTTCTCACCCAAACCCGGATCCGGACATAAAACCATAGGCAACAACGGTTTTTAATATATTATATAAATTTCAACAAAAGCAATGTTAGTCTACGTGCTCCACAATTAAAATGAATATTTAAAAAAAATCACACCAACATCTCATGACAGCTCATGACAATTAAGTGTTGTTGATTATTTAATATGGCTCACTGATCGATGTAGCTATATTGTGCAGTCTACTCAATTTAAATTCAACAGGGCTCCGTTGTCTCTATTCGATGCAATTTCTCATTTTAATATTCAAAAATTAATTTGGCAACCACACAGGCCTTATATTACCATCCCATTAAATCCCTCCTCAAAACCCTTGCCGCACCACCAGCATGCTCTTCAAACGCCGCTCCCACTTCACACGCAGCCCCATTAACGGCCATCTCCCACCCTCTGGCGCACCTTCCAACACAGCCGACCACCATCAACCATCTCCTACCTCTGTCCACAACACCATGACCGGCTTCATCCTCCGCTCCTACCTTCGTACGCAGCCGCCCACTATCATGTATCTCCCACCCTCAATCGAACCTTCAAACACAACCGACTACCGCCAACCATCTCCTTATCTCCGCTCCATCACAATCGCCATCTCCAATCTTCAAGGCTCCACTTCTATCAAAACATTATATCTACCCTAATCTGTCAAAAAAAAAAACATTAGCCGTTCACATTGTAGACAGACTACCTTCTCCAATGCTGCCTGTAAGCTGAGAGCAAGGTGTAGGTCTTCTCCATCGACTGACATTGTTTGATTTCGGTTCTTCATCACAGCAACCATCACATTATCCGGCCCAAAAAAACAAAGAGTCCAATAACGAAATCCGGCCCAAACCCGGTTTCTTACCCAAACCCGGATCCGGGCACGGTTCCATAGGCCCCAACGCATTTTAATTAGATATATAATTTTTTAAGAGGCAACAAGTTTGTTTTTTTTTTTTTTTTGCCAAGATGATAGTATGTTGCTATTTTTAAAAGATAGATTATGTACGTGAATTATTATATATTAGTAGGATGTCATTATTATTACAAAAAACATATTTATAGAAACAAATATTTGATTTCATAGGATTTTATGAAAAAGACTATATATTTTATTTCAATGGTTAAGAATATAATGTTAAAAACTCCTGTGTTTATTAAGTTACTACTAATATTACTCTCAAACATATGACTTATAAGATTATACGTAAAGAAAAAAAATTAATAACCTTACACTATTTAAAAAGTAAAATGAATATCAACTTTTTGTCATTTTTACAATATAATGTTTTGTAACGGTAAACACGCCACAAACTCTTAAAAGGGGGTATTACTCCATAACACCGGGTACCACTGGGCTACAAGCCCTTCGGTACAATACAATGTTAGTTTATTTATATTGTTTGTTATATGAAAAACTATTTTGTATTTAACACATTAGTTATATACGTTTATGGTGAAATTTTGAAGACCTTTAAATTATTATTTATAAAGTCCTTCAAACATATTTAATAAAATAACTAATGAAATATAAATCCAAATTATAAACAATAGTAATTTTATCCCGCAGCGAAGCGCGGGAATATTACCTTGTTGCTATATATTTACCACAAAAATCCCGAATGTTTGACTCTTTATCATAAACACATGCATGTTGTCGATTTTGTTTCTTAATCAATCCATCGTTGATATATTTTGTTTATCAACTCCCTATCACAAATCGAGTTTAGTTAATTAGATCTTTGGAACATGAGATTCACTAAGTAACCTCGAGCCCGTACATAATGAACAGGGATTCCAGTTTACACTTTGGTAAATGATCGAACGAATACATATTCTCCGTATTGTCGAGTTGTTAATTTTATCCATGCATCCTTCAGCATTATCGAAAGGTAGACCTAAACAAAAAAAGTTCAACGAACTCATACGAATGCTAGACTTGTCGCAAGCAAACTCAGAATTCGGAAATGACATAAGTCTACCAAAAGCCTTGGTACTTGTCTGATCAATCGCACTAATAACTTCAATAGTTCACTGAAATTTTTATTTATAGAGTTATTCCAACTTCTTCATGATTCCGTGCCATGGTGATAGAACAAACAAAACAAAAAAGAGGGTCATCTCAGCGGAAGGAGAAGGACCTACAACTGTAGAGATTACCTTATTCTTGTTCCTAGCCGTCTTTACGAGTCCGGGAAGCCTTCTCAGAGGGATCATCAAGAATAGAGAAGGCGGGCAGGACTTCCGCAAGAGCCATGCGGAACGGGCACGGAAAAAGGAATTTTGGAGGAGAAGCAGCCGAGCTCCTTCCCTTCACTTCCTGAGCCCAAAGTAGTGCAGTCTTTCCTGGCCAAATCAAGAATTTGGGCTTCTTGCTAACATCAACATTTGGTTTGAATGTTGTGTTTATCGGCTAAGGTTAGTTCATGTCACCAACATCTATTCATCGTTTAATTAGGGCATTGCCATCAACATCTCTATTAATGTTAAGTTATGTTTTTCGTCCGAGGAAGAATCTCTCTTTCATAGAATATACATACAACAATGGCGAAAACATAAAAATTAACAAACTTATTGTTATTTTAAATTTAAATAATGTAAAAAAATAAAATTTAAATTATATTAACAAACTGGTCTGAGATATAAGTAATATATAAAATGCATAGTGCATATGATAAATTTGTTTTTTCCTCAAACAAGTATACTCTCTCTCTCTCTCTCTCTATGAATTCCACTTATCAAATTTACGGTTAAGATTGGTCGCACTAAAATCGGTTCTCGCACTAACAACGGTTCTCGCATGAACCCTCCCCTATATATATATATATATATATATATATATATATATATATATATATATATATATATATATATATATATATATATATATATATATATATATATATATATATATAGGTGAGGGTTCTCGCGTTTCTCGCGCTAACAACGGTTCTCGCATATGAGAACTTATTTTAGTCCAAAAATAAATATGTCTTTCCATTAAAATTTATCAATGGTTAGGAACTCGACTCAATAATAACTTGTTAATGAGGAATATTTTGAGAAAATTAAGGCAATCTAGTAATTACTTATCCATCTGAACGTAATTTATGGTTGACTAATATATAAATTATGCTATTAATAAGTTATTAATGGTGTTAAAAATAAATAGTTTTTATAAAAAACCAGTTCTTGTTTTTTGTATATATGTATGTGTATATATTTTTGTGTGTATTATATATGTAATCAATCACACGGTCAAGATTTTAATTACTAACAGAGTTTTATAATCATATATTTTTTAAATTTTAATGATTTTTAAATTTTTATATTCAGTAATCTTCAAGATAAGTATTTTTCTAGCTAAATTTTGTACTTTAAAATTCACTAAGTTATATATTGTGTATATCTTTAAAGTATTAAAATAATATTTTTAAATATAAAAAATAATATTTTGAACAACTAATAAAATATTATCAAAAAGCTGATTACCTTTTTTATATTAGTTTAAGTTTTGATATTTTTTATGTTTTATAGTATCAAATAAAAAATTAAGACTAAAAAAATACAATACATTCACATTATAGCTATTAGTAACCAAACTGGTTAAAAGATAAAAATTTAATTATATAAACAAAAACATGGTTTTATTTTTCAATCATACAATATATATAAAGTCTATATATTATCTATAACCAAAATTTCCTTTACTTTAATTATGTTGGTTTATAATAAAACAAAATTAAAATAGCATTTTATAAAATATAGACATATTGTGTCTCAACCCATGTGACATGAATATAATAAAATACTTATAATATAAAATAGAAACTAGTAGTTATCTACTCACGCTTCGCGTCGGGGATTAATTACTTTTTGATCGAGTTTGATTAGATTATTCATTTACTATTTAACCATTTATGCCAAAATGGTAAATTGAATTTATAAACAATTGAATTGTTTGAATTTCTTAAAAGTAATTTAGTATCTGTGTATCTTGGAACAACATAATATATATTTTCAAAATGTAAGAGCTTATTTTATTACTAACAAAAGTGGTTTGTATTCTATCTAATGACAAAAAAACATGACTAATAAGCTATATTATATTACTGCACCTTAATAGCATATGCCGTATATTTTTAAAGAAAAAAATGCCAAAAAAATCGAGAAATAAAAAAGAATTCTAAATCTCTATCTAACTCATGTTTGTGTAAATGTGTAGTTTATAATACTTACTTGTTAAGATTTTTTTCCTGCATATTAAAGTCATTCAAATTTTATTCTTTTCAGTTTTTATAAATACATGCATATTAAAATCATTGAGTTAAAGTTTACAATAAACATTTCATGGTCTAAAAATTACAAATAATATAGAAAAACCTTGTAAAAAGAGTTAATAACAAAATAGTTTTTTTTTATCTTATTATAAAAAAATAAAAAAACATATAAAATAAAATGATGCGAGTTAGAGTATAAAGATGGTGATAAAATATTAAACAATAATAGTATTATAAAAATAATAATAGATATATTATTTAGCTGACAATATATAGCTATAGCAATATATAATAAAAAATAATATTCTATAATAATAGTAAATAATAGAACATATTTAACCTATTATAAAATACATCTTACAAAATTTATAAATCCTAAATACTGGGTTAGACAGTAATCGAACCCAGGACCCGGCCTTCAGAAGTTTAAGTATATAGCCATGTTTCTTTTGAATATAAAAAAGGACAAAATTCTTTCCTTCAAATTGTATAGTATAGTAATGTGGGCTAATGTATGGATCTTTATGTGTGCACCTCAATGTGTTCGGCTGGGTTTGTGTTGGCGCCCACTCACCACGTCTCCAAGACACCAAGTGGCATCTTTCAACCTCACCCATCATATTTTTTTACTTGTAGCATATAATCAAACTTATTAATTGACCTAAAATAATAGTTTACATTTACAAGAGTAGGAAATGAGATTAATTCCATTATGATCTATGACTATCATATCATCGATCAAAACCATGGTTCTAAATAACGCAAGGCGTGGTGTGGCGGCGAGGTCAAGCCTCAAGCTTTAGAAGCCATGACGAGCCATGGTGTTTTTTAAGACGGCAATTTTATATATATTTTATAAATATTTATATCCAATTTATCAATATTAATATACAAATTACACAAAGTTGCACAAATTAGGAGCAAAGTAACATATACAAATTACAAAATATAAATTTATAGAAGTTCAATACACGTGATCGTAAAATTTATATATAACAAAGTCAAAAAAAATTTAAAAAAATATTTTTTGCATGCCACGCCATAAAAAACTCGTTATTTGGCGCGTAAAGGCGCGCTTTATGCCGCCTTGTCTTACGTCACGCCTAACCCTGCCGCCAAGGGCTGTTTCTTAACGTCGGAGTCGCTCCTCGCGCCTTGGCGCCGCCATAGCGCCGCCATGACGCGTTTTTTAGAACCCCGATCAAAACATACAAACGTATACCACACATTTTTAACATTCCAAAACATATTATACGTTTACAAAAGGCTCAATTCTAGCAAGGGGGCATAGGGGAACTAGAGGCAAGGTGGAAGGGACGAAACGTGGTCATAGAACCTTAAAACAATTTCTTCTGGAGAATAAGCAGAAAAAATTAAATACAATGTGAAGACGTGTTTAAACACTTTTCTTAAGAAATATTAGCTTCCACTATAGATAGTGGCTAAGGATTAGTTATCTTTCAAGATTCAACCGAAACTAAAGCTAGATTTAAAAGGCGTGTTTAAAACTCTTTATGAATATCTTCTAAGTTATGGTTCTGGAGATATCGTAGAAAGAAATTAAAAAATTACACACCGAATTGCATCCATTTTAGCCCTATTTGCAGCAGTGGAAATGATGGTTATTTATATTAATCTATAACTGATTTTACAACCGGTAAACAACTGTAAGAACCCACATTTATGCTTGTGAATTTTGAAAAATTGATCAATAAGTTATGTAGAAGTGCATGGTGACTTCAAAATTTTTCCTTCAAATGACTTCAAAAATTACATACCGAATTGCATATCCCTTTTGGCCCTATTTACAGCAGTGAAAATGACGGTTAATTATTTTAATATATAACTGATTTTACAACCCACATTTACACATGAATTTTGAAAAATAGAACTGATCAATAAGTTATGTAGAAGTGCATGGTGACTTCAAAATCTTTCCTTCAAAGGACTTCAAAAATTACACACCGAATTGCATCCCTTTTGTCCTATTTACAACAGTGAAAATCAAGGTTAATTATATTAATATATAACTGATTTTACAACCGGTAAATAACTATAAAAACCCACACCAAATTGCATCCCTTTTAGCCCTATTTACAGCACCGAATTACATCCTTTTTTGCCCTATTTACAACAGTGAAAATGACGATTAATTATATTAATATATAACTCAGTAAATAACTGTAAAAACCACATTTATACTTCTAAATTTTGAAGAACTAATTAGTAAGTTATGTAGAGTGCATGATGAATTCAAAATGTTTCCTTCAAATGAACGGAACCAATTAAATACTTGAGCATATTTGCACTTACAAGCTCGCTTCTTTTCTTCTTTCCATTAATATGTGATAAATCAAAACACAAGATATTGTTAATAAAGAACCCTTTTAAAAGTTGGTTACACTATCATTACGTGATGGTGATTTGTCGAGTAAAAATCCACGAAATGTTGATAGAGAAAATTGAAGGATTCAGGAAAGGAGAAACAGTTTTATAACCGTTTGAATTTAAAAAAACATATTTTTTCTACCTACTATGTATAATGATACCGTTACTTATTCAAAACACACACAAAATTCTCACTCTATATATCATTCTCATTCTCTACAAAACACATAAACATGTCATCAAACTCCATTCCTTCTACTTCATATTCTTTAACATCTACTGACGAGGAACTATATATGCGAAGAGTGGGTATTTTCTATGTTCTGATTTGGTAGAGTATATAAGCACACACACTAGTATCCGACGATGAGGATGATAAATAAAGGAGTTAATTGCACCAATGGTCCTTCAACTATATCACAGTTGCGACTTTAGTTCTTTTTTTCAAAAAGTTGCAAGAATAGTCTTTTAACTGCCCAAAAGTTGCACCCATAGTCCTTTTTAACGTTTTCCATTAATTGATTATGTTAGTTTTTGTCAATTGACTATTATATCCCTTACCCTATTTTTAATTTATTTTCCTAATAATTATATAATAATAATAGTTAAATACTTTTAGAAAACCCTTTTTTTATTCCAATGGTCCCTCTCACTCACTCACTATCTCTCACACACTCTCTCTCTCCTCCTAACCTATCACCACCACCTCATCATCACCGTCCACCCACCCCAGCCGGTGGTCCTCTTTCTTTTACATCATCATGTCCGCCACCGCCACCACCGAGAAGCCTGTAGGGAGATTCCTACCACTGTGCTGGACACAAGATGAAGCATTGGCACCCATCCACGCCTACCGAGAGAGATGGTATGCCCTCCGCCTTACTCCCCCTTTCTTTCTCTAATCTCCGTCAAACCCTACCTCGGTATCTTTTGCAAGAGCAGCTAGCTGTGACTCCATTGATGAAATTCTGCAACAAAGGTTTCTCTTTTGAAGATGAAACCCTACCTCGGTATCTTTAGATTCTTGAAGCAAGCTTTTGAGTTTAGGGTTTTTATTTAAGTCTAGGGTTTTTACATCTACATTCAGGTTTTCCGGCGAGGGTTTAAACCCTAGATGATCGTCAGAAAACTTGGATTTTTACCTCTAACACCGCCGCCGCCATATGTGACTGAGATTTATTTTTAAGTCTCAAGTTTTCTGGCAACCGGTTTTGGGTGGATCTAGGGTTTTTCGAGTTTTGGTATGCATATCTAGGGAATTTTTGTTCGTCAGAGTTGATTTTTGGTTGGCGGTGGTGATGGAATAGGTGGAGGTTGGCGGTGGTGATTAGGGGTGAGCATGGTTCGGTTTGGTTCGGTTTTGGGGTAAAACCGAAACCAAACCGAAATTTTTGGTTTTTGAAAAACCAAAACCAAAACCATTCGGTTTTTCGGTTTTTAGTTTTTGGTTTTAACTTTGGTTTTTGATTCGGTTTTCGGTTTTCGGTTCGGTTTTGGGGTATTGGGGTATGTTTCGTTTCACTTGGAAAACAAACCAAAAGAAGTTATCGATTTGCGCTATTGTTAAAATCTTAATCAGAATAACAACTAAATCGAGGCAAAATAACAAGAAAATCGGATCCTAATCGAAGTAAAATAACAGCTAAATCTATGTGGTATATGTTAAATATGAAGAAAAAAACAAACCTGTCGATGGGTGAAAGTGGCCTTTGGTAGCTATGGTGGTAGTGGTGTGTCGGCATAGACGCTCACATTGCTAGTCTCGATGGTGTCTATGGTGTAGAACAGCGACCTGGAGAGCTTGGAGAACGACTGGTGGAGCTTGGAGAACGGCGACCTGGAGACCTTGGAGAGCTAGGAGAACGGCTCAGCGACGGGCGACCTGGAAAGCTTGGAGAACGGTTGAGCGACTGGCGGAGCTTGGAGAGCTTGGAGAACGGCGGAGTGACCGGCGAAGATTGGAGAGCAGTGACGAAACTTGGAGCTTGGAGATTGGAGGCCGGTGGAGGTAGGGAACGGCAAAACTAAGAAAAAACCTAAAAAATTGGGGAGGCGGGGAAGCAGACAAGAGAACTAAAGGAAAACCCCAATTTTAGATATTTAGGGGAGGGGAGAATTAATTAGAATTCTTTAAATATGTATTTACAAATATACCCTCGGTTCGGTTCGGTTTTTTTGGGCGGTTTTGAAACCAAAAACCGAACCAAACCGAAATTTTCGGTTTTTAAAATATTGAAAACCAAAACCAAAACCATTGGTTCAGTTTTTTCGGTTTGGTTTTTTTGGTTTTTTCGGTTTTGGTTCGGTTTTCGGTTTTTATGCTCACCCCTAGTGGTGATGGCAGAGGCGGATGTTGGTGGAGATGGCAAAGGCGGAGGTTGGCGGTGGTGATGGCAGAGGCGGAGGTGGAGGTTGGCGGTGGAGGTGGGTTTTTGGGTATCCGGCGGTGGTGGTTTTTATAGAGAGAGTTTGAGTGTGCCTGTGTTTGTGAAGGAAGAAAGAGAGAGAGAGAGAGAGAGAGTGAGGTGACGTGTATGTGTGCAGGAAGTAAGAGAGAGAGATGTATTTGTGTGGGATGTATTTATTTTTAAAAAATAGTAAATTTTTAAAACTATAAAAAAGTTTAAAAAATAGCAAGAAGACCTAAATACCTTAAGTTAACGGATCTGTTAAATGGAAACTATTAAAAAGGACTATGGGTGCAACTTTTGGGTAGTTAAATGACTATTCTTACAACTTTTTGAAAAAAAGTATTAAAGTCGCAACTTTGGAATAGTTAAAGGACAATTGATGCAATTAACGCTAAATAAAGTGTGTGTCTTTATATAAATATTATTAGTTTAATGTAATATTAAATTTCTTTGGTGATGTAGTGTTCAATTAATTAAAATAAAGATTAGTCTTTAACTTTTTATTCTTTACTTATTTTTTGTTATTTTTGTAATTTGATTAATGTTTATTTAATAATTAAATAAGTTTGAGAAAAAGAAAATAAAAAAAAATCCAAAGCGTGTGATCTGTGGTTATTTTTTAGGTTTAAGCATACTTTAAACATAGAGTGAGTTTTGATAATATACTACCACTCATGTGGACATGTGGCTTGAAACATCCAATGCTTCACCCCTTATACTCTCCATGCTCTTACGCCATGTTCCAGAGTTACATGTGGAAAGAAAATGTAAGGATAAAAAATTAGCGAGAGAAGAGAAAAGAAGAGAAAGAGAAATGTCCTTGTCATTGCGTGTTTCCGAGTTTGAAAAAAAATTAGAGAAGTGAAATTTGAAGTGTTTTTTTGTTTCATTTCAAATATTCCCTACTTTAGGAGGAAAATCAGGAAAAAAATAAGAAAGAATTTTTCAAAATCATTTCTTTTCTCTCCTAGAAACTTGGAAACATAATTGAAATTCATTTTATTTCCTAAGTCTTTTTTTTTCTCCCCTAATTTTAACTCGGGAACACAGCTTTAGTAATAACATTTGAAAGAATTATATTACAAATCATTGTTACACAAATCACATTTTGTTAGTAAAAACATGCTTTATATTCTCTTAAAATAAACGGTATAGTCACCTCTTACTATAATCATCAAATTGTTATATTAGTTTTTTTCTTTCGCCATACATCAAATTATAGGACCTCATTTATTAACCAATCAAAAATATTAAGAAGGTAAAAAAAGAAAAATAAATTTAGTGCCCACTTGCATCAAAGCACATAGATAAGGATGAGGAAGCAAACTCCATGCCGGAAATCGACTACGACGTGAAGAAATGGTGAAGCAACAAACAACAGTGTGGTGGCCTTTTTTCATGCTCCTATATCGCTCACTTTTATTAAGATTCTTGATTTATCTTCCTACTTACTTTTATTAAGATTCTTGATTTATCTTCTTACTTACAATATCATCCTATTTTATCAATCTACTAATAAATGATGTCTTATGTAATACATTGAATTCATGTTTTTATCCACTCGCTTAATCAATCTTGACACTTATTTTACTTTATAGTAATATTTTATAGAAACATATAAAACTTCTTAAAGAATTATAAGTAATATCGTTTAAATTTTGAGAGCGTAATTTAGAAAATGTTAAGAAAATAACATTTTTTAATAAAAAAAGACGATATTTTTACAAACTAAATTAAATTTTACACTATACAAGCTAATGTATAAACTAGTAAAATTAATAATTCATTTCGTAAAAAATACGGAGTAATATATTTAGGATAATCAAATGATTTATGGAAATGTACTTGCGTTTGTTGGGTGTTGGGGGCCGGCTGAGCCGGCTGCCTGACACACGACCCTCGTGTGTGCCGTGCAAACAACATAATACCCACTCCAATGGATTTTCTTTATGTAATACGTACTCATGTACATGATGTGGTTGTTTAATATTTTTTTTTTTATATACGTATATCTCAAATGAAATCAATGTATTTATTTACATATTTTACAATAGATGAGTTAATAAATAAGCGAATCAATATATATGATTAGACCATCCGCATCGGTCATGTGAAAAGGTGTGTGAGGGCTGTCATATGGGTGAACACCATCGTGGCCTTATGTGACCGGCCACTCACGCTCACTTGTGTGAGCCGGGTCGCGCATGTGATAGAGGTGGGTTTTCAAAAAAAAAATTATTTGATCTATTTATCTCCTATAAATACACATTATATTCAACCCCTTTTTTTCACACAAAATTTTACTCATCTCATATATTTTCTACAATCATCTTTTCTCTCATCAAAATTATTCTCAACAAACGAAAGGAAATTATCAAGAAAAAATACGTGTGGTGAGAAACTGATGTGGCGCTGATGTGGCTGTGTGAAGGGTGTGATGGATGTGGATAGCCTTATAAAAATAAGTAAAATTAACTACTGTTTAAATTTGAAAACTACAATTAAAAAATATACAGAAATAATATATTAGCAGGATACTCTAAGAAACCGGTACAAGAATATGCAACTTCCTCACTTTGTAAATTATTCTCATTTACGAATCAAAACAGTCCAAATACTAACTTCCACAACCTTCTAAACCAGAATTCGATCTTCAGAATATGACGGATTGAGATCTTCGACTTAGAAATTGATCACCAGAAACCAAATGCAATCAAGTCGTGAATTTGTGCGAGAGTTGAAACATTCTGATCGCTAGAATGCCTTTCACATGATTAGCTTATGTGAGTTATTTTTTACTATTTTTTATCTATCTTAAATACAAATATTTTACCGATTCGACTGTTAAAGAGGAAATAATATAGTATCTATAAATTAGCCAAAGTTACAATATTTTTGTAAAGCAAATTCATATGCACACATACCCTAATTTTAAGGGCGATGATTTGCACATACAAAAATTGGATATGCACAACAATTTAATATTTTTACCCTTATAAACTTGTGTCATTTTCCCATTTACAAGTTAAGGGTATTTATGTCCAACCACATACATTTAGTTGCATAGAAATTAAGCAAATCATCTCCCTAATTTTACACCTTTATTCTAAACGAGGCCTGAACCCTCTGATAAAAATAAACATCTTACACATCTTGATACCGCTAATTATTTCTTTTGATATTACTTGGTATATATGGTTACAATTCTCTAACTTTACACCTTTATATTAAATGAGACATGAACCTCTAATAAAAATAAACATCTTATAAATTACTCCTTTTGGTATTTACTCTGTATATATAGTATACAATTTAGTGTGATAATTACTTGGAAAGTAAAAGAGCAAATTGAACGAGAACATAATAAATTTTGTTTTAATTACAATCGTATATATTGAACCTTTTATTTTAAAATACAACACAACTAAATTTTATAGTATTTACACTTTATACAAATCGATATATACAATGTGAATTATACCTAAGTTTATTATATCTAATAATAGCTAACAATCAAATACAAAAAAAAAAAAAATTGTTTACATATAATAACAAAATTATTAACATTAAAAAGATTGTTTAAAAGAATACAGTTTTATAACAAGATAATTACAAAATCATTTTATTTTTATGAGATTTGATGTACGTGAAAGATAATCGCGATGAAGGAGAACCGAATCGGCAAACTCGTGGGTCCGACTCTCCCTCCCGATCCGTAGTCCGTAGCTCTTTTTCTTCTTCAAATCTACACCCACGAGCGCACACTATCGGTTACCATGTATCTCGCTCTTTCGTTTCCTTAATTACCCCCACGGACACACATACAATACACGTACCAAAGTACCTGGACTTATTTTAATTTACAAAGTGATAGTGTGATGTTTTTATAAAAGTAAATGTTAGTTTTATAGAACATGTGTATCAATATTGACTTGTACGATAGTAAAAAGTATATTGCATTTTATGTAAAAAAAAAGTATTATTAGCTTAAGTAAACTAATTTGTAATACAAGTCCTGTATAACACATGATGAAGACTCAATTGGTGCTACACAACATGCAATGTGTTATGCGATTTGCGAGATTCAATTTGACAGTTTCTTCAGAGTTCTTAGTTTTAATGTTCTCTGTATTTAGTTGGTTTTTTTCTTTTTCAATATTATTTAATTTGTAATCTAGTTAGATGTTTTTATAGTTCTTGTCTGCTTGTCTGTTTCTTGCACACAATCTCAGACTAATTTGTATTTGGTTCCTTCGGTTAATCTATAATAAAAAGCCTTTTGGTTAATCTATAATAAATAGCCTTTTAGAAAGAAAAAACTAATACCTATTTTTTCATTAAGAAATCTTGAAAATACATTTTTCAAATTTATAATAATGTTTAAAGTGTGACTTGGAATTATGGCAATAGGAATTGATTTACGACCCAACCAGAACGAAATTACATAGTTGCCAGGGTTTTCGGCAATAAATGTCATTTTTGAGATTGTAGAATAACGAGGGGTCTTAGCCCGCGCTTAGCTGCGGGGTTTATATTTCATTATTTAAAGTATGTTTGACACAAAACTTTTAAGAGCTTAAACTTTTAGGGCAAAATGCGCGAAAATACAACAAACTATGTCGAAATTGCCATTGTATACAATCAACTTCATTTTTTATCAAAAAATACAACAAACTTCAAATTTATGTTCATTGTATGCAGTTAACCTGCATTTGCAGGTTACAAGCCGGTTTCCAATGGATTTTTTAATTTTTTTAATTTTTTTAATTTTTCACATCTTGAACAGCCGGTTCATATCTGTGGTGGGGTTCTCGACGGCAAGGTGGTCGATTACAGAGAGAATGGTGGTCGTCGTTTGCAGAGAGAACGGTGGTGGGGTTCTCAACGGCGGTTAAGATCTGGCGGTGGTGGGTTAAAGGCGACGGCGGTGGTTTATGGTTTTTGAATGCAGATCTCAAGGGGGCGAAGGCGACGGCGGTGGTGGGTTGAAGGCTTGAGACGGTGGTGGTGGATTGAAGGTTTGAAGGCTTGAGACGTGGTTAAAAGGTTTCCGAATGTAGATCTGAAGGCAACGGTGGTGGTGACTTTCAGATCTGAATTCGACGGTGGTAGTGAGCTTAAAGGCGACGGTGGTGGTGAGATTTAGATCTGAAGCTGGTAGTGGTGAGTTTGAAGGCGGCGGCTGTTCTCTTGTTGAAGGTGAGTATTTAGGGTTTCTTTTGGTGATTTGGAGTGGTTGTTCGAATTTAGGGTTTTCAAATTTTGGGTTTTCGAATTTAGGGTTTTCGAGTGGTTGAAGGTGACGGCGGTGGTGGCGTCTGAAGGATTGAGAGGGTGATGGTGGTCGGTTGAAGGTGATGGTGGTGGTGGCGTTTGAAGGTGACGGAGGTGGTGGTCGGTTGAAGGTGACGGTGGTGGTGGCGTTTGAAGGTGACGGAGGTGGTGGTCGGTTGAAGGTGACGGTGGTGGTGGCGTTTGAAGGTGACGGGTTTGCATTCATCTTTTTCATCTTGTTCAGGGTTTGCATTCATGTGGTTATTATTCAAGATTTTTTGCTTAAAGATCTGTAATTGTTTGCTTTAGTTATCAACTGATTTTGTTTTGATTTGTTCTTCCTCACTAAGTTGATTGTTCTTCATAAACAACTAAGAAATTTTGAAGAATACCTTGAAGAACACCAAGAACACCTTGAATAACACCAAGAACATATGAATATTTTAATTAGAAAAATTCAAAAAAAAAAGAAATTACTTATCAGGTTACCAGTTGCATACAATGAACAAAAATTTGAAGTTTGTTGTATTTTTTGATAAAAAATGAAGTTTATTGTATACAATGGCAATTTCGACATAGTTTGTTGTATTTTCGCGCATTTTGCCCAAACTTTTAAAATTGATAAAATAAGCTTCATCTTTATCGTAAGAGCTTACGTTTTTGTTTTTTTAAATAAACTCTAAGCTCTAAACTGAAAAGCTACTTCAAGTAGGTTTTAAAAGCTGCTAGAACATCGCACAAACCAAATATATTACATAAATACCCTATAATTAATTTTGTTTCTTTATTTAAAGCTATAGTTTTGCATAATTTTATTTCATTATATATTTAAGCTATAACTATAGTTTTAAAAAATATAAATGAAATAAATTAAGAAAAGTAAAAAAGGAAATTACAAAACAAATAGTAAAAAGAATAAGGTAGAAAACTAATAAACATGACGTTAACTCTAAAAAATTGAGTAAAAATCTTTTTAGAAATAGATTGGAAAAAATAAAATGAAATTATATCACAGATGATCATTTGAATAAAAAAGGAATTAAAAAGATAGAATAATATGGTGAACATGTTATGGATGATAATATAGTACATCAGTGGTGCCCACATTTATGGGACCCGCTGCCTAGATATAGGCGGCACCAGAGAAAGAAGGAATAAAAAAATTATAAACTTACCTCCTAGGAGTTGAACCCACATGCTTTAGGATTTGTCCACGAGGATTAACCATTTAGGTTAGGAGCAATTACTTTAACACGATAGAAGAACAACAATATATCAATAAGAATAAAGCTAGAAAAAGACACACAAAAAATTACTGTTCATACGGTCACATCAAGTCTTGCCCATTGTATATATACGAGTTAGTTTGTACCAGCGCGTTGCGACGGGTTTCAAGATAAGTATATGTATTAAAACAAATCCTCAAACATATATATTTAAGTAATGCTTGAATAAACTTTAAATAATAAGAGTTGTAATGCGTTGTTTGCTTCGGATCTAAATTGATTCAAGTTTTATAACTATTTAATATTATTAATCCTTTTGACTAAGGTTTTCGTCTAAAACATAAATAATATAATTATAAATATTCATAAATATAATATTATTATAAAATTTATATCTAAATATTGATAAAATGAAGACTGTTACAAAAATATATTTATATGTACACCAATTCAAGATTTTTAAAAGTTTAGAAAAAAAAATAGCAATCAAATTAATTATGTTAATACAATGATATGAAGCTATTTATTTAACAAAAAATACATAACAATAGTTAAAGTAAATATGCTATTGATAGTAACCTTGTTGATTGGGAGAAAAAGAAAGCGTAATGATCTAAAGAGTATATACATACTTTCTGTTTGTTGAGCTCATTTGTAACCTGAAGTAAAAGTGAACAGTTTTAACAAAAGTCAAAGATTCTAGTGATGAATAGTAGAAAACGACATGTTTTGCTTCAAAACGACATCCCATTATTGACAAATGTATATAAGTAGTAATATATATATATAGGGATGAGATCCACTAAAAAGAATCTTATTCTACAAATAGTAAGGAGAGATCTCAGCCATTCATTTTTCAATAACCGTTCCTATAAAATAGATTTTTTTTTCTTTTTATATTAATTAAAAAAATACAGAAAAGGGTATAATAGTAAATGAAACAAAACCAACGTGGGTAGTTTCCAGAAACAGCATTTTCGTCCCCCCCTCCTCCGTTCTTCTTCTCCGATCAAACAGTTAAACCAACAAAAAAACCAAAAAATTGATGCACGAATCCGTGAGTTTTGATACACGATAAAAACCAACAATAAAAACCCTAGATCTTGATGCACAGTAAATTCAGAATCAGATATTGAAACCCTAAATACAAGGGTTGTGCATCAACGAGTTCACTGTCCATAGCCATTGAAGCACAACACATAACCAAACCAAACCTCCAACAAACAAATTTCATTGAGAAAAAATGAAAACAAGATGAATAAGATTTTCAGTAAGAAAGATGAACAAATTAGATCTGATGTACAAATTGAATACAAAGAATAGCAAACGAGTAGAAGATGTGCATCGAGGGTCAACAAACGAACGGCGACTGTGCATCCGGGGTCAGCGACGGCGAGGTCTTCACAGGGGTGATTAGGGTTTTCGTCGACGAGGTCTTTACAGAATCGTCGAGTGCTTCACCGTTAGAGAAGCATTTCTTCATCATTACTGTGCATCGAATTAAAATTTCAGGATCTCAAACACTCTTCAAAGCTCGCAATGAGTCGTTTTGTCCAAATAATCATTGACTATGCATCGGCGATTGTGCATCTGGGAGCGGCAGTTAGGCCTTTGATGCACATCAACGGACGGTGGTCGCCAAGTTACGCCACGGTACCATCGGGTTCACATATTTGTTGTTTGAGAGAAAGCCGTCGGAGAAGAAGGGGTTGCACCGGAGAAGCCAAAAGCGACGGGGACGCATAGCATCAGCGATGACGGAGAATAGTATTACTCCGACGGTGTAGTAGGTGTCGATGGGGCAGCGGCACCGGGAGATACTCAAGGGCAGCGGAGAGCATCGATGGGGGAAGCACCGATTAGGGTTTGCGATTAGGGATGGGGGCGGAAATATGGGATCAGAGACGTGGGGTAGCGTAATTTAGGGGAGAGATAATTTTTTTTAAACTTCCTATTTTACCCTTTTATTGATTTTGGTTGGTTATGACACGTGTCAAGCTCACACCTCTCCTTACATTTTGTATATTAATTTTCTTTTTATTTGATCTTTCTTCTATATATATTAATATAAGATATCTTTCGTTCCTACGAAAGAGCGCAGGTCAAATCATCTTTGACCGAACAATGTAAATAATTAATCTATATGTTTTATTCTTGCTTTCCTTTGATCGCGATCACGTAACACAAATTTGACCAATTTAAAACTTTTATCATCTGAAATCCTACAACAATGCTTTGGAAACTAAAGGAAAATAATAATGATACAGAGTAAGAAAAAGAGAGAAAAAAATAAAATATATGTAATCTCAAAGAGAAAAAATATCTAACGCAATTCACTATGCCTTTCCTTTTAATAAGGAAGCACTCACAACTTCTCTAAGCTCCAACAACTAATATTAGCTAAATTAATCACAATATTTGAGTTTGGTCTTTTTAGATGATACATGACAATTCAAGGCATATGCTTACATGGTGCAAAGATGAATGCCAATATGCATATTATTTATAACCATGAAATGGATTAAAAACTATGAAATTGTAGGTCACAATTGTACCAAGTATCAACTAAGATTAAAACAATTATCACAATAATGATCTTGTATGTATTTATGTATGCGTTAGAGAGAAAACGAGACCTTGAAAGAAGATTGCTTATTGATTCAGGCTACAAACGTAAGTTTTAAGACCCCTTTAAGGTATTTACATTTTGTACCCTAAACTACTAGAAAATATAAAAACTAACACTAAACTCACTAGAATGTATTGAACACAACTTAGGACCTAACAATCTCCCCCTTTGTGTTCAATTTACAATTAAGCATAGAAACGATAATACTCTATTTAAGCACCGAACAATCTCCCTGTGTAGAATATACAAAGATTCTTTTCCTTTCTGCAATAAATATTAGGAGATCGTTCTTTGAAACTTTGAGTCTTCACGAGATTTCAAAGACTCGACCTTGGTAATCAGGTTGCATATTAGAGATTGCAGTAAAAGCTTCGGGCTTATCAAACTTTGCAACCATGATAATCTCTTTTGTATTCAAAATTTGCTCCCCCTCGAAAGTAGCTCACGATCTTTAACACTGAAATATGAAGCCTTTTCAGAAGATTGCTCCATTTTCAAAGGATACTTTGTATCTTTGATGTATCAACTCCCTCTTGACATGTGAATTATCTCAACATATGAATTATTATATCTTCAGTTGCACACACTTGATGAACTTTCTCTCAAAATCAAGTGAATTATCATTCGTAAACTTGTTTCTCCCCCTCATGATGGTCAAGATCCATCAAGATCATCATGCATGTGTAAAATGGCTTCAGATTGATTTTGCATGACTCTATCAGAATGATATGACAATTAACGCACTGTTGTAACACCGAGATCACATAGATTACCCGTTAACACTTCAATTTAAATAAACTGAGTGACTTACGTTCAGCGTTGGCATGATGTTAGCACTGGTAGGATTTCCATTTATCACTTTAAATATCATAAAGATATAACCCAATATGTTCCGACACTGTCACATAAACAAGCAAATGATTCCATAAGTGTCAAAAAAAAATATTGTAATTGGCTCTAGACTCCATAAGTACACTGAAAGAAGTCGGGGAACGGAGTAGTTGTCCTCCTATTTTCAATACCAACAATCTCCAAGTGAGATGTTAATAGTGTATGTGAAAAATCTCCGTGTAAAGTTGAAACAAATATATTTTAAGAATTAATTGAGTAGCTGGGAGGGTTTTGTGCATTGCATCACTAGGTCCATGATGTCTACTTCAATACCAGTATACAACTAGTAGTAGATGTGGCTACCCAGATATTTGGTAAGGTTTGGTAAGGAACTTCTTCTTCTTTTGATCCTATCTCACACCCTTAGCTCTCTAGATATTTTTCAACTTATCCCTCAAGCTTTCTTTCCAAAATGAATATATGTATCTTCGTTTAGATACATTTAGACACTTTCAAATAGCAACGAATATGAACATACAGAATGATATCCATGAAGATATAATGTTCATAAAAATCTACAAGAATGATTTTTAGAAGATATCATTCAAATTGTGAATAATGATTTGAACAATCTAAGGAAACGAACAATCAAAGATCTAAAAAATAACAGAATGATTTTTCAAATTGAGCTTAAAGAAATTTGTTGATCATAAGCACCCCCATCTCTTGTTCCACCCCTCTCAGTTTCATTTTATCTCTGCACAGCAAACGTATCCCATGATAACTGATTATGCTCACCTATTTAACCTAGTAAACCCTTACTAAATTGTTATAATAAAGGTGAACTCCTAGGGTAGGTTCTTCAGTCTCTGGATTTACTATAGGAGTAAGTAACTTTCTATACTCCCTCATTCATGGTGCAATTCGATCATCAGAATATTATCAATCAACCATAGATGTAAGATTGATTACCACAAATTGGCATAAGAAGGATTTCAGAATGGTATAAGATGGAATTCAGGAAATGAAAGATGACCATTCGAAAGATCAACTAGGAAACAAGCAAGGTATCAATTTGAAGCAAAGAATAAATACCTTCTTGAACAAGTAACAGAAATTGAAAATCTTTTTGGTTTTTGAAATTTTGTACTGTTTTTGAATTTTTAATTTTTCAATGTTTTTGGATTTTTGATTTACTCCTCCTACAAGCATGCATTAAACAATTTTTATTGAGAAAATTGTACCTTGTGGGTCCTGAGAGTTGTGCTTTCCCTGTAAGTAATAATCATCAACACATAAGTTAATATCAAATAATGATAACTCACACAAAGTAAGCTTCTCAAATCATGAGTCTCGGGCTGATGTTGAACATAATGATGTGTAAAATGAATTGCAGTGAACACTCTTCTTTATTATAGCCATGAGATTTGAACTTCTTCGTGTATTGATCCCACAATTGTTTTGACTTCATAGTATTGTCTAGAGTGTAACTATGCTGTTTCAAAATGTCTCTTGGCTTATCTGTAACAAAGATTATGCAGATTTTGGCACAAATTTATGGTTGTTAATTGAAATTGAACATTGATTGGTTTTCAGATACTATTTTCGAGACTCATTGGATTGAAGGAATCAAAATCATATGTTGAAAACCAAATTTCAGATCTGAACTGTATTAGTCTTAACGATTTCAAATATAATTTTAGTCCCAAACAATTTGTAACAATAATCGATCACTTTAATAGCAATTAACAAAACCATATTTACGCAGATTTTGAATATATGCAGATCACGAGCAAGACGTTTACGAACAGGAAAAAATGATTGAGAATCAAACCTTTTAATCCACTATTGCTCTGATACCAAATGTAGGTCACAACTGAATCAAGTATCAACTAAGATTGAAGCAATTATCACAATGATGATCTCGTATGTATTTATGTATGCGTTAGAGAGAAAACGAGACCTTGAAAGAAGATATGTATGAATTGCTTATTGATTCAGGATACAAACGTAAGTTTTAATACCCCTTTAAGATATTTACATTTTTTACCCTAAATTACTAGAAAATATAAAAACTAACACTAAACTT
The DNA here is from genome assembly GCA_947179395.2 of Pulicaria dysenterica. NCBI lineage: Eukaryota > Viridiplantae > Streptophyta > Magnoliopsida > Asterales > Asteraceae > Pulicaria > Pulicaria dysenterica. The sequence goes on from OX359292.1 coordinate 80,613,888, forward strand.
ACTAGAATGTATTGAACACAACTTATGACCTAACAGAAACAACAGAAAGAGGAGGAATATTACACAAATTAGATTGAATGCCAACCTTAATTGAATTGACAAAGTAAATTGCATTAGGCACTAAATATTAATATAGGAAAAATATGTACATTAATAATTAAAATCCATTCTTATATAAAAAAAATATAATTTATCAGGAAAATAATATGATGACCAAAAGCAATTTGACAAAGTATCATACAAATTGAATATAAAATCAATTCCAGTTATTTATATTAGACTAAAAAATTGTTAGTACGGAATGAGTATGATTTGAAGGAGAAAGGACGGCAATATTTAAAGGCAAAAAAAGGTTTAAAACCGTTTAAAAGCGACAATGATATGTAACAACCAAAAAAGACCCTTCATCATCTTTTTTTCCCCTTATTTTGTTAGTAACTACTTATTTTATTACTAACTAGTATATTAACAGTGGGTTCATAGACTTTCATATTTTATTAAGTTTTGATCATGATTAATCTTGGTTTGTCATGTTTTTAACAAACATAAGAATTAGACCTACAAAAAAATTAATATCAATAATTATATAATTTAACATGCAAACAATGATAATAAGAATTAAATTTTTTGTTTTCGAATTAAATCTACATTTACGCTAAAATCTAATAGCTTATCCGTTATCTAAAACCACTTTAAAAGGTACAATAAACTAAAATTTATCAAACTAATAATTATAAAAACTAACAATTTCACTTATTGTTTTCAAAACATAATAATGTTAAGATTATTTGTGATAAGGGGTTGTGTTCAATAAAATTCATATAAAAAACATAGTACTGAAATTTTAATATTTAATCACATGTGATTCTGATACAATTAATCACACGTGATTGTAAAATATCATCAGATGTTAATTACGAAAATGTCACTCCGCCTAAATTTTTAAAATTTAATCTGGACCATTGATAGAGCTGATCCAAATGCTAAAATTAGTTCTTATGACTACGCATTGAGTATAGACTATATTGAACATTTCTCTTGTAATAAGTGATTAAAATATGTATACTTTTTCACTTATTACGACTTTATTAACGTATTTGAAATAGTTATTAAATGCATAAATATGTTTAAAAAATATTAGAATAAAATTATATATTTAAAGGTTTTGAGGTGAAATGTCCCATAAAAAGCCTCTTATCCAATACACCAAAGACAATTTTGTTTAAGTTTGTGACACACTCTAATAAACAATTGTTATTTTTCCTTGTAATTATAAGGGTATATATAATGTTTGTAATATTTTACATAATACGAAACCTAATCTAAACTAAATATGATCTAGGTCGACCCAAATTATCATACTTATTTTTTACCACTTCATGTTACTAAAGAATCAAGACTACGGATGGAATTAGGTTTTATCATGAGTGCATTGTTCACACTTCACATCATTGTTACGTGAGGTATATGGTTATATATAGTGCAGATGTAGGTTTAACAAAGAATGGGTCATGCATTCAACTAATATCACGTTTCCCTAAATATGATATTCTAATGCAAATTGTTGTTTAAAAATAATTGATTAAAAGGGTATGCATATTTATCTTATAACTCTTAATCTTCAAATATATATAATTTACCATTAGTAATAAAAGAAACTTGCCAGATATATAAATTATTATTAAAAAAATATGACTAACTGTAGAATAACATAACCAATTAGACATATTAAGACCCTACTATGACCCATTTAACATGTTATGACAATCTAACAACTAATAAGAACAAAATTTAAGCACATTGGGTCCCAATGGATCATATTGAGACCTTGTTACTGATACATGCTAGTCATAAATATCATATACACACAAATAATATATAGCTAATACAAGCATAAATAACTTTTAACGGATCAGATTAGATAGTAACTGGTCATAACAAGTCATACCAGGTTATAGTAGTCGGCATAGATAAAATTGACCTATTATGACTAACCACAACCCATTAAGACCTACTGAGAAATATATGACCCACTTCTATTCATTAAGAAGCTATGTGTGCTATGTAACCTCTTCATTTAGAAGCAATATCGTGTAATATTATGATAGAATATTACCCACATTAGGTCAAAATTGTTAATATTAAATTATAAGAACCTATTTAGACCTATTCCAGCCTACATGGCCGATTACAACTCCTATAACCTAATTAAGACTACATGTATATGTAACCCATACTAGGTCGTATGATGTCATCTTTGGTGATAATGGTTAATAATGACCCATTAACACCCATTGTGACACGTATAAATTGTTACAGCCAATCGAGACCTACTTTTGGACAAAATATATTTGATCAATAGCAATAGGTAATATTGAGTGATATGGGTTCATAATGACCCGTTAACACTCGCTCTAACTTGCATGACAACTAAACAGAACAAATTAAGGCTAACTATTACCCTATATGGTCATACTAGGTCTGCTTAAATTGTGTAGCATGATAATTAATCGTAACGACTTTTAAACAGTCATCGTGAACTCTAAGAACCACACCATGTCATACTAGATTATGATATTTCTAATTATACGTGATCATATTGGATCAAAATGAACCAATAATACCCATTATGCTCCATATAACCTTCCATAACAAGAAACTCATACTGTAACCTAATGTTACTTAATGAAGACCAAATATAACCATTATGGGCCTAGATTATATCATACTTCATCATATCATGTCATATTGCTTGATAATGTGTGATACCGACCCGTTATCGCCGATTTTAATCTGTTTGACCCTTTACCACCATATGACATAGTTATAACCCTAATCATTATAATCATTTTTATGTATTATGAATTAAGGATAAATTATACCCTATATTAGGTCGTATTATATCATTATTTGATCATAATAGGTATGATTAGATCATAACACGTCACAATGGGTGATGATGGGTCATAAGAAACCATTAAAACCTATTCTGCCGTTTGTGGTTCGTTACAATCCATTATGACATAATTAAGGCTAAATATTAACCAATTAACACCTATTATGGCCCGTTCAACCATTTACAACCCAATATGACCTGATTTGGTGCTAAATATAACAGATTCTTGGTTATATTAGGTATGATTGGGTCATAATAAGTTGTATTGGGTATTATGATGACCTATTAATATCCACCATGAGTTATATGACCCATTATACATAGTTATTACATAATTAAGACTACATTATAATGATTAAGACTCATTATGAGCCATTTAACCAACTACAACCCACTATGACCTAGCGTAGACGATTGATGTTGTTCATGTAATCTGAATACTAGATCTACAGTCTAAACAATGCATCTTTCTTGATCCCTATTATGGACCTCTCTCTCTCTCATATATATATATATATATATATATATATATATATATATGAAAAAGTTCATGCGAGAACCATTCTTAGTGTGAGAACCAATCTGAGCCGTACAATTTTACCTCTTTCAATGTCATTGCCCACCCATGAATTTCTCACATGCACCCTGCCACACTTTATCCCTTCACACTCACCATCCATGAAACTTCCCATATCCAAGGAACGGCCGAGATTGGTTCTCGCATTAACAACGGTTCTCGCATAAACCCTCATCTCTCTCTCTCTCTCTCTCTCTATATATATATATATATATATATATATATATATATATATATATATATATATATATAGGGGAGAGTTCATTCGAGAATCGTTGTTAGCGTAACCAATCTCAGCTGTTCCTTGGATATGGGAAGTTCATGGATGGAGAGCGTGAAGGGATAGAGTGTGGCAGGGTGCATGTGAGGAATTCATGGGTGAACAATGACATTGAAGTAGGGGGGATTGGACGGCTCAGATTGGTTCTCGCGGTTCTCGTACTAAGAATGGTTCTCAAATGAACTTCTTCATATATATATATATATATATATATATATATATATATATATGGGAGGGTTCATGCGAGAACCGTTGTTAGTACGAGAACCGCGAGAACCAATCTAAGCCGTTCCTTGGATATGGGAAGTATCATGGATGGAGAGCGTGGATGGATAGAGTGTGGCAGGGTGCATGTGAGGAATTCATGGGTGAGCAATCACATTGAAGGAGGGGGAATTGGACTGCTTAGATTGGTTCTCGCGGTTCTCGCGCTAACAATGGTTCTCGCATGAACTTTTGTCTATATATATATATATATATATATATATATATATATATATATATATATATATATATATATCGATTTCTATATTACTGGTTGATTAAGATGCACCATTCGACATGTACACCTCAACCATTCCCTTCAGGTCCTCGTATACTCATCCTATGATACACATATAACATTTGTGTCATAATAGATCTATTATTACATATATCACAAAGTACAACAGTATTAAAAAGTTACTTAGCCCACATTAAATATAAAATCATTTCAGGTTCCTAAAACTCGTACACGAATAATTTTAAATAGATGCATATATCTGCTATCAATATACAAAAGCCTTAATTTCATCTTATTATTTTGTCAATTTCTGTTAACAAATTGATACAAGAGAGTAAATAAATATGACTAGTGATTAAAAAAATAGCCAAAAGGTTTGGAGATTATGATTGAAAGGTTGTTGTATATATGGCAAGCTCCACTTGATACCGTACACCATCACTCCGGCTATTTCATATCTTTCATTTGTCACAACGTATGTAAACAATCATATCACACCTTGGCTCTGATTATTTTATATATATATATTTTTAAATGTAATCCATGCATCAAAATTTCCTTTGCAACTAACCAAGTACACCTCTAAAACATTAAGACAAAACTATGATCTTATCTAGAAATGACAAAAGTGTAAGACACACACAAAAAATTAAATAATATTTAACATGAAAAGTTTACTTTTGTATAATCAAACTTCATTTGTACAAAAGCTATTAATTTGAATACAATCAAAAGGTCATAAAAGATTGATCATCATTAAATTAGTTTTTTAAAAGTATAAGTGAGCCATGAACCGTCAATCATGAACTAGATCTTTTTCCAGTACAACAAAAGGACTTTTTTGCAATGATTTTGCAATTTTTCGATGACTTGTGAAATTTGAGCCGACTTGCTAAAATATGCGACGACATATCATCTTTAACAATGTGAAGGAAATTTTCCCATCTAATTGTGTAGCCCGAGAATGAAAACAAAAAACTGACATGTATTTCATCTATTAGCGATGACGGTTGTCGTCGCAAACCATGATATTATTGGGGAATCAACTCATATATTTGGTATAAAAATGTAATTTTAAGTCCGAGACAACATATCATCGCAAAGCGTCGTCGCTAATTAAAAGTGATAAAAAAATAATAAATAACTATTAACATATACCCTAAAATTCATTTTGTTCTCATATTCATTCATTCAGATTAACTACGAGCAGACTTGTGACCTCAATAAATAGTTGTTTTGTCTCCGACAACCGTCAATAGAGAAGGAAACACAACTCTACTAAGCTTACTCTTAGTTAGGGAGCACACAATCATCGAATAATAAACACCGAGTGTATGCATCATGTACCCCTATAATAATAAACACATGGTCACATCGACCATTGGTAGTCCGCAACTACTAAAGCGACACCACCTTCTGAGATCACATCAAACTGGATGCAACATCAGCATCTAATTAGTCACAATGACTAAAGGGTGTCGCATCATCCATCATCCATCATCTCATCTTATATCATCTAATAATTTCATCTACATGCACATGTGCATCTAACACTTTAGTAGATATCGTGTAACTTACCTTGACATATAATATAAGCATTATATTTACCGTCAATATAGATATTAAATGCCTAGCAATTAGTCAACGTACGTACAATCACCTACTTCCAGTACTTGGTGTTTCATCATCAACATCAGTTGACCATCCAATATCAAATAATTATATCTCAATATTGACCCATTAACAACTTAACAACTCATCTTTAATCATTATTCAACTAAAGATCAGATTTTATCATCCTTTCATCTTGTAATTAATCGGTAGTAAAACTCAAATTTATCGACATCAACCTCGAGAAACTATTTGAGGTCTCTATCTACACTTGAAGCATCAAATTCAATTCTCTATGTAAGTAACATTAGATGTTATGAATAATGATAAGGATATTAAAATCATATGTATCAAGGAGTGCATAGGTTTTGTCCAAGATGCAAATACTCAAGCAATTGGATATTGAAAGTTGAAACGGATTCCATGCAATTTGATGGTGTATAAATTTGTTTTTGTGGGAAAGTGAAATGAAAAAATTACGTGATATAAAACATAATTATATATTGTCCGAAATTGATATATTGTTATGTGATGGGAGCAACTATTCTTATATATTATAAAAACGACAATATTAACACTGCTTGATTCACATCTAACCCATATAATTAGAAGTAATTAATTAATTATAAGATTTCTTCAGGGATATAAAATAAATAAAGCATATCTCCTTATTTATAATGCCTCAAACATGTAAAAAATTTCTTGAAAATACTATTGAATCAAATCAAAATCATTATTTAGAAGAGTCAAAACAATCTCAAAGTTTTATGACTTAAGCGTTTTTGCGAGTATGTGCAAAATTAAGGCTGCATAATGATCATTTGTATTTGCCCATGCAATAGAGATGTAACCATATATATCATAATTGTCATGATTTGAATTAAACGAGTTTTCTAATGTCCGCGCATTGCGTTAGGATAAAAACATCTATTTTTAAATAATTTATTCAATGATTCATCCTATATATAATAATGAAGTTTTCTGATAATAGCGACGGATGTTTTTCATTTATATTATTTGGAAAAACTGATTCAAATAAATAAATAATTATACCTTCTTAATATTCTTGATTTAACATGATATTTTACCTCATATAGAAAGCTAGCAGTGGTATCATTTAGGGGAGTGAAAGACACGTGGCTGTGAAATAAAGTAAACAACAAATTTTTAGCATTGTAAAATATCATGATAATTTCAATTTATCATGATTTTATAGTTAATTACCAAAATAACCCTAAAAATATCATGCAAAAATAGCAACTTTCTTCATCAATTGATATATAGTATAATTGCTCAATAAGGCAATTAAATACTTTGAAAAATGGATGTGAAATGAATTTCCTAATTAAAAGAAAGTTTTGTCTTGGATTATAATTCAGACATAAAGATGAAATCCTTATACACAAAATAAAAAATAAAAAATAATAACATAGAGCATATGTTTAAAAGATGAGGATTTCGTACAAATAAGTACAATACATTAAACATAAGCCAAAATAAGCTACAAAAAGTCAAATTACGAAAATAAGCATCGGTTTCACCTCCAAACCCCTCAGTTTCGCCCCAAGCTTCGCCCTCCAATCATTCCCCTCCACGTGTCCTCAGTTTCGCCCCCAAGCTCAGTTTCGCCCCTAGCCTTCTTCAGTTTCGCCCCTGGTGGGCCCCACAAGTCCAGTTTCGCCCCTTTACAATCAGTTTTGCCCCCTGGTGGGCCCCACAAGTCAAGTTTCGCCCCCACAAGTCCAGTTTCGCCCCTAGAGCCTCAGTTTCTCCCCTGTAGGCCTCACATGTCTAGCCCACCCTTATATTTTTTAATTTTACCTCCTTTTATTTCCTTCATTTTTTTAAAATAGCCTTTAACTAATTTTATAAAATTTAGACTATATATCTTACTCCTATATAATACATTTTACTCTAAAAACTCTTAATTTTTAATTAATCTCGATCTCTCTAACCTACTTTACACACTCACCAATAAACATTATTATATAATTAAAAAAAAATTGTTTGATTGTTTTTTTAGAAATATGTTAAAAAAATAAAATAATATGAAATATGAGAAAGATGGAGATTAATTAAAAAAATATAGGAGTATGATAAAATAATATATGAGTATGATAAAATAATTTTTAATATATAATAATATTTATTGGTGAGTGTGTAAAATATGAGAGAGATGAAGATCAATTAAAATTTAAAAGTTTTTATGATGGAAATGTATTATATAGGAGTAAGATTAAATTTTATAAAATTAGCTACTTTAAAAGTTTTAAGTAAATAAAAGGGGGTAAAATTAAAAAATTTAAGAGTGTGTCAGACATGTGAGGCATACAGGGAAGAAACTGAGGCTTGAGGTGCAAAAATGAAGTCTAGGGGCGAAACTGGGCTTGCGGGACCCATCAGGGGGCGAAACTGGTGAGGAGGGGCGAAACTGGGCTGTGGGGCCCACTAAGGGCGAAACTGATATCCTTGGGGGCGAAACTGATATCCTTGGGGGCGAAACTGGGTTTCAAGGGGCGAAACTGAGTACACATGTCGTCGTATGATTGGAGGGCGAAGCTAGGGGCGAAACTGAGTGCTTTGGGGGCGAAACTGATGCTTATTTTCGTAATTTGACTTTTCTTAGCTTGTTTTCGCGAATGCTTAATGTATTTTGCTTATTTACGTAATTGATTTGTAAAAGATTTTATATGGATAAATTACATACTTGTCCTTCTAATGGCTATGAAGTCAATTGCATGTTATAAAAATGACTATTTCGGCTTCCAATAGATAAAGAGATTTTGTTCCGAAAGTATCATATTTAAAAGACATTTGAAATTTCGGATATCGATGTTTATCACTGGTGATATGCAGCCTCTGTTCATATGCTAAGAGATATTAGAATGAAATGGAAAAAAAAATTCAATTCCTTCAACATACCAAGAATATAGGTATATAGTTTTAATCTTGCCAAACCAAATTAAGTTGGTTTTCTAATCATAGAGTGAAATTATACTTCTGTACAAAATCTTTAAATTATACTAATTTTTATTTTTCTATTTGTAGTTTTTTTCTTTGCTTTCTCTAAATTATTTCATGTACAACGATAGACATTGTTTTTTCAAACCAAATATGAATCTAACTTTAGAAAGAAATGTAATCTACCATTATTTACGTGCAAGTTGGCAGCTTAAATCAATCGATTTCCTTGTATGATATAAACATATACTTTAAAATATTCTAAATAAACTAATATCTCTTCATTATTATTTATTATTTATTATTATTATCTCCACTATTATCCATAAAGTTCGGATGACAAATCTTTCACTTATATATTTTATTAAAAGTCTACTTAAGGTAAAACATTATTGAATGATTTTTATACTACACCATTATGACGATACTCAATCTCACAAAAATAAGATATTAAGAGTAGGGGTGAGCAGGGACCCGGTAGATCGAAAAAAACCGACAAAATGGACTGCACCGGACCGAGACTGGTCTGGACCGGGCCTGATCGGTCCGGTCTTCGGTCCTTGTTTTTTTAATGATTTCGGGTTTTGGTCCGGTCCGGTTTCGGCCAGTTTTGTTTGATACAATGTATAAAACAACTAAAAGACCGAAAGAACCGACGAACCAAACCGAACCGGACCGGAACTAGTTGGTCCGGTCTTCGGTTATAGTTTTCTATACATTTCGGGTTTCCGTCCGGTCCACTTTTTGAACCGATCTCACCCCTAATTAAGAGATAAGATGTAGATAATTATATGTTTATTAACGGATAGCAAGACTACTTTCTAGATTTCTCAAGCTTAAGATATGTTATAAATTTATATAATTAGTTATCAAACTATATATTGTATGTATTACTTAACAAAGATGCATGATATGTATACTATATATTCAAATGAAGTCTTTTACATTGTATATAATATATAAATTACATGTCAATGCACTATTTAAATATTAGATACAGATTGACCGACACAAAAGCCATTTCCATCAATCAAAGCTCATTGATGAGATGTCGATATAGAGAACTTCGTTAGTATCAACCGAGGCAAACCATCATAAAGCCCGGGTTATGACCCGGTTGGATCATTCAAAGACCCAAAAGGGTCCATTTTGATTAGAAGAATGAACTTGGGAATTACTCAAAGAAGGTATAGTTTTTTGTTTGTTTTAGGGTTGGGTTGGTTTGTGGAAACTAGATAATCAAAGTTGTTCTGAGAAGGAGAAAAGTGTAAATTTAGATATAAAAAGTAGTAACAAACACTGTGGAATGCAAGCGATTGTACTTACAAATTATCTTGTTTCACACACGGAGAAATCTTCAATGATGCGACACATCCAATTTACCAAGGACCATTTCTTTTTACTGTTATACATACAATTATTAGTATAAAAATATAGTAAATCCTAATTATTATTATTATTATTATTTTTTATTATTATTCTTATTATTAATATCATAGAATACGATTTTAACACGAGAGATGGTATTCCTACTTATTAAATTAAAGAAAATAAAATGCAATTAAATAAATATTAATTATAAGCTGGTAAAATATATATTAACTTTTGGATGAATAAATTTCGATATGTATAGCTTTTAACATAATTTCATACCCCCGGCCCTGTGGATTTTGTTTGCCGGTCACTCTCTTTACAGCTTGTTTTACTTATTAAATCTTTCCAATTGTCTTTCTCTTACATTATATCAATTCTTTATATTTTCTTTTTATATTTTTCATTTTTTAATAAAGAAAACCCTATAAAACTCCCAAGATATTCTTCTATTTCTCTTCCTCTAAACAAGTTACACCATCCCCACCTTCCCACCACTCTCTCTAAAAACTAACACACACAAACACACAATGTGTACCATGGAAGACATGATGATCAACAAGAAACACACATGTTCTTCAACCACAAAACTACTCCCCATGCACAAAGACTCTCGCGTCATCTCCAAAATCAAGCCCAAGATTCGCATAATTCACATATTTGCACCCGAAATCATCAAAACGGACGTCGCCAATTTCAGGGAATTGGTTCAAAGGCTTACCGGAAAACCGACTGAAAAGAAGAAACTGAAAACAAGAAAAGATTCTTGTAAAAGATCGAGCTTTTTGCAGGCCGGGATGCAGGCGAGGGAGAAGATTAAAGGGGAAGAAGAAATATGGGTCGGAGCAAATTCTGGTGGTGGGTTCTTAGGCGGGTTTGGTGATCTTGATGGGTTCATGCAAGAGTTTAACCATCATGGCCATGTCCTAGCACCAGTTTTACCAAATCTTGATACACCCACCTTGGTTAATTCTCATTTGGAGTTTTCATTTGGGGAAAGATCACTTAATTTGCCTACCTACAGCTAATTCATTTCTAATCTTCTTTTGGGGGTCTAAATTAGAGTAATTAATTATATCTAGTCTTGGTTCATGGCTAATTGATTTAATTTATTGTTTGTTAATTATGGTGTTACTGGTGATTAAATGACTAAATCTCTCTCTCTCTCTCTCTCTCTCATGGTTCAAAGCTGCTTCAAATTATACAAAATGAGTCTTTTGAAGCAGTAATTGACTGGTTCTTAACAAGTTGTGCAAACAATTTGCTGTTTGTGGATATATATATATATGGATGGATATATGCTAACCCAGTGGATCTTTAAGAGAAAGATACATGATTTTCTTTGTGGGTGTTCTTATTCATTAATGTAGAAGTTGTAGTGTCATTATCAAGCTCCATTTGTAACTCTTACAAGTAATGCAATATATTATATAATTTTTCTGGATAAGACTTTTAGAATCGTATATATATCAGCATCTAAAATGATTAATTTTATGCAGTTTAATGGTTGAAAAAGGAAAGATCAGATAATGATCATGTACCCAAATTAATGTATGATTTCAGGTTTTACAAGATATAAATCTTGAAAGTCAAACTTGATCTAAAGATTGATGTAATTGCAGTCAGATGTCTACGAAAGTTGGTGTATGTGAATGTCAGTTTGTTAGCTGCTTCTTTGGGCGTGAACGCCTCTTTGTATCATTTCCTTCAATTCCTCTCTTATTTTTTAGGTTTTTTTTATAAATAAAATAGAAGACATTAATTAAGAGATTAAGGTTTAAATGAGAAATTGATAAAAATTAGGTTCACACATTGTATAATCGCACCTTTATAAATACTAATTAATTAACGTTACAAAAGCCACTGCACTTATATATAGTTTCTTCTTCAATTATCGATCTATAAACCAAAAAAAGGAACTTATAATTAAAGAATGTAACAATTTGTAAACATATTGTCTAATCGAGCGGTATATATAATTACTTCAATCTTTAATTGGTCGGTTTGGCTAAATAAAATAAAAAAATTAAACTGTTCTATTAGGAGACTTTTAAAACGGAAGTTGGCCACTTGGCAAGTGTTTATTTTTTTGAATTAAAAATTCATAAGTTAAAAATATGCAACATTTCGAAAAAAAAATTAAAGTTGTCTATGATTTTGGAGTCAAAGATAGTATTCAACTTCAAGTGCGTATTTCGTTCTGTAATTCTAATTGAACACAGCAAACCCTAATTGTCAAAAGCGATCGAACGAAACATATATTGAGATTAATGATTTGCATTTTGTGACAAAAAAATATTAGTCAAGAAATTATTCAAACGGTTACAATAAAGTACGTCGCTTTAATTTATGATTAACACGACACATATTTTTACAGATTTAAGATTACAAACGTCTTTGTTATTTTACTTTACTTTAATTTGTGCATTGCCTGGTTTAGATGTATTGTTCATGATTCTTGTTGAACACCTGTAGATGAGAATTGCAAGTTTGTTATTTTGAGTATTTGTGAGTTGCTTTCCAGTTTTTTGACATTGAATAAATATGCTTGTTGGTTAACAATTGAACATGTATATATCGCTTATCCTTTACAGCCTTGTATTGACATCCAGTTATAGTTACACCATTACATATCAACTAAAAATAAAAAGCTAGTTTAATGAGTAACAAGAGCTACTCCTATCATATATTAATATACTAGATTTAGTAACCCGTGCACGCACGGATAGTTTAAAATAAAATTTGAAGCAATAACTTTGTAAAGGAATAAATAATGGAGTACTCAAGTAACGCGTTAATTACAATAAATGAAGTAATAAGTAATAACTGATCATATAATTGTATCAGACTTTTCTGCACAGTTCTTCGTTTTTCTTCTATCATCAGATGGTTTCTTCACATTTGTTCACCAATTGTCAGCTAGGACATGCAAACACCCCAATATGGTGGATTAGCGTAATATATGATCTTTTTAAGCACGAAACACATGTATAACATGCAATATTTACGGAAATAAACATAGTTTAATCCAGAAATATCAATCCCTACCGGCGAGGTGGCCATCACCGCAATCGCCGTCCGGCGATCTCAGCCACTATTTCTTTGTTTTATGATTCCAAACAAGATAGGGTTGTAAACGAACAAAACGTTAACGAACCTTTCGTGAATTTATTCGGCGGGAAGTTTGTTTATATTCGTTTTATTAATAAACGAACGAACATGAACAAGATTTTCCATTCGTTGAATTAAACGAACGAACACGAACAGAGCTATCGTTCGTTCATTTATGTTCACGAACGTTCGTTTATATTTTATATAAATATTCATTTATATTGTATTTGTTTAGATATAGTGTTTATTTGTGTTTAATAATGTTGGATTTGTGTTATAGCATGTTTTCATTCGTTTATGTTTGCTTATCATTTAAATGAACGACCAAAAATGTACACGAACAAACCAATCTTTTAAGCAATCGAACACACATGCTCATTCGTTTATCATTCGTGTTCGTTTATTTGTTCGGCTAAAGTTAAACAAACGAACACGAAAACAGAAATTCGTTCGTATTCATTTATTTGTTCGGCTAACTAAACGAACGAACACGAACAAGTCTCGTTCGTTTTCGTTCGGTTCATTTACTGCCCTAAAACATGGGAATCAATTCCAAGTCTCCACACATTTTCATTTCTCTCCATTCTCATTTCTCCTATTCCTATATATCCATTTCCATTTCTTTTCTTTTTACCAAACACACCTTAATGGATTTTCAATTTGGAGTTTATCTTTCATTTACGGTATATCTACCCATAGCTACGCGTACGTATCGATAGATATCACAATCGGTACTTTTTTTTATCATCCTCGATCATTAATTAATTTAGGCATATCTTAAGTCGAACTTTCAACAATAAATATCATTGTACTTTCACGGTTATATAAACTCCTACAATATATTTATCTTAACAGCAATAAAATTAGTACTGTTCATTCTTTTCATTTATTATGATTTTACATCTTGTATTAAAATGACCCGTGTTTAGTTTTCAGCTATTTTTTAATAAATATGTAATAATACTTACCCGAATATTTATCTTTGATATTATAGATATGTGAATTGCCTTTAAGTCAACATATATTATTTTCTTCATAATTTTGAGATTATGATTAGTTAGGTGAGCTTACTTTTTCTGAATGCAACTTGAATTAAAATTAATCGAAGATAAATAGACAACATAAAATCAACCAACTCTTGGAAATTCATATATATTTCCGAAGGGTGCGGATGCCTTTATAATTTAATGTATCGAAAAATTCATATTGATTATTTAGAGTTTGACTTTTTTTTTATTTTTTTGCTCCTATGTTCCGTAACAAGTTACAACCCTCCAATCTATTCAAAAGCTTAAAAATGAACAACTTCTATTATATACATACCTAACGGACTATCATAGTCAAAGAATTAAGGGGTTGATCGATTATACCTTTTTCTAATTGTTTAGATAATGAAATTGCAAAAGTTTATAACAACCGACTAGCGGATGATATTTACATATGTTATCAAACAATAAAGAAAACAGTCAAACATTATATATGTCCTAAAAGTTGTTTTAGTAAAACCAGTTATCTCATTGTTATCTGCAACATAATTGCTTTTTAATATTATAGTTAAACATTGATAAACTATTAAGGAGATTCTTGAAGATTTTGATCAAATCTAAGGTCCGTTTTCGTTCTTAACTTTCAAAGGGATTGAATTAAATTTTCAAATAATGAGATTTCGTATTAAGTTTGTTTGTCATAATAGATAATGGAATTTAATTCCATTTCAATCCTATATTACCTTTCACTTTACGAATTTGTTATAAAAATTGGAATGTAATTATATAAAATGACCAAAATACTTATTATTCATTTTACGCAGAAACTCCTTTATTACACACACAAACACATACACACACACGTATATATACAAATATATGTGTACATGTGCAGCGGCAGACACATACACAAATATGTGATGGTGGCGGCGCCTACTACCGTCGGAGTCAAGGACAGCACGGGGTGACAATGGTGGGGAGTGATCACTTTCGAAGGTGGCGTCCGCAGCCGGTAATATTAGTAGAGACTAGAAGTGGGCCAGGTGTAACACCCTCGTTACCGGCCTAGTAGGATTAAGGTAATTAAGTTGGTTTACTTTAATTAATTGATTAATTAATTGTTTTATGAGTTTAATTAATTAAATTAATTAAATTGTGATAAATAATTAATTAAAGATTTATGGGTGAGTGGAACCATGAGGTGTCCATTTTTGACACCTAATTACACCAACACACACATAACTTGGTCATTACATGGAAATTGTTTAAGGTGTGTGTGTGTGTGTATACCTTCGGCCGAGAGCAAAAAGAAAAAGAAGAAAGAGTTGAATTAAATTGTGGATCTTGTTTGTGAATCTGCTCAATTGAAGAAGTGTAACATCATCATAAAGGTTAGAATATTAAATTGATTGTTGAATGTTGTTTAATTTCGGATTTTTATAATTTTATGTGTGAAATCCGATTGAATGAAATGTATGATGAATTTGTGATTCTAGGTTGCATGTATGCTAGATTATGATGTTATGATGAACAATACATGTTAGAATTCAATTCTGGAAACATATATGTTTTTGCATGCTTAAAATCAGAATTAAATTGAAGTTAAGGATGATTTTTGATTTTATCGGATTTGATAAGTATGAATCGATCGGATTTTGTGTTTGAATGGATCGGATTAGGAGAAATCCGATTAAATTTAATCGGATTGTTGAGAATCCGAGAAAACTGGACTATTTGCCTTAGCTTTTTATCAGATTAGCTTTTATCGGATTGTTAGATTTTATCGGATTTTAAGTCTATCGGATTTCTAGACTTCATCGAATTCCTTATTTAAATGAATGGAGGATTTTTGTCGGAATTGATGTTTACTCGGATTTGATATTTTATCGGATTGTATGACTTGATCGGATTTGGCCTTTTCTCGGATTGTGAATTGTATCGGAATCCGACTAGATTGGAATTGCCTTTACTTGGATTTGCATTTGCTCGGAATTGGTTGATCGGATTTCATGTTAATCGGATTTGAAGCTATCGGATTTGATCTAATCGGATTTGGACACAATCGGAATTCTAACAATACCTATGATAGGAATTTGTGAATGTTGTGTTATGAAAGATCAACTCTTTGATGATTTTAAGATAATTATGAACTTGATTGCCTTGGCTTATAAAAGGATGTATGTAATGCCTAAGTTAAGGAGTTGGATGAATTCACAAGATTACAGTAAGTAAAGAGTTATAGTGAATTGTGGTATATTGGTTTGAATATACATGAGTTGATATGTACTTGTGATTGTATGTGCATATGTGTTTGATTATAGTATTGTGCTTATTGTGTGTTGATTAAGCAAATACTAACTGTTAGTTGTTTGTTCAGGTGGAGACAAGACTCAGTAGTAAGAAAAGACTGAGTTGCCTGAACTGTTGAAGATATCTGTGAGTGGATATATATCTTGGATGTATAAGATATATCACCTGATTGTTTGCTCTTTTCTGTATATATATACATGACGTTGTTGTGAGATCAGCTTGGCGGTAATTTTTCAGCTGGGCCTATGTTTAGAGATATACAGTATTAGTATTTGTCTTGATAAGCATTTGTTGTAATCAAGAAGTGCTATTATTGTTGTCTGTGGTAACTAGGCTATCGGTAAACCTTTGATTTGGCCGGCATTTGGTTGAAGGTCCGCAAGACCGCCGGTTCTCTTGTTTGTTTGAGCATTGTTGGTTTGGGCTTTATGCCTTGTATGTTTGTTATATCTATTCTCTCACTTAGCTTTGTGCTAATCCCCCACTGTTGTAATCTTTTACAGGATACTCCTGGTATGTGGATGAAAGAGATGAAACTGGAATTTTGGTACTGATCATTACTCTGATATTTAGTTGTTTTTGTAAAGAGCCTGTTGTTTTTGAGTAACACTGTATAGGTTGTTTTTGTAAATCAAACAGATTAAAGTTGTATTTTTTTCTTTATTATATTATATTAGAAATGTGTTTTAGCTTCCGCGCGTATTTCAATGTAGTATTAAAGGTACAGTGTTACACCAGGCGTCGATGTTCGGTGACGGTGGGTAGGTTGTTCAAAACCGATTATCCGGAATTTCGGATAGTTGGTTTTCAATGAATCCGAAATTTCAGATTCGGTTATTGAGTATCCAAATATCTCAAAAACAAATATTTTTTTAAATATTTTTTTTAAAAATATACTTACTAAATAGCCACATTTTAAACCTTGATCACCAAACAATAGCTTAAATATGTTTCAAAATGAAAAATACATGTATATAAAACTATATATGTTTTACAAAATCAAATTAATAAGAAAAATAAAATAAAGAATAAATAATATTTTTCGTATATCGAATATCCAAAATATTTGAAACTTTAAAAAGTCACTGTCCGAATCGGAATCCAAAAATTCGGATATCCAAAATTTTTGATATTCGGATCAGTTTTTCGGATATTTGGATCGCATTTAGGTGTTTTTCTTAAAACTCTTAATTTTAAGAAAGATAAAATTACAATTGTTCCCTCCATAATTAAGTCAAATGCCTTAAATATATTTACCAAATTTAAATTGCACATATAAGAATGGTAAGTGAAAGCAATTTAATATTGCAAAATCCAAAGTAAATCAAAAAATTGCAATATATTTATACTCTCTAATGGAGTGTCATATCCATTGTATATAAATATAAAGAGCCTTGAAGTAAATATTTTTTTTTAAGAATCTAGAAAAATTTCAATGTGCTCAAAATAACAATTGAAACTCGGGTAACCTTGAGGTAAAAGTTGTTTGTTCTACAAAAGTTAGGAACTATATTGTGCGAAAAGATCGGTCGTGAAAAACTAAATGTGCAAAAGTTAGAACCAATGACTAAATATATAGTTATATAAATGTTTTTTTCTTTTTATCTATACTTCTTATAAAGTATTTATGTGTTTTTCTTAAAATTCTTAATTGTAAGAAAGATAAAACTACAATTGTGCCCTCCTTAATTAATTCAAATACCTTAAATGTATTTTTACCAAATTTAAATTGCACATATAATAATGGTAAGTTAAAGCAATTTAATACATTGTAAAATATAAAGTAAATCAAACAATTATAATATAGTTATACTCTCTAATGGAGAGTCTTATCAATGTTATATAAATAAAAAGAGCCTTGAAGTAAATATTACTTTTTTTAAGAATCTAGAAAGATTTTTCCGTACTCAAAATGAATACATTGATTATTCTACCAACAATTGAAACTCGGGTAAACTTGAGGTAAAATTCTTTTGTTCTACACAAGTTAGAAACTAAATTGTGCGAAAATATCGTTCGTGAGAAACTAAATGTTCAAAAGTTAAGAACTAATGACTAAATATATAGTTATAAATGTTACTTTCTTTTTATATATAACTTAAAATAATAAAATCCAAGACCTAGAAAAGGTTTGAACTTCTAACATTATCCATTGACGTTTAAGTAGGTTTTTCTTTTGTAAAGACCTGATTTTTTTTACATAGATACATATTTTAATTAAAAGCTTGAGTCATCAAAATATACAAAAAAGGGGATCTGGTAAATACAAAAGCTAGCTTAAGCAAAAGACTATAAAAAGTTCATCAAGCTTGTAGTGTTATCAATTATTATTTTCAAAAGTCAAAGACACAGTAAAAAACGTGATCCATCTTCAGACCATCAAGCCATCGAAGCCTTACCTTTATCCTTTCCCGAGGTACCTCAAAATATTTAAATAACAACTAATAAACAAAAGCTTAGTGAGAATACCTATAAACCATAACGGTTCATATAACTTATAAAAATTACTAGCATCAACATCGGGATTAACAACCAATGCTAATCCCCAACATAGATATGAATGGTACCAGGCAAAAGTCCCCTTATATAAGCGTCCCCATATTTAAGCATCCTTATACTTAAGCATCCCTATAGCATAATATAACAATTGGCATCGAATAATCATATGCATTTACATCACAAATAGGTATAAGTATACTCACCTTGAAGACCAACTATTGCTATAATCTCTCCTAACAATGTTCTTTAACCATATAATATCCTACATTAACAATCCAAATATCGAAATGTGTTAAAAACTAGAACCTCAACATTGTCGCTACGAACGCGTCGCGTTCGCAGACGTGCTGTTCTTCCTTTTTCCTGTGTTTCAGCTACCTAATCTTAATTTCTTGCATATTATCTACGATCTAACCACATGCAATGATATATCAATGTTTATCTACTGTTTATATGGTCATTTGAACCATAAAACATAACATGCAACTCTTTTTATGCATTAATCTAAACTTTCTCTGTCCAAAACTCAAGAACATAAAAGTTTAGAGTTTTCTTACCTTGATTTCTTGTGACAAAAACTTGTTTGAAGCTGAACTCCTTGCTAAAAATACTAGATCTTCGCATGCATACAAAAATCCTTACTTAAATCCTTGGTCCAAGCACTTTCTCTCTCTAACTTTCTCTCACACAAAGAACACACACTAAGTATGTGTTTCAAGATCTGATTTTGAAGAAGAAAGTTCCCAAATTTTGTGTTAGAAGAAGAATAACTCTTGATTCATGTTTAATCTTGTATAAACATAGCTTAATCTCTCTTGACTGTTCACTTTCTCTCACTAAACCTTGTTTCTTTCTCTATTCTCTCTCTACCTTCACAAAAACAAGCACTAACTTCACACTCCAGATCACACACTAAAAGTGTGTGTTGTAATTTCATTTCCCCTTATATAGTGGTTTTCACATAATAAGTGTTAATACCTCTTATTCATTTTTGCTACTTAAGTCCTTCTATTTTCTATTCATGTCTTTATTTAAGGAAACAAAATAACCATTTTATAAAATCAATAATGATTAAAATTAATATATCTAACCTTGGGATGTTACATCTTTTCTTATTGTCGTCACCAATAAACTTTGATACATCCGCCGCTTAGTCTGGGTACTCTTTTAGTTATATTATAATTTTTTAAACACTCTCTCTTATACTTTACTTAATCTTTTAACATTTAAACAATAAAAATTTACTAATATTCCCCTCATATAACTTGTGCTTTTTAACCATACGCTTTATTCAACTTTACACACTAACTATTAAACACAATCTTCCATTTCTACACAATTCCCCACTCACAAAAAATGAAGAAAATATTTGTTTTATGGTTTCTTTGAAATTTGTTTTAAAAGTAAAACAATATGTTAACGGGTAAAAACTATTTCTCGAATATCATACTCATATATTATATAAAACGACATGTCATCATGTAGGAACTATTCACCGGCTACCGTGCTAGTATATATATATTGATGTGCGTAAAGCGTACCAGTTTTTTATTTATAAAATCCGTTATTATTTAGTACGACTACAACACAAATAGGCAAGAGGACCTATTCGTATAGTAGTATAGAAAATAAGTATGGGTGTCGAACTCAAGGGGAACGGGTATGATTTGATAAAATTATATTAGTTGAAATATTAAACTAACGATAAAATAAATGGGGGAATTATGGATAAGTGAGCAATCAACCAACTAACACTACCAACAACCCTAGAAAGCACCTAAAACAACCAAAGAAACCAGAGAGCGAATGAGCAAGGAACTTGGAAATCAGATAATATAAAGCTAGCTTTCCTTCCCTAGATTCGATTACACTTATCTCATGGCAATTAGATTCATGGTAATAAGAACTAATGATACTTGAACATTCATGCATCGATTTCTATAATAGTTAAAACCTTGGTCCGGTTATAACCGTCTAATTACACCAATTAATAACCTTTATGGTCAAAAGCGTGATTAAAAGGGATAATTAACCAATTAATTCGATTAACAAGTTAAGCCCTAATCTTAATGCTTGTAAGATCAACAAATCATCGGACTAACATATAATGGCCGATTACATGAAAAAATACATATTAAAGTTTCTATCTTTTAGATGTCTAACACTAGGATTTGATCAATCACTAGTCATGAACCCTAATGGTCATAAAAATTCATGATTTAAGTTTAAACAAAGAGAATGGTCATCAACTCTATAAAAACTCAGCCTATAAACATCACAAAAACAGATCCTAAAACATGCATTAACATAGATTAAACAATACCCGAATTAAACATGAATTAAACATGCATTAACATAGATTATCCAGGCTAAGGCATTCAAATAAGTAATATCATTCTCATAAACATCAAATACCGCTGAAAAATATCAACATGTTTGATTAGAAATAACTCATCGATTACACTCAGATTTATGCATATACCCGTGTTGTGGTCCTCTCTAACTTCTCACCATTCCAAATGCATCCTCTTTTTATCAATAACCAACCTTTAATTAAAGAATCTTTTATGGCTAATTTACCCCTTAAGAACCTCCCAACCTCAAGACTTATCGCAGATTTCTTAATTCTACTTGACACATGCTTTTATTATTTTGCACATATAAGTCTATGACTTTCGATGGAACCCATGTAGCGAACTTTCTGCCCAACCGATCCCAAACCAATTGGCTTTAGGTGATTAGGTGTAGAACACCCCTCAGAGCTTACTTGTTCGAGTCCCAAAGGCCACATGTTTGACTTATACTACTAGCCTTTTGGCTTTATTGTTGCTCTATTTTTTTTTCTTTTTCTTATTTTCTCTATTTTTTTTGGATTTTCTCAATTGAGCAGGCACATGATTAGTAAAAGAGGAAATTCACACTCAGCCCATTTTTGTCGAGCTTAGATTCAGAAAGGGCTTAAACATTTATTCAAAAATTAAAAGTTGGTTACCATAAATGGAACTTTCTCTGTAACGGTGAAAAGTCACTAAATACTATGCATAAATAACAAGTATAACCTCTGAACTTGTTCACAAATCAAACATTTTACACCTTCAACCAATACTTAACACTTACTTGAATGACATTAAAAATTTAAAAATTATAGCCCAAATACCATCATGATTTAATCATGGACAAATAAAGTTCAAGCTGAGAATCTTTTTTTAACCCCCTACCCCACACTTAGATTGTACAATGTCCCCATTGTACATAAAGACAAAATCAAACCAAGGATAGAAAAAGGTTAGAGAGAACTCCCTTCGGGTATTCACACAACATGGAACAATAATAAATTAGGCTGAGCAAGATGCCAGCATGAGCGCGCACTCCATAACCACCTGCAAGAAAAACACTCGGAGCAAAGTTTAAGATAGATCAAGACTAAGAACCAAACAGCTAAACAAAAAGAAAACAAACAAACCTAACTCACTTTCGTATGAATCACGGTTGCATTTAGCGTATGCAACAAGCCTTTAAACCCCTCGGTAGCCCGAGTGGAGGAGTTGTAGTCTCGTGAGGGTTTCTAGACAACACACCCACAAAGTTTGAACAGAAAGAAAAAACAACTAAAAAGAACTAAAATAACTACTTTTGAGCCGAAACTCGCGGGAAGGATCGTTTAATACTAAAATTAATATAATTAAATCAAATAAAACCGTTCCCCGGCAGCGGCGCCAAAAATTTGATGTGCGTAAAGCGTACCAGTTTTTTATTTATAAAATCCGTTATTATTTAGTACGACTACAACACAAATAGGCAAGAGGACCTAGTCGTATAGTAGTATAGAAAATAAGTACGGGTGTCGAACTCAAGGGGAACGGGTATGATTTGATAAAATTATATTAATTGAAATATTAAACTAACGATAAAATAAATGGGGGAATTATGGATAAGTGAGCAATCAACCAACTAACACTACCAACAACCCTAAAAGGCACCTAAAACAACCAAAGAAACCAGAGAGCGAATGAGCAAGGAACTTGAAAATCAGATAATATAAAGCTAGCTTTCCCTCCCTAGATTCGATTACACTTATCTCATGGCAATTAGATTCATGGTAATAAGAACTAATGATACTTAAACATTCATGCATCGATTTCTATAATAGTTAAAACCTTGGTCCGGTTATAACCGTCTAATTACACCAATTAATAACCTTTATGGTTAAAAGCCTGATTAAAAGGGATAATTAGCCAATTAATTCGATTAACAAGTTAAGCCCTAATCTTAATGCTTGTATGATCAACAAATCATCGGACTAACATATAATGGCCAAAAATACATATTAAAGTTTCTATCTTTTAGATGTCTAACACTAGGATTTGATCAATCACTAGTCATGAACCCTAATGGTCATAGAAATTCATGATTTAAGTTTAAACAAAGAGAATGGTCATCAACTCTATAAAAACTCAGCCTATAAACATCACAAAAACAGATCCTAAAACATGCATTAGCATAGATTAAACAATACCCGAATTAAACATGAATTAAACATCCAAACCATGAATTAAATTAACCATAATCAAAGTCCATCTCCTCTAGGGAGGAAAATCAGAAGTCTAGCCTAGAACAAACATGCCAAATCTCTGGAAATTATTCAAACAAGAAATATGATGAACTAGAATGAATAAAACCGTAAAATCCGAATGTTCCGGGTCTTGATCTGCAATTATATCTTCAATCCAAGCCCCAATGCTTCAAGCTATGCTCCCGTATGCTACATTGTGTTTTTATGGAGTTTCCAGAGGTTGAAGATGGTGAAAATCGGAATTAAAAGCCCCCAAACCGAATGGAGATCGAATCAATTTATAAAGCTGTCAAATGACACTTTAGCGTCGCTAAAGGTGATTTAGCGTCGCTAAATGCACTTAGCGCCGCTTCAGTGACAGAATTTAGCGACGCTAGCGACAATTTAGTGACAGAATTTCGGGATTTCATGCTTATCTTCGATTTTTATCCTTTTTCTTCATAGTTATCATCATGGATCCGAATTTTATCCTGAAATATAATATTTAAACATATTAAATATATATTAAACATAAATCCATGATTTTTATTCAAAAATACTTATTATCGCATAAAAATATATATATAAAAACCGCGATATCAAAATACCCCACACTTGAACTTTGCTTGTCCTCAAGCAAATCACAACTTTATCCAGGCTAAGGCATTCAAATAAGTAATATCATTCTCATAAACATCAAATACCGCTGAAAAATGTCAACATGTTTGATTAGAAATAACTCATCAATTACACTCAGATTTATGCATATACCCGTGTTGTGTTCCTCTCTAACTTCTCACCATTCCAAATGCATCCTCTTTTTATCAATAACCAACCTTTAATTAAAGAATCTTTTATGGCTAATTTACCTCTTAAGAACCTCCCAACCTCAAGACTTATCGCAGATTTCTCAATTCTACTTGACACATGCTTTTATTATTTTGCTCATATAAGTCTATGACTTTCGATGGAACCCATGTAGCGAACTTTCTGCCCAACCGATCCCAAACCAGTTGGCTTTAGGTGATTAGGTGTAGAACACCCCTCAGAGCTTACTTGTTCGAGTCACAAAGGCCACATGTTTGACTTATACTACTAGCCTTTTGGCTTTATTGTTGCTCTATTTTTTTTCTTTTTCTTATTTTCTCAATTTTTTTTGGATTTTCTCAATTGAGCAGACACATGATTAGTAAAAGAGGAAATTCACACTCAGCCTATTTTTGTCGAGCTTAAATTCAGAAAGGGCTTAACCATTTATTCAAAAATTAAAAGTTGGTTACCATAAATGGAACTTTCTCTGAAACGGTGAAAAGCCACTAAATACTATGCATAAATACCAAGTATAACGTCTGAACTTGTTCACAAATCAAACATTTTACACCTTCAACCAATACTTAACACTTACTTGAATGACATTAAAATTTTAAAAATTATAGCCCAAATACCATCATGATTTAATCATGGAAAAATAAAGTTCAAGCTGAGAATCTTTTTCTAACCCCCTACCCCACACTTAGATTGTACAATGTCCCCATTGAACATAAAGACAAAATCAAAACAAGGATAGAAAAAGGTTAGAGAGAACTCCCTTCGGGTATTCACACAACATGGAACAATAATAAATAAGGCTGAGCAAGATGCCAGCATGAGCGCGCACTCCATAACCACCTGCAAGAAAAACACTCGGAGCAAAGGTTAAGATAGATCAAGACTAAGAACCAAACAGCTAAACAAAAAGAAAACAAACAAACCTAACTCACTTTCGGAGGAATCACGGTTGCATTTAGCGTATGCAACAAGCCTTTAAACCCCTCGGTAGCCCGAGTGGACGAGTTGTAGTCTCGTGAGGGTTTCTAGACAACACACCCACAAAGTTGGAACAGAAAGAAAAAACAACTAAAAAGAACTAAAATAAATTCCTTTGAGCCGAAACTCGCGGGAAGGATCGTTTAATACTAAAATTAATATAATTAAATCAAATAAAACCGTTCCCCGGCAGCGGCGCCAAAAACTTGATGTGCGTAAAGCGTACCAGTTTTTTATTTATAAAATCCGTTATTATTTAGTACGACTACAACACAAATAGGCAAGAGGACCTAGTCATATAGGAGGGGGAATTCGACGGCTTAGATTGGTTCTCGCGGTTCTCGCGCTAACAATGGTTCTCGCATGAACTTTTGTCTATATATATATATATATATATATATATATATAATGTGGTTCAAATAAAAAAATTGGCTAAAAAGAGTGGGGGAAAATATTAGAGTGACATGTCTAGTTTTAGTTAGGAGGGTAATTTAGGAAAATGTTTATCATTCCTTAAAACTGCAACCCTTTCTCTCTCATAATCCCCCACGTATCCCTCTCCCTTTTGCATTATCAGAAACCCAATCGGCCTAATCCTATCTTCTCCGTCGCCTCTTATGTGGAGATGCAAAAACCACCGCATACACCGCCAACCCAAGAGCCACAATCGGCACTGATCATAGCCGGTCTCTCGCATCCCCTTCAGTTATCGAAGTTCGCTGGTCGAAGGTAATATTCTTCAACGCAAATCGGCCACCCATCGGCATCATTGCCCTCGCCTGTCTCTATTGCAAATTGGTTTCCGGTCAACCACCATCACCATCGTGTTCATAAACAACTGGCTTCGAAAAACAGTTATCACAAAACATTTGCTTGCTTTTGATGGTTTGTGAAGAAGGCTTCCAGGATTCAAGTTCGATGGCCAACCCTTTTCAATAAGGTTTGCTTTGATTTATGTAGAAAACGACTTTTTTGTTGATTATGTAATTCAGTTGTTATTCTGATTCGTATACCGATGCATCGGACTGTATTTAGCTTTGATTTGTGTAGACAACAATTTCGTATGTATCTATTGTTGAATACGATAATGATTCATCATTTTCAGCTTTGATTTCTGATTCGTATATTGATGCATCATCTTTCAATACGATATTATTTTGAGACAATTGTATCAATATTTTTAATTAAGAGTTTTGGTATTGTGCATCAATTTTTTTTATGTATCGGTTTGATGAATTAATGAGATTGTGTGTTGTGCATCAATTTCTGGATGAATATGTTGTTCAAGTTACGAGATTATGCATCTACTCCTTTATGTATCGATTTTGTAATTTTTTTTAAAATGAATTATATGTTAATTAGTGTGTTTTATGCATCACATATTTTGTTTTTGTGCATCTATTTTTAGTGTGTGCGTCAAAAAAGTTCTGAGGAAAAAAGCCGCGTTTTTAGGAGCAAATTTTGAAATTTTAAAACTTTTAATTTCAGTTATACCTTTAAGTGCTATTTTTAATAAATAAAGAAAAAAAAGCAAGATTTTTAAGAGGATGTTTGAAAAATCTAATGGTCGAGAATTCTTCTTACATTTAGTAGCCATTTACTCTTTGTAGTAAATCTCTACCATATATATATATATATATATATATATATATATATATATATATATATATATATATATATATATATATATATATATATAGGGGAGGGTTCCATTGAGAACTGATTTTAATGCGATAACCGCGAGAACCAATCTTAGACGTTGATTTGATAAGTGGAATTCATGGATGGAGAGCGTAGAGGGATCAAGTGTGGCAGAGTGTAAGTGAGGAATTCATGGGTGGGCAATGACATTAAAAGAGGGGGGATTGGACGGCTCAGATTTGTTCTCGCGGTTCTCGTACTAAAAATGGTTCTCAATGGACTTTTTCATATATATATATATATATATATATATATATATATATATATATATATATATATAGAATCAGTATCAAATAAAAAGAGAATTAGGATAAAAAGAGTAAGGAGAGTTTTGAGCCTTGACACATGGCATATCTATAAAAAAAATTAAAAATGGTATAATAGGAATCTTGTATTTTATTTATCTCTCCTCCCCTAATTATAGGCGCCCACGTTTAACCCTATTTTTTATATAACCCACGTTAATTTTTTATCCGCCTCCAACGTCTACATTCGAAGCATCGCCTCCCAAAACCCTATTGCCGAGTCGCCATTCGCACAGGGCATATCGACGAGTCGCCGTTCGCACAGGGCATATCGACGAGTCGCCGTTCGCACAGGGCATCTCCCTTATCCGCCACTGCTCTCTACTCCGGCAAACGATCCCTTCTCTGGCCCTCGCTACTCTCCGCCGCTCGGTAATGCGGTGCCGATCACCGTCGTCTTTATTTTCAACCGATGTCCCATTGAAATCGCCGCCCCGGATGTACAAATTCTAGTGCCTTCGCCTCGCAAACTGTTCATATATACGCCGTCGAGGCCCCTGCCGTTTTTTTCCAACGTAATGATCGCACCAGGCACTGATGTTTTTTTCCATTGTGATGACTGATGATAGTGCATCAATTATTCTTCCTGTGCATCGATTCTTCTTGTTGTGATCTTCATGAGTTTGTATTTTGTTTTGAATTTATGTAATTGGTGTTTGTATCTTAGTTGATGAATTAATTTCGAGCAACAGGTGCATCAATTTCTTTAAAGAATCATTTTTGTTCAAGTAAGTGAATTTAATTTCGATTAAGAATCATATTTCGAGCAACAGGTGCATCAATTTTGAGCAACAGGCGAATTTCATTTGAGTAATTGATGTATATGAAAATGGGTCATGCAGCAAAATGTAGGGAACTCAAATTGTATTCGTTTTGCTCCACACTTCACACATGAGTTTTGTTTCTTTAACATACGATGTTCTATTGGAATACCTTCGTAAATATAATCATATGGATCTTCATGTAGACTATTTCCTTCACCGTTATCTATTTGTCTTCTTATTTTGTTCTCCTTTTGCCGCTCATAATATTATTTGTTTTGCATTCTTCTAATTTCTACGCAATGATTTCATATTAATATTATATGATGAGGCACATTAAAATTGCTGTAAATTTAAATGGTATACTTAAAATGTATGCCACATACCTTTGTGTATATCTAAATCACTATGTGACAGTTTGTCTCCTTTTATTGCTTTGCTGTCTTCGCGCATAATATGATTTATTGTATTCTTTACGTTTTTCTGGTATTGACGAAGTATCCATTATGAGTTTTCACATTATAAAATAAAAACACACTGACGATTTGTATATTAGTGTGTTAAATAGAAAAGACAAACCTTTTTGTCGAATTAAATCACGCTGAGTTACATCGTTGTTTCCATTCTCATCACATCCAGTTATTTGATACTAAAAAAACAAAACAATATATGAATTGTTGTTTTATTATTGTGTAACACTAAACCGAACTATAATTGAATTGACTTGTTATTTTTTAATATAAATTTAGACATGTACCAATATCATAATGTAGTTATTATAATGCTAGATTAAGTATTGTGTGAGATAAAATGTATTAGAGTGATATCTGCATAAATTGATGTTTAATATTTTTAACCTTTATCATTTAGGTGGTATTCATCTTAATTTTATATATGATCGTTAATTGTGTTTTGTTTGTTTATGGTTTGTTGAATAAGTAGATTGGAGTGCTTGCATCTATTTACATATTTAGTTTTGGATTTTTATTTTTGTTGCAAGTTAATATAACAAATACAAAATTTTTATCTAGCCTACATAATAGAAACAAATAACACAAAAGCAATAAATTATAATCATATGACATAGAAAAACAAACCATAAATGTGAATATATCTTAAAAACATCCAACTTATTAACCATATAAAAAATAGAATGAAATAACCATTATTTCACTAAATATCTAATAATTTAATTTCCTCCGCTTCGCGCATGTTCGGCTCATACTTTATCTCGCTCAAATCCGTGCACATCAACATATTCTCTGAAAAATAAATATTTGATTTCGCTATTAAACTAAACTTCTATACACAAAAACTGAAAAAGTTAAAATTGTTAAATAGTTAAAAACATGTAATACTTACTTTCTCTCATATGCATAAGTTTAACTCGAGTAACAAAAATCACTTTTTTATCCTTTATGTTGAAGAAACAGAGGACGAAGACCCCCAACACTCTCAATACATTTTAGAGAGAGAAACCCTTTGTTGAAAAAACAGAGGACGGAGACGCATCAGTTGAAGAACATATATCATTAGAGGTCAACTTATGATCTAACCAGGTTTACGTACTACTTTTGTCTGCTTTTCTTATTTAAGATAAATCAAGAGAGGTCAGTTGATATAATACTTACAAGGACAGTGTCTTGACTTGACTTGAAGGACCAGTTAGATATAATACTTATAAGGACAGTGTCTTGACTTGCAGCAACGTTATTGTCATCTTCTATTGCAACATTGTTGAGAATTTCTGAGGGGTTCTCCATGACCTTCAATTGGCTTGGGTGGATATTTTCAGTTTAGACGATTAGAGGTAAAAAAACAGGACCTTAAAACTTGTTTATATAATACTCGAGTTAATTTGTACATGATCTTGATTTTGTTAAGTTGATTTCTGATTTATATGATTTGATATTGTTAATTTTGTTTCGGTTTTTAAATATGTTTCCAGCTTGCAACAGTTTAAATTTGTATACGGGTTGCAAAATTTAAATGTTTCCAGCTTGCAACAGTTTAAATTTGTATACGGGTTGCAAAATTTAAAGGTGAATTTATATGATTTTTTTTAAATATTTTTTTCCAGCTTGCAAAAGTTAGCAAGGATGATTGTACAATTAGCAAGGATGATTGTACATTTTCAATGAGATTGTAAACCATGTGTATATTATATTGAAATCATTTATAAATAAATGTCAATGTTAAAGCATGTTGTACAATTAGTAGAGCATGTTGTACATTTGCAACAGATAGTTAATTTGTGGTCGTATTGTTGCATTCTTTCTTTAATTAATATGTTGACATCTTATTGTTGTTTAAATGGTTAGTAATAAAGGGTAATATAGTAAATTCAACTTACTTAAAAATTAAAAGTTTTTAGGTTGTAAATGTATTATATAGGAGTAAGATATATATATATATATATATATATATATATATATATATATATATATATATATATATATATATATATATATATATAGGGTAAGGATACACATAGAACATTTCTTAAACATAGAACCCTTAGAACCACCTTAGAGGTTGACACGTGTCCTCCCCCTCCCTTCCAACAAACTTTAAAAAAAAACCCCTCAATCTTTAAATGATCATAACTCATTCGTTTTTAAGAATTTTAACAAAAAAAGTATATCGTTAGATTCAGTTTTTCATCCTCTTTCAAACAAGACCAGACTTGATATATTTCTGAAACTTTATTTTTTTTTGAAAATGCAAATTTTTCAAATTTTTCATTTTCACCTGGGTTTCATTTGAAAATGCAAAAATGCAAAAACCGAAAATGCAAAAATCGAAGATGCAAGTTATGCATATGCTTCCAAAAATGCAAATTTTGAAACCAATACTGAAAATGCAAACAAGAACTAACTGAAAATGCAACCCAAAATACAAAACAAAATTTGCATTTTCATAAAAAAATTTGAAAAAATATGGCAAGAGTGGTCTTGATTGAAAAAGGATTAAAAAACTAAAATATTGGTATAATTTTTTTTTAAATTCACAAAACTTAAAAAGTTATGACAATTTAAAGTTTTGAGGGGTATTTTTTTTATTAAAAACGTGGGTTTGTTGGGAGATAATTACAATTATGCCATCCTTAATCTCAACCATTGATTTTGATGATCCAATGGTCCAGATTGGTTCTATGGTTCTATGTTTAAATAATGGTTCTATATTGATCCATTTTCTATATATATATATATATATATATATATATATATATATATATATATATATATATATATATATATATATATATATATATATATATATATATATAGGTATAGGATCAATGAAGAAGTTTTTTTGGGAGAGAAGCCTAGGAAGCAAGGAGGAGATGACACATGTCCCCATCCCTTTCAAGGGTATTTTTGGTATTCCTTCTACTTGTTTCTTTCCCTCATAAACAAGAAAATAATTAATACATATGTTTGTTGTTTTAAAAATAATTAATATTTTGCGTGGGTGTTTGAATACTTCGGCTTCTATTTTTTTTTATTACTTGATTTCTTTCATGTTTTTAGTTATTTGATTTTATTTTTTTATTTATTTATTTGATGCATATACATATTTAGCCTTGACAGAGTGCAACATTTTATTTATAATAGTTATGCAACACAGTATAAAAGGTGTGTAATACAGTATAAAACTTATGTAACACACTACAACAGATGTGCAACACAGCGGCAAAGTAGTGCAACACAGTTTAAAAAAACATGCAACACAGTTTAAAAAACGTGCAACACAGTAAAAAGACGTGCAACACAGTTCCGAAGCTGTGCAACAAATTAATGTTGTGTAATATAGTGTAAAAGTTGTGTAACACAGCGCCAAATGCGTGCACCAAAGTAATATGCCTTACAGTACGAAATTGGTGCAATACAGTGTAAATTTTGTGCAACGTAGTTCAAAAAAAATAAAAAATAAAAAATTATATGCAAGACTGGTATCAAATGAAAAAGCATAATTTTATCTTTTTAATGGTGCAAATTTTTTTTAAAAAAAGTTTACTATATAAAAGTTATGATTGGTTAAAGTTTGAAGGGGTATTGGGTTTTTTTACTCAGCCCACTCTCCTTTCAGGAGAGTGGCTGCCACTCACGCGCGTAATGATTTAAATACCCCTCCAGCCACTTTTTTTAGTGTCCCTCCCACTTAAAGTTCATTTTATTTACTAAAATGCCACTAATCATCCTAACCTTAGATTAAATTTGATCAAAGGCCTAGATTGCTTCCTAGGTTTCTCATTTTTAATTTATTCTTCCTATATCCCTACCCTATATATATATATATATATATATATATATATTGGAGTGTTCATTTGTAACGACCCGAAATTCTATCAATTTTTCTGAATAATGAGCGTGGTTTAATATTTGTATTCCTAAAGGTAATTTTATAAGCTCACGTTGACTAAGTAATTATAGGAATTATATGAGGGACCTAAATGGTAAAATTGTATCAAACCAAGACAACCCTAATTAGGTTAAAATTAAGAAACGGCCGATTATAATGTATGCGTGAGTTGAGATCAGCCGAATATTCCAAGAAGCTAATCCTAGCTATTTTCTATTTTATGTAGTACGTATGGTTGAGTGGAAGTCAATTTAGAAGAAATGAATAATATGTTCAAGGCTACTTCATTCCCCACATTGCTTGAATCCTTTTACGCCCATACATGCATACGACAATCAACTGGAGAGCTAAGTATGGCTGGAATCGATTTCAAGATCTGGAAACATGAGTCCAAAGTGCGACCAGCACGCTCCTCCTTGGTGATGACATGTGGCATTGTGATCAAGGGCGGACCTATGTGTATTTGTGGTGTGTGTGTGTGTGTGTGTGGGGGGGGGGGGGGAGGTCACGGGACACCGAGCTTTTGACGGTTCGTAGTGTTAATTTTTTATTTTTTGAGACGGTGCTACCAGTAAATTTTCGTGGTGATGCCACCAAAATCAAAGGAAAAATAAAAGTTTTTTTAAAAAAAGATAAGAAATAGTTTAATCTTTTAATTTATACCTTTAAAATAGCATTTTAGTTAGGGTTTAGTTCTTAAAAGTATACCCAAGTTGTCACTTTTTGCTATTGTATATACCCAACTTTCAAAACTACCGTTTAATATACTCAAGTTTCTAAAACTACCAAATAATGCATATGTAATATTCTTGTTTTAAAATAATTGAAAAAGCATAACAAATATAATAATAATAATAATAATAATAATAATAATAATAACACAAACACCCTGATTCAAAGAAATCCATTTGTGGTAACAACAAAAACCTTCATCTGTCATCCGAAATCTTCTTCACCTTCAACATTTAGGTTCTTCATCTTCATTAAAGGGGTGTTTGATTTTGTAATATGTGTTAATATCAATCAAAGGGATCTGAAAGAGACCATGAAGTTCCATGTGTGTATCGACTTCCAGCATTCAATCGAAAGAGACCAAGAAGCTTCTTGTGCGTGCATCGACTTCTGGGTTTTCTTCTTTCAATTTGGGGTTTTAAAGAACAACAGATTGCGAGTTCTTGGTCTCAGTTTCTTTATCCGATTCTTGTTCAAACACATTTCAGCTTCATCGATTTCGAGTTGTGGTTAGGGCTTTATCGATTTCTCATCTGGTTTCAACAAGTTCGATAGATCTGTGTTCGACAGATCTTGTTTCAACAGATGTGGATTTCGTTTTGGATGTTCAAGGCTTCATCTTCGTAACACTCCATGATTGCACCTTCACAAGTAAGTTTCGATTATGGCTTAATCGATTTAGGTGTTTTTTGTTTGGTTCGATTTAGGGCTTCATCTTTGGAACACTCCATGAAGATTTTCATGACTGCACTAGTTTATTGATGTGTTCGTAATTGCACTGTTTGGTTCGTAACACATCTTCGTAACTTTCATTTTGGGGCTTTATTGATGTGTTCTATTTGATTATAGATCTGGGTTTAATGTTCTTATCGATTCAGGTGTTTTTTTGTTTGGTTCGATCTAGTTTTAATGTTCGTTTATTATGCTCTGTTCTTCGATGTTCTTAGAAGATGAAGATGAAGATGAAGATTGTGCTTGTGTTCTTGAACTTTATTCCAAATTTGTTCTTCGCATGTACAGTTGTGTTCTTAGAATTTTATTTCAGATGTTGTTCTTTGTGTTCATAGATGAAGATGATGAAGATTCATCATCATCTTATAAATTTAATAAAATAATAACAACAATAACACATGGCAATGACATGGATATACACATGGCTTTTTTATTGTATAAAAATAATTCTAAAATAGTAATATTACCGGCTACCTGGATAGCAGGTTAACCAATGCATAAATTGGTAGTTTTTGAGATTTCGGTATACTAAATGGTAGTTTTGAAAGTTAAGTATATACAATAGCAAAAATTGACAACTTCGGTGTACTTTTAGGAACTAAACCCTTTTAGTTATTATGAATTCATATAAATTGTGTTTTGTTTTAAATTTTGGCCCTAAAATACTAGAATAACAGCCGAAATCTCGTTAATCCGACCCGACTAACCGGAAACCGAGAAAAAACCCGAACCACACCCTCAATTTTATTTAATTTAATTTTCGTTTTATATGGTGCTATCGGTCAAAAAAAAATTTGGGTCCGCCCCTGATTGTGATTAGGGGTAAAACTAGAAAAAAAAGCCATTCACGCTCCTCTCTTCCCTTCTAGCATACATTCCTTTTTTTTAGAAAAAAAAAACCTCCCTCAATTTTAAATAATCAAAACTCATTCGTTTTAAAAAATTTAGCAAAAAAATTATATCATTAGATTCAGTTTTTCGTCATTTTTCAAATAAGACTATGTTTGATATATTTCTAAAACTTTTTTTTTAAAATGCAAATTTTTCAAATTTTGCATTTTTGCTGGGTTTCATTTAAAAATTCAAAATGTAAAAAATCGAAAATGCAAAAAACGAAGATACAGGTCATGTAGATATAGCCCAAAATGCAAAATTACATATTTAAACCCAAAATACAAAATTTATACACAACACTACAATGCTACCCAAAAATGGAAATTACATATTCAAAATTTGTAGTTTCAAAAAAAAAATTAGAAAAATATGGAAAGAGTGGTCTTGATTGAAAAAGGATTAAAAATTTAGAAAATTAGAAATTTTT
Source organism: Pulicaria dysenterica (assembly GCA_947179395.2). Classification (NCBI taxonomy): domain Eukaryota; kingdom Viridiplantae; phylum Streptophyta; class Magnoliopsida; order Asterales; family Asteraceae; genus Pulicaria; species Pulicaria dysenterica. The sequence goes on from OX359292.1 coordinate 80,649,267, forward strand.
TTTGCTTAAATTCACAAAACTTAAATAGTTAACAATTTAAAGTTTTGAGGGTAATTTTTTTTAAGTGAAATGGGGATGGGGGGGGGGGGGGGGGGTGAGTCACTTGGGTTTTGGGGATGAGATTTTTCATGTTTCCCATTTTACTTCTTATTAATATATGATAATTATAATTTTGCTATCTTTAAATCTTATTCATTGATTTTGATGATCAAATGATCCAGATTGGTTTTTAGGTTCTTTGTTTAAATCATGGTTATTTATTGATCATTTATATATATATATATATATATCTTACTCCTATATAATACATTTACAACCTCAAAAACTCTTACTTTTTAAGTAAATTGAATTTACTTAACTACCCCTCACTATTAACTTTTAATATTTCATCTTAATCATTATTAATAAATTCAGAAACAACATGAACGGTTATGAATAAATTCATAAACAACAGGAACGGAAATTTGACAAAGGAATTCAGAAATCATTCCTTGATTTAAGCTGTGTCAAATAATGGCTGTAAAAAATATTGATTAATAATTTCTGCTTTCTGCTTCTTTTAAATGAAAACAAAGACTGATATTTCCTTCTAATCATTACAAAATAAATTCACAAAAAAAAGACTGTAATATTTCCTTCTAATCATTACAAAATAAATTCACACAAACTATATAAACAGGAACGGAAGATTTGAGGAAAATAACTGCTGTAAAAATAAAGAAAATATATCCCTACCTCTCAAATAAGGAAAATATAGAAGGTAGCAATCACAGAAACTATACCCCTAATTTCAGCAAGGCAGCCATTAAAAATATATTAAAATACAACATTACAACCCACCCCTAATTTCAGCAACTTCTAAAATAAAGACCTGACTTCTAAAACCTATATATACCAAACAAATGTTTTAACTCTTTTGTACTGAAATCCAGAATTCTAGAATCATTTAAGCTTGATACCAACACAATGAGTGCTTCAAAGATTGCTGAAAGTTCAATGGAGATGAACCAAAATGAGGTAATGTTGAATTCTGTCACTACATCTGCAATGTACTACAAAACTCATCTTTGACTTGCTAACCTATTTCTGTTACTACAGTTGCTGCAATCAGATGTTACATACCTTGATGCTTCAGCCATTGCAGCTGCAACAACAGATATCGTAGAGGTAAGCAAGAAGATCACATACAAAAAAACAAAAATGATTGTAGATAAACCACATTATACAAACTGATGCAACAACATTATATAATATCCAGACCACCCTGAATAAGTCTACATCATTCTGAAATTACATGTCTTGTATATCTCTAAAATATTCTCATCTTCTTTTAACTAAGAATTTATAAAGTTCATGAAATATTCAAGTTGATATATGTAATCATCAATTTAATGAATATAAACACTGTATACACACATGTAGTGTTTTGATAAATAAATTTTTGACTTTGGCTGCTAACCTTATACTTGATTTTTGTCACTACAGCTTCAATCCGACGTTACATGCCTTAATGCTCCAGCCATTACAGCTGCAACCACAGATACCATAGAGGTAAGCAGCATAATTACATTCAAAAAATAGAATATGTAGCACAATTTAACATGTCCTAGCAAATATTTGTTAGGCTTTGTACTATTTTGATAATAGTTGGATAATTATGATTGAAGTAAAGCCATTTATAAAGGGTACAAATGTCATTTTAATACAATGTTGAAAAAAGTCCAACTAGAAATTTCATAAAACTTAAATCTAACCGCACTCATATTAAACAAATCAAAAAGAATACCTAACAAATCATAATAATTCTATAACTTTTATACAATAATATGCCACAAATAATTTCAAGTTTCACCATTTTTAGTCTTTCAACAATTTTGTGGATTTATATTACAGTAGAAACACACATTTCACTTTTGTATGATATGTAGATAAAAACATAAACTAACATCAGTCATTCAGCCCAAATTATTAACTATGTAGCCTATAAGAAATCTAATATCATCATCAAGTTTTTTTAACATAAACACTTAAAAGAATATATAACTATGCAGCCAGAATTCCAAAATATAACCAGAATTCCAAAATAAAATCAGACTTGCAAAATAACTAATATTTAATATATTGTTGTGAACAGATTTCAAAAAAACGAACAAGGGAAGAAAATTTGACCAATTGGAAATGGGATGCAGTAATCGACATCGACACCTCAGATGATGAAGCTTTATCGATGGAAAACGTGAAAAGAAAGAAATCAAATCAGATTTCGATTTTTAGCCGCAATAAAGTTTACCGTCTTTTTTATGAAACCGATGAAGATTAGCAAGATTTGTGTTTTTAGTTTATCTCCTTTTTAAATAAGCTTTTAAGTTTTCCACTTGTATTACTTTTAAAACAATGATTTGATTATTGCGAATAAATTAAATCTATTTAGTGATGTTCTACATTCATCTTTAACTTCGTACATTTCCGCTTATAATACATTTACACTATCAAAACTCTTAATATTTACACTTTCAAAACTCATAACTTTGTTAAAACGCGCTTGCGCCTTAAAATGCATACACCTTGTATAGTGGTCGCCAAAAGTATATCTTTATAAATAAAATTATAAAAACGTTTTAATCATTCTATTAAAAAACCTAACTCATTAGTCATTACATGGAATACTTTAATCTTTGTATTAATAAAGGACATAATAATAATTCATAAAAAAATTAAACGTTTAGGCAAAATGTGTGTACCTAACTCAGCCAGACACGTACAAAGAATTACCGGTTTTTTGAATGTACTCAACTCAGCCATACCAGCCCATTTTTTATATTTAAATGATCGAATTATGAATCTATTTCTAACCTTCATGATGAGTGTCAAGTAGAAACAGCAACCAGTGTCAACAATCCAACCAAACCGTAGTTCACAATACTATCAACATCTTTGATACTTTGAACCTTCTGAACTACAACATTCCACAAATCAGCATGAGGACACCTCCCACGTTCCAAAGCCTGCAGTATACATTCATTAAGTCCTTCACAGAACAAGGTAGAAGATAATATAACTATTAGATTTCTTTGGAGTTGCCAATCCCCCTCTCAAATTCATACTGCTTCTATAAAATATATTAGATGGCAATGACCATATTCATAAATCCACACTCTGTAATAATAAAAATATAAAATACAACAGAGCTTATTTTTTTCAAAAACTCAGCTCTCATCACCCTTCAAAATTCCGACCCGAAACACGTTTGATTAACTTTCTACCTCTTTCTCCCAAATACCACCAGCGTATATTAAGCTCAAAGGAAAATATAAAATAAATAATAACATACAAGTTGGTAAATAGCATACATCAATTAGTTACTCTAGGCACATATAGTATTCATAATTTATCCTTGATGTTAGTTCAGCAAACTTTCTCTTTAATTGGTTTAAAAGATTGCGAGTCATTGATTAAGGTTGAAATACATTTAACAATTAACCCTATTTCATTGAATCGTAAAAAAAACACATACATTCCCTTTAACGGAAAGAATCTATAATAACAATTAAATCTATTATAAGTAGAGCATTAATTATTTCAAACAACAGCTCATCAATAAGATTTTCAAAGGTGGGTGACTTACTACTATCCTTATTAATTATAAACCTCCCAAACACCTTTACCTTTCATAACACTAAATATAGTGACCCGATAATCTACTCTCTATGTGTGTTGTTATCTGTTTATCAATTCAAGTAATTAACCCGTTGCTATAGATAAATAAATAATTCTGCTAAATTATAACAAAAGAACTTCAAGAATCTATTGTCTGCTAATTTTAGTCAGCAAACATCAGGCACCTATGAGCAAAAAATGTAAACCAAGCATAAGATAATAACATGAAATGTAAACCAAGCATCAGATAATAACTCATGTTTACCTTGATAGTCTCATAGTGATTCCATCCAACCTCACATGATAATAGCCCCAATAAGCAGTTCTTGTGTCCAACTTTAAGCCTCAAAACTCTGCATTTTTTATTACAAAAATGAATGCAATCGTACATCAATTCAACAAATGAAACTAAAATCTGCTTTCATAACAAATTTACTATTCAACAAACAACGACGCTTAGTTTTAATAAAGATACTACAAATACAACAGGAACAATACAGATGCTTTTCTGAAAGAGTTTCACACAAGAGTTTCACACAAGAACATTTCTTTACAAAATATAAAAATATCACAACTTACATAAAATTTTCTTAAAGATTAGTTTATAACAACTACATGATAAGCCTCTCAATACAGACACTAACAGTGATACTTATAAAACGATACTTGAAGCCACTAAACACACAAAAATGATACAACTAAAGAAGGAAGAAAGAGGCAAGGGGAGGGGATATGCTGAAATCGATGACTCACTAGATATCGATGTCTCACCAGAACCACGCACCGATGTCGAAACCCAGATCTGAAATTGTTGACGATGATCAGAAACCCAAATCTGAAATCTATGACTCACCATAAACAAAGAAAACAAATGAAACCCTAACATGGTGAACAAAGCCAAATCGCTACTGAAGAACCAAATCGAAACCCTAATCGCAACCCAGATCGCAACCCAAATCGTAACCCTAACCGGGTAAGGGTGGCCATATGCGGCGGTAGTCATGGTGCACGCACTCACATACACTGCTGTGGTGCTTCTCCAGCGAGGTTGTTGCTGGCGATTGCAGAGAGAGAAAGAAAGAGACGGTGGATCGAGGGAGAGGTGAAGCGAGGGAGAGGTGATGGGTGACGGTGGTAGGGTCCTGCAAAGGTCCACGGCGGCGGCGGCAGCGGCGGCGACGGTAGGGTTCCGGTGTGTGAAGGTGAGGCGGCAGGTAGGAAATATAATCGATGAAGTCTTCTGGATCGGCAAACGAAATGTAACCAAAGGGAGGAAGAAAGAGGCGTAAATAAGCCATTAGGGTTTCTTGACTTCAATTGATATATTATATATTATTTTTAATTATTTATTTATTTATATGTTTAATAAAATAATACCTTTGTAATAGAATTATAATATATATATCTTTAATTATTTATTTATGTTTAATAAAATAATACTTATCAATTAAGAATTATCAATTATTAATATTTAAAACTATAATATCATCTTAATAAGTATCATTTCTTCTTACATGTATTGAAAATTTATTTTGTTATTTCTTTTAATTGCTACTGTCATGTTGATTTAAATTCTAAAAGTATTTCTTTTATTTAACATTTTTTGTAGATTAAGAATCCAAACATCTATGAAGTTATTTTTGAATTCGAACCACATTATGGGTTATTCACGATAAATGTTGTGAGAGTTTATTCTGTCTACAAGGACACGCTAGAAAACAAATTATATTTGTTTCTACTTGATAGAAATGTAAGTGACTATAAAGTATTCAAATTTATCAATAAGCTAATATATTAATTCTGAATTATTAAATAACTTGCGTGTGTTAGAGAGATAGAGCTGTGGCTATTGTTTGTCCTGAACTCATTGAACAGTACGAAGCACTTGATCTAGAAGGGTTTGTGTTTGTGATCGAGCGTTTTGAGTTCAACGGACGTGGTTACGATGATTTCCCAAGATACAATGCGTTTTCAATACATCGTGCTGAATGGACGCTATTGGTTAATAGAAAAACCAAGTTCTCTCGGTTGGGTATTACAGATGTTACACCTGAGCTTCCAACAACAATTATCTTGCTTGCGATGGATTGTATTCCCTAATGGTAGTAAACGTACATTTTTAGTTTTTCAGTAATAACAGTCTCTATTATTTAACTGTTGGTTACAATCACAACGATGTATTAAATTATATTTATTCCAAGTTAAAGTGTATTATTGTTTGTATTGTCTTCTCCCTCTTGATTCATACCACAACAAAAACTCATCACAACCTCATTTTTATTCGCCGCCGCCGCATTGCGCGGGTACCCCACTAGTATATATATATATATATATATATATATATATATATATAAATGAGATGGTTTAGGGCATGGTTCTCTCGGTTCTCGCTCTAAAATAAGTTTTCTCAGATGAACTTCTTCATATATATATATATATATAGGCAAAAGTTTAAACGAGAACTGCTTTTCGTACGAGAACCGCGAGAACCAATCTGAGCCGTCCAATTCTCCCTCCTTCAATGTCATCACCTACCCATGAATTCCTCACATACACCCTGCCACACTTGATCCCCTCACAATCCACATCCATGAATTCCACTTTATCAAATCAACGGCCCATATATATATATATATATATATATATATATATATATATATATATATATATATATATATATATATGGGAGAGTTATAATAAGAATCATAAATTTGGTGAGAATGGGAGACTAAATGTGGATCATAGATTTAGTAAATTAAGGGCTAAGATTTGATTGGATTTAAATAAGTATATGATAAAGGTTAAGAGGTATAATTGGAACATGCAATTAAAAAGGAAAATTGGCGTTGAGCAACTTCAGCTCATAATTTTTTTTTCTTTTTTTATTTTAAGTAAATTACTATATTTTTATAATCAAAAGATCTCAAAAAATACTTATTAATAATTCAAATAAATTACATCATATTAATAAGATTTTTTCCCTCTTAAAGACATCAGTTTTGATATGTTTTGAAAATATTTTTTATCTGGGTTTTTTAAACTACTCATGTGTTAATTCATAACTAAAATAATTTGTTTTAAATTTTTATTTGCTTATGTAATATTTCAGATCTAAAACGATACAATTTTCAGATCTGAAAGAATAAATATATCGTTTCAAAATTAAAAACAGCATCGTTTCATATTTGAAATACTACTGTTTCGGATCTAAAAGGACGTTTGTTCAAATAATCAAATACACATAATCTAGTTGTAAGGAACAAATGACACGTAGTATTATTTTAGACATTAAATAGTATTATTTCATATTGAAACAATACCATTTCACTTCTGAAACAATACTATATAAAAAGAAAAACCCACATATAAATTTACTTGTAGTATTTCAATCCTGAAGAACACAATACCTTTTTAGATCAGAAACAAATTCTGAACACAACATCTGAAAAAAAGAGACTCGTCATTTTCATTTCTCATGTTTCAAGGAGAATAGATCGATATTCTAACATAAATAGAACAAAAAAAGAACTTTTGATATGAGCAGTGAGTTTCTAAAATCTCATCAGACAAATCTGGTTATTGAGATCCAAATTCAGCGTCTGTGGTGTGAATTAAATCAAGATTCCGACGAGAATTATGTAGATCTTTCGTGGATATGAGACGGAGCAGCGGAGGCGGAGTCGAAACAGCGGAGGCGGAGACGGAGCGGCGGAGGTGAGCGACGGTAAGTGGTGGTGGCTCGTCGACCGGTCTTCAACTGGAGTTTCATAGATGGTGGCGGAGGTTGACGGCAGCGGCGGAGGATGACGGAAATTGGTGGATGTAACGTGGTGTTGTCTAGATCTGCGACAGATTTGGTCGGCGGAGACGAGATCTACCTCTGAAAGCGTAGATCTGTGACGGAGTTTCATAGATGTGTACGGTGGCGAGAGATATGGCTATTGGAGATGAAGGTGGAGATGGAGGACATCGGCGGTGTTGATTCGGAGAGTGAGGTCAAAGGCGGTGTTTGGCGATGAGGCTCCATGGCTGAAGATGGAGGTGTGGTGGTCATATACGGCAGCTCACCGGCGAGAAAAAATGTATGGAACGATTAGAAATTTTTTTTTTTGAAAAACAAATTTATATTGATGGAATTGACAAATACAAATGTCTCAGATCATACAACACAAGGTATGTTGTATGTATTTACAATACTGCAACCATGTTAAAAAACTAAATGGAACTGCCAGAAGTTACATTTATTAAGTTAACCTGCTGCAGAATACCGACTACTAAACGATCTTACTCTTCCTACCAACGTCAAGCCACTCTAATTGCCGACGGTAAAATTAGCCAACTATCCCAGGTTAAATTTGACGGTTTACTGATTCGGGCTTTCAACCATTGAAACCACAGTAGTTGAATTTCGAACACCAGATCTCTATCACACGAATTTAGATTGAACAGCCTTACATTTCGATATTTCCATATACAATAAGCAGTAGTCCTGATAACACAGCTCCACAGTTCGTTGCACCAATGCGGAATACGACCAGCTGCAGCCTCCAAAATTGCTTCAAAAGAGACGTCTTCCATGTAAGGAACATCCCGCCACTTATGAACAGCCTGCCAGACCTGCTTGACCTTCGAGCACGTAAATAGGGCGTGATGTATAGATTCATCTTGCGTATCGCATCTTGGACATAGTATCGAAGGAACATCCAATCCTTTTTCCGCCAGTTTAACTCTAACTGGCAATCTACCAACGTGAGCCCTCCAAGCAAAAATTAACACTTTTTTGGGAAGAAATTTGGACCAAAAGGTTTTACGGAACTGATGTTGTTGTGATTCCCATTGATGATCTAAAAAATCCTCATATTCCTAACCGAGAATTTGCCTTCAATGTTGTCTTGCCACTGCCAAACATCTTTCTTGTCTCTTTGAATGTGGACCTGCTCCAAAATTAATAGTAACTGGCGAAGTTCCGACTCCACTCTGCCCGCCAATCGGTTATTTAAACCCAGCTTCCATCGCCAAATTCCATCTTCCCAGCTGCCCATTTGACTCACCAATTGACTATCAGCACCAAATTTTTTAAAAAGTCTTGGAAAAGCATCTGCAAGAGAAGCTAAGAGAAGCTGATCCTGCCCACAAATCTTTCCAGAACAGTGTGTTTGTACCATCCCCTATTTCAACCGATTGCAAGGTATTTACATTAATACCTTTTTTTTGAAATATTTTCTCAACCTTAATTATATCACCCCACATGCCGGCCTGTTTGATTGAATTAAACTTGCCCAAACCCCCATCCGGCCCATAGATGCTTTTTATTACCTTAACCCAAAACCCATTCGATTCCTTACGAAATCTATATCGCCATTTTAGTAACAAACTCAAGTTTAAAGTATTTAAATTACCAATTTCCAACCCACCCATTTCTTTTGACTGTATAACTCTTTCCCACTTTACCCAATGCATTATGTTTTCCCCCCACCCTGATACCCCAAAAAAATTTCTTTCTAATTTTTTCGAGCATAAAAAGGACACGGCAAGGTGCACGGAACACAGATAAGTAGTAAATCGGAAGACTGGAGAGAACCGCCTTTGTTAGTATCCACCTTCCCCCAAACGACAAGCATCTAGCTTTCCAACCATCTAACGTTTTTTCCATTTTTTGGATTACCTTCCCCCAATTCTCTATCTTTATCATGTTAGCATTGATCGGAACACCAAGGTAATTAAACTCTGCCTCGCCAACTTTGCACCCCATTTGAGCTGCCACCATCTCTTGCTCCCTTAACTCCACCCTGCAACCCGTGATAGAACTTTTCCTCCAATTTACTTTAAGACCTGACGCCTCCTCCCAACACTTTAAAAGGGCTTTTAGGTGTTTTAGATTGCATCTATTCCACTTACCCAAAATTAATGTGTCATCGGCATATTGGATGTGTGAGATTTTTACATTATCCGCCCCTACCTCCAACCATTGAACTAAGTTTGCATCTGACGCCTCTTGTAGCATAACATTTAACGCTTCTGCCACTAGCAAGAATAGGTAAAGAGCAATCGGGTCGCCCTGTCTAATCCCCCTTTTAGGACAAAATTCTGGAGTGGGTGAACCATTTATAAGCACCGACATAGATGATGACTCTAAGCATGCCTTGATCCAGTTTATCCCTTTTGATCGAAATCCCATCTGCCCCATTATATCAAACAGAAAGTCCCAGTCTACACTGTCGTAAGATTTTTCAAAGTCAAGCTTTAGAACCATCCCTCTTCTTTTTTTCAACTTCAAATCCCTTAATGTTTCTCCCACGATTAAAATCCCATCCATAATTGACCTATTCTTCAAGAAAGCCGATTGTTCTTTCCCTATTAGTTTGTAGATCACAGTTTTTAAATGATTTGCCAACACCTTTGAAATGATCTTGTAATAGCATCCAATTAGGTTAATTGGTCTAAATTCACTGAACACTAATGGATCATTGACTTTTGGAATTAGTGTTATGAATGACGCATTACAGCCTTTGGAAATTTTCTCCGTTCTTCCGAACCAAGATAACGCTTCAAATAGATCAACTTTGATTAACTCCCAAAAGTGTTTAATAAAATTAAAATTGAATCCGTCCGGGCCCGGGGCCTTATTGCTACCACAATCCCAAACTGCTCTTTTGACTTCTTCCATGTCAAACTCCTTTTCTAGCTCTACAGCTTCCCAATCTTCCAATTTGTTAAACCGAGAACTTTTGAACCCCATGGAACAGACATTTTGTTTTTTAAAGAACTCTTCAAAGTACTTAACTGCCGCCAATTTGATATCAATTACTTTATCCAGCCACACTCCGTTGGCTAATGTACCCATAATGGTGTTCATACCCAATCTTCTTTTCAACAAGTTGTGAAAAAAGCTTGTGTTCTCATCCTCTTCCGATAGCCACTGAATTCTAGCTTTTTGTTTTATCATTTCCTTTTTAGTGCCCTCTTTGTTGTTCAACATTATACGATAACCTTTCCAACTTTTTATTTCTTCCTCTTCCAGAACCGAGCTCTCCGCTTTCAATTCCCAATCTGTTACTTCTTTTCTCAATTGCTCAATCTCATTATCTAAACCACCAAGATTATTTTTCACCCAAACTTTGATGTTCTCCTTTACAGTTTTTAATTTTTGAAGAAACTTATAATCCGGGTTAGGTGTAACCACCTCCTTACCCCAAGCTTCTTTAATCACTGTGGTACACTTCTTATCCTTCAACCATACATCAAAGAATCGAAATGGTTTGGGCCCAAAATCTTGGTTGTTATTGTGACACATAATCGGGCAATGATCCGAATATCTTCTTTCTAACGCTACAGACATTAGAGATCCCCAACTGTCTTGAAATCAGATGAAACTAGGAAACGGTCTAATTTTCCGAACTTTAACCCATCATCTGCCACTCTTGTGAATTTTCTATTACCCATCTGAATGTCAATTAATTCATTTTCTCTAATAAACTTATTGAATTCATTCATATTTCTCTGATCCGACCGTGAATTGAATCTTTCCCCCCATGTCTTACTTCATTGAAATCACCAAAGAGCATTATTGATTTACCCACTCCTTCAATTAAAGAAGATAGCGCCGCCCAACATTCAACTTTTTTATCAGGCGTGTGAGGTCCGTAGACGTTTACAAAAGCACACACTTCTTGATTTCTTTTACAATTACCAACCAATGCAAGATAGAATTTATCACCATATGTAGTGACGTTAGATATTACCCTTGGATCCCAAATTAATAATAGCCCCCCCCCCCCCCCCCCCCCCGATTTACCCCTAGATGGCACTACCGCAAAATTAAACATAGAGTTACCCCAAATTTCCTCCACCATTTCCTCCTCAATTGACTCCATTTTTGTCTCTTGGACCCCTAGGATAAATGGTTTTTGTTTAATGCATAAACCTTTTCACCAACTCCTTTTGTCACGAGACCCCAACCCTCTTATATTGATTGAAACAACTTTCATAACCGAACCCCCCAGCTTGCACTACTACTATTTTACTTGCCCCCCTTCTCGAAAAATCCTACCTTGATCCCCACCCTATTTGCGTTTCCCGATGAGTTTGAGATTGACTTACCTGACAACGAAGAGGCTGAATTTCATCCGTTGCTTGCTCGAGACCCTGGATCCCTGATGGAGATACTTCTACCTTTAGCCCTTTCCATCTTCTTCATCACATTTAGGCTTAGTTTACAAGACCCCAACCACCGTTTTTCCCTTTAACTGCCCCCGAAGGTGGTAACGAATGCTTCCCACCTTTTGACTTTGACCTTCTGATGGTTGGAATTGACTCTGGGACCATCGAGATGAAGCTGCCTACATCCTCTCTTGCTGAATTAACTACTAGAGATTTTTTAATAACCCCAGGTAATGGACTACGAGAAACAATTGAAAGTTGGGCTTCTAACATATTTGGTTAGGAAGGCCCAGTCAAGGTATTGCAGTTTTGTGTAATATTATTGATATCATCATTTTGGTTAACTTTTCCTACTGGCCCGCTAAATACTTCAATACTGGGCCCAGGTATTGACAATCCATTCAGCTCCTTAATCCAACTATTTAAGTTGACTTCGGAAGTAGGTTTATCTACTGCGCCGACTGCTTGCTGCCCCTGCGAGTCTGTCACCTACTTACATCCAACATGACTGTTTGTAGAGTGGGTAGCATTCGATGGAAGATTTGTATCTTCTTTAGAAGGTTGTTCGTATCTTGTTGCAGGATAGGGTGTACAGCGAACTCTTTTTTTCGAGACTGCAGCCTTCGCCGGACCAACCTCAGTATGAACCTCACCATTGATCGGCGAAAATTCCGGTTGCTGACCGATATCTTCATCCTCACCCGAAACCCAACCTTCGTAACTAGCCCTGGAGCTGTCTTCCCCAGACAATGAGAGCTCCTCATGGATGGTATCAACCCAACCATCTTCCCTCACAAAAATTTCTCTTGAATAACCCTTAGATTTAATTATATACTTATCAGTCAATAGGAATTCGTATGACGTACTGATCAATACCTTCCCAGAGACCATTGCTTTTGCTTCTCTCCACGAACAGTTCTCAAAGGAAATGGCTTCGCCCCATCTTTCAGCTACTTTTCTAAAATTCACCTCACACCATAGATCCAATGGCATACCATATACTTTTACCCAAGCTAGTCTGTATATACCATTAGAGTATTCTTTTTCCCATGCCTTTATGCTTTCGAACCAGTTCCAGATCTCTCCTTGCCTATTGTTTATAATGTTTTGGACCGTGTCCACCGAGTCACAAACAATCAGCACCTCCTTGCCCCCAAGGAATTTCCATTCGGTTATGTTTGCACAACAGATCTTTAGAATTGATGCTAGATCTTCCAACATTTCAGCGTTTGTAACTTTTGCTACTAAACTTCTTCTCAGTATATCATCAATTCCATCCACGTACTTTGTACATTTGGAAAAGTCTCCTTTGCTTTTGGCCCCTTTAGACTGGTTGGAGCTGGTTCAAAATCAGATCTTCTGTTATTCTGATTCAGTACCTTGACAAAGGACCTACCATCTATTTTGTTCCCCTCTCCATTAAATTTTCTACTTTCCTTACTCTTAAATACAGTATTATGCTTTCCTTCCCCCATTAAGTTGATTTCTATTCTGATCCTCAACACTCCTAGCCTTGTAGCATCTCATCTTATAATTACCAATCCAGACACCATTAATGCTATTTATTATTCTTTCTAAGTTGATGTTGGTTGCAAATCTGACAAAACCAAATCTTTGGCCGTTTCTTGACAACTTTCTAGACACAAAGATGTCTACTACCTTTCCAAAAAGTTTGAATAGTTCCCAAAGTTTGAGTACTGTCGTGTTCATTGGGAAATTATAGAAAAAAATAGAGTTTGACATTGCTGTTTGATGCTTGTTGCGGTTCACCTCACGATCCATGTTCCATCCTTGATCAGTTGTTCCGGCGACCTTGGTGTAGACTTTCACACTCTCTCTCACCCTTTCTCTCTCTACTCTCTCTCCCATGCTTTCGGAACGATTAGAAATTACTTGATTTTGGTTTTCACTAGTATATTTATATGGACTATATTACCCCTTCTCTATTAAAATCAAACTTAATCTTGGCCGTAGATTTAAAATTAATGTGTGGTCTAGATTTGGTCTCCTATTCTCACTAAAATATGTAGTCTCATTTGAACCCATTTCTATATATATATATATATATATATATATATATATATATATATATATATATATATATATATATATATATATATATATATATATATATATATATGAAAAAGTTCTTGCGAGAACCATTCTTAGTGCGAGAACCGCGAAAACCAATCTGAGCCGTCCAATTCCCCCTCCTTCAATGTCATTGCCCACCCATGAATTCCTCACATGCACCCTGCCACACTCTATCCCTCCATGCTCACCATCCATGAAACTTCTCATATCCAAGGAACGGCCGAGATTGGTTCTCGCGGTTCTCGCACTAACAATGGCTCTCGCATGAACCCTCCCCTATATATATATATATATATATATATATAGGAAGAAGTTCCATCGAGAACCATTTTTAGTGCGAGAACCGCGAGAACCAATCTGAGCCGTCCAATTCCTCCTCTTTCAATGTCATTGTCCACCCATGAATTCCTCACATACACCCTGCCACACTTGATCCCGTCACGCTCTCCATCCATGAATTCCACTTATCAAATCAACGGCTAAGATTGGTTCTCGCGGTTCTCACATTAAAATCGGTTCTCAATGGAACCCTCCTCTATATATATATATATATATATATATATATATATATATATATATATATATATATATATATATATATATATATATATATATACAAGATGGTTTCAATAACTTATTGATATCAGATTTTTTGAATTAACAGCGCATATTTTTGTTAACGTTTGACCTAAAAATATATTTGGACTAATTCACTAACTAGTTATAAAGTAAATGTAGATTTTTTGTCTAAGAATTAATTAATTAAAAATACTCCGAAGAAAGATATATATAACCCAGTATATTATTATATTAAAACTAGATAATAATGGAGGGATAGGCCCAAGTGGATCGGGTCGGTCCACTCCCAAGTGGATGAAGTGTGAATCGATCAAGCGGACGTACAGTCTTCACAATTTATTCAAATTATAATTCTTTCTTCTTACATACATGGAGTCTAGAGGTGCATAGAAGGAAAATCTATCGTCTGTTATATATAGAAATTTTTATTTCTTATCATACTAAATTTTCTTATAAAAACCTTAACGATAATTTCAATTACATTTTATTTTACCTTTTATAGTATAACTGGTTTAAATATTTATGCGATACATGGATTAATTTAAAAATAATTAATACTGAATATTAATAAAAAAATTTAAATAATTATAAAACGCAAAAGATAAAAATTAAAAAATGATGGCAGATGACGCCAACACTCAGATCAGTGGTGAAAGCGTCGATATACGGATAAAGTAGACGTGACAGCAAAAATGTGGTAGATTAAACGAATGTTATTGATCAAGCGAAAGTTCAGTATTCACAATTTATCCAAATTAACTTATAATTCTTTCTTTCTACATACAGAGATGGAAAACCTATTGTCTTTTATACAAGGAAAATTTTTAATTTTTTTTATTTATAAAATTTGACACATGTTTTGTATACAAGAAGTTGAGAATATTCAACCTTTTTTAATAAGAGGGTATAAAACTTTTCTTTATTCAATATGGAGGTGAAAAATCGTATAATTAGGTTAATCTCGAATAACTGAAGAACCTGTATAGATTTGTCAATTCAACTAGGTATTACTATCTGATAATTTTTTTTGAAAGGCAGCAATATATTACCAAACAACAGGAATACAAAAACAGTTCGATCTTCCAGTTCGTTTGCAAGATGCAAATTGAATGAAGATCATTTAGGTACCTGACATAACACAAGAAAACTGAGGGAATATGAATAACTAGGTTAAACAACCAGAATTAACATATAGCAGGGAATCAAATCCAGTCAGCTATTGATCCAAATTTTTTCTTCAACCGACACGCCATCCAGTTATATGATTGTTGTTGACACTCAACGAAAACATCCAGTTATATGATTGTTGTTGACACTCAACGAAAACAACAGCTCCTCTTTTGATAACATTTTCAAAGACCACCCTGTTCCAATTTCTCCAAAGTAAGTATATTTAGGCCCATATCGTTGCACTCCAAATTTTGTTTGCCCTTTCTGAAGTCCTTGTCTGAGTTTGTTGTTCTAGCAGCTCTCCCACTGTGTTAGCTACGAAAATACCACCTCCCCACCAATTAAATACTTCTGACCAGACCTCTTTCACTTTTACACAGTTTACCAAAGCATGATCGACAGTTTCTATCTCCTCTTCGCAACGTGGAGTGTTGAATGCAGATCTACTCCCATTTTATCTAACACATATCTTGTAGGAATTCGACCTTGTTTTAATCTCCATATGAATATTGACATTTTTTTGGTAATTCCTTGCACCATTTCGTTTCTGTTGTGTTTGAGTCTGTTTGTAGTAGTTTGTCATCCACCAGAGAGCTCATCACTTTTACCGTGAAACCTCCTTTTTCATCCAGCCACCAAAGCGGTTCATCTGCTACTTCCGTTTTCGGGGATTTCTCTTTCTTATTATAGTGACCAATTTTATAAAAATATTAACAATTAGTCCAATCAAAAGACAGTGGTTAAGATTACATAATTAATTCTTTGTTTATTTGGATTAGAATATTGTTATAGATCCATCACTAACCGTAATAAACAAAAAAACAATTGATATTACTTCTACATTTTCTCATCTCTTGAATTAAGATCACTACCAACCAAAAGAGGCCGATAGATGACTTCTACATTTGTAAGTTGCAATGCAACCACTCCTTCCTTTTACGACATGACGCTTACGTAGGCAAGACTTGACCTATGTCCACTCTTCTAAACCAATTCTATGAATCTTGTTTTTTTTCAAATAAATAATTTTTAATCCCTAATTTATGTTCCAAGCTTTGTAAGTTGTAATATCGGCGTTCCGGTATCGATTTCTTATTTTCTTTATTCTGATAAATATATGAATTAATGTTCTAACTTAAAAATATGATTTAAGAGTCGTACAAATATAATCTAAGATGGCTTTCAACGATGTACCTATAAGGTCTACCCTTAGTTTGTAATATCTCCCTTTCGGTATCCACATTTACTTTAAAGTTTTCTTGATATCACATATCTGATTTAAACTTGAAAAGTTAAAATACCTTAATTTAGACATAAAATTGAGTCCAATTAACAATTTAAACACATATTTTATAAATTAACTTCTTTTTCAGACTTAAACCCAAGATATTAAGGATTAGATACTAGATATCAATATGCTAAAGTTTCTTTAGTGTATACATTAACTTTTTGTGAGGAGATGATATTATTTAATTATTTATCATAATTAAAAATTAATATATGAACATTTATATTTTAAATTAAACATGTACATGAAAAAAGAAATAAAAAGAACAAGTACGGATATAGGAGAAGTAATGTTATGTATAAAATTAATTTTCTATACAAATGAAACTATATCAAGAAAAAAGTTCCACGTTCTCTCAAAAATAATATAAAAAATATCATTTTCCCAATATTAATATTTAGTTATTAATTCATGTATAAGAAGATGAAATTAATTAATTGAAAAGTCCAAGTTGGGGACAGTTTGCAATATTAATTTTAATTGCTTAATATAATGTGAACTAATAATGGAAGTTCAACTTGATCTGTGATCTCCATTCAAACTCTTTATAAATAAATTTTTTTATATTATATTTATTATTATTACATGTTGGAAAACTCTAAGAATAAATTCACCAAAAAATATCTTACCATACATGTAAATATCTGTTATTAGATTTTATGGTAAGTATTTCATATTTCATAATTAAAATTATAGTTCAAAGAATACGACATCACACAAATAAGTATTTGTTTTCGATTTTATATATCTTAAACATAGTAAAACGTCAAAATTAAATGAAAAACGGGAGTGTCTTTATGAAAATGCAAGATGTGTGACCGGACATTTCCTAGTTTCAAAGAGTCCCATTATTTCATATACCAAATTACAAATTGTGTTGTGTGTATAATTGTATAATTTTGTCAAAGCCCATTTAGTAAAATAGAATATTATGAAGCTTAATTTTCAAAATACTTATTCTATAAGTTCAAAAAACATTCGGAAACCATGAAAAAAAATAATATATCTACTTTCATTCCGAATGTCATGAGAAAGTATTGATTACGGAGAGTTTATCCATAATTTTACTTTTAGTAATAAGGGGGGCACTCCAATCCCTGTTGATTTGCTAGGCCATTTTCGTGTAGCTAATGCAAATCCTTCTTTCAAGCCCCAGAGTTTTGTGGTGTTTTGGTACGGTTCATTTGCTTCGGGGGTTGGGCTGGTGTTGGGTTTTGTCTGTTGGGTAGTGGCTGGTGTAGGAGGGGCCATCCTAGGTTTGAAGTCATAAGGGGGAGGTTCCGGTGCTTATCTGGTGTATTGGAGGTGAGGAGGTTGGTTGGTGAGTTTTCCATCCCTGTATTATCCTTTGAGCCACAGAATCCTTGGTCCTAATTATGGTAGAGATGATGTGTTGATAGTTTGTTTGTGAGAGGGGGTGAGATTACTTTTATTCCTTATAGGTAGAGCAACCCTGTTGAGCCCCAGAGTCTTTCGGCCAGTTGTTTGCTTATTTCCCCCGTATGTGAGAGTTTCCTATAAGCAACTCTGGCTTTGTCTCCATTCTATATGGTTATATAGATGGATACGGATTCCTGGATCATGTGCGCTTGTGGTATGATGTCATTATGGTGATTGTACTTCAGACTGCCAGGTCGGGATGGTTTTTCTGCTTGATGGTCATTAGGGGTTGAAGGTTGATATTTCGAGGAGTGCTGTTGCATGGTCATGTAGCTGTGCGTTGGTTATCATGGAGTGATCTGATATCGTTATGCCACATACCAGGCGTTTTTTCTTAATGATGTGTTTTATATTCCTGAGAGCTGCTGACTGAGGCAGTCGGTCGGCTCCCGTGCCGAGGGATGCGGATCGTTACTGTCATTGTGTTGCTATTCTCGGCGGTTGTATATCTAGGCTATCGTGGTTGTTTGTGTCCTAATGTTTTGTGTTTCCAATGGTGTGTGGGCTAGTGTATATACTGTAGTCTGGGTACCTTTATGTGCAGTGTGATGGTTATGTGTGGTTCTATGTGTGTAAGAACGATATTTTGATGAATGAAGATATTATTTTGCTGTTCAAAAAAAAGTAATGCTAGAAGAACTAATGATTCATGTAATTATTTATGATAAACTATTTACTACAGTTATTTTATTTTAATTATTGATATATAACAAATATTATACTATCAGTGAATTTTTATTTATATTGTGTAAATTTAAGGAGTACATTTCACATGGGCTTAAAAATCCACATGACCCCTATGATGAAAATTCCATGTTGCAGACAACTTGCAATGTTTTCGTTTTTTTAATAACAGAATTCGAGATTTTATTCTGGATTGATAATTTTTGATATGACACAAACCCAATTTGAAAAAGTGATACGGACCGTAAATATAAAAAAGCTTGTGGACTGCACCCAACACGAAAAAAGTAACACGAACATGACAACTCGATAATGACCCGGATGACACGATAAAAGGTAAGATCATAAAAGTTTTTAAAATGAAATTAGGGCGACATGTTTATTGAAGACTTAAAACCTTAATAGCTTGTTGACTTATTTCCTTCTCATTATCATTTCTCAAATTGAATATGTGGTTGTCGTTAGTAATATCTCTCTCTTGTCACTCATCTCTAGGTCTTGAATCTTATCGTTACGACTCGACCACATGAACAACTTCATAGTAATTTATTGGGGTTGTACGACTTTAAAACTATAAGTAAAACTAACATTTTCATTCATAATTCATTTCTGTTTTTTTTATTAACTACATCTCCTAAAACCAAAAAAAAATTCACCTAACATATTTTGGCCGAAAAATGGGTCACACATAACAAGTCATGGACCCAACATAAGAAAAGAAGACACGACTCGAGTCTGATATGAAAATAAATATATTAAAAATAGACCGACATAAAATTAACGTGAAACAAGAACGAAAACTAAACAACCCAAAAGTAACACGAATTAGTGGATAACTTACTTATTCACTAAGTTGTATTCAATAAAGTTCAAATAAAAAACATAGTAATGAAATTTTAATATTCAATCACATATGATTCAGTATACAATCACATGTGATTATGAAAACAACACATGTTAATTACGAAAATATCACTCATCCCAAAATTTTAAAATTCAATATGGACCATTGATAGAATGATCCAAAGACTAAGGATTAGTCCCTCAGAACAATAGATTAAGTATCAACTATATTGAATAATTAATTTTATTCACTATAATGGTTACTGTTTAATTAGTCAACTGGATGTCTAGATTGTTTATCTAACATGTGCCCCGTACATGATTTGGTAAAGTCATCCCTTATACAGTCAGAGCATGAGTTCAATCCTTGATTTCAAGCCTTCCCTTTGTCTTTTTGCCCTAATTTTTTTTGTATATTCTTTCAAAACTTGGTACTTACATCAACACCCTTCTAAAGTTTATATTTACTTTAATATCCTTCAAAAACCCCATAATTATCATATATATCTACTTCGTTATATTTATCATAATTACTTCATATGTGAAACGTAGTAGCTTGAATCATCATTATCTTTATCGATCTTTATAATAAAAAACAAAAATAACAAATAACGAAAGTACTGAAAATGATATATATGTTATAGCACCATTTTTGAAAGTTGATTCCAAAATAAAATAGTATTATAAATCAGATATTGAAAATTCAATGTTTCAATGTAATCAAATTGGTTTACAATGTTTACATAAATAAACATGAAAAATGTATATTAAATTATTGAAATAAATTTTAATGTTAAATATTTTAGCTTTAAAAAATTAATCACCTAACAATGAAAATTTTGAACAATATATAAAACTTAAGGTTTTTAATATAAAAACAATTAAATTTAAAGACAATTAAGAAAACAAATAGGCATGATGACGTGAATTTTTTTAAAAATAAGATTATGACATCAGAGTCATATATCCTTTTAATATATATTAAAAGTTAAAATAAAAAAATAAAAATAAAGATTAAAGATTAAATATTAAAAATCGGTCGTAGGTCCCTATTGAAGGGCCAATAACTAAAATTCCAACTTCACATGAAAACCCACCTTCGTTCTCCATAGCAGCAACTCAAACTTCGGCCACAACGCCATATCTAATTGTCATTATCAAAATTCTAGCTATGTTCGTACTCGTCACGGGAACGACAATAAAATTCAAACAGATTTAATCAAGAAATACTTGACTAAGCTCATAACTATAACCCCTAAATTAATTTTGAGATATTAAGGTCGTTCGTCTGATTTTAAGTTGCGGTGCAAGATTGAAAATTGGAGCATGAGAAAATGAAATCTGAGTAACTTACATGTTATTCGTATTTTAAATCCATTTATGCTTAATTTTCTTTTCAAATGTTCTTCTTATCTGATTTGTTTTGTTTTTTTTTTCTTGTTTTATTTGTCTCCAATATCGACCCCACACAAGTTTGCTTTCGCCTTTAATGAGAGTCGCCTTCAATTTTCTTTTATTATTCATTCAAGTAAAAGTCTAAAACCTTTATGTTTATATACAACGTGATTATTTGTACACAACACTTAATTGATATACATAAGAATAAGTGTATGTTTGAATCATAATAACCTTAAACACATGGTCAAGAATAATAGATAATGGGTTTTTAAAGATATAAAATTAAGAATTGTTTTATATGACCAAATAATATTACGTACAAATGACCTCCTTTATACATGTTAGATGTGTTGAAAAGGTGATAAAATAGTTCTCTTAATTACATACACACCAAAAAGATTCAACTTAATTATATGGCAATTTGAAAAAACTCAGACCTTCGGTTTCGGATTCAAGAGAACCTAATCCCTCTTTTCCTCTCCCTCTACCTCACTTCGCCTTCAATAGTTCAGTTTATTGGTTTTACAAAAGGAAAAGGGGAAAAAGAAAGGAGAAGATCGGGATATAGAGCCATCAAGGCGCACCTTAACAGGAGAAAAAAGTGTAAGGTATTTGTATAAATTACCAAATTATAATATATAACATATATATGCCTTGTAATGGAATGTATTGACAGTAACCTTCTTCTTTTATTTATTTTATATATTATGTTGTTAAAAAGTATCATATATATGTCTTGTGATGGAATGATAAAGCATTATGAAGTTTAAGGAGATGATGTAGTGTTCGAGACTTGCTTTTTGAATATTTGGCATAATAAAAACTCATGAGTTATGGCAAATGTGTTCTCCACTTTCTGCATTTTGTTTTCTTTTTTCATTATTTTTGTTATATTCTTTATTAGTTTTAGTTACAATAACAATATTTATTTGTATTACTTTTGTTTTCTACCTTTTGCTTTTCTTATTTCGTTGAAAGTTTTTTTATAACTATCCTTTTTGTTTTAGCTTCGTATAACCACTAGGGGCAATTGCATATATGTCACTTTAAAATTGTAAAATATCTTGTATATTATTACTAGAAACACGATTTAATAAGATTTTATGAAAATAATCTTTTCTTATTAAAGACAACAATATGTGATTAAGAATGTAAATTTAAAACACAAAAGAAATTTTTGTAATTTTTTTAGCGTACCAATATTACTTATAGAGATACGACATTATCATAATTATACGTGATGCTTAAAATTAAATATTTTATTTGGATATTTGAAAAGTTATATAAACACTAATTATTAGGCTTTTTCTGCCGTTCACAAAAAAAAATAGCCTTTTACTAGAAAATGATACTAGCTTATACATTTTGTTCGTCATATCAAAACAATGTAGCATTTAACACACTAATTGTGTATGTTAACATTAGTGATAAAAGTTGCCACTAAATTCTTGTAGCCTTTTAGATTATTATTTATATAATCATTTAGACATTTTTAATGAAAAAAATAAAAAATATAAATTCAAGGCAATCGAAATGGTGATTTTCTACAGCGAAACACGGGTTAAACGCAACTCGTGAATATATATTTCTAAAGTTTTACCAAAGTATTTACAAAACAGTTAAACAAAACTATAAAATATATATTAATGGAAGGATAGCAATGGCCTCTTGTCCTCTTTCATTATTCCCCCATTCCCATTCATTGTCATTTTTATTTTATCCAACGAAATATCTCCCAATTTTTTGGTGGTCATATACAGACATTCAAGACCCCCAACTTCTTTTTCACAGATTTCACATATTTCGAACATGAAGAAAGAAGAAGCCTTTAAGATAATTAGATGAAGACTAAACGGGAAACCAAATTAAGATGAACGAAATCTTATCCGATATTGGACATTGTAGACATGGATTGCGCCATCATCTGAAGCTTCATAGCATTAAACAAATTAGCAAGCTCTGCCTCCGTCAATTCCACCTCCACCACATTCCCACCTCCTTCGCTACCATTTGCCGCCGCCGGGGAGTCATCTTGGTACATCCCCGGCACCACCTCCGTGGTGGCACAAGCAGTGTGCACATGAAAATCACACTTTTGACAACAATAAGCCCAATGCCTTGCTTCCAATATCTGCTTACAAATATTACAATATTCATGATCGGGGTTACTTCCCCGCCGGGGAGCCACCGGAACCCCGTAGTAAAGACCGAGTTCATGTTCGTGGGCTTGGTGAGTCACCGACACCGGCAAGAAAGCGCAACCCACGTGGAGGTCGAACTCACAGAGGGCGCAACAATACGAGAATGATTTTCCGGCACGGCCGCAGGCGTTGCAGAGGAAGTTGTTTCCGGCGTAGGTTGGGTACGGAAGGAGGATGAGTGGGTGGGGTTTGTGACACGGGTGTTTGACGTAACGGCCGGCGTTGGCACAGTGGTCGTGGAGGAAGAAGTTGCAGTGGTGGCAGGCGTGTACGGCGGTGGTGGTGTTGTCACAGGGGAAGTCGCAGCCGGAACAGTTAACTTGTTGACCGAGTTCGTAGACACGATGGATGATTAAGTTGTGTGGGTGGCTGAAATGCTTGTAATCCATGTTTTCCGAAGAAATGTCACTGGTGAATCGGTGATTTAGATGGATTGAGGTCTATATAGATTATGTAGAACAGTGGAAGTTGACCGAGTCAAAATCCATCTGTATCTGGAGTATCTTTAGACTATAAATTTTAAGTCAACGGCGAATGCTTGGATATTTAATCCGGAGGGATGATAACATGCATGCGACTTTTGACTTTTTGACGGTAGACTTGGGAGTTGGAGCATGAGTTGTAGAGGAGACTTTTGATTCTAGTTGTACGGTAAACATAAAACTTATTATCCATATGTAAAGTATAATTTGTTGTATAAATGTTATGGTTTTATAGCAGATCAAAATAGGGGTGAGAAAGTGATATCGCTTTAAAAATCGGACTAGACTAAAAAAATTAAACAGGACTGAAATCTGAAATATATAAAAGATTAGGACCGAAGACCGGACCGACCGGTCCCGGTTTCGTTCGGCTTGGTTTGGTTCATTAGATTTTTCGGTTTTTGATTGTTTTATACATTGTATGAAACAAAACCAGTTCCGGTCGAAACTTGAAATCAATAAAAACAAGAACCGAACACTGGACAGACCTATCCTTGTCCAGTTTGTCGGTTGTTTCGGTCTATCAGGTCGAATGCTCACCCCAGACCAAAAGCTTAGGCTGTAACGACAAAACTTATAAAAACTTGGAACATATTGGACAATCAGTAAAAAAAATCCCTTCTATGTAGCGCGACTACATCTAAGAACTACATGATCCGGATTTTGGCATCATTTCTTCTATCGAACTCCCTGTAACTCAACATTGCGATCTATAAACCGCGCCATAGAACTCAAATAAATTTTGCAAATCACCTCCAAGATCGAACTCTTTATTCCATTGATAACTAGATTGTTTCATCTCCTCCACAATAAATATAATTGCTTCAAAAGCTTCATTTTGAGAAGAGGACAACTATTGAAGGAAAAGAGAGTGAACCATTAATCTCCCACCAACTGAGTATCATAACTCACAAAACCTTCACATTAATTCCTGAAACATTGTTGAAGATTTTCAATTACTAGATCATAAAAACAGGTACAATAATGAATGCATAATTGCATATCGAAACCTTTTCAATCCAACAGCGACTTATATAGCTAGAAATTAAAAGCCTCCATATGACAAAATAAGTCAAAATTAGATTCTTATTTTAATTAAATAAATGGTTAAAATTAAACAATTAAATCTATTTTATAAGAAGTTAGAACTATTAAATAAATTTGATAGTGTTAGTATTTTATTTATATTAGAAGATATTTTATAAATAATTACAACCTCATTGAATCTTGAGACGAGTCTCATAGCATTGATGGATTAATGAACTAATGAACCAATGTAGAAAACAATTTAATCATTGGTCTGGTTTGGAGATTTCAAGAAGGAGAAGACAAAATGTGTTGGGTAGCTTGGAATAAAATCACAACTAATAATTTGATGGTGTTCTCGGGGTTACTAGCTAGCCTGAAAATTTAAAAAAAAAAAAAATAGATTTTGTAGATAAATAGTTTTAGAGATTCGTAACCGAAGAACATAGCATATGGCGTGAGGTTGTTGAATTTTATGGTTCGGATGGAGGCTTTGATATGATATATGCTCTCTCCTAGAGCGGGTTTTGGTGTCTGGGAATTCATTATTGCTTGCTACAAATTGATGAACCAAATGGGTTTGAACTTCATGTCACAAAGATAATAGCAAATGTCTCCACAAGTACTTTTTGTGCCCTTTTCTACGGTTCTAAGGAGACTTGATATTAATATAGAATCTGCTCGTTGGGATTTCTGTAATATGACGGATGAATCATTGGATCACCGGTTCTTTCGGTGTATGGCTTCGCAAAATCTATAGAGAAAAGTATGGGTTTAAAACATTCACAGTCTATTAAATATATAAATGTGTCATATACTAAATACACATTTTTTCAAGTCATTTAAAATTTTAATTTATTACAGTATTACAAACATATATACAAGTTAACAACCTTTTAATTATTTCAAAAATAAACAAACACTAAATTTTATGTCTAACACCCAGGTTTGATTACTCCTAATTATATATAATTAGATAAATGAGTGTTTTTTTAAGGCAAAACTTTATTAAAAATGAGTGTAATGACCTCTACAAGTGATAGAAGTCCACTCAAAGAACAATGCACTAGTACAAAAGATCCACCAAAATAGCTACATCAAATCCTAACACATTGATTCTAACATGGACTATGTTGACATGAGAAACAAAACTGCTGAAGCCAAACTATCTGCCAAAATGAATCTAACATGGACTATGCTGCCAAGAGAACCAAAACTGCTGAAGCCAAACTATATATCTGCCAACAAACAGAATTGAATTATAGAACTGCTGAATCCACACTCAATGGATCCAGTAACCAAGACTCCCATTTTAATGTCATCTTCTTCTTTTTTGATGCTTTTAACCACTGGAATAAGAGAATTTGGGTTTCAAAGAACAACCCATCAGTAAAATAATGTTTACCATTAAAGACTATATCGTTCTTGTTTTTCCAAATGACGTATGCTCTAACTTTAGTTGCTGCCTTCCATAGTTCCTGCTGAGCCGTTGTCCAGTTCCTTAGATTTCTGTTGCATACTTCTTTTAAATGGCTGTCATTTTTGTATTCCAAACCCCACCATTTGTACAATTCTTGCCAAACCACTTTAATTTTAGAACACTTTAACAGAGCATGGTTGATATCTTCTACCTCTTCAGTACATCTCGAACATAAAATTGAATGAACATTGATCTGCCTGTCACTGAGTTTGGATAGGACAGGTAATCTTTCCCGATATGCCCTCCACACGAAAACATTTATTTTCTTCGGAATCAACTTTGACCATTCGGTAGGAAAATGCACGTGTTGATCTTGAAATCTTTTTTCTTCAGCTTTCCTTCTGATGAGATTGACCGAATAAACATTGTAATTATACATCGACCACTCCCAACGATCTTCCACCTGTTTACTTAATGACACTTGACTCAACAACTCTTTTAGACTTAGAAACTCCATTCAGACCCTACCATGACACGACTCAAAAGAACTAAAATCCCAGTTCCAAGACGATTGAGACCACGACCCGACCTCACTAACTCTACACTTTTTGTTGCTACATCTATTAAATAATCTGGGGAAGGATTCCGACATCTTAATGTCCCCGACCCATTTGTCGAACCAAAAACTAGACAAATTCCCATTACCCAACTTGATTTTACAAAACGACTCTAAGGACAACCCCCACGACTCAAGTTCTTTAACAGCCAACACAAACCCACCCCACATTGACCCTTTAACGACTCTTCCCATTTCAAAACAGCCTGACTCGCCATATATACTTCTAATAACCTTGACCCAATTAGACTCTCTACACACTTTGAATTTCCAGAACCATTTACCCAATAACCCAAGAATAAATGCTTTTAAATCTCCCAGATTTAACTCCCCCCCCCCCTCAAAACATCTCACTGTTTCCACCCATTTGACCCACACAATATGTTTATTATTCCCGTCCCCCCCCCCCCCCTCAAAAGAAAGATCTTCTCAGCCTCTCAAGAAAACGAATAATACCAACCGGCGTACGAAACAACGAGAAAAAGTACAACGGTAAGCCTGTAAGAACCGATTTAAATTAATGTAATACGACCCCCAAACAACAACATGTTCTTTTTCCAAGAAGTTAGACGATGTTCAAACTTCTCAATCACTTTTTTCCAATTATCTTTCAAGCCCATGTTCACATTAATCGGAACCCCCAAGTAATTTATCACCCCATTACCTTCTTTACAACAAAACGAACCCCCAAATCTGTCCACTTCTTCTTTATTAACCCCTAAACCAAAAATACTACTTTTTCTCCAATTAATTTAGACCCGAAGCCCTTTGCCAATTATCTAACATGCCCAACATGACTCTAAAGTTACTCGTACTCCAACTAACAAAAATCACCGTGTCATCAGCGTATTGTAAATGTGACACCTCCACCTTATCTCTCCCTATTACCACCCCCCTAAAAATTTGTTTTGCACAAGCTTCTTTAAATATAACATTTAGCCCTTCTGCCGCAATTAAAAATAAATACGGAGCTATAGGGTCTCCTTGACGAACCTCCCTCTCCACACTAAATTCCTCCGAAGCTGACCCATTAATTAAAACTGACATTGACGTGGAATATAAACAAGCCTTCATCCACATTATCCATCTAGCCCCAAACCTCATTTGACCCAACACATCAAATAAGAACTCCCACTCTAAGCTGTCATATGCTTTCTCGAAATCAATTTTGAACAAAAAACTCTTATCTTTTTCTTTTTTAATTCATGAACTATTTCACCAGCACAAAGAATGCCATCTAGAATAGATCTACCTTTGATGAAAGCAGATTGAGCATCACCAATCAAATCATCTATCACTTTCTTCAGCTTTGACACAATCTTGTAATAGCAACCTATCAAGTTAATTGGCCTGAACAATCGAGCAGAAACCTGCTTTACGTGGTTCCACTCCTCCACGAAAATCCCAGTTGTTCACCAATCTCCCGAGTATGCAGTGAGGACGACGATGACTCTTTGTCTGAAAATCTAACACCTGTAGGTCTAAGTGTATCTGGTATCAACAATCAAACGAAGCAATCAACACAAAATGATATGAACTCTCGAATTGAATAATACGTACGTGAAGGAGACGAGAGTTCTCTGTTTAAACGTATGTGAAAGCTTAAATGAATTAGGGCTAATTACAAACTATTTATACCTCAAGGGTATTTACAGATTGTACCCTAAACTATCACTAATGTCAAATATAATATTAAACTTCACTATAATATATTAAACACAATTTAGGACCTAACATTCTCCCCCTTTGTGTTCAATTTACAATTAAGCATAAAAATTAAATTTATCTATTTAAGCACTAAAACAATCTCCCTGTCTAGAATATGCAGAGATTCTTTTTCTTTTTGCCATAGACATTAGAAGATCGTTCTTTGAAGTTTTAAAAGTCTTCATGACATCTTCAAAGATTCGTCAGTAGTGAACATGTTGTTTATCAGAGATTGCAGAAGACTCACACTTATGAGAATTTACAACCATGATCATTTCTTTTGTCTTCACGGGAACGGTCTTGAGCATTACACAAGAATAATCTTTCTTGATTACGCACAGATGTTGCTTGAGCGTTGGATTGGCTGTTTCAGCACCTTAGAAATTTTCTTTAAACGAAATTTGCTCCTCCTCAAAAGTAGCTTAAGATCTTTAAAATCTGTAATTTTTCTAGAACCTTACTCCCTTTCAAATTTGTAAGCAGTTGTCTTCTTCACTTTGAAACTTTGTCACCCGCTTTTGTCTTGACTTTTTAGGAAATAAAGATCTCATCTCCTCAAAATGTAAGAAACGGCTGAAAGTTTTAAGACACGCTCTATTTGATGTAACAACTCCCCCTTAACATGTGAATTATCTCATCTTCTTTTCATCTTCAACTCAGTAAGATTCAATTGATATTTTCTTGTAAATTTGATTATGGCATGACTCTATCAGAAATAATTGACAATTAACGTATCCGTTGTAACACCGGGATCACATAGATTTCCCGTTAACACATCAGTTTAAATAAACTGAGTGACATACGTTCAGCGTTGGCATGATGTTAGCACTGGTAGGATTTCTATCTATCACTGTAAATATCATAAGATATTACTCAAGATGTTCCGGCACTGTCACAAAAACAGGCAAATGATTCCGTAAGTGTCCTAGAATAAAATGATATAACAATTGGCTCTAGACTCAATAAGTGCATGAAAGAAGTAGGGGACCGGAGTAGTTGTCCTCTTATTTTCAATATCAATAATCTCAAAATGAGATGTCAATAGTGTATGTGAAAAATCTCCGTGTGAAGTTGAAACAATCATCTTTTAAGAGATAATTGAGTAGCTGGGTGGGGTAAGTGCATTGCATCACTGGGTCCATGATGTCTTCTTCAATATTAGTATAAAACCTGTAGTAGATGTGGCTACCCAGATTGACACTGTTTAGTAAGGATCTTTCTTTTTTCTTGATCCTTTCTCTCACCATCAGCTCTCTAAATATTTTTCAACTTCTCCCTCAAACTTTCTTTCCAAAATGAATAGACACTCTTTTTCTCACTTTTATAAAATAGGAAGCTCCCTGGATAGGTCTGTCCGGCTTTGGCTAGACCATAGGAGTGAAGAAGCTGCCTAAACACTGTACGCACAAGGTGATCGAAAAAACGAAATATTTTTGAAATTTTGAACATTTGTAATGTTTTTGGATTTTGGATTTTCTATGTTTTTGGATTTTTATTTTTTTAATGTTTTTGGATTTTCTAAGAATGAAAACAGAACAAAAGAAATATTTTTGTGAAACTTTTACTGATTTACCCCCCTACAAGCATGCATAAAAACTTGTGCTCCCCCTGCAAGTAACAATCATTAGCACAAAAGTTATATCAAATAATGATAAACCCCAAAAGTAAGATTCTCATATCATCAGGCTCAGGCTAATGCTGAACAGAATGATGTGTGTAATGAACAGCAGCCATGAGATTTGAACTTCTTAGCATATTGAACACCTAGTTGTGTTGACTTCACATATTCTTTAGAGTGTAACTGTGGTGTTCCAGAATGTCTCTTGGCTTATCTGCAAAACAAATTATGCAGATTTTGGTACCCATTTTAGTTTGGGTCAAGGTGGATTAGGAGAATTAACTACAGATTCATTTTTAGGCAACCACATGTAGTTAGAATGTTGGTGATAAACAAGCGGTAGAATGAAGGATTGCTAAGATAACTATGAAGAGGTAGAGAGAGAATCTCGTTTCACCTTCAAAACACACATAGTTTATTTCTTGTAAGTGTGACAATCCTTACATTTCCTTGTCTAGCACAAGGGTTATATACCTATAAGGTATATTTACAATAAGCACCCTCAACTATTGTTAAACTCCTATTCTATTACAATAATACAGTTCTAACAATCTCCCCTTTTGAAATGGAATAGGAGTTGCAGAATAAAATGAATAGGAGTCTTGATCTTTTCAGCATCTTAAGGGTCTTGTGCTTATTGTCTTGTAGCGCTCCATTAACATAAGGCATTGATCGCCTTCGGTTATATAATCAATTTAACATATAGATGTTTTCAGCAATTGGATCATTGAGCATTGGGCAATCAGCGGAAGCATATAAGGATTCATCCATGTTGGATTATGTGCAGAGATAATTAACGGGCATATTGTATCCAATGTTATAAGAGACTAAAGGGTCACACTGCTACACACCCAATTCAGAACAGTTGGATTTCACCATAAATCTGTGTGGAAATAATTAATCAGTTAGATTAATTATTAAAGAGAAAGAGTAAATAATTAATCAGTTAGATTAATTATTAAAGAGATAAACGAATAATTAGTCAGTAGTATTAATTATTGAGAGATATAAATAATTATCCAGTTTGGATTAATTATTAGAAAGGAAATAAATAATAAATAGTTATTTATTATTTAAGGAGAATTAAATATTAAGTCTTTAATATTTAACGGACTAAGTTAAATTAATAGTTAATTAATTAACTAATTAATAGTTAATTAATTAACTAGTAAAGTCCAGGGGGTCAAAGTGAAGAGATTGAAAGTTTAATTAAAACCAGCGGGCTTTTAATTAAACGGGCTTAGGTCCAAGATAATCCTTATAAATATATGTTAAGCCTTAAGGATTAATATATGAGACAAGGGATTAACCCTAGCCACCATAACACTCTCTCTCTCGATCTCGCCCTCTCTCTCCTCGTCGCATACTCTCTCTCTCTCTCTCTCGGTCTCTCTCTCTTCGGCGATCACGCAAACACCAAAAAGGGTGTTTGCGTTTTTGGTGTTGATCGACGCAAGGTATCTATCCATACACACACACACTCTCGACTTTGAGTGTTGAAGGCTTGGTGATCCAGGAGCGGTCTAGCAGCCAGTTCAATCAGAGGTGCAGTAGTGGTGGACTTTCTTTAGCAATCCCAAGTCTGATCAGGTATACTTTCTATAACCTTTTATGTGGATTGTTTTGCAAGAAACTATGTTGATCAAGTTAAAAGTT
This sequence comes from Pulicaria dysenterica, assembly GCA_947179395.2. NCBI lineage: Eukaryota > Viridiplantae > Streptophyta > Magnoliopsida > Asterales > Asteraceae > Pulicaria > Pulicaria dysenterica. The sequence continues at coordinate 80,681,306 of OX359292.1, forward strand.
TTAAAGATCCTAACCCTTTTTGGGGTTTAGAGGGTTGTGTTCAATCCAGTTCCGCTTTTAGGATTGAACCAGTGGAATCAAACCCAGATTTGACCAGTTTGAGTCATATGGTGGTTTGGTCAGGTTCAAAACCCTTCAATCCACAGGAGAGAATATGCTACTTACTCCCCCTAGAATCACGAACGGGGAAACCCTCCCCCTACAATGTTGCTCTCGATCCTTGACGATAAAATCGGGGCGAGAAATTTTACTTTCATCTAAGTATACTTTCATCTAAGTACTTCTCCCCCTAGACTGAATACCTCGTACAATATGTCTCATGCAGGAACCAACTGAATAAATCTTTATATATCCCCCTCATGATGTCCAAAGTCTTTATTGGTCATCATGAAAAATGTTCAGTTGTGAAGTATCAGTCTATTAACTTCTACCACTTGTGAGCCAAAATGGATCGTTGAGGAGTGAATGTAGATCAGAAGTGAATACATCAACCAAATCGAAAATCTGAGAAGTCTCGTACAAGAGTATCAACCTAGTCCGGATCACAACAAGTGACAAAGAGAACGAAAGACAAGTGGATGCAAACGAACTTGGGACGGATAAGGATTCTATAGTAAGAAATAAGCGTTAAGGAACACAGGGAGATGAAATCATATTCAAGCCTTTTCAACCTGTACGACTATAGAAAAGGTGACTTTGAAAACATATCATGAACAGGGAGTCGGATACATCCTTATTTGAAAGCACACAAAAATCTATCAAACTCTTTGAAAACATGAAGTAAACGGATGTTGGTTAAGACAATCAAGCAACAATACACGAATTCTGAAAGATAAGAATGACAAATGAGAATTCAGAACTGACTGATAAAAGACTACCAAGATTCTAAAGAAACAAGGAATGGATGTCCAAAATCTGGTTTTGAGACCAGATATTGGTGACACTAAGAAAGAAGAACCAAAAATCAGTTAGGAAAGGGCAGGATGACTAGACATAGGGTATTAGGAACATGGTAGTAATGACCCAAAGCTAACCCAAATCTAAACATCAGAATGTTAACTGAAACTTTGAGAACTCCTGACTCAGTCAAAAAATCCAAACACTTGACTTAGATATCAAGGTGTCAAGATAAATCAGTCAGAACAACGACGGGGGTTCGGGGGCAGCGCCCCTGATAGCGGGGTCCAAGGGGTGGCAACCCTTGGCGGGGTCCAGGGGGAAGAGCCCCTGGCTAGGGTCGAGCTGGCAGGTCAGCTTGAAAATTTTTGAAAATGAAGAATATTGCTATATCAGAAAATGCATTTCGGATGAAAAATTTGAAATTTTGAGTGGAAATTGCAAGTTTGAGAAACCTGTTAGAATCGCAAGCGATTGGATCCGTGCGATTGGATCTATGCAATTAAATGTGATCGAATCGCATGCGATTGTATCCAAGTGATTGGATCTGTGGGATAGGATCTGCGATTGAATCGCATGCGATTGACTAGATGCGGCTGATAGAACCCTTATAATCCACCCAATCGCATGCGATAGAGCTAAACCGGCTAATAGCTTTTAAGATCGCATGCGATAGACCAAATGCGGCTGATAGAACACTTCCGAGTCACCTAATCGCGTGCGATTGAGTCAATGCGGCTGATAGCTTTAAGAGTAACACTTAGAATCTTAATTTGAACACCTCTATAAGCCGCATGCCCCTCCAATCGCATGCATCACAAATCCGGCTTATAGAATCATAGGTGTCACTATCAAATCTGATAGCCTTACTCTGAATAGTGCCTACCCACTTGTACCTTGATTGGTATGGTGTGTACTTAATTTCCTTGTACAACACACAATCTTTTGAAGATTTAATAATTTTTTAAATTAAAATCTGCTTTCTTCTTCTTTATCTTCAAATGTTCTTGACAAAAACTCAGAAATCTTCAAACTCGAGCAGATTAAAAATCGATTTTCTTATGGTTGATCCAAGAAACAATTTCGACCATTTCTATTTTAAAATCCGAACCTAACCCACGTAAAAATGATGCCTTCGTAGATGAAACTATAAATTCAAGGCATGAACAATAAACCCGAGAAAACTTCGATTTTTCTGCTTTTTCGTGTAAGGAACAGTTGAGTTTACCTTTTTCTATCAAGGACAGTGGATGTTGCTCGATTCTCCAACGATAACCCCTATTTTCATATCATAAATAGCATCTTCGGTTGAAAAACCGTATGATCAGCCCCTTTTTCTTCGATAAACAGCCCCTTTGATCTTCAAACTTTGATTTGTTGATAATAACACTCGATAGATCTTCACTCCTTTAACTCTGATACCACTTGTTGGTAATAAACAAGCGGTAGAATGAAGGATTGCTAAGATAACTATGAAGAGGTAGAGAGAGAATCTCGTTTCACCTTCAAAACACACATAGTTTATTTCTTGTAAGTGTGACAATCCTTACATTTCCTTGTCTAGCAAAAGGGTTATATACCTATAAGGTATATTTACAATAAGCATCATCAACTATTGTTAAACTCCTATTCTATTACAATAATACAGTTCTAACATAGAATTCAACTTCTCCTTTTGAATGTTTTGATTGATCAAGAATGTGTTCACCCGTTGAGGGGAGGTACAAATTTTCTCCTTAGATAACCTTATGAGATGTTTAATAGAATACACCGTAAATGGATATTTCACATCAGGTTTATCAATAGCATCCCAACAAGAATTAACAAAAGTAGAAGATTCATATTTCCTAACATTAGCATGTGAATGAACATTGGAATTAAAACCAAACTCTTTTGAAACACTACTCTTTGCACAACGAGAACTATTTCCAGCATTTAAAGCTCTCCTATGTACGTGATCAAAATTGTGCTTATAACTACCAGAACCGGAATGATTTTTCTCTTGAAAGTGTCTTTTTCTGGCTTCTAGAAAACTTTTTCTTTTCTCAAGCCACAATGCTCTCTTGGTCTGCCTTTTACTTAAAGTTTTCTCATTCATCACTTCCAAATCTTGGTTAGAAAATTGAACGTATTGATTATGCTGAGAGGTGCTACATTGATCATTAAAGACTTTTTCACAAACATCAGACTCAATTAACTCATCAAAATTCTGTTCAACAACAGATTTTCCTTTGTCTACGAAAGAGTTTGAAACGTTATCTGTTTTATTGTTGACAGCGGAAGTGAGTTGGTCTTTTAAAGAATCTATTCTATCAAGTAGAATAACTCTTTCATTATTGAAATCTGTTGTTTGTTTAGCTAACTCTTCTTGAAGTTCAGATAATTTCTTTTTCAAAATAGAACTTGATATATAAAGATCAGAGTATTCGGGTTTTTCAGAAAGATTTTCTGATTTTTGATTGAATTATTCAGAAGAATAAGTAGATGGAGATTCAGTTGATGAAGAAATTTCAAGATTTTCATAACTCTTGTTTAACTCAGTGTAGTCAAACGGAAGTTGCATTTTATCTTTATTTTCTCTTTTTGGAATTTCTAACTCATCATCTTCTGAAGCCCCCGTGAAATTCATTAAATCAGTGAAACCCCAACCCATAAATTCAAATTCATAAAATTGAGCACGACAGACTTTAGATAAATTCTTTGATTTTCAAAACCTAGACCTGCTTTTACATCGTAAAATTTAGTGTCTTTCGGTTTATTCAAAAATATAGTCTGTTCTGATTGACCACGTTTACAAAGATTATCTTCCAGTTCTTAGACTTTGGAATACAATTGGGTTCTTTCTCTAACATAACGATCAATCTCAGCATCATTATCTTTACATTGAATTTCTGCATCCCTTAATTTGACAGTAATTTCAGAGTTGACTTCAGTGAGATATTCAACTTTTTCTTCACAAAGTTTCAACTTACTTTGTACATAGGACAGTTGATCATTTGCTGATGCAAGTTCTCGATTACACTGAACTAACTTATTGTAATTGTTGTCTAATCAAGCATCTAAGATTCGACAATGAGCTTTATCTTTTTCTAATTCTGAAATCGTATTTTGCAAAGTTTAAATCATATAAATGAACTGAGAATTAGTAGAACTAACCTCGGAACCAGACCTGAGATGCAAGACTGCAGATCTCTGTTATTAGCATGTACTTCTTTTGACATTTTGATACGCAGATATATGATCGTAGATTGAAAACAAAAGTTGGTATGACACAAGAAGGTCGTGTGTCTGAATTGTGTGATCTAAAAAAATGACTAAGTGTAGACTTTGGGTCCGAGCAGAAGTTACTTAAACAAAGTTTATTGAGCCTGAGCAGAAGTCTGACTAAGCAGAGAGTTTCCTGAGCAAAAGTGTGAGCAAACACTGAGCAGAAGTTTTCTGGCAAAAGTCTAAGCAAACACTAAGCAGAGTTTTCTGCTCAGCAAACACCAAGTAAGCAAACACGCAAACACTGAGCAGAACTTTTCTGAGCAAAAGTCTAAGCAAACACTAAGCAGAGGTCTGAGCAAACACTGAGCAAACTGAACAAACACTAAGCAAAAGTTTATATGATCAGACTTTGATATGTGCAGGTTTAGAACAAGGTTCCGCAGTCGATCAACGACTGGAACAAAAAATCACACAAAACACAATTAAACAACCTAAAATCGATTCCTATCAATACCAAATCACAAAACTAACAAACCCTAAGGATTAATCGCAGTTTATTACACAAAGGCTCAATGATCTAGGGTTGAAGCATATGACGAACAAGAATACGAAAACAGGAACAAAACTCCGATTTTAGGATGAAATACCAACCTGTTTGAGCAATCTTTTGCTCTGATACCACTTGTAGGTAACACCGGATAATTCCCCGAGAAAAACGCATAGCAAAAGTTAGGCGAATCACTAGCCAACATCTTCTTTAAGCTATCGATTTTAAGAAACGCAAGAGAATCCGACCCAATAAACTCCCGAATCTCCTCGACACTCATCCTATTAGAAATCAATTCCTCAGAGCTCGGTGTATCAACACCATAATAACAAGAAGCAATGATCGGTGGGCTCGCGATTCTCATATGAACCTCTTTAGCTCCCGCTTCTTTCAACAACCGAACAATCTTTGACGAAGTGGTTCCTCTAACAATCGAATCATCAACCACCACAACCCGTTTTCCCTCCAAAACAGCACGAACCGGTGAGAGCTTCAACTTAACCCCAAAATCTCTAATCCGTTGAGACGGTTCGATAAAGGTCCTCCCAACATAATGAGACCGAATCAAACCCTGTTGAAATGGCACCCCGGCTTTATTGGCATACCTAATCGCTGCCACAACACCAGAATCTGGGACTGCAATCACCACATCACAATCCACCAGAGACTCGGTGGCAAGAATCTCACCGAATTTGCTGCGAGATTCATACACAGACTTCCCAAAAACAACATAATTTGGTAATGAAAAGTAAAAGTGTTCAAAGATGCAAGATTTTGGTGTTGGGTGTGGCATTAAACAGAGGGATTGAACACCATCTTTGTCTACAATCAAGACTTCACCTGGATTCACCTCTCTTTCATAAGTTGCCTCAATTAAATCTAGAGCACAAGTTTCAGAAGCAAAAACTATAGCACCATTACTTCTTCTACCCATCACTAATGGCCTAAATCCAAAAGGATCTCTAACAGCAACTAATTTATCTTCAGTCAAGAAAACCATTGAATAAGCACCTTTAAGCTTTTCAGAAGCTTCAACAATTCTTAAGAAAAAGGGTCTTTATTCAGATATAGCAATTAGATGCAATACAACTTCAGTATCAGAACTAGTACCAAAGATTGAACCATTTTCTTCTAATTCAGCCCTTAAAGTTTGATAATTTACGAAATTGCCATTATGTGCGACGCCAACACGCCCAAACCGGTAACCGGCGACGAACGGCTGAACGTTTTTAAGCATCGACTGCCCGGTGGTGGAGTATCTGACGTGTCCGATTGCGTTCAATGTAGCACCTCTCAGCATAATCAATACGTTCAATTTCATTCATAGATTTTACAGACCCATCGATTTCTTCTTTTTCCTCCGTGATATCATCGATCCAATTCTCTTCTTTCATAATTATAGTCTTCGATTTACCTTAACTTCTGATGTATAATTTTTCCATTAATGGATAATCATAAGAAGTAGTATTGAGGACTCTGCCGGATACTAAAGAAGACGAGTTACTCCACGAACAATTTGCCGTTAATGACGGTTCACCCCATCTTCTTGCTATCGAAATGAAGTTCTCCTCCGACCACATGTTCAGCGGTACACCGTAGATTTTTACCCATGTCATTCTTGATCTACTTGAATAATCTGTAGACCACAATCTACCATTATGAAGCCAATTCCACATCTCATTCTCTTTATTCTTTAACACCAATTCTGCTTCTTGTTTGGTCTCGAAGGTTAACAGTACCTCCAAACCACCAAGGTACTTCCAGTATACAAGTGATGAACAAATGGCTTTTAACACTTCTGACAGTTCTTCGAGGATCTCTGTGTTTTTTACTTTTGCCACGACACTACACTCCAACATGGGTTATAAATACTTGTTGATTTTTATATCCTTCAACACGTCCAATTCACCTGGTTCTTGATTACAATGTGTTTTAACCTCTTCTTGTCTTGCATCTGACTGTTTAACACTTGCTTCCTTCGGACTACTAGATTTCTGTTCAACATTTCTCTTTGATGGTGTACCTTTGACAACTTCCACAAACTTCCTGTCATCGCGTAATTTCCATTTGTTTTCCACAAACTTCCTGTTATCATGCTCCAACTTCTTATTTGTTTTAAAGCTCCACCTCCAATCTTGTCTCCTGTTTGAGCTTGTATTCCCATTGTTCCTATACTCTCTTGCTATGTCTGCAACAATTTTATAAGTCCCAATCCATAACTTGTTTAATAGATTGACTGTGGTTCTTCTATCACCATTCCCAATCATTCTAACAAAGCCAAATCTTCTTCCATCTCTAAGCCTCTTCTTTGCAATGTACACATCAATCACTCTACCAACTGTTTTGAACAAGAACCAAAATTTCTTCTCATCTATACCTTCAGGAAAATTATGAACAAAATATGTTATCGCTTGACCGTAAACATTAGCAAATCGATTCTTTGTATCCCGTTGTAAATTTTTCTCGTATTCATGAACTCAGTATGGTATTCTACTGCCTCTCCCTCCCTCTCTCTCTCTCTCTCTCTCTCTCTCTCTCGCTCTCTCTCATCTCTCTGTTACTAGATAAATGAGTGTTATATGTGTGGTAGGATCGTTCGTTCTTCTCCTAGATGTGATTCATTAGACATGTTAAAGTTTTTTGTGAAAATGATACAAAAGAGAAAAGGACATTCTTTAAGCGGTAGTTAATTAGAGTGGTGCTATGGGTTATTTGGAATAGAAGGAACAAGCTCAGGAATGCTTAGGAAAGCGTTTTCTCAATATAGAGCGAGTTAAATTGCATATCACCTTCTGCTTGATTTTGATTTGGGATCTTGAAAATTTTATGGTGTAGTTCAATAGTCTCAAACTTAGAGACATTCTATACATCGCTACATTTTATTTAATAAAGTCTTGCTTGCTTTTCAAATAAATAAATGGTCTGTTTATTAAATTGATCGTAACCTCATAAGATTTCAACTCAAAACAATTGATAATGAGCGAAACAATCAGCAACTAATGACTCTTATTAAGCAGATTACAAAATAACAATTGTCCGATATGAGAGGTACTCAACAGCTCCCTTCACGTATGACGTACGTTCTGTGCGCCTAACATAGCACACGTGGATACTTTTGGGTTTATAAAGTGTGTGCGGTTGTTAATTCTACTCAAAATCAATTAACAATAAGTGAACTCATAATTCTTATTAAACATATTATAAACTCACACACATCCAATATAAAACAATACTAACAATCACGAATGTTAATCACTAATCAATACTAAATATGAGGTACATTAAAAGATAGATATAAAAAATATATATCAAATATTAGTTGTGAGTATTTAAAGAGCAAGAATATGTATTTTCTATTCTTTATAAAATGTAGCATCTCTGTTTTAATTTTTTTTTATTTTCTTTCAAAAAAAAACTAATCTCAAAACATTAAGATTGTTGTTTCATTACAGTTTCTTTACGATCTTAATTTACCTTTTTACGTAAAAATAAAATGTTATAAGATATTACTAACTTTAGAAACCGCTAATTAATATGTTTCTTTGTCTATTTGTTGAGAACATTTGATTATTTAATAAGAGGATGATCAAAGCATAACAAATAGAGATCAAATATAATACAATATTTATATATATATATATATATATATATATATATATATATATATATATATATATATATAATGGTCCAAGGAGAAACGGTGTGACCCGGAATGCAAAATGAAAAAACCGATGTACAAACGAATGAAACCGGAAATAACCGGTCCAAAGAGAAGCATCTTAACTGGAGCTGTAGACGAAAGTATCTTGGTCGTTGTTAAAGATGGGACCCACGAATTTCATTTTTTTGCGAATAAAAAGTTGTAAAGCGATAAAAAATAAAACTACTCAACTCGCTTAAACCACCCTGTCATCACTCGTACCTGTCCCCCCGGTCCTCCTCCTCGGACCGGTCTATCTAACCACGTGACAAGCACACCACCACCTCCCACACGTGCCAAGCCCCAATACCTCTCTTTGCGTTAATTGTGTGGTTCAACAAATAAAAGCTAGAGATAGAGATAGAGAGAGAGAAAGATCAAAAGGGTGCAACCATTTTCTTTCTTCTTCATCTTCTTGATTTTATTAGGCGCAACAAACACGCATATATATATATATATATATATATATATATATATATATATATATATATATGTATGAGGATCAGGAAACGTTTCTTGTCCCTTTCAGCAGCCATCACTGCAACTCCCTCGTCGGATCTCCAAAACGCCCATCACCATCAGCCGCCGTTACTGCTGGTGCAACATCAAGAACTGCACCCAAATCCACCGTCTTCCTCCGATCACACCACACAGATCGGACTTCAGCCCACCGGCAGTGACCCATACAAGACTAAGGTACTTCATTTTTTTGCATACAAAACTGCACCATGGTTGGTTAATAATAATACATAATATGTATACAGATCTTGTATCTAGCTGTATATATTTTTTGATGTTTGCTTTATATATTTGTTAAATCTTGAAGGATGAGTTGGAATCTGAGAGGAAGCAGAAAGAAATAATCAAGATTGCTGATACTGGCTGCAGGTAACTGAGTGATCGATAACAAGATTTAAAGTTCGCCGGATTAAACAAATTCTGAATCTTTCAGGGAGAAATAGTTAATTTTTTTAACACCCACGAGGAAATTATATTATTATCTTTAATTTATTCAATATATACACCGAAAAGATAGAAAAGAAATAATTGCTGGAAGTGCAAAAATACTGTAGCTAGTTTAATGGTGTATTGTTATATCATGTAATTGAGCCAACCATATGTACGATCCTAATCCTAATCCCAAAAATTGCACCCATGTGGTGCATGTTAGCATGAAACCTGGTCCCCAGCTACAATGCTCGTTCGTTTTAATTTTGCACTACTTTTACTACTGGTCTTATCTTATATTTTAACTTTTCTCTCTTCTTACTTTCGTTTCCACCATTCCATATATAAACACACACAAACACACACACATTTTCTTGTTTTAAATCGTACCGGATATATACGGTTTTCTTCTTGTTCTTGTTGTTGATTGTTTCCAGGAAAGGAAGCATGTTGTATACAGAAGCAAACAGCCATGATCTTGGTACGTTCATATTGTGTGTTTTAGGTATATATGTGTTTGTGTGTGTGTGTGTGTGTGTGTGATAAGGTGTTTAATCTGTATATATTTGTAGTGTTGAAAGGGTGGTTTGAAGGAGACAGGTTAATTCCAATAAAGAAGAGAAGAGGGAGCTTTGCAGAGAAAAGAATGAAGTACCAATATGATATTCATGAAGAAGAAGATGACGAGATGATGATGATGATAGAGGGAACATTAATGAAAGCAAAGCCAAAGAAGAAGAAGAAGAAGAAGATTGATAATGAGAAGAGAGGCGGGAAGGCGGGAACATTAATGGAAGGATCAAGGTGTAGCCGTGTAAACGGAAGGGGATGGCGGTGCAGCCAACAAACGCTTGTCGGGTACTCGTTGTGTGAGCATCATTTAGGAAAAGGAAGGCTTAGAAGCATGACTAATGTTCGTGGGCGAACACACAACAGTGCATTAATAAAGAAGCAAGAGACTTATAAAAGGAGCCAAGATAATAAAGAAGCTGATCAAGAAACATCGACAGATCGTCACTATGAGGAGTTTGAAGATGATGATGACGATGAAGATGATGAGGAAGATCAGTTTAAAGATTGGGAGGTGGAATCAATGGAGGAGGGCGGGGAAATAGTAAGTAAAAGGAGGAAGCTTGGGGTGGTAAAGGCAAGATCTTTAAGCAGCTTGTTGAGTCAAATATAATTCAAGTAAAGGCAGTTAATTAAGAAGCATATATATATATATGGAGTCTTAAAAATATCTAGTATGTTTGATTACTTACAATCCAAGAAAATATCGTATTTAATTAGTCTTGTGATCTCTCTTGGTGCAACTGCTTCTATATATATATACTCGTAAGCGATTTTCTTCTTCATTGGATGGATTAGCTAGTAACAATTATCAACACTCAACTATGCTCGAAAATTCTATATGGTAAAGCTATGCATAATAAAGTTAATATTTTTTGGAGATAAAATCTATATATTTTTATTAAAGACAGCCGTCCAATTCTCCCTTTTTTAATATCATCGTTCACTCATGGATTCATCATATACACCATGTCACATTGATCACCCCACGCTCTACACCCATGAATTCAATTTACACTACAAGAAAAAGGGGCAATTGTGACGACGGATGTCGTCACAAATACCCCCTTTTGTCGTCACTAAAGGCTTTTGTGACGACGCGTCGTCACTATAGCCTTGCCGCAATTGCCTTTCTGTCGTCACAATTGCGTCGTCACAATTGCCTGTCGTCACTATTACCCTTTTGTCGTCACTAAAGATGTTGTCACTATTGTTTTTTGAATTTATTTCTAATTTATTTTTTAATTTTTTGAGTGTCGTCACTAAAGAGCGGCGTCGTCACTAAGGTAAAATGCATATTACATGTTTGTTTGTTTAAGTAAAATTCGACAGCATTTCCCCTTAGCTCTCAAGTATATATAGAAATATATATACCCGAGAAGCAAAGAGAAAATGACAGTCAAATATTTCTTATACAAACAAACATGTAATACGCATTCACATTCTAAAAGAGATACGGCATTCAAAAAACAGTCCCAAAACGGGGACAACCCGAAACTGATATCTAAATCAATTTCGGGCGGGTATTCTAAGCTCAAGTGTGTGTTTGTGTTATAAACATCACAATTCATGAATATAAATTTGATAACTAAAAATTACCAATAATCAAGAATCCAAATTTATACAAGTATAAACATCACATGTCATCAAAATCTCACATTTAATCAAGCTATAAACTTTACCCTTTATAAATATCAATTAAACAACATTCATCAAGAATCAAAAATGCTATTTAATTCAATCAAATTAACAACTACTCAATTATCTAAACTAATAACTAAACAATTAACATCTTAATAAAAGAGCAAATAACAAAAAACTTAAAGAGTTTTCCATTGATCCATTTAATATAATACAATTAACAACAAACTTGAACACACACACACACACTTGAACACACACACACAGTTTATACAATTTCTTAAACACACACACACTATACACACTGAAACACAAAAGCTTGAAAACACACACACACACACAGCTTATACGCACCTGAAACACACACATTTGAACACACACACACACACTGAATCACAAACAGATAAACAAACAAACACACACACACTGACTCTTACACACGCACACTAAACACACACTGACTCACACACAAACACACGATGGAGCAAACACACACATACGCACAGAACACACTCTCAGCACACACATACGCACAGAACATAAACTCAACACACACACACACACGCCCAGAACACACACTCAACACATACATACGCACAGAACACACATTCAATCAATCAGGGCCGATTAGGGTTTTTCGAGCAGGAGGCGGCTTAGAATTCACCGGAACACAACGGATTATGGTTCACGGAACAAACTCTCTACAAAACATAAGGTTGAAAGCGAGAAGGGAGAACTTACCTCAGATTTCTTGTATCGCAAATGTATGGTTAAAGCAGGGGCGGCGCCGTACGGCGGCGTGGTTCCGGGTTCAGCAGCGGCGTGAGCCGGCGGTGTCCGGCGGCAGCGGGAGAGGAGATGACGGTGGTGCGCAGCGACGTGGGAGGAAAAACTCTCGATCGATCTCAGTGCGAGAAAGAGTGGAGCAGGAAAGGACGTAAAGGGTTTTTGAGGGTTAAAAGCAGTTGTGACGACGACAGTTGTGACGGCGACAGTTGTGACGACGGGGAGTAGTTGTGACGACTCGTGAAAATTAGGGGGGAAAAACCGGCGCATTTTTTTAGGGGCAATTGTGACGACGGCAATTGTGACGAAACTTGGATTTTGTGACGAAAAATGGCCCCGCCAACCTGGCGTCGTCACAGTTGCCCGTGTCGTCACAATTGCCGTCGTCACACTTGCCCGTGACGACGGTGGTGGCGGATTTGAAGGCGACGGCGGTGTGGTGCTTTGAAGAGATGCCGGTGATGGTCTGATGAAGAGAACCCCGGTGATGGTCCAATGAAGGAGACGGTTGTACAGATTTGAGGAGATGAAGTAAAGATGAAGTTTTGTTTGGGGAGATGAAGGGAAGGTTTGTAGTGTTGTACAAATCTTCAAAGGCCTTCATTGATTTTGAATTAAAAAAATTAGAAAATGAAAAAAATAAAAATAACCGGTTGGTTATCTGCTTTTGTAGGTAACTTGCATAAAATGGGAGATAAAAGAGAGCTAGTTGTATTTTTTTAAAAATTTTAAAGTTCGTTGTATACATTGGTAGCTTAGCAAAAGTTCGTTGTATTATGATGCAGTTTGCACTTTTATTTAAGCCCAAAAGCGAGATGAAAAGATCTTAAATTTGAAATTAAATTCTTGATTTCCTCGAGAACCTAATTGCTTATAAAAATGCATCAATTGTGAATTGCAAGCTAGTGAGATACTGAAAATCAAGTTACCAGTTTCAATAATCATACATGTAAAATAATTCTATATGCATCTTTCCTTGAGAGCTTTATGCAATGCTTCAACCTCTTTTACGAATAAGGATGGAGAAATAGAATCTGCTTGATGATCACGTCTTAATTTGATGTTGGAATTTTTTTATTTTTTGAGTTTATATACTAGATGAAAAAGTATCCGGATTCTTGCATGCTTTGACCCATTTCCTTCAAACTCGTATAACACCTCCCTCCATCCTCCCAATTTTTCCTTAAACTGAATAAGGTTTTATTAGAATTACGGGACCTTGGAAATAGCCGGGCCAACAAAAGATGGACCTTCCAACTGAATAACACTTTATGATGTTATTGTTCTTTCATCACTCGACAGTCGACTCTACCCCACGGCCCACCAAAAGAGAGAGAATACACAACATGGATCTTCAAATTCAAGATAGCTTCACTTAACAATATTTATCTACGGCCCATTAAAAGAGAAAGAATGCACATGGAATCATGGATCTTCAAAATTGCTTCTCAATCTGTAATTCTGTTATCCAGTGGAATGCAAACCAATGTAATAGCCAACTAACCCACTTAAATACAACTCGGGTCTTTAGCTTCCTTTATATATATAATCAACTACTTAACGTGTTTAATAAGTGTTTTGAGATACTACTCTTATAATTAACTAGATTGAATGTCCGCGTGCTATACTAGTTGGTTTAAAAAAGTACTTAATAATAATAAGATGCAAAAGAAATGTTAGTTTAAAAAATGGTGAAAGAGGGTGTCAACACGCAGACAAGTGGTGGAGCCGTGGAGGCGTCAGCACAAGGGTGAGGGTAGACGTGATGGTAAATTTATGGTATCATGATACAAATAGACGTAGTTGTAGTTTTTCTAGTACAAGTCAGCAATCATTAATTGTTATAATTGAAGCAATCAGGTTAAATATTTGTTGTTATAACTAAAAAGAATATAAATTGATTGTAAATATATTAATACGATAAAACTAAGGTTTGGTTAAATATGTTATTTTGAAGTATTATAAATGAAAGGAAAAATAATATATATACTAGACTAAATACTCGTTTGATACATGGGTAGGTTGAAAAGATAATAAATAATAAACAATAATAAAAACGTATTAAATAATAATAAAACGCAAATTAAATGAGAATTAAAAAAAATGACGACGTACGGCATCAACCCTCTAACCAGCGATAGAAACATCGACGCGAGCGGGAGGACAGACTTGACGACATAAATAACATGATACGGAGAGACATGATTGTATTTCTTATATAAATCATTAATCATTACTTTTACAATTAAGGGTAATAAAGTTAAAATGATTATAAAATATTTTAGAATGATAAAACTAAGAATTTACATAAATATGATATTTTTAAAGTACTATAAAGGGTAAATATGTAAATTAATATAATTTTATATGATTTAATAAGGACATATGAAATTATCTCTAGTAATTTGACTCTAAAAAGTCATAATTGATTTTTGATTTTAAGTGAATGAATGGTTAAGATTAAACATCTATTTAAAAGAATGACTCACATATTAGAAGATATATATCTATATAATATATATATATATATATATATATATATATATATATATATATATATATATATATATATATATATATATATATGTATATATATATATATGCGTGTGTGTGTGTGTGTGTGTGTGTGTGTGTGTGTGTGTGTGTGTGTATGTGTGCGTGCAAAATTTCAAACGAGAACAGTTTTTCGTACGAGAACTACGGAAACTATTTTTAACGTCATTAATGACATATTAATAGGAATATATTGGTAATTTATATATTTACCCATTCGTGAATTGCGTTCGGGTGAGCCGTCATTAATTTGCAAGGCTTGATTTTCCCGAAATAACTCTCATTAATGCGTTATTTATGAGCCATTAATGAGCTGCCAAAACATCTTAGCCATAGATAAATATTAATCAAGAGATAGGATTGATTCTCATAGTTTTCGTTTGGACTGATATATATATATATATATATATATATATATATATATATATATATATATATATATATATATATATATATATATATATATATATATATATCAGGATGTTGATGTTTGTAGAGATGGATTTTGTAGAAGATTGGATATATAGATATTATATGATGTAAATTCTGATTAAATTCTTGTTTTCAAATAGTGAGTGTCCAATGTATTATTCTTTATAGAGTTAATTACATGGTTGGTTCTTTAAGTTTGGCCTATATTATACTTTTAGTTCTTTATTTCCAAAACTTGAACACGGATGGTCCTTTGTCCGTTAAAAAATGTTGAACTTTTTAAAATACACATTTTACCCTTCTCTAATATTACATGAGCAAAGGCTGAAATCATAGAACAAAGGCTGAAACCGGAGTGTTGGTTCAACATTAGGCTGCAACTAAGCTAATTTGGGAGACAAAATCACTTCTAGTTCAGCAGCAGTTAAGGTTAGTTCGTCTTTTTCTCTTCTGTTTTTGTTTACTGTTCACACGCGATATCACAGTTGGATTCGAGATTTCTTTGTCCGTTAATCAAATTAATGGTCTGAAGGTGAGTTTCAGATTCACGTGGTGGTGGTGATTTCAAGTGGCCGGAAAATATTATGGAGGCGGTGGTTCTTGAGAGTGAGAGGGAGAGAAGAGTGAGCTATTTTATTTTTTATTAATTTCTTTAAAGCACCGTCCATGTAATATTAGAGAAGGGTAAAATGGGTATTTAAAAAGTTTAACATTTTTTAACGGACAAAGGATCATTCGTGTTCAAGTTTTGAAAATAAAGGACTAAAAATACAAAAAATTCTTGTAAAAAACTAAAAGTGTAATATAAGCCAAACTTAAAATACTAACCATGTAATTAACTCTTCTTTATATATGTTGTTCTTGGTGGGTTTAATTCCACCTAAAGCAAAAGTGTTAAAAAATTCGTTTATCTTTGACAAAAACTCAATGTATGTGTTTTCAGGTGAAAACTTTTAGTCTTATCAAGATTTGCAAGTTCCTAACTTTCTTATTGCACATCAGATCACCTCTTTTGACCACCAAAACTCATACTTAAATTGATGTGATTAGGTGTCCGAAGACCTTTAATTTGTTTTCTGCTTAGAATGAGGTGTATATTATGTTTTTCTAATTATATATACATATATAATATTTTTCAAAAACTGTTATTGTTTAATGAACAGTAACATTCCCCTTACATGTTTTATATTTTATGGCTGACAAAATAACATATTAGTCAATTTGGCG
Source organism: Pulicaria dysenterica (assembly GCA_947179395.2). Classification (NCBI taxonomy): domain Eukaryota; kingdom Viridiplantae; phylum Streptophyta; class Magnoliopsida; order Asterales; family Asteraceae; genus Pulicaria; species Pulicaria dysenterica. The sequence goes on from OX359292.1 coordinate 80,697,817, forward strand.
GATTGGTAGCGCAGTTGTTTTTTAACATCAACGTCAAAGGTTTGACTCTATCTAATAACATTTTCATATGTTTCATTTTTCTACCTTCTGGGCATCCCAATTTGGTTTAGAATTTTTATATATTAACATTTCTCAGTTTTCCATAGCATGTATTTAGTTCAGAATTTATATTATATTATCATATCTCATAGGATGTTTTTTTTGGCTTTTGTGTATATTTCTTATTTTACTATATTTATTATATATAAAAAGAATTAATTTTAGGTTATCTATTTTAAATTTAATAATATATTTTATATTTTGTTCATTCAAAAACGCGTCGCAACGCATTAATAACACATTAATAACTCATTAATGACGCATTAATTATATTTTTTAATCAAAACACGTAAATTAATGATGACTCGCTCGGATGAAATTCACGGTTGGTAAATATAGAAAAGACCAAAATACCCTATTAGTTAGTAATTTATGGTGTTAAACAATTATTGTACGAAAAACAGTTTTCGATTAAACTTTTTCATATATATATATATATATATATATATATATATATATATATATATATATATATATATATATATATATATATATATATATATATATATGTATGTATGTATGTATGTATAATCTCTATTTTATATTTGATTTCAAGCGCAACGCGCGGTTAACTCTTACCTCGTTCTAATATATTGAACGGGTATTAGTTTACAAATGATCGATACAATTCTTTGAAGAATGTTTAATTTAGGCTATTTTTAAGTTTTAGTCATAAGGGACTAATTTTAGGGTTTGAAACAATGACATCAATAGTCTATATATATTGTATTTTAAAATTTTGACCAGAGGAGTATTTTTATAATTCACCTACGATGTTCTATAAAATCATATATGATTGTATTTTAAAATTTAAGAACTAGATTCTTTTACATAAACTTTATTGATCGAACACATCTCACAATTCCTTATATAGGAGCGATAAGTACTATAGAGTACTTCTAGTGTAGATTGATATTATATATATATATATATATATATATATATATATATATATATATATATATATATATAAAAGTTTAATCGAAAACTGTTTTTCGTACAATAATTGTTTAACGCCATAAATTACTAACTAATAGGGTATTTTGGTCTTTTCTATATTTACCGACCGTGAATTGCATCCGAGTGAGCCATCATTAATTTACGTGTTTTGATTAAAAAAATATAATTAAAGCGTCATTAATGAGTTATTAATGTGTTATTAATGCGTTGCGACGCGTTTTTGGATGAACAAAATATAAAATATATTATTAAATTTAAAATAGATAACCTAAAATTAATTCTTTTTATATATAATAAAAATAGTAAAATAAGAAATATACACAAAAGCCAAAAAAAACATCCTATGAGATATGATAATATAATATAAATTCTGAACTAAATACATGCTATGGAAAACTGGGAAATGTTAATATATAAAAATTCTAAACCAAATTGGGATGCCCAGAAGGTAGAAAAAGGAAACATATGAAAATGTTATTAGATACAGTCAAACCTTTGACGTTGATGTTAAAAAACAACTGCGCTACCAATCCGCCAAATTGACTAATATGTTATTTTGTCAGCCATAAAATATAAAACATGTAAGGGGAATGTTACTGTTCATTAAACAATAACAGTTTTTGAAAAATATTATATATGTATATATAATTTGAAAAACATAATGTATACCTCATTCTAAGCAGAAAACAAATTAAAGGTCTCCGGGCACCTAATCACATCAATTTACGTTTGAGTTTTGGTGGTCAAAAGAGGTGATCTGACTTGCAATAAGAAAGTTAGGAACTTGCAAATCTTGTTAAGACTAAAAGTTTTCACCTGAAAACACATACATTGAGTTTTTGTCAAAGAAAAACGAACTTTTTAACACTTTTGCTTCATTGTTAAATCCACTGATGCTTTCGAGGGTGTCGTTATGCTTCATCGTTAAATTGTATTTTTGGTGCATCAGTTTAGATGCAACAATTGCAGACACTGAATATGAATATCATGTTTGTTGAACCAAATTAATATCGCAAGATGTAATATGTAACTCAATAATTCCTCACAGATACATGCATCATCCAAGATAGCACCATTTATGCATGAAGAAAAAAAGAGGAGATTATCCAAAACATTCACCATAAAAACATATGTACAACAATGCATCTAAACCAATCACATGCACCAATATGATGTACCTCAACAGTAAAATCAGGTAATAAAAGCATAAAGAACATGGACAAAATATAGTGAAGTGGATCATATAGATAAGATGATGCATAAGAATTACATAATTTTGAGTACAATAGGGTGATGAATAGATGAGATGATGCATAGTGCAATTTAGCAGGTAAAGAAGATGATGCATTAGAATTTCAAAATTTGAAGATTATCTGCAATGGATGCATTACAATCGACCAGAGAAACATACGATACTGTGATCAGCTATAACATAGCGCCATGATTCATTAATATTACAGATGTACGCCTTCAATTCAGTAACTAAAAGCAAAATCATCATAATTACAAAATATGCATTATCTGTAAAAACACAATGGAATAACCTTATAATGCATTTGCATCCCCTGAATTTTTTTTGGGGTATGTGGTGGATACCCTTTTTTTAACTCATTAAAAATCCTATAAACTACTCGAGGGCGCCTAGAAATTTGTAACTCTTGACCCATTTACTTATGAATTGGTCAATTTGGGTATAAGTATGACCTCTACTGAAAAAGTGATTAAAAAAATGGAAAGTATAAGATCTAATTTTTGTTGGGGAAGCTCTGATGGTGGGAAAAAGATTTCATGGGTTTCTTGGAAGGTAGTCCTTAACAGTAAAGATAACGGAGGCCTCCGTAAAGGAAGTTTAAAAGCCCTTAACTTAGCTAACATTATGGTTGTGCAGTCTTTTCGTGTAGCTAACATTTTAATGGTATAATATGTTCTTGTAGGTATTTTAGTTGTGTCTTCTTGGAATATGCAGTAATACATTCTTAAGATATATAATTTAAATCAAGGGGTTAAGTACTTTAGCGACTGATGGGGGAGGGTGATAATACACGTGTGAATGAATAATGATATTACATGTATTAATTGTTGATGTATGTAAGTCGTTTAGGGCATAATGGAAGGGAAGAGTTGTTGTACTATGTTGTATGTAGTTGTAATGTAGAGATGAGTTGTTGTGGGTGTAGCTGTGAAGATGTAGTGTGTAGATGTCGTACAAGAAATAGTGTGCAGCTTTGCTTCTGAAGTTTTCCTAACTGCAGCGACGAAGAATTTATGTGTGGAGACGTACTGCATGGGAAAGGCAATCGAGGGTTGTTGGGGTCAACTGTGCGAGGAATGGGGGCTGTGGCGTTGTTTTACTGTTGCTGCATGACCGGGATTCTGATTGTTACCGGTGCTGTTTGAGATGTGCATTGTTTTTTTGGCTGCATGACCAGAGTTTTGGTTTCGGCATACTGTTTTATTATGCAATATTAATGTAGTTGTTGTGCAGGCTAAGGGTAACATATGGTTACTGTCATGATCGCGTTAGCATTAAGTTGTTGTGTGAAGTAGTATGCAAAGGGGACAAGAGATGGTGTGAAGTATCGCAACGAAGTACAAGCACCTGGCGCAGGAACAATAAGGGAAGGAAGGACAAGCAGAGAGTACGTTTAATGTGTTAAAATTGGTCTTAGTTAGTAATCTAAATGTCTTTGATACGTGTGGTACAGTGGTCAAGTTTGTACTTTGTGGACAAGTATGTATGCTGTAGTTTTGACCCTTTAATTAATGAAAGTATTCATGTTGTTCAAAAAAAACTTTAGCGACTGATGTTGATACTTCACATTTTGGACCTCGCCTAATAATTTGTTTCTATACATGTATCGTGTTTCGTTTTGTTAGTTTTTCACATTCTGTCTGTTTGATTACTATATGATTGTGTTGTATGTAGGTTTTTTTATAAAAAAAATTTAGCATACAGTGGCTCAAAATTACAACACAAGCTATTCCTTGTTACGTGAATGATGCATTGACGTATTTCATATCGAATTGTATTCTTGGTGTTGTTTTTGTTTTGCTTCATCGTTAATGTCATATATGCTTTCAATGTTGTCCATCTGTTTTTTGTAATTAAAATTGTTGGTTTTGGTGCATCAGTATAGATGCATGGTATATACCTTATTTGTTTGTTACTTTATTTATTGTTATTAACAATATCATTTATAAATAATGAATATATGAATTGTAAACATAGTCAAGGTGGCAATTAATTGATTATAAACAATCAAAATTCAGTTCAGACGCGTTAATACATACAAAACTCAACTAATACATCATGCCTTTAAAATAAATAAACATGTAAACAATGATGAGTTACTTACTAAAAGTAAATAATAGTTACTGGTAAATCGGTTTAACCATGATTAGAGTCACATATTTTAGTTCACAATTAATCAAAATATGAGAATTACAAACAACACAACAAAGAATAAATCAACATGAATGGATCATGTTTTACTATTTTCTAGGAGATCTTCATAATTGAAAAAATCAACACACAATTGCAGAATTTGTGTATATATACATCAAATATTCAGAAGATTGATGTATCATATAAATTCTAAACAAAACTCAAATCTCCCCAATACAAATGGATGGTAAAGAAGAAGTTCAAATCAGCTTAACAATCTTCTATAATGGTGTTTTCCATTTTCATCCGGCAAGGTATATGTGTGGTCAAAGAAAAGAGTTCCACAACCTCGTTGATAGGAATTGGTCCCTCATGCACTGTGTTTCTTGTTCCTGCAGCCTTGTTTTTCCTCATCATTTTTGATTTGCTGCCACTTCCTATCGTTATTATTAGTGGTGAATCTATTTTTTTTTACCCGTTGGAGCTTTGGTTGTCCTTACATTCCGTGGACTACACATTCTCATTGGTTGCTTCTTCTTTGGAGGGGTTACAAAATCATCATCTGGGCCTGCATAATTAAAGTATGCGAGATTAATATATAAGATTACATTACTCATGCTTAGTTAGTGTAAGCAGTGTTTAGATATATGGTAGTAACACATGTCATTTAAGTCTGAAATACACTTTTGTTAGTTTCAATAGTCGATTATCAAAGTAGCGTATTTTGTTAATTCTACCTGTATGTTTTCACTTTGTTCCTTTTGACAAGCCTAAACCCTTCTGCCTGTTATGTGTGCTTGTTCTTTGCTCTTTTGGTAGGCTTACGAAATCATTTGTGTCATATGCATTAGAGTTTTAGTTGTTATACATATACTTTCTAATTATATGGAATATTACTTTCAACCATGTTTTACTATTTTCTTGTTTTAATCTGATGTGCAATATCTATATGTCATTTATATTACAATATGTAACATCAAGAAATTTCATAATGTTAGTATACCTAATGTTACAATATTGATCATAGGTTTAGTGTTGCTTGTTTTTTATTCAAGATTATGGCACTTGAACTAGGCCTATTCTTCTTTGTTGTATTCTTTGAAGAAATGTTGCTTGATGTTATATCTATAATTGATGATCTTCTTGTGCCAACACTTCGCGCAGGTCTTTCTTCGTTGATCAAACGATCATCTGCTAGTGCATAAGTTAGTTAACAAAAGGTTATTATGTTATACATAACATGATTTATCTGCGTTATACATAATCATATATTGCAATTGTTTTCTGTTTGCAGAACACTAGGTGATAAATGCTTCTGTTATTTGTGTATTTTGTTCTCATAGAGTGAATCCCAAAAGAGCATCAAGCATCAAGAAATGAAATGGACATATATTTTATAACAGATGCCAAAATATAGCTACAGATAAGAAGCTATATAAATATGTTTTAAAATGAAATCCACATATATTTTAAAATGATATTGTCAAGTAGAAGGTTTTCAAATGACCACCACTCCCATATACCTAGTAAAATGCAAAAGCTTGAATAATAAATGCCAAGATCAAAAACTTTGATTTATCTAAGAAAAGTTGAGATCTAAAATTTATAACAGATTCCAATTTAAAATATATTTGATCCTTTATCAGATGTTATCAACTTAATCAACTGAGAACCAAGGGAAAGTTTATATAGTTGAAATTACTAAATTGGTATGGGTTTAGTAAGGACAAATGAAGAGAATGTCAAGACTTGATGGGTAAAACAGCATCTCCATTACCAGATTAAGTCATCTCCCCATTAAATCAAAATCAAAATCAAACAACACCTAAATAATTTATATATATAGTCGAACCAATTGAGTGACTAGTGCCATTTGATAAAAACTGAAGTTTTCTTTGAGGTTCAACTTACTAAAGCAGATGTAAATAGATTATGAACATAATTCCTGCAGACCTATATAATTCATCATAATCATTTTAAAGTTCATTTCTACAGATTTGGGATTGCTACATAAATATTAATAATTGAGATATTATCTACTGCATCCATTTGATACTTTAAACTATTACATACAGTAGAAAAAGAATTAATCATTGTCATTTTAGATCTCGATTTCATTATTTTCTACCCTAATTTACTCTGATCGATCAGCTCAATTCCATATTTAAATTTTTGTTGATCCTGAAACTATTTGACATAGAGTTTTTAAGCTCGGTGATCCACCGTATTTAAGAAAACATATTTGGATCCGGTGTGCCTTGAATTGATTCGTTGTGTTCCTAAGTTTTTCGGTAAATAACATATTTGGATCCGGTGTGCCTTGAAATGATTGGTTGTGTTCTTAAGTTTTTCGGTTAATGAGTGTTAATTAAAACGATGAAATGGGTAACATTACTTAAAGACTTCAAAAAGAAGGGCGGATTATTAGGGCCTACATTTGCTACATCATCTACCTCTTGTTCATCAGTTTATCAATAGTAACAATGCCACTTATTCAAGCTATGATGACCCTTTGTCAAAGTCAGTTCTGCTAGTTTATTCGATTGCTAGAGTCATTGATATGCAAAACGGTGGTTGTTGATCATGTAACTAAATGCGTTTTATAGAATAAGGTTTTGTAGTTGTTACGGACCACAAGTTACCACTTCAACAAAGGGTATAATAATATCTACCAGGTATATTCTAACTGATGTATACATTTTAACACAAATGCATAAAGTCGCAGAAAATATATATTATTGTTGTTAATTTTAATTAAAAGGGGACTTGATTTTTGCTTACCAAGCATAATATCTGCCTCATCTACATCTTCACTTTGGAGATTTTGTGAAGAATTTCAGTTTCTTGCATTACATGTTCAAAACCTTTCATACTTTCTGTTTCACCTTCATCATCTTTCTCTGCATCAGGAGCACCATTTTTTACGGCTTGTGATTCGGGCAGCAGTGTAGATACTTCATCGTCCTCTATATTGATCGGATTAACCATGCTTGACGACACCAATTTCTTCATCTTCATCCCAGATGCTTGCAGTTGACCGCTTCTCCTTATTACTGCACTTAAACCCTAAATTATAAGTATTCAAATGTAAATATATGTACTTAAATGTAGGCATTGTTGATCGTAAGATGTTTCTTCACCTTTGATTGCTTCCATGGTTTGAATTTTTGGGGTGTCTTCTTCGTAGCTTTCAATCTCCAAATAAGTTTTGATTTCTTCCATTTTCGACGGGGTAATTGGGGATATGGAGAAGTTTTTTATTCCAATTTACTATTTTGCCCATTTACAACACATTCTAATTAAATTTGTTTAATCGGTAATACAATCATGGCCCTTAAATCCTATTCAATCAGATGGCTATAAATCATTCTTCAAGTTCTCTATTTAATTATATTCTTCCTAGAAACCTACCCTATCTATATATATATATATATATATATATATATATATATATATATATATATATATATATATATATATATATATATATATATATAATATTTTAAAGGCTCTTTTTAATTTTCTACATAAATTGCAATATTTTTTATTACGTACTTTAGGGACACATTTTAAAACTTTGCCGAGGGCAATTAAAATTATTGGACCGACCTGATTAATTACCATACATGATAATGAATTTTTTTTACTAGACTTAGTAACAAACTAATGTTATGTAATTAATTGATTACCTTAATTAAAAATCCTCTCCAAACGACAATACAAAATATTTGACATATCAAAAAAAAAATATTTGACATTGCAAGACATGCTTGTCTTGAAAAAAAAAAATTTCTAAATAACTCTATATTATATATATATATATAAGGGTTCATTTGAAAACCATTCTTAATGCGAGAACTGCGAGAACCAATCTTAATTAGCCATTAATTTAGTAAGTGAAATTTATGGATGGAGAGTGTGGGAGATCAAGTGTACGTGTAAGGTGCATGTGATGAGGGGCCGGGAATTGAACGGTCAATAATGATTCTCGCGGTTCTCGCATTAAGAATGATTCTCAAATAAACTTCTTCTCTCTCTCTCTCTCTCTCTCTCTCTCTATATATATATATATATATATATATATATATATATATATATATATATATATATATATATATATATCCTAATAATTAATGAGTGGAGTATCAAGTGCTTGAATTGATTAGGTCAATATAAACTAATCTAAGTAAAACACACATCCATCCATCATGTGAGAATCTACGAATTGAAGAAACATGGCATGATAACAAAACTACATGAGTATAGTAATGGCAATGGCCATATCAAAAGCCATCATCATGTGTTATTCAGATTTTGGGTGATAAAAGTGTCCCACACTTGGCCAGCATCCCAGGAGGTCAAAGAAAGTGCATTAAACAGGGAAATATGCATGATATATGATATATCATGGCTGTAATAATGGTAGCTAATATATAATCATGATTAGATATAATGAAAGAAGAAAGCATGGCAATATCTACTCATGTTGTCTCTACACAACTATAGAATATCCTTAATTCTATTCCTAGGGTTTCCATAATATTTCTTTGGGTGATTCAATTTTAACCTCTTGAAAATTTAAATATCTCATATGATGTGATATATGTGAGTGAGTGTCATGTATTGAAAGCTATAATTGATTAATGTGCATATCAGGTATATGAGAGGAAATGGGTTAAATTAGAGGTGATATATCATCCTACTTACAAGATCAATAAAAGTATCAAACTCATTGAGAAAGTAAGAAAAGAAGATTAGTAAGTTTCACTTGTAATCTTGTAGTGATTAAGAAGATAAAATAAAAATTTATAGTAGGAGTATATATTATTTTTCAGTTCAAATAGTATCATCTTTGATGTCTTTTCAATCCATCATTCTCTGGTCATCCCAAAAGAACTTTGTTAATTAACATGTGTTATGCATCATGCTTCGCTACCGTTGTATATTCCACTTTCGTTTGATAATGCACAAATTATGTAAATTAATTATCTTTATAATAGAGTTTATTTATATATTTATTTCTATAATATTATCTATGTCACTTATTACTAAGATTATAACTTTTCATACATGAGATACGATTGTTATTTTTAAAATTTAAAAAAATATTTTTTACCTTTATACACAGCATAAGTCCGTAGTTATTATTTTCTTTATAATAAAACCAAAAAGTTATTTTTCTTTTGTTATATAAAAAACCTAATAAAAAAAATCTTCTAGATTAAAAAAAGATTTTAATGTGTTACTATAATAAAAACAAAAATTTATAACGAAAAAGAAAAAAACATGTCAATATATATAAAAAATATGTATAACTTATTTTAGGAGAAGAAAATTAAATATCAAACACGTTTATATGATAAAAGGAAAGAAAATAAATCAATAAATGAAAGAAAGAATTTAAGATGTTGGAAATATTAAAATTTTGAATCGAGGTTAATTTTGATGAGTTGTATTCAATATAGTCCATCTTTTTTGTATAGCCCTGAGAGACAAATCTCAGCCACACGATCAAAAAAGCATTTTTCGGCGATCCCACCGTCGGATCATCGTGATTTTTGGTGAGGGTGATCGGTTTTGTTTCCTCTACAAGACTATGGAGCCTGATCATCCTCACGATCCTCCATTACCGAGAAATCGAGCAAACTCCCACTACAAGAAATAAAGCCTTTTCCGGCGACAATTTTTTGCGGCGACATATGTCGCCGCTAAAACCTCGCTAAACGACAAAAAAGTGGGCCATCTCCATCTGACTACAAGGCGTCGCCGCTAAAGATTTTTTGCGGCGACAGGCGTCGCCGCTAAACGTTTTTCCCTCCATCGAAAACCATGGCGGGATTTATTTCCTCCTAAAATATTCAGTGTCGCCGCAAAAGGCATCACCGCAAAAGGCGTCGCCGCAAAGGCTTTTTAATATTCTGTATTTAATTTACAATTTTATTTATTAATTAAAAATAGTGTCGCCGCAAAAGGCTGATTGTCGCCGCAAAAAACGTCGCCGCAAAAAGTATTACGAGATATAGGGTTAACCCTTCACTCTTTCTGCCATTTCTCACTCATACACCCGCCGCCCCTCTCTCCCGAACGCTCTCTCTAGCAGTCGACGTCGTCAATCCACCAGCGAAACCGCTGCTGCTGCCTCTCTCGTTATCCATCTCGCACGCTCTCTCTCGTTATCCATCTCGCATACCCGAACCGCCGCTGCCTCTCTGCCTCCGTCGCCTCCCGCCGTTCGCCGTCTTCTCCGTCGCCGGCGAGCTTGGGTTTAAGGTAAAAATCACTATCTTGTGTTTATAAATCTAGGGTTTTAGTCTTAGTTTCTTATTTTTTTTGTTTTTTGTTTGTTACAAGTTATCTCTTCCTCCTACTTGCTGCCGCCGTCGACCACCTCCTGCCGCCGCTGCCGCCGCCGCCGGTCGGAAATCATCTCCGTTTTCCCTCTATTGAGGTATTTTTTTATTATTTGTATATTAAGATTATATATTAATGTTAATTAGTTTAGGTTTAATGTTATATTAATATTAAATATTAATTAGTTTAGGTTATTATTAGTTTGTGTTAGATTATTATTATTTTTTGTTAGAAATTTAAATTATTTAATTGTTAATTAGTGGTAATAATTGATTAATCTAAGGCTATTGTTAATTAGTGTTTGATTAAAATAGTTTATATGATGATGTTTGATTATTATCTATTGTCAATAATAATATATTAGCGCTAATTACTTTAAATCTTTAATCATTGTTAGTACACTAATAATGTTAGAAATTAGATCAATGTTAGACTATTATTTATTGTTAATGATGTTAGCTTATTGTTATCAATTGTTAATCTTTAATTAGTGTTAATATTCAAATGTTAGTGTTAATTTTTAATCTTAGTATAATAATAATGGTAGTAATCATTTATCTTAGAATGTCCGCTCGAAATTGATTTAGAAATTAATTTCGTGTTGTTCTCATGTTGGGACTGCTATTTGAATACTTTATCTCATTTAGGATGTGAATGCTTGTTACATGGTTATGTGTTTAAGAAAGATTCGGTTGTCATTTACTCTATGCTTCCCCGGGTATATATTTCTTTATATACTTGGGAGCTAAGGGTAAATGCTGCCGAATTTTTCTTAAACAACCGATCATGTAATATGTATTCACATATGAGGTAAAGTATTTAAAAAGTGGGTTAGGACAGCCACCTTGCTACAAACCACTCACAATTTATTAGTATAAAAATTTAATACATGATTTATATTTTTAATTAGTATGATATGCTTTGAACGCATTTATGACGATTGATAAGAGTTGGACTACTTTAGCAAACCGTAAATGTCCTGAATTTTGTAATGGTCTTGAGGCATTCCTGGATAGGTGTAAAAACTATGTAAATAGCTATGGTAATATTCGTTGCCCGTGTGATAATTGTGATAACTCCCGTTATTACCCGCTTAGGGCACTTAGGGTTCACATATATCAAAATGGTTTTAGCGAGGGCTACACGAATTGGATCTTTCATGGAGAACCATTTGTTCCTCAAGCACCACGTGGCGGTCTTGGTCAAACGAATAACGAGTTGCATGATTACCTCAATGACGTTTGCCAGGAGAATACTGTCAACGAACACAACACGGAAAGTGATGAGCCAGCTGAAGGCCCAAGTGATGATCGACATTAAGACCCAAGTGATACAAATGACGAACTTGGTGAATTATTTAGTTAGCCGGCACGGAGCTATACCCTGGTTGTGACTGGATGAAAGTTATCAATAAATTGACTTTTTAGGAAAGCTGAGACACATGAAAGTTATCAATAAATTGACCGATACTTCATTTGACCAATTGTTAGAATTGCTTAGGTTTGCATATCCGACATCTAAGATCCCGTCATCACACTACGAAGCTAGGAAGATAATGAGAACGGTCGGGTTAGGATACGTACCTATCCATGCTTGTATCAACGACTGTTGTTTATTTTGGGATGAATACAAAGATTTGCAAAGTTGTCCGATATGTTCTGAGAGTAGATGGAAAGACAAAAACACCAAGGGAAAGAAAGTTGCTAACAAGATACTGCGTTACTTTCCTTTGACGCCTAGGCTAAAGCGTATTTATAGCTCAAGACACACTGCAAAGTCTATGACTTGGCATGCTACCGGTCAGTGTAGTGAAGATGGTAAGATGCGTCACCCGGTGGATGGTACCGCATGGAAACATTTCGATGCACAATATCCTGATTTTGCTGCAGAACCTAGAAATGTCAGATTAGGGTTGGCTGCTGATGGTTTCAATCCGTTTGGCAACATGAGTACTTTTTACAGCATGTGGCCGGTCATATTGACAACATACAACATGCCTCCATGGTTATGTATGAAAGAGTCTTCATTCATGCTGACCTTGTTAATTCCTGGCCTTAAATCACCTGGTAAGGATATTGATGTTTTCCTGAGGCCGTTGGTTGATGAATTAAAGAGTCTATGGTCTAACGGAGTCCGAACGAAAGATGCAGATACAGGCAATTGGTTCACAATGCGCGCGATGCTTTTATGGACCATCAATGATTTTCCTGCTTTTATTGGCTTGTTCGTATATTTGTTTTTTTTTTCAGATGGCTGTTGTAGCTCGTGGCCACGGTGGAGATTGTGGTGGTGATCCACCGCATAATAATTGGCAACCATCTTCTGGTGCTTGTGGCGGTGATGGTATTAAATAACTTTGAAATGTTTTTTATAGGTTAATTTAATTACGTGTATTCTTAACTTGTTTCTTTAAATTGTAGGCGAGAAAAAAGGGCGTGGGGAAGCCCGAAACATCGAAATGCGAAGGGCATGGAAGAGGAATGGTAAAAGACCATTGCCAGTCGAGTTTGATGACGTAAGATTTAACAAAACGTGGAGACCGATTGGTATTAATGCCGAATATTTCACCAGCTACTTGGGGACTTTGGTGAGAGATCACGTCCCATATTACTTCCCATCATGGGAAAAAGTTTTCATAGAACTGAAATCACCGATCATACCGGCTCTTCAGGTTATACTTACGTTTTTTTATATATAGTATATTTGTAAAAATTATACAATAAACTAACTTTATCTTATCATTTACAGACGTACTTTGACATGACGAGCCATCGTGATAATCCAAACATATTGACAGGAATTGATAAAATGTGTGCGGGGATGTACAGAGACCAAAAATACAAGTTCAAAGATAAATGGTTTGTAAAAAGAGGGGGGGTCTCGCAGACTCACCGACTGCGTCGAGAACCTCCTCCCAACATGGAACAAAGTGAGTGGGATATGTATGTGGACTATTATTGTGGGGAGAAGACCATTCAACGGTCTATTGCGAACACACAAGTTAGGGCACAACAAGTAAACCAAAGCTTGCATGGTCGGAAAGCATATTGTCAGTATCGCTTCGAGAACGTAAGTCTATTTATCTCTAATTCTTAAATTTGATTGATAAAATGATTTACCCGACCCATTTGTGTGATATATTAATTGTTATTAAGTATAAAATGGTTGACCCGACTCGTTTGTGTGATATATTAATTGTTATTAAGTATAAAATAGTTGACCCGTTTGATTGATATAATGATTGACCCGGCCCGTTCGTTTGATATATTAATCGTTATAAAGTATATATAATGATTGATCCGTTTCATTTGTTTATAGCGTGACCCAGAAACGCAACAACCCCCAAGCTTAATTGATCAATACATGTCACACCATTCACGCAATGGTGTCTTTACATCCCCGGATCTTGAAGAAAATCATGTAAGTAATTATTTAGACTTCATTAAAATTATTTATTAAATCTGATTTTAATTATTTATATCTTATTCATACACAGCGCCGTATGGTTTTCATAAGAGATGGTCAAGTCGGAAGCCAGAACCTGATGAGCGAAGAAGATATCTTGAAGGCGGTGTTGGGTGAACGCCGAGGACACGTTCGTGGAGTAGGAAGAACAATAAGTTCTTCATCTGTATCTGCTGCACGATCTACCGCACAATCCCAGCCTACGGAGAGATTATATACAAAGGCCGAGTTAGAGAGCTACTTTGCGTCTCAACGTGCTGAAGTCCGGCAGGAGCTCCGGCTGGAGCTCCGGCAGGAGATCATGGAGGAGGTCCAGCAGGAGGTCCGGCAGTCAACATCCGCAATCTATGATATCTTAATGGCGGCAGGTATAAATACTAATATTTCTTCAATATCCGGACGTCAACGAACCACCGACTTGTCTGCTCGCGATGAAGAGTCTAGTGGTGAGGATTAGATTTTTAGTTTGTTAGGCGAGTACATTTTTTATTGTCTAGAAACGTTTATGTTAACTTTCAAACTATCGGTTTTTATGATTGTTTTATATCGTTAAAAATGCCGTATTATTATATTTGGTGTTGAGTTCTGAAAAACAGGTTTTCTGTATATTGCCCGGTTAAAAACGGGTGGAAAACGCAAAATGCAGCGAAATGCTGTTGGATTTTTTATAGGGTTTTTGCGGCGATATGTCGTGGCAAAAAGCCTATATGCCGCCGCAAAAAGCCCAAAAACCGCCGCAAAAAGCCCATTTTTCGTCGCAAAAAGTGCTCGTGTCGTCGCAAAAGAAATTGGTTTAATTTATATTTAATTTATACATGTCGCTGCAAAAGGGGTACTGTCGCCGCAAAAAGTATTTTATTTAATATTTATTATTTTATGCTTGTCGTCGCAAACAGAATGTATGTCGCCGCAAAAGGTGTCCACGTGGCAGAACAAGGTCCCGTTGAGTGACGTCGCAAATAGTCGAAAATGTCGTCGCAAAAAATTTTTCGGTACGGACTTATTGCGGCGACTCTTTTGCGACGACATGTCGCCGCTAAAGATTTATTGCGGCGACATTTTATCTTTTAGCGACGATATATGTCGCCGCAAAAGGCCGTTTTTTTTGTATTGTCCAGCCACCATGGCCGCCGCTGCAAAATCCGACCACCACGGCCAGAGTTAATGGTGGTGGCGCACATGGTTCAACTCGGTTTGATGAGAGGAGTTCAGATCTGGTCTCAGATTCGTCGCTTGATGCTTCAAAAAAAGATCTGGTCGTCGTCGGTGGTGGTGGTGGTGGCCGACAGTGTGCAATCACATGTGATTGTGCTTCAATCACATGTGATTGTGTAGCCGGAGGTGATGGTCGGTGGTGGTGGTTGGTGGTGTGCAATCACATGTGATTGTTGCTTCAATCACATGTGATTGTGGCTTCAATCACATGTGATTGTGGCTTCAATCACATGTGATTGCGGCGGCCGGAGGTGGTGGTCGGCGGCTGTGGTGGTGTCCGGAGGTGATGGTCGATGGTGGTGGTTGGCAGTGTGCAATCACATGTGATTGTGGCTTCAATCACATGTGATTGGGTCGCCGGAGGTGATGGTCGGTGTTGGTGGTTGGCGGTGTGCAATCACATGTGATTGCGGCGGCCGGAGGTGGTGGTCGGCGGCTGTGGTGGTGGACGGAGGTGGTGGTCGGTGGTGGTGGTTGGCGGTAATCGCATGTGATTGTGCTTCAATCACATGTAATTGGGGTGGCCGGAGGTGGTGGTCGGCGGCAGTGGTGGTGTCCCGAGGTGCTATTGGGCTTTTGCCTTTTTTTTAATCATATGGCTGAGATTTGTCCTCAGTACTACACAAAAACTTTGGACTATATTGAACATTTCACTCATTTTGATTATTATAACCACTAAATACCACAAGGCTACAATTACAAACCCTTTGATTATTATAAACTTATGATAATTTTCTTTTCTCGGTCATTACTTACATTAATTATAATAAAGCTATTTTTAACTAATCCCTGATTTAATTAATTATTACTAATTTAAGATGTTGGAAATATCTTAACTTTTTGAATCGAGGTTAATTTTGAAGGTTCATAACTCTTAAATTAAGAGACAATTAAGGATTGTTTCATTTTAATTTGCCTGGAGCCCTGGAGGTTGCAATTAACATGAAAGGCGGCCAACTTAATTATGTAGCTATTTTGTCTCAGCCTCACAGAGTCATGCTTTTTCTGTGATGCTGTCATGGAAACTGAGGTACATCTATTTTGTTTTTGCCTGGTTATCTTAGCTGCAATGGAAGAGTACTTTCGACATTAATTGGTGGAGTATATATTGAGAAACCCTCTTAATTTAGCCACATTAATTGATAATCTTTCGAAGTGCATGGCCATGGGGGTCTCTTGTTGGCCTAAAAAGGAGTATGCTTTGAGGTCTTCCTGGCATCATCCACCTTTTATTGGGATATCATATATGGTAGCTTTGAATGATTAATTTGTACATGCTCAAATCCAATTGATCGAGGCTATTAATATGTAATCTTTTGTAGATTGTTTTGTTTCCATGCATTGGTGTCAACTGGTTTTATATTGCCTTTGGTGTAATTTTCTATCATCTCACTATAGCTAGTCTTTAATATTATCGATGGTTTTTGTTAAAAACGCTCACCATTAACAACGACTAATAGACTATAGCAAATAACCGGTTTCGAGCAACTACAACAGGCAACAATCTGAAACAAACTGCAAACTAAAGCGAAGTCTCATCATGGCTGAAAGTTGTTCTTCAATTAGACACTGCTTGAAAGATTCTAATCGAACCAAGAACTCTCAAATAATAGCCCTTATTAACAAGAACAAGAAGAGAAAAGCTTCGTATTCAAACGTTATCCCCTGCTCGCCTCTTAACCACAATATATATCTCTCTTTTACACATTGCACTCTTCACATTTCATTCAGTTACTTTTCCAGCCACAAAGCTTCAAGCATGGGCACAAAAGCCCTTTGTCTTTTCCCTTTAAATTTCCAGTGCCCTATATAAACCTTCAGATCCCCAAATCACTTTATGATCCCTTAAGAATAGAAACTTCCACACTTTAGGCACAACTTCTATCAGCCTTACATTACTGTCCCTTTAGTTTTCCTTTTGCTTCTCTTTATATCCTTCTTCAAGCTACAAGGCTACACAAACCCACAAACTTTATAAATAATTAATTCCCAAAATATGTTCCATGTAAATATTGATATTTCAACAGTTTTAAAAAAACTACACATACATGTCACCTTTTAATCTCACTCCTTTGACGAGTCTTGTTGCATGCATCATGCATATATAAAAATGTCATTATAGTGTCTTCTTAAAAGATAACATTAAAACTAGTCCTTTTTTGTTTGGGTGAAATTATTTGAATCCCTTGATAGTTAATTTGATCATGAATATGTGATTTATGAGTATATAACATGCATATAAATTGTAATTAATTGATATTAAAAAGAAAGGGCAACACTTTTTTTGTTTTCTTATATATACGAGTACCCACATATATAATTCTACCGATGGGCATCACCCCATGGCCAGCCGGCTCATAATTAACAACTATCCAAGAATTCGCTTTCGGCTTTGACAAATTAAACCTTAAACCTCCCATCGATCAAAACTTGTTTCTTTCTGTTGATTATATATCTTGATTAATTAATCCTATATTTATGATTTTAGTTTTAAAGAGTACGTATTACGTAGTACTAAGTATTACTAATAACTAGCTAGCAACTAGCTTAAATATTATACCTAGCTAGCTAGCTATAAGCTATAGTACGTACGTGTCAATGACGAATCGCAACTTTGGAAAAACTTATTTCTCAGTTCTCAGTACTAGCTAGCTAATGCAAATAATTACCTGGCTAGCTTAATGGGTATCGTCACGAAGTTGAAATAAGATGATCAAAAACTATAGTTTTTTTTAGATCAATTACGATTGATCTAAAACTATATATCTAGTGTATATATATAGGTTAAAGTACATGATCATATATATTATCTTCTACGCTGGAGACCCGGGTTCGAATTGAATATAGATTTTTATGTTTCTTTCTTTTAATTAATTAATCTTGTTCGATCGATCGAGAACATATATTACTGATCGAGATTTGCGAGTTTATATATTGACAATATATATAATTTCTGTTGTTTTACGTACTGGTAAATATTAATTAGGGTAAGAAACATGAATATTGCTGGAGATCGATCATATCTCAAAGAGAATTAGAGGAGCTAGCAGATCGATTAGTTAAATAGGAGGATTATTATTAATCTAGCTAGCTTAATTGGCATTAAATTAAGAAGAAATATAAAATTCCAGCAGGCCGGAGGAGCGCGTGTTGAGAGACCAGGCGCAGTCATCATATATATCCTCCATCATATATATATATATATATATATATATATATATATATATATATATATAGGCAAAAGTTCAAACGAGAACTGTTTTTCGTACGAGAACTGCGAGAACCAATCTGAGCCGTCCAATTCTCCCTCCTTTAATGTCATTGCCCACCAATGAATTACTCACATGCACCCTGCCACACTAAATCCCCTCCGCGCTCTCCATCCATGAACTTCTCATATTCAAGGAACGGCTGAGATTGGTTCTCGCAATTCTCGTACGAAAAACAATTCTCGTTTGAACTTTTGCCTATATATATATATATATATATATATGATCCGTATATGTGTACTGTTGACCTTCATAATTCTGACGTACGATCATCATCATCACATGAGTACGTAGTGTTGGGGTTTTATTTCATCTTTCTAGTCGTATGTATATGATATGATAGTCCATTTCACTTAATTAGACTACATTAGGGTCCAAGTTCGTTAAAGTTTTACATATAGAGTTGTTTATGTTTTTATTTTTTATTTTAGTTTCAATTTAAGTCTTTGTAACAAAATTCTCGCTTAAACTACGGGTGAGTATTAGTATGTATATGTAGTTCAGTTTACTTAGTTAGATTAGGGCACAAGCCCATTAATGTTTTGCGTTGTATTTGTATATATATTATTTCTATGTAATAGAAATAGTTTAAATGTCCGTGTAAACACACGGATAATTAATGAAATATTATTTTATAGTCGTTTATTTATATATATAATTGTTTTGTATTAACGAAAAAACACAATATGAGACTTTCTTGAAAACTAAAAGAATTTTATTAAATGACATAGAAAACTAAATGATGACAAATTAAAAATAATGTAATTAAGATTTAATTATAATATGATTTGTATTATATAATTATATATTTTTTAATCTCATTATATTTAATCTTAATTTACATATTAATTGTCTAACAAATATGTTTAAGTTCTTTTGAAATTAAATTAATTTCTTTTACTAACTATCTTATGTTTTAGTACAATTGAATACTAAACTCAAATTTACTATTAACTCAATTTTAACTATTAAAAGTCGGAATTAGACTTTTAATTTTAATAAAATAGATGGTTAGGATTTAATTTTAATTAAATAAAGGGTCAAGATCTTTTACAATTGATGAATGTTTGTCTTTTGTTTATGTTAGAAGATAGATTGAGGAGTCATGTAATCCAACACTTTCTTGGTTTATTTCCAAATTCTTTAAACAATTAAGTACGTAGTAGATGGTTTATGTAGAAAATTATTGTCGGAAATAAAAACCGATAGACATTTGTAATTTCTCTTTTAGTCTATTTTATATGACTAAAGTCAAACCGTAGATAATATACCAAGACCTTTAAGTATCCATGTTAGCCGACTAATTATTAGTTTAGATGCCCTACATACATAACACGTCCTATTATTTTGTGATTTTTACAGTTCTAGCTTCCATACCAGTTTTTTATGGGTGGTTGTAATTTTGGAACAATTGGTACATGAATCGTGTGTCGGGTCGTATTGGCACATGGATGCAATTTTATATGTAACTATATATAACTATTTTGTATTTTCTCTTGCAACCAAATAGCTTGTTGCTAATAAATTAGAAACAAAATGGAAAGTAGTTGCTTATAGTTAACGTTGATAACTAAAATAGCAGTGATTAGGCATTAATTGTTGATTAAAATAATTTAAAGTTGGCAATGATAATCAAAGCTCGTTGCTATTTTGGCAACTCCTAGCTTCGAGATGTTTAGCTACGAGTACGACTTAACAACTGACGATATAACCATGACGACTTCTCATTGCAAAGTCTTTGCGATTAACAACGAATTTTGTTATTGTCGTCGGTAGACTAGCTATAGTAGCATTAGTGATTAAATCTTTTCATTGCCAAAGTCGTTACCAAATTATAGAAATCACACTTTCATGTGTAATTGTTTAGGTTTGTTGAGAAAAAGGATATGTAAGGTTTTGCCCTTCACACCTCAAATTGTCTTCGATTTCGATTTTTGGTAGAAGAGCGTAGCTTGTTGTCATCTACCTGTTCAGCGGGTTAAAATTAAGTCATGTTGATACATTTTTAAAATTATAGGTTTGTATGCAAACTTCAGGTTTTATATTAGTAATGTTTTAAAAGAAAATGATAATCACATACGGCTTTTACGATTGTAGAAAAGAGTGAAAATACATTATTATTAATTTCAAAAATAGCAACTATATAAAAATTTTGAATGCTAATTAAAAGGTAATGAAGATGACTTTCTTACAAAGATAAAAGATTGATTATTTAATATGAGTTATAATTATTAATTTGAACTTACTTATTTTTTTCACTTTTACCAATAGCTAGCCCTCGCCTCCTTTTAGAAAGATTAATTTATATATATTGGATAAAAATCCCCATTAAGAATTGTGGTTTTAATGAAAACAAAATATGACCAAAAAACCAAATGATTATGCCGAGACCAGCTTTGTTCTAAACATTAAATAACTTTGCACATAACTTCTCAAGTAAGATGGATGCATGTCTCTCTCTCTCTTTTGAAACCCTCTTTTCAATAAATACACACACTCACCGTTCAATTCTATCCCTTTATAAAAGTCTCCTGTATATCTATCATTTGCTAGCTAGGGCATCTCAGTTCTAGAGAGAGAGAGAGAGAGAGAGAGAGAGAGAGAGAGTTAATGGAGCTTGCTTTGAGCTTAGGAGGAGATATACCTGCCGATCAAAGCAGTAGATCAGAACATGAAGAGAAGATGATGAAGAAGGATTTAAGGTTTTGCATGGGCTTAGGAAACAGCAGCCAGAATCAAGATCATATATATTAACAAGCACAACAGCTTTGAACAGAAAAACGATGATGAGTACGATGAAAAATTAAATCGTTCTTCTTCCTCATCGGATCCACCGCTGATGTTACAGCTTGATATCCTCCCTTTTTCGCCATCTCACCACCAATCTCCAACACCACAACCACCACCTTCTAACAGACCTTTCCCATGGCTATCTCACATTTGTAAATCCAAAACTCTCCGATCCTCTTTATTTTTGTGTTATCCTGTTTTGTTTTTAATATTATCTGTTTTTTTTCTCACTAGCTAAAAGAGCTATATACTTTTAATTTCTTGTTTGGGTAATTAAGCACAACCATATATTAGATCATGAAAAGTAATTAAACTTTCCATTATTTCTCCTCAAGGTTAGGCAATCACAAATTTATCACTTGGTTTTTGTTAATTCTCAATCATTTCTTTAAGAGCAAAAGAAACACACTTTTAAAATCATATCACTTGTTTTTTTGTAATATAACTTCAAATGTGTTGTATCTTTGTATAAAATCATATCACTTGTTTTTTGTAACATAACTTCAAATGTGTTGTATCTTTGTTTCATAAATGAATCAGTTTTATAACTTATATATAAGTGGAATAATCATATATATATATATATATATATATATATATATATATCTTATATATATATAGGTTATTACTCCCAAAATTACAAATTAATGTAACTCTTTCATTGTAAATATATCAATTTTTATTCTGTAGAAATACTAGCTTTTACAACTTATTACTTATTTATAATTAGTATTAGTATTTAATAAGTAAATTAATATATTTGTGGTTTAATTACTACACTTCACTTTCTTTGATTTCCTATAAGTTTTTATAAATATACCAATTAACTTGAATTAAACAGTAGCTGCAGGAGAACCAAGTTCCAGAATTAATAAACTGGGAAAAGGGCTGGATGTGAAGCCACTAACAGCATTAATTTATGATCCAGAAAATGGTGGTGAGGAACCTGCAAGGGCGACCATTAATCAGTCATCACCAAATTACGACAGTAATAGTGATACGTCATCGTTTAGGATGGATTTCTCTTCCATTTTCAGAAGCAGCAGTACAAGATTACCATTATTAACAAGGAAAAGTAGGGATTTGGAAGAATTAGTAACAACGGAGAATGTGGCATTATATTCAATGGAAGTACTTTCAGAGTTAAGAGATCAAAGAGTAATTTCTTCAAAAAGAAGATCAGGGTATGGTGGAACTATAAGTGATGATGAAGATGAAAATGGGTTGAGCAGAAAGAAGCTACGACTTACAAAAGAACAATCGGCTTTTCTTGAAGATAGCTTCAAACAACACAATACCCTCAATCCTGTACGTAAGCTCTACCTATCTTAAGATTATCGTATCTAATACCACATGATCTTAATTACTTACTTTGATTATCCACACATGAAATTAGCTAGGCCGGGTTCTTGATCTTTGATACTTGATCTGACATAATTTTTTAAGAAATATTTTAAACGCATGTCTGCATTAATCTGCACAAATTTAAAAAAAAAATCTATTTAGCAGATGAAATTATGGAAAGACAAAATTATGTTATCTTCAAAGCATTGTTAGATCACCTCAAGTCTATCTCATTAATTAACGATGATTTATTCGGACGTAATGTACGGTTGTCAATGTACAAATGACCACAATACCCCTAGAGTTACTTACAAACAGTTTTCACAATTCTTGTGCGAATGTTTAAAGTTTTCCCCTTCATTCTCTTCGATCAATGTATTAATTGATATTTATGCTTTTTTTTAACGTGCAATTAATTATATTGGCAGAAACAAAAGCTAGTTTTAGCAAACCAGTTGAATCTGCGTCCAAGGCAAGTTGAGGTGTGGTTTCAAAACAGAAGGGCCAGGTAAGAATAATTCAACTATATATAGCTAGCTTATTATATATACGTACCTACATATCTTAATATATGGCTGTGGCTCTAAGTTTATAAAATACATTGTCGATTGAATTATACTTAGTATAGCATTTCATCCTTTAAATGTGATTTTATGACGATTGTTAGATCATTAATTGTGTTCATTCAGTTTTAGTAAAGTCTATTGAAGTTTAGTATGCATATGACATTAGTAATAGTTCACGATACATTATGTAAATACTCTTGACGTATAAATAGTTTTTAATTAATTCTAGCGAATTAATCCCAACAATTCATTGTTCATAAAAATATTGTTCCCGACTCGTAGCTCTCTATCGACGCAAACATACCGATATGAGCTCATTATTGTCTTGCGTTAGCTCCAATATGGATTGATTGATACGAGATACAACTAGACCTGTTAAAAAACTAACATGACGTAACTTTGATGAGTTTGTTTATTTGGGTAGAAATTAATTAAGAATTAATAGGAAGATGATTTGTGCACAACAAAAATTAATCATACACTACAGAAGTACTACGTATTGTGTTTGTACAGTAATGTTTTCAAACATGTAGATGGAAAGAATAGTTTATAAGTTATTGTCTTTGTGAGGGTAAAAATGTCATGATTGTTGTACATATATAGCTAATTCTTGTTGTGCACAAATTACGTCTAAGAGATTATAAGAGACTTGATTAATTACCAAATGCATGCTAGGTGATAATTGAAGTACGTAGTTAATTAATTAACCTACTGCATATGATTGTGGTGGGATATATATATGCAGGACAAAGCTGAAGCAGACAGAAGTGGACTGTGAGTATCTAAAGACATGTTGTGAAACATTGACAGAGGAAAACAAAAGACTACACAAAGAACTGCAAGAATTAAGAGCCTTAAAGACGACTTATAATTCCCACCCTTTTTACATGCAACCCCCACCCACTACCCTCACTATGTGTCCTTCTTGTGAGCGAGTCGTCAACACCACTCCACCCACCACCACCACCACCACACTCACCCAAACCGCTAATGGCTTCCCGTAACATGAGACACTAGCAACAACGCACAACAAAATCGGATGCGTGATCTTGTGTTCAATACATTCATGCCTTTTGCAAGGTATTCTGGCTGGTCGGCTCATAGCTAAGTGGGACACTGGATAGCTTAAAGAACAAGCTAGGGAAAAAACAAAGCAAATTAAACCTAGATTTGCATAATCGATCGTACGTGGCATATGGATATTGATCGCTGCCTATTTTTGCCCTTCTCTTAAATGATTGCTCTCTTTCTTTATTTGGTCTGTCTAGTTTTGTGGCCTCTTTTACTTTTGAAACACATAGGTGGACTGAATATGGTTTGACAAAGAAATTGATATTGAATTCAAGAACAAAAGACGTACGGCGTCATCTTTCTTCGATCTGCTTAAAGTTAACTACGTTGTTGTCATTAAAAAGGTTGTAGGAGAACAAATACTCTTGTCACGGAGTACACGAAATACGCTGCAGGTAGGGTAGTGTTAAAAAATACAAGTCGGTAAAAACAATTTACTTTCACAACTTTTCTAGATTCAATGGTATTATCTTGCTAAAGCACCTTGCTAAAAATCAAGAAAACTGACAAAATTACCTTCATTTTTAATTCGCACTATGCAACTAGTAAATAAATCATATTTTGTAGCTCTTGTGTGTTCAAAATTTCAAATGAGAATAGTTTTTTGTATGATAACCACGATGTAAATCAAATACTCCCTCAAAATAGAACGTGAAGTTTACTTTCATCCCGCTAAAGTAGGTTTTCGATCCAGATCGAGTGTATCGTGCACAAATCATATTGTCGGCAAATGTTTCTTATTTGTAGTTGTACATAAGCAAATCATGGGACACTTCCTAATTCTACCCATCACGGATATTCATTCTATATTCAATTATTCCAGTAAATTAAATAAGAATTTCGTTTGTAGCATTTACAAAAAATCATGGTTAGTCGGGAGGATCTAAAAGCTTGAGTAAATCTCAACGCATATTGTTTCACTCATTTGTATTTAGTGATATGTGTGCAAGCTCGGAACAACTGTACTTAGATTTATTATACCTGCATTGATACCATTATCTACTTGCATTTTTAAAGTAGACACTGATGATGGTCGAGGTAGCGAAGGACGGCGGTGGCGGCGGCGGCAGAGGAAGTGAAGGGCGACATCGGCGGAGGCGGTGAAGGGTGACGTCGGCGGCGGCGAAGGACGGTGGCGGCGGAGGCAGTGAAGGACGGCGGAGGAGACGGTGAAGAACGGCGGCAGAGGGGGTGAAGGGCGACGGCGGTGGAGGCGGTGAAGGACAACGGCAGCAGAGGAGGAGGCGGTGAAGGACGAAGGCGGCGGAAGCGAAGGTGGTGAAGGGCAGCGGAGGCGGAGGTGGTGAAGGGTGACGGAGGCGGAGGCAGAGGCGGAAGCGGTGAAGTGTTGGTTAGATAGGTCCTGATTTGAAAATCCCAGCCACATATGAGAGATTTAGAAATATCACCTCTTCCCCAAGGATTTTAAAATCCCACACGTATAGAATTTGAAATCTTAATCCCTTCCTTTTAATTTTCAACGAAACATAAGATTTCAAAAGATTTAGAAAAACAAATCTTGTGAAATCACTCAAAATCCCACTAACAAAACATAACCTAATTTTTTCACAATTATGGTTGACCCACAGGTAGTTTGTCAAGGATAGGACAAACTTTCACAGCTTACTTTATTTAATAATTAGGTTACTCGGTCATTCACACAAGACTGAGAAAGCAAGCAGGTCCATATATAAAGTAGATCAGCACTACAACACAGTACCCCCTTTTGTATTGGACGAATCTGTGGCAAATTCTTAGGAAAATGATGTTTCTCTCGAATTTCTAACGAAATCGACCGTCGCTTAAATCTTCATAGGAAAACCATTTTCCTCGGATTTCCTAGGATTTTTTCCACCGGATCCGTAGAAAATGCGTTAAAAATCCGCTTTGTAACTCAAAACCGCTAGAAATTCATTGAAAATTTCCCACAGAATTTGATCCATGGAAAATCCGTTTCTGGTTACAGATTTTTTTGTAATACAACTCATTTAATTAGCTAAATTATTTTAAATAACAAACCCTAGCTATAAACCTAGAAAATGTTGAATGAACAAAAGTATATGGGTCTGAATTGATCGTCAACAAGTTTTAACAAATTAATTAAATTAACTATTTAATAATTAAACAAGTTTTATTATTTGATAAACTAAATTAATATCAAGTTTAATAAATAATCAATTAAATACATATATTCGACAACTTGAGGCTTGATCTAGGAACAAGATTAAATATGTAATTAATCAACTAAATATTCAATAAGGTCCAACAAAGTAGTTTTGTAAGTTATAAGGGCTCGCAGTTAGAAAGTAATCAAAAACACACTTAATAATTAAATTGGACTTGGGCTTTGAGCAATCCACTATTGGGGAAGGAACAAATATTTTTAAGAGTTAATTACATATTTGGTTCCTGAACTATATCACTTATTATACCTTCAGTTTCTAAACTATGTTTATTATATTGAGAGTCCATGAACTAAGTAATTTGTCACACTGATAGTACTCATCACTTAAAAAGACGGTACTAGCCTTTCATTTATATTTATTTTATTTTTTAAGTTTTATTTATTTACTTTAAATTTATTATATTATTATTTTAAGTTTTATTTATTTAAATATTAGCAAAGTGTATTAAAAATAACAAATTAATTGTGTTTACCACCCCCACCGCCGTTTACCACCCAACCATCGTCGTTTGCCACCCAACCACCACCGTCTACCAACAACCACCGTCATGAACCAACAAGAACACATGAGATCTTAAATCAGAAGCACAAAATATCTCAAGCGGAAACACCACCGGAAACCCCCAAATCGGAAACACCACCAGAAACCATCCCACCACCACCGGAAACCCCTAAATCAGAAATCCATAATTATCATTCTCAACAAAAGCTTTGTTTAAAGAGTGTGTACAAAGCAAAAACTATAGAAACCAAAGTCAGCAATTAAATCTAAAAAACACCATTAATGAAAACAAAGATTGCTTATTAAAAAAAATAACATGATGAAGAACTCAAACTCAGATCTGAATCTGGTATACACTAAATGGTTTGGTCCAAACTTCAAATTGGAACCTTAGATCTAAACCGATTAGTTCAAATCGAAGAACATGTTTTCACAAATCAATCGGTTCGTATACAACGGATCTGGAACATGGGAATCAATCGAAGATGAAGGAAACCCTTGAAGGTGGGCTGTAGGTGACGGTGGTGGCGGAAAAGGGGACACGGATCAAACGCTCACATACCTCAACATACGAAATCTGAAAATCGCGACCGGAAACCTTAATCGAAACCAGATCTGAAAACCTTAATCGCCATCGGAAACCTTCCCCCGCCATCGGAATACCTCCGACCACTAGCGGCAAACCAAAACCGATCCTAATCCATGGCTACACAAATCTGTAATCTTGAAGAATCCCAAGCAATGATTAACAAGAAACGAGAAACAAGAACAAACCATAATCGCGTAAGAGAGTAGAGGAGTTTGTGAGATTGGGGTCTCCGGTGAGGATGGAGGCGGCGGCACTGTAGGGCTGTTCATGGACGGTTAACCGATAACGGTTAACCGGTAACCGGTTAACCGATAAATTCAGTTTGTTGATATGATGAACCTAAACCGAAACCGAAAATGTCGGTTAACCGGTAATCGGTTATCGGTTTTAACGGTTCGGTTATGCGGTTAACCAATTAACCTGTTTTTAATAACATGCAATCTAATAATACATGATATATAAACTATTTTTGCAACATAACATTTACATTTACATTTCATATGCTGCAATATGTACAAAAATTATATGATTTCAACCACTTACACCTACCATTCTACCAAGCAACTATGCAACTGGCAACATACAAAATATGAACTGAACAATGTACATGGTTTTCTACTTTTTCATACTACATATATGCATCAAACCACCCCAAAAAGTATAGACAAAATGTAGCACCCAAATACAATATATATCAAAAACCGTAACCAAACCGATATATATATATGTATATATATATACACACACATATAAATTCGGTTTTTCGGTTAACCTTCCATCACTAATATCAAGAACCGTAACCAAACCGAAAACCGAAAAAATTCCCGGTTCGGTTAACCAAACCGAAGTTTTTAAAAATATCGGTTTGGTTAACCTGAAATTCGGTTCGGTTCGCCAGTTTTTTGGTTAGGTTTATCGGTTTCGGATATTTTGAACACCCCTAGGCGGCAGTGGCGGGAAGTCGCCGGTCAGAGAGAGGAGAGTTGTGGAGCACTGGAGCCGGTGGTCTGTAGAATAAGTGTATATATATAATTAACTCTATACAATATGATTTAATTAGTTTACACATAAAATACAATTTTAATAGTTTAAATAACTTTTGAATTACTTAAATTAAGAAAAAAATAAAAAAAACAAAATAAGGGTATAGTAGTAATTTTAAGTAAAGAAGTAAGGGTATTTTAGACATCTTAGTTGGATAAGAGACTATCAGTGTGACAAAATGTTTAGTTTAGAAACTCTCAGTGTAATAAACATAATTTAGGGACCATAAGTGTAATAATTGATATAGTTTAGGAACCAAATATGTAATTAACTCTTTTTTTAAACAACAAGCTACATCATTTATAATCTTCCAAGCCCCGTCATGAGAATACTTAGGACCATAAGTTGTAGGATACTCTACACCTTATTAATTAACGCAAGATATGTGTTTTCCAATTATTCTTCACAAAGTGGACATTAAAATGATGGGATATCAATACTCTATGATCAAGTAGAACTCGAACCAGAATTCGCTCTTTTAAAGCCCGACACATTAACACGCAAACTTAATCTGATGGAACTAGTCTCGGCAATCTTATCTCATCACCATACACTAGAGGTCCTTTGGTTAACTCCCTGTTAGTTTTAACCGTTAACTCCAGCATATAAAATGGTTGGTTTATTCTATTTCTTCCGAAGTCCAAAGCTAAATAACACACAATCAAGTCTTCGAATCTATTTAATACACAAATACAAAAAAAATTCAAAATATTTAAATATTTGAATCAAGTAGATAAATACTATCGTTTTAACCCTATAAATAAGACAAAACTTTGTATGTGTTTGGAATGGTTTTTTTCTTTACTTTATACTTCAAAATTATATGAACACTTTTAATCTTCGCACTCATGTTTTTCACATTAATAAAGGTATACTTTTATAGTTTATACCCATTTAAGTGTTTATATTATTATTTTCTATCTCATGCGTATTGATTTCACACACTTGTATCCATTTATATATTTTTATAACACTTAATGATGTGAATAAAATAAAATCAGATAATAAAAAATAAAACGCGTTTAGCCCATCCATGAGGGAATATGCATGCATATTTAAACTATTTGTTATAGTGATATTATATTATATTATATTTATTTATAAGACCCACTCTCCCAAGTCCCACCCTTGACTTATGTACGCCTTTTAACGGCAAATGTTGAACCGACAAAGAAAAAACGGTTCAACTTCAATTTGCCCAATGGCATCTCCCTTTTCATAGACGCGTACTAGATTAGGAATTTCTTAATATATTTATAATTGTTTATTTGAAGAAAATATATATATAATTTAAAAAATTTATCAATACTTGTTTTCGTAATATGATTATGTAAACTAATTAACATATCGATCAAAAACTTTTATTTATAGAATAATTAAAAACATAAAAAAAACTAAAAGTATGATGTTTTATTAAGAAAAATTGACAAATGGCATCCAAATAATTTATTAATTAAAATAGAAAGACTTAAATAATAAATCACTTTCTACTTTACATAAACAATTGGAATTAGAATTCTTTTGTATCCCCTTGATTGATATATATACATAAACCACCACCAATACACCGCATACTTTGAGTGTTGCTCGCTTAATGACTTAAAAAATCAAAACTAAGAACACATCATCATAAAAAAAATATTTTTCTTGGATCATCTGCTTATTTGTTTTATACATTCCCCAATAGGGAACAAAAATTACCATATAATTCACATTTCTTTAGACCCGACCCGCCAAACCGTGTTTATCTTCTTTCTTTTTTACCTAATTCTTTTTCTGTTGATTTTGGTATTGTTTTGACAAAAGTTCAGCATACAGGATCTCATTCCAAGAATCTGGTACACCAGGAAGACACCAATGGCTGCAATCTTGAAAGTGTAATGGTGATTTTCTTTCTTCCTCTGTGTAATGCTGTTTTCTGTAGATTGAAGGGTGACCGTCTTTTCGAAAATCCGTCAATCTCGTGATGTTTAAATACGTGACTCGGGTTTTCATCCCTCTTAAAACCTTCTCTAATACCTTCATCTTGTCGGGATATGGTGCTAAGTAGGTCGTGTTCTTTATAGGCTCGACTTCATTGTCACATTGCCCTCCAGAATTCCATCGCCCTCCGCTGCCATAAATTTAAAAAAAAAAACAAACTTCAGATCTGTAACCAATTTCACACATTACTTGATATAAGTTACTGTATTTTATTGTTGTTTTAGAATACAAGTTGATAGTTTTCACTTGATTTAAATGAGAGGAGTCAATGTCAGATCATGAAAGGAGTCAAATGGGCCAAACTGATTCAGCAGGTCAAAAGATGCCTAATGTATTCTTAAATTGTTACATCATCCTAAATCTTTTTATATAAAAGTGATTATATGTTTACTGTTGAAATACATCAATTATTCACAAAAATAAAAAATGAAACAATACGGTGTTGATGGGTCAGTCCAACCTGACCCGACCCGCCCACTAAGCCACCTCTAATCTACTCTGATTTACCTGAAATGAGAAGCAGAATAGCCACGGAAAAAGACCAAAGTTTTGCTAGGATTAATATTGGCATCAACCCATCTTCCCCATGTTGTCATGGCTTTACGAAATGCTTCCAAAACGTTAAGCTCACCGTAGACATGGCTACCTTCTTGATAATAATCTTTCCTGCAAAGTTTTAGCTGCTTTGTAAGAAACAGGATAATTTTACAAAAGAAAAACAGTTTATCTTTTAAATAGTTAGATTGAAGTTAGTATTTGTTACCCTTTGGCAGTTTTCTCATGAGTCCACCAATGGCCGGTGTTGAAGACGACAATGTCAGCACTTTTGTATTGATCGGCTGAAGTACCAACCAAATCAAGCCGAAGTGTCTCCTTCTTTGTTCCATCTTTTTCTCTAGTTTCAGATTCTCGAACTATGAATGGAGCTACAAAGAACTCAACTGTACAATCATAATCCTAAGAGTTCAAAAACAATGGAAATTAAGCAAAATTTAGAGCAAATATTCATGTAGATAAACATGTTTACAATCATAATTCAAAACATTGCCAAGAAATTGAAGTACATTTACCTTGAATACAAACGAATAAGAAGGTTCTGATCTAAAATGGTGTCTGCCTGAGGCTTCATAAACTCTTGATTGATCTTTAACAGAGCTTCGTAGGATACAAATCAATGATTCCCACATATTTCTATTTAAAGAATCGCCAACAAAAACTAATCGTTTTCCCTTCAACAATTGCAACATATGGCTTCCATCCAACCTACATATATAATTTTTATTAAACATTATTAATTCACTACGATAGCAACAGCAAAATGAAAATTGACAGCAATATTATGAAGTTGGAAGGATGAACACAAGCAATAGCACAGATGAATTAATACAGAAGAAATCCTAATAAAATAAAAACTCTGCGTTGAGTGAAAGGGAAGCAAAATGGATCAATTAATGAGCGTATAAATTAAGAACCCCTGAGACTAGAATTGGTAAAATCTGAAAAGAGGGGTTTTTAGCCCCACATACCTTGGTAAAGTGCAAGCTTTAGGCTTCCATTTAAGCATCTGAAATCCTTTATCAGGCCTACCATTGGCGAAGCAATTAAATTGCTCATCAATCAATGAACATGAACCAGGTTTATACAGTGGATATGATTCATCTCTCACCCATTCCCCATCAAACAGGTTACAATTCGACAAATTCTTCACTAAACCATCAATCCCTTGATCATTCCCTCCTTTATTCACTGAAGAAGAAGCTAAATTACCGTTTTGGGGCGCCGATTTTGCTGTGTCTGAACTAGATTTCTGTCCGTTTTTGGTAGCATTTGTGGCGGTTACCGAAGACTGTTTTGGCGTGGTTTTTGTTGTCTGATTTGAAACTGATTGAGACGGAGAAGTGCTAATCGTTGTCTGATTCGGCTTCAGAGCATTAAGTTTATCAGAAACAACTTCACTTCGATTTTGATTTTGCTGAATCCGTGGATGATTATTCACTGTCGGTGCTCGAGTATTTGCACTTGGAGATCCAGAAACAGTAGTATTTAAAACCGTGGAATTCTGAGTCGATTGTGAAGAATTGGAAGGGAAAAGGTAAGAATAAATGGAAGAAAACTGAGATCTAAGAGAAGCACCGGAATCAGACGAAGAACTAACTGTACCATTAGCATCCACACTTGTACTCCTACTAGGCATCTTAAAACTTGAAGCAGTGAAGAAATTAGAGAACCATGGAGATGAAGGATTTTGTGAAGGATTAAAAGCCAAGAAAACAGTAAAGGCAACAAAAACAGCGATAAATACATAAGCAAAAGCCCTAGTTCTTTTGGTTCTAAAGGTAAATAGCTTGGTGAAGTTGAAATCCGATACTACAGTTCGTCCATTATTAACAGGCATATACTTAGCTGATTCCGCCATGAAAGTAGAACAGAGATTCGTCAAATTTTCAGTGAGAGAGAGAGAGAAAGAAGATGAGAATGGAGGAGTCCCGTGAGGAGTCAGTAGAAGGAAAGAAAGAAAGAGATGATGATTGATTGTGGGAAAGGAAAGGAAGGGAAAGGAGGGTGAGTGTGGATACTGGATACCGTTATTGCTGGAGTTTAATTTTTACAAACCATTACTCCTATTTATTTAATATTTATGGAGATTAATTTAACTACTACGATATCAATTCTTTATTATCATTTTTAACAGAATATTATTAATCTAACAAAAATAAAAATAAAATATATTTTTAGCATTTTACTTCTTTTACAAGCTAAAAATCCGTATTCATTTAAAAAATTACACAAAGGTAGGAGATATCACAAAGTTTTCTTACAATTTAAGTAATTTTTTTTTATTTTGCATTTAGTATGAACATAAATCAAAATGCAAAATTTGCATTTAAAAAAAAAGAGTTTTGAAATATATCAAGTCCGGTCTTGTTTGAAAGAGGACGAAAAACTGAATCTAACGGTATATTTTTTTGAATAAAATTGTTAAAAACGAACGAGTTATAATCATTTAAAGTAAGTGAGGTTTTTTGTTTAAGTTTGTTGGGGGTTGCTTTGGGGGGGCTGGGAGACGCTAAATTATTTTTTTTTTTTTAATTTCTTTTTTTGCCACTAAACTATGTGTAACGTGTCATTAATAGAGAAGGTTTATAGGTTCTATGTTAAAGGAGGGAGGGTTCAAACGAGAACTGATTTTCGTACGAGAACTGCGAGAACTAATCTCAGTCGTTCCTTGGATATGGGAAGTTCATGGATGGAGAGCGTGGAGGGGATCAAGTGTGGCAGGGCGCATGTGAGAAATTCATGGGTGGGCAATGACATTAAAGGAGGGGGAATTGGACGGCTCAGATTAGTTCTCGCAGTTCTCGTACGAAAAACAATTCTCGTTTGAACTTTTACCTATATATATATATATGGGTTCCATCGAGAACCAAAAAAAATGCGAGAACTGCGAGAACCGATCACCATTTTTTTAAAACTAAAATATCTACCAAACGCCAAGATATTAAATTAAGAAAATTATACCAAATTAACGACAAAAATATGTTCTTTAATATGACATCCATATTGCTATATTTTTTTCAACAAAAAAAATTCGTTACATATATGTAACATACCTTATAGTACTGATTACATATATGTTAGTACTGATTACATATATGTAACATACTTTATAGTGCTAGAAAAAAAACCCGGCAAAAACGAATTTTTTTGTTGAAAAAAATATAACAATATGGATGTCATATGAAAGAGCATATTTGGTATAATTTTCATAATTTAATATCTTAGCGTTTGATAGATATTTTACGGTTTATATCGGTTCTCGCAATTCTCGCATTTTTTTTTATTCTCAATGGAACTTCCCTCTCTCTCTCTCTCTCTCTCTCTCTCTATATATATATATATATATATATATATATATATATATATATATATATATATATATAATATAATTGAATTTATGATGTTTGTCGACTGTTTTTGGGAAATCGATTTTTCACATTCGTCTTGGGTCATGGTTTCCAGTTGTCATCCGTACCTACAATAAGTACAATGAGGCTTGGTGTGAGATAAATTTACAGTAATGCCACTGGCCCAAAAATTCTCGCAATCACGCGCCTATATGGCTATATTCGAGGGTGTCAATTTTGTAATAAAAATTATAAAACTGAAATTCTATTAATTTTTTTATTATTTATTTTTACACTTGTATTTATAAGCTAATGGGTTTAGCCTATTTGGTAAGACGTCCCCCTCCTCACAAAAGGTTGAGAGATCAAATCCTGCTGCATGCAGTGTGTTGAGGGTTTTCCCTTAAGAGTTTTCTCCATGGAGTGAATGTGTGGTGTTCGAACCTTGGTTAAACCCAAATAACGATGGATGGTTGAAAACCTGTCACCAAACAATTAACCAACATTGGAGAGGCGGGGAAGTATTCCCATTTGCCGGTAAAAAAAACTTGTATTTATCATATTAGTAAAATGATAACATAAAAAATATATCACCTTTATAAAAATTACTATATTATAGAAAATTCCTACTTATATTTTTCTAAATCATCTTTCTATTTACTAAATTTATTTATAACATGAAACATATAGATTCATTAAACTATTTTTAAATCTAATTCGTTATTCACCACATGAGTTAAACCCAAAACAATTGAGGACATATTTCCAAACTTGATACGGATAAATGATAATATTTAGAACTTACATATTATTTTGCTAATATTTTTTTAAATTTCATACTTATGATAGTCTAGTGAGTAAAAAAAATTTAGTAAAAATAATATAAAACCCCACCGTCCTATATTACATAACGAGTTTAGAATATTCACGTGTTACTGCGTATATAGATGTTAAATTTTTTAGAAAAAAAGAATATAGCAGGTGTAACACCCTAAAATAGGGCCTAGTAGTGTGGGATTGTACCTTATGTTTTAGTAGTTGTACCTTGACTTTAAATAAGTGTTTTAGTGGTTATTTTATGTTTTAGTTAGTTAAAATGGGTATATGAGGTGTTATATGAAATTTGAGATTAATATGTAAAAGTTATAAAGTGTTATACGGTTTTGCGTAATGATTCCGTAAATATCTCCATTAGTTGAAACGGATAAACCTAAGTCGAGTAATAAGTTGAATAGGAGAACAAAATACCCGTGAGGGGTATTTGACCAACCAAGGTCGGTCTTTGTGTCTCCTTTATCCCCTGGGAATAAACAAAACACATACATACTCTCTACACACGTATATGCTAGAACACACACACACATACTTGGAGTTTTGATCATTTCAGAAGGAAATCAAGAAGGGGAATTGCTTGTAAGCTGATTTCAGTAGAGATTCAGGTTCTAGTAGCTGGTGGTTGTCTTCTTTTTGTAAGTTTTCATCCCCTAACCTAGTTCTTGAGTTTTAATGGTGAAAGGATCCATTTTGATGGATTCAAATGAGTTTTGAAGTTAGGTTTATGTCAAATACATGTTGGTAGACTTATATCTATGTTAGAGATCGAGTATAAACACTTGAATATGGATTCAAGTCGATTTTGATGTCAAAAATGCGTAAAACGGCGGCTGTGCTCGAACAGAGCAAGAACCTGCTGTAAAAAAGGTCCTTGCGGCCGCAAGGGGTATTTTTGAGAAAAGTCCTTGCAGCCGCAAGGGGTATTTTTGAGAAAAGTCCTTGCAGCCGCAACAAAAATCCCTTGCAGCCGCAACAAAAATCCCTTGCAGCCGCAAGGGGTATTTTTGAGAAAAGTCCTTGCAGCGCAAGGGGTATTTTTGAGAAAAGTCCTTGCAGCCACAAGGAAATCCCTTGCAGCCGCAAGGGGTATTTTTGATAAAAGCCCTTGCTGCCACAAGGAAATCCCTTGCTGCCGCAAGGGGGTGTTTTTCAGGAAAGTTGTCAGTTTTGTTGTTAATTGTGTGTTGGGGCGTGGGATGTTTCGTGCGGCTATAAACTAAGGTGTTTGCTGGCGCAAGGCGTGTACCTTGTAGTTTACCGTCTACGGACGATGAAAATTGCTATTTGGGCATAAGCACATAGCTTATGGTCAAAAGTACTAGAAGTACGACCCTTGCGGTCGTAAGGAAGACCCTTGCGGTCGTAAGGGGGGAGTTTAGGATGACATTTGCGACCGCATGGCTATGCCTTGCGATCGCAAGCAGTATTGATTTGTTGACAGCTTTGTAGTCTTCTGTGTTAAGCTGCGTTAGTTGTTGTTAATTGGTGATTAAGCCTGAACCTATTATGTTAGGTGTTCAAGAGGAACCGGAAACCGTTGATCGTTGTATCAGCTTTCTGTGAGCTTAAGGTGAGTACCGGTTTCCCATAAAAATCAGTAAGTATGACTAACTGTAGTTACTGCTATGTGTTGTTTGTGTTGTTTTATATGTCTAAGACATGATATGCTAGAGGCGATATTATATGAACTGGCGTGCCGTGAGGTAAGTTGCGTGTGAATTGTTAGATGTGAATCGATGTGATGTAATATGTGTTGTTTATGAAATGCTAGCATGTTATTGAAAATGATAGAGATTATCTGGAAAATGTGGTTACGGGTTAATGTGGTTATTAGTCAAACGTGTTTGTGTGTGAATTGCGGTAAGTGTGGAAATTGCGGTAAGTGTGGAAATTGTGGTAAGTGTGGAAATTGCGGTAAGTGTGGAAATTGTGGTAAGTGTGGGAATTGTGGTAAGTTAAGGACAGAGGTTCTTGACATGAGTTCTGAGGGTCTTGGCCTATGGCTAGGATTCACGTGGCTCTGTAACGTGTCGGGTGGACTGCTATTCGCTCCCCTACCCGTACGGTTGGTTGTGGCTGATTCCCCAGGTTGGGTTTTTGAGCTGGGCTGGCTCCCCCGCGAGATATGACCCTGCTGACTCGTCGGCACACCGCAATGTGGTAGACTAGCTTGTGTGCCGTACCTGAATTATGCATCCATGCTTATTGATATTTATGTGAAATCTGTACTCACTAGCTAGTGTAGCTAACCGGTGTATGAATTTCCCTTTTTGCAGATTAGTGATTGTGGGCCTGGTGAGCTGGGTACACTTGTGGCTATTTCTGTACATATATTTTGGGAACGCTTGTAGTTAATTTTCGTGTTTCGGTGGTCGGTGTCTAGTTGGTAACACTGGCAGTCGTGGGACTTGATGTATTTTGATATGTTTCTCATCAAGTCCGGTATCAATATTAATATTTTGTAATCAGTGGTTTGTTTCCACTGCGATCTTTTGATAATTATACTTAAAAAGTTTAAATTGGCGCTAATTTTAAGCTCGTGAAACCCGGTGTTACAATTAGGTATCAGAGCCTAAGTTTGAGGGAATTGGATACTCGGAATAGTATTCAATCTCAAACTTGGGCCCGACCATCGTTAAGTGTTCCCGTTGGGATAATTGGGGTGAGTGTGAGCGTTATGTGGCTGTGGTATGTGATAAACTAGCTGGTAGTGTTAGTAGTTGACATGTAAGTGGTGTGTTAAATGTTGCTTTTGTGTTTATTGTAAGTTAAGTTAGAATGTCGAACCGAAGGGCTACGACTAAAGAAGCTCTGAAGCAAAAGGAGGATGAGGCTTTGCGTGTTCCTCATGAAGTAGAGGATGAGTCTTCTCAAAATAGTGTGGAGGGTCCGAGGCGTATTCCGGATCAGGAAGCATACATCGGACGTATTGAGGAAGAGCTTCGGGTGACCAAAGAAGAGCTTCGGGTAACTAAGGAAGAGCTTCGGGTAATCAAGGAGTTATTGTTTGACACAATTAGAAAGGAAAAGCAAGAGCGTTGTTCGTACAAAATGTTTCTGACTTGTGGACTGAAGATTTACAAGGGTAGTGATGATCCCTCAGCTACTATACGTTGGTTGCGAGAAATGGATCAAGTCTTTAAATCCTGTGACTGTGAACCTGAGTACCGTGTCAAGTACGCGGTACGGATGCTAAAAGGCAAAGCGTTAGACTGGTGGGATACGGTGGAAGATACACTCAGCGAGGAAGTAATTGCTGCTATGACTTGGGAACAATTCTGCGAGAAAGTGAAGACAAAGTATTGCATCGATTATGATCTAGAAAAGATGGAGAGCGAATTCAACAGTCTCTGCAAGGGAGATAAACCGGTTGAAGACCTTATCCATGCTTTCACAGATAAGGTAAGGTTTATTCCACACCTGTTGACTGATGAGAAAGCCAAGATGAGGAAATTCGTGAACATGCTACCACTAGATTACCGTGCTCATGTAAGAGTTGCTACCACTATGGACCGGGCTTTCGAGATAGCCCGACAAATTGATGGGGATCGTCTCCAGTGCAAGGGGGATCAAGTAGAGGATAGACAAAAGAGGAAATCTCAGTCGGTCACCGAGGGTGAAAAGTCAGATTCTTTAAAGAAACCAAGGTTTGACGGTTCTTGGTGTTCGTCGTGCCGTGCCTATCACGTTGGTGAATGTACTAAAGCTACTACAAGATGTTTGAAGTGTGGAACAATAGGGCATACAGCAGTGGAATGTGAATGCGAAGAGAATGTTTGCTATAGGTGCCACAAACCGGGGCACCGAATTAGTGATTGCCCAACAAAGCAAGATACTGGAGTTGGGGGTTCTAAGACAGGGCACAGAAAGGGGGCTCCCCGTGCAAAGGGGTGATCGGTTTAGATGACAGCAGAGGAGGCCGAGAGTGCCGGTAATGTGATTACGGGTATTCTCCTTTATTAGTTTTAACTAACATGTGTGTTATTGATGGTGGAGTTGATTGTTTATTAGTGTCCATGACCTTAGCGTGGTAAACTGTGATTGTCTGTGTTAACTAAGACCCCTAAGGTAGAAGTTGTTTGATAGAGGCTTTGTTTGTTTGAGTCCCTCTCCGGGAGATACTCTAATGTTGTTTGGGAATTAGGAAGGTGGGACGATGCTGACACATAGTGATTAAGGGAGCACAATTGGTTGTATCGTGAGACGAGGATTTAAAGATTGCGGTAATGAGGTTGTAAATGAAAGAAGTGTTTTTATGTAGTGTTGATAATTGTAGTTAGTGGAAATAAGTGTAGTGTTGTATTGGGGATCTTCGTGTTGATTGTAGTCGTTGCTTAAATGTAGACTGAAATGGGTGAAATTTGTTAAGTATGTGATCATAGTAGATGTGAACTTGTAGAGGTGTTCCTATATGGAAACTGTTTGGAGTAACAGTGAAATTAGTTATAGTGTATACGTGTTCGTAAGTAGTGTAGAATTGCAGTTACTCGAAATAAATGAAGTGTAGTATTAGTTGTTTTAGTGTTAATTGTAGCCTCGCATTGATTAATTATGGTAATGATAATTGTGGTCTCGCATTGATTAATTGTGGTAAAGATAATTGTGGCCTCACATTGACTAATTGTGGCAATGACAAATGTGGTCTTTTATTGGCTAATTGTGGTAACGTATGACTAAGTGTAAGATAGTGATCGGATTCCGAGTACGGAATCCTCTTTAAGGAGGGTAGATTTGTAACACCCTAAAATAGGGCCTAGTAGTGTGGGATTGTACCTTGTGTTTTAGTAGTTGTACCTTGACTTTAAATAAGTGTTTTAGTGGTTATTTTATGTTTTAGTTAGTTAAAGTGGGTATATGAGGTGTTATATGAAATTTGAGATTAATATGTAAAAGTTATAAAGTGTTATACGGTTTTGCGTAATGATTCCGTAAATATCTCCATTATTTGAAACGGATAAACCTAAGTCGAGTAATAAGTTGAATAGGAGAACAAAATACCCGTGAGGGTTTTTGACCAACCAAGGTCGGTCTTTGTGTCTCCTTTATCCCCTGGGTAAAAACAAAACACATACATACACTCTACACACGTATATGCTAGAACACACACACACACACACATACTTGGAGTTTTGATCATTTGAGAAGGAAATCAAGAAGGGGAATTGCTTGTAAGCTGATTTCAGTAGAGATTCAGGTTCTAGTAGCTGGTGGTTGTCTTCTTTTTGTAAGTTTTCATCCCCTAACCTAGTTCTTGAGTTTTAATGGTGAAAGGATCCATTTTGATGGATTCAAATGAGTTTTGAAGTTAGGTTTATGTCAAATACATGTTGGTAGACTTATATCTATGTTAGAGATCGAGTATAAACACTTGAATATGGATTCAAGTCGATTTTGATGTCAAAAATGCGTAAAACAGCGGCTGTGCTCGAACAGAGCAAGAACCTGCTGTAAAAAGGGTCCTTGTGGCCGCAAGGGGTATTTTTGAGAAAAGTCCTTGCAGCCGCAAGGAAATCCCTTGCAGCCGCAAGGGGTATTTTTGAGAAAAGCCCTTGATGCCACAAGGAAATCCCTTGCTGCCGCAAGGCGGTGTTTTTCAGGAAAGTTGTCAGTTTTGTTGTTAATTGTGTGTTGGGGCGTGGGATGTTTCGTGCGGCTATAAACTAAGGTGTTTGCGGGCGCACGGCGTGTACCTTGTAGTTTACCGTCTACAGACGATGAAAATTGCTATTTGGGCATAAGCACATAGCTTATGGCCAAAAGCACTAGAAGTACGACCCTTGCGGTCGTAAGGAAGACCCTTGCGGTCGTAAGGGGGGAGTTTAAGATGACCTTTGCGACCGCATGGCTATGTCTTGCGATCGCAAGCAGTATTGATTTGTTAACAACTTTGTAGTCTTCTGTGTTAAGCTGCGTTAGTTGTTGTTAATTGGTGATTAAGCCGGAACCTATTATGTTACGTGTTCAAGAGGAACCGGAAACCGTTGATCGTTGTGTCAGCTTTCTGTGAGCTTAAGGTGAGTACCGGTTTCCCATAAAGATCAGTAAGTATGACTAACTGTAGTTACTGCTATGTGCTGTTTGTGTTGTTTTATATGTCTAAGACATGATATGCTAGAGGCGATATTATATGAACTGGCGTGCCGTGAGGTAAGTTGCGTGTGAATTGTTAGATGTGAATCGATGTGATGTAATATGTGTTGTTTATGAAATGCTAGCATGTTATTGAGAATGATAGAGATTATCTGGAAAATGTGGTTACGGGTTAATGTGGTTATTAGTCAAACGTGTTTGTGTGTGAATTGCGGTAAGTGTGGAAATTGCGGTAAGTATGGAAGTTGTGGTAAGTGTGGGAATTGTGGTAAGTTTAGGACAGAGGTTCTTGACATGAGTTCTGAGGGTCTTGGCCTATGGCTAGGATTCACGTGGCTCTGTAACGTGTCGGGTGGACTGCTATTCGCTCCCCCACCCGTACGGTTGGTTGTGGCTGATTCCCCAGTTTGGGTTTTTGAGCTGGGCTGGCTCCCCCGCGAGATATGACCCTGCTGACTCGTCGGCACACCGTAATGTGGTAGACTAGCTTGTGTGCCGTACCTGAAATATGCATACATGCTTATTGATATTTATGTGAAATCTGTACTCACTAGTAGTGTAGCTAACCGGTGTATGAATTTCCCTTTTTGCAGATTAGTGATTGTGGGCCTGGTGAGCTGGGTACACTTGTGGGTATTTTTGTACATATCTTTTGGGAACGCTTGTAGTTAATTTTCGTGTTTCGGTGGTCGGTGTCTAGTTGGTAACACTGGCAGTCGTGGGACTTGATGTATTTTGATATGTTTCTCATTAAGTCCGGTATCAATATTAATATTTTGTAATCAGTGGTTTGTTTCCACTGCGATCTTTTGATAATTATACTTAAAAAGTTTAAATTGGCTCTAATTTTAAGCTCGTGAAACCCGGTGTTACAACAGGTCTATAAGAAATGTCAATTCACATCTATTAACAAATTTATATACAAAAAATGTCAATTCTTACATGCCAAAAAAATAATTTTCAAATTTATATTACATTATAACTATTTATTCAATCATTTGTAGATTAATTACATATTATCTAAACTAATTTATAAGAGTTGAATTTCTAGTTAGTAAATTGTGTCTCTTTCCTTTACTAATAATATTAGGAGAATTATAATAATAAGAAGATAAGAAGGGATACAAATAAATGAAATCTTCGTACGTGAACATACAAGAATAATAACACAAAAAAGGGGGAGTGGAACATATAAGGGAAAATGGAATCAAAGAGGATTCTGATATCACATCCTTGGGTTAAAGGACAATGCTCTTGACATCGAATCTTTAAAATAAAACATGATATCACATCCTTGGGTTAAATTATTTAATTGGTGTACCCATTACTAAACAATAATAGGCATAGGATAACTTTGTATGAATGGTATATATGTTATCAATTATATGGTGTTTAAAAAATACAAACAAAAAATTTCATTTACAAGGACAATTAAAAAAAACTTTTTATTAATAAAATACAAAGCACATAATAAGTGACAGTGCCGGTAGCTATGGTTGGTGGTGGCATGGCGAGGACAGGGGATGGTGGTTGATTGCAGCAGTAGGGCTAGTTGGCAAGTAGTCCGAGGTCGGTGACGATGGCGATGATAATGGGGTGAGTGGGTGGTGAAGGTGGCCATTGATGGTGGACAATGGTGAGTGTTAGTGATGCCGAGTGGTGGTAATTAAAGGAAATGGTAGTCATTAAAACGTAAGCTTAGTTGCTTAATATTACATGGTCGACAGATCTAGTTTTTTGACCCGTTAGATCATGTAAATGGAGCAGATCGGTTAGATCGGAATCAACATCTGACATATTAACACCCCTACGCATACCCTAACATATAAACTTATTTATATAGCAAGGCTAAAAACATAACTACGATGAATATCTTTTATAACACCTTGAATCAAAACTCTTTTTCTTTTTTTGGTTTAATTAGTTTTCTTTTTGTTTCTTGTAACTTATTGTTTTTACAATTTTGTCGTTAATTGTACGGTAACCAGAAGCTTCTCCCCCATGCGTTGTGGCGGGTTGTAAAGATTGATATATTAAATGGTATGTTGAACATAGTATAACTATATTAGCCTAAATATATTTGATTTTAACTCAGAAGATTTTAACACACTACAAAGTCTATAAAAAAAATGTTACCATATATTCAATTCTAGTTATTAATTTGTTATCCACTTTGTTTCAAATATATGTGTTTTGATATTGGTTTTTATTAGGGTGTAAGTCTAAATATTTGTAACCGACTTGTGTGTATTTTTATATAATAATAACGTAATATGATAGTTATTGAACGAAGTTCATTTGTTTAGTATTACGTTTTGAAAAATACATATTATATAAAATATCATTTTACAACAAAATATTATTCATATACACATCAAATATTATATGTTAAAACTTATATAAGAAAATATATACTAAAAAAATAATATGTCATCAGTTAATGGATAAACTAAAG
This sequence comes from Pulicaria dysenterica, assembly GCA_947179395.2. Lineage (NCBI taxonomy): Eukaryota > Viridiplantae > Streptophyta > Magnoliopsida > Asterales > Asteraceae > Pulicaria > Pulicaria dysenterica. Next base: position 80,741,919 of record OX359292.1, read on the forward strand.
TAAGAGAATACCTACTAAGAAAATAATATATTTTATATTAATAAATCATATAGGTGGTACTTTTGGCCTAGACCATTAGCATTCAATCCTCACTTATCCTATCAAATTCATTGCAATATTAGCATCGATATCATCCTCCACTTTTAACCTTTTCTAACCCTCAAACATCACATCTAATTCTCTTCAACCCTCTATCAAATATTAATAAAAAATATAAAAATATATATTAGTAAGAGAGAAGAAAGAGGAAAAGAAAAAGAAAAAAAAAAGAGGTAAGCAATAGGACTGGTGGACCCGCCGACCATGGAACCCGCTGGAACCCAATGAGGGGTGATGGTGTTTTTGGCAACTTGAGCCACCAAATCCCTCCGGTTGAGGTCCCAATGCTGATAGTTTTATTATAAATACCAATATACCATAGTCAATTAATCAAAAATAAATAAATAAAACATATAAGATAGCGAGGTAGGTGGAACCGTGAAAGGGAAAAGAAGAAAAAAGGGAAAGCTATTTGGGGGTTTCAAACCCATCAACTTGGGTTTAAAAATTTTGTTTCTTACCAATCCATTTAACAATTAATTATGTTATATATCTTGCTTACATCTTTATATATTTTATACAAAAAACACTGTTTATAATTCCTCTAAATGTTATCTATTATAATGACATGTTTTTTTAATGATAAAATGAAATCTAACAACTATACAAAAAAACTTATTAAGAGGTTGTTTGTTAAAAATAGAATGATTAAGCACGGAATGATACTGTGTTATGAATAATTCAAAGGCTCTGAATAAATATAGCTTTGAATGTGACATGATGTTTGATAAAGGTTCTGAATAAACAAATGATGCAAATTACCATTTTGACCTAATAGTGATGATCACAAGGCAACATGTAAAATACTTGGTGTTTAATGATCACAATGTACTTTAAGATAGAATCATTCAGCAGCGTTCTTCTGATTCAATTAGCACAGTCTTTATTTAAAGACGATAATCAAACATGTTGAATGCTGAACAATTCAACATTTAGCGCTAAATGATTCCATTAAGCAACAAACAAACAATCCCTAAGTATATCACAATTAGAGCAAACTGATATAATTAATCTAAAGTTTACACACACGCACACAAAACCCACTAACGTGTGAACATTTTAGAAGCCAAAACCATTGTCGGCTACACTTGTTACATACGAAGTTGTCGTACGAAGATAGAAGTGTATATATCATGGTTGAAATATATAGCATGTGGCTCCATAATATATGATGTGACAAAATCTTATTACAATGTTGGGCCTAATCAAGTGAGAGCTTTGTGAATGGTTCGATTATGGTTTATGGGTCTAAATCACCAACATATCATTAATCAAATCATAATGTGACCCATGTGATACACCTTCGATCCCAAACTTAACAAAAAACCATCAACATAACATTCTAGTAAATTGTTGTCAATATGTGAATGCTAAAAACTTTGTTTTAAAGAAAAAAAAGCTTCAAAATAAAAAAACTATAGTCAGTGTAGTTTTTTATAGCTTTTAGTATCTAAAAATACATAAATGCGTTCAGTGAGTTGTTTCGTTATTTTTTTGATTATTTTGATATTCTACTTGTGTTTTTCTATATTATTTTATACTTTCAGCTTCAATTATAAGATACCCTTAAAAACAACCTCTAAATGGCTCTTAACAACACAACCTCTAAATGGCTCTTAACAACACCAAAGTAAGAAAATTTTAATAAAGAACCTCAATTTTCATGCCTTATATTATCAATATATCCTCTAAAATTATTAACGCGCTCTTATCAACTACCTCAAACTTATTGACCGTCGCCGACTAAAACTCCCCCAACGTTAGTTTTCATCATTCTCACACTTCCATACTATTATTGTTTTTCTTACAATCATAAACACTCGTCATCATACTCACACTCTCAGTCCTTCATCATCATACTTGCAATCGCCGCCGACACCTCTACACCACAATAAGTATTTCAAGCACTTCTTGTCATGTTTTTCCGTAATTTTGGTTGCCTTAAAAGTTTGGTGACGTTGACTGCAGTTAAACTTTGATGAATATCAAATATGACAAAATGGATAATACATATGTTCAAACCTTTTATGAAGGAAAAAACAGTCAAATATGTGGATTCAGACATTTAAAGCACCTTTTATTGTTCAAACACAATATTCAGATTCAATCAGAAGACATGTTAAAAAAAACAAATGACACCAAGTATTTAGCGCACCAAAATCAAACACTTTCATTCTTTAGACCTTTTGATTAATTTACTTTTTTTTTTGTATCCTTTCCAATCATCCTTTAGCTAATTATGTAAGTTGTATATTTGGAGTATGGGGAGTGGTAGTGAGATGAGAGAGGGTAAGACTTGCCTTTTGGAGGTGAGGAGGGATACACCTCTAGAGGTGAGGATGGAAACATAGAGTTAGGGGTCGTAGTTGAATAGTGATGGAACCCTAATGTGAATATCCTTTCTCACTTTCGTTTTATTTTAATTTTTATTGAATAATTTGGTATTATATGGGTTACAGAATCTGATACAGTAAACATTAACTACTACAAGGCTAAGAGGTAGATTAAGTGATAAAAAAAAAACTAATGTAACAAACTATCAATATGACAGTGTGATGGGATGTGAAAATTACAAACATTTTTAGTGTAAGAGATAGTACGTGTGTGTGTGAGAGAGAGAAAGAGAGAGAGAGAGAGTTTGTAAACTTTATATTAATTTCAGTTGGCACAGAAAAGTATATGATGACAATGTTAAGAAGAATGTAAACTTAATTACGACAATATTCGTATTATATGTAATGAAAATAGATAATGATAAGGGAATTTGCACATGTAATAAATACATTATTTGAATTAGAGAAACCGTCTAAACGGAAATAAAATTGATTTAAAGTCAACATTGAGTTTCAATTTTGACAAATTTAAAGTCACAATTAAGTATTTAATTTTAACCAAATGAACTGTCAGCTTTAACTTTGAATAAATGCAAATTGATATTTTTAACTAAATTGATTGAAGATCTTTTACTAATATTAAAATAATAAAAGAAAAGATAAAAAAAAATTAGAAAATGTTATTTGCAATTTTTCATCAAATTTGATGTATTAGACTTTCTATTTTCCATCTTAAAATAGTTATATTTTGAAATAAAAAAACGCAAGAGTTATACAAAAATGTAGTAGTAAAGTATACATCATAACCTGTAATTATTTAACTGTGATTTTTAGTTATTTTTATAAATTTTGTAATTATAGATTTTAAGGTTTAGTATATTTAATTTTAAACTAATACAGTTGGTAAAATAATTAAATTAGAAGTCAAATTAACAGAATTTAACTCAAAATTGTGTTTCAATTTTTGACTATTCAAAATTAAAAATGAGTTGTTAAATTTTGATAGATAAGGTTAGAATTTCAATATGAAAGACTGATATTTTCTAATTGAATTTATAAAGATTAGTCTTTTATTTATATTAAAGAAAATTAACTTAACTCTCAGTGTATAAATAAGGGAGATGGTTTAAACCAATTTGAAATGTTTATGTTGTTAAAGAACATGGTTCTAAATAACGTAAGGCGTGGTGGCGAGATCAAGGCTTAAGCTCAAGCTTTAGGAGTCATGGTGAAGCCATGATGTTTTTTAAACCGTTACTTAAGGTGGCAATTTCATATATATCTTATCATTATAAACATACAGATTATACAAAGTTGCCTTTCAAAAAAAAAAAAAAACAAATTATACAAAGTTGTACAAATGAAGAGCAAAGTAACATATACAAATTATAACATACAAACTTATATAGAAGTTCAATACACTCTATCGCATAATGTATAAAAAAAGGTCCAATTTGTTTAAAAAATTTATTTTCCACACGCCACGCTTTAAAAAGCTCGCCATTTGACGCGTAAAGGTGTGCCTTGGCAAGCCTTGCCGTGCGCCACGCCTGACACTCACGCCTATGGCTATTTCTTAATAACGGAGCCACACCTCACGCCTTGACGACGCTATATCGCGCCATTTAGAAAACTGTTAAATAGTACTAACGAGAAACTGGAACCGCGCGTTGCGGCGGAAACAAAAACTAAAGATTTATAAATATAAAAATTAACATAATCGATCTCCGCGAGATGTGCGAAGAAACAAAAATAAGAATGGATATTGACAGATGTACTAAAAATAAAGAATAAAATCTAAACAGTTAAAATTTGGTATGTGAAAAAAATTGTTTAGAAGAATTCTTAGCATAATTTTATATCTTTTGGTTCTAATTCAAACATATTTAAATTTAATATGTTAGTATAATAATATAAGATTTACCTTTAAATTAAAAAAATATTTTTAAGAATTATTTTTCTTTTAGACCATTATAGTTCTTTTCATCCAAAAATGTAATACCTTAAATTTAGATGCAAGAATATACATAAATCTATTATTTATAAAAAAAAAAAAGCCTAAAAAATCACCTCTCAAAAAAAGTGAAATACTATTACATATTTTTTAACACTTAAATTAAAAAAAGGAAAAGTTAGGTAAAAGCCCATGAATCATGTAGTGAGTACTGAGTAGTCATGTTAGCTGACAAATGGGCCACTACAATCTATCTTGGTCTTTAATGTTCAAAATAAAAAATGGTAAAATAGGCTACTCCTAGGAGTCGAACCTATGTCTTTCCCCTTACATTAAGAGTGCTAACCACTACAGCCATGTGCAATTTTATTTTAACTAGTGGGGTACCCGCGCAATTCGGCGGTGGCAACAAATAAAGAGGGATGTTGGTAAGTTTATGATCGTCCGCAATATATAGGACATTGCAATGAAAGCTGCAAATGGTGTTTAACGTCGAAATCATGTTACAAAATATTTGGTGTAAATTAGATTGAACGATTTAACATTCATCACATCTAGTTTATATGGAAGTTTGATGTTAATACTGTGCTAAAAAGAAATAGATTTAGTGTTGAAAACTTGAGTAGATGACAATCTGGATGGCTACATTTCCACATAATTATCTATCTATAAGTAGGAAAAATAAGCATCGACACTGCCTAATCTATGCGCAAGGTCAATCATTGACTCGAAATCCACATCAAATAGCATGCTTCCTCCACTCGTAAAGTCGAAAGGGGCACAGTAATGCAAATCTTCAAATTTATGGAACCTCTGATGCATGAACTCCAAAAACTCCGAAATATTCTAGCAGTAATGTCGAGATCCATAAGTGTGTACATCTCGCCGCCTAAGTAACAAAGGAATGGGTCACTTGCAACATTACCACTGTGATAGCAATTCACGGTAATAACTTGACGAGCCTGAGCAATGATAGAATGGTTAATTTTTAAATAAATACATTAGTTTATAACAATCGATAATATTATGTTCTATAATAAAATAATTCATCAATTTTTATAGAATTGTAATGATTAAGGCAATAATTTTTTTAGCAGCTAAAATAAAATTTTAAATTTCGTTTAAAATTGAATATTTTGACAATTGATCTTTTTGTGTTTTCTAAACATTGTTTGTTAATAAAGATTTTTTTTCAGTTTTTTTAAATAAAGATTTTAGTAAACTTTAATAATAACCACAATACTGAAACGAAGATCACGTTAGCTTTACTACGTTATAAAGCTCAACTGTTCAACGGAAGTCAATGAAGAATCTACATTTTTGAATTTTAATAAATTTTTTGCCATCAAAGCATCGTTATCAACAATTTGCATTTCCTGTTAACATTTTCTTACAAATTGCATGTTAATACATTTGTGCTACTTACATTGTCATTCATTTATTTTATGTGTTGAAAGAAAACAACTAAAACACAAATATCTATTTATTTATAACAATTATATTCAAATTGCATCTAAAAGCCCAAACAAAATAAGACAAACACTATTATTTTCTTAAGCTCATATTGGATCACACTTATTTTTATTTCAATTTAAGATCCATTATATTTCACAACCCATTATATTTTAAGCCCAATTAAATTATTACCTAAATGTAACGGAGTACATCTGATCTTATAAAATCTAATCTATCGAAGAATCCATATACATACTCCACCGACTGTACCACCGATATATTAGGGTTTCGATGTTGGGACGACTTTATCTTCATCGACTGATCGACGATTTCAAAGCGAAGTTCTCGGTAGGGAGCGAAGTTCAAAGCAAAGTTCTCGGTAGGGAGCGTGAGGCCGTCGCCCAGGGTGAGGGCTGAGGGGGTGTTTGGCTAGGGTTTCTCTCTCTTCCTTACAGACACATACATCTCAACGCAGTCGGTGTGTGTGTGTTTGTGTGTGTAAGAGTTGGTGTACGTGTGTGTATGTGAGTCGGTGTGCGTGTGTGTGTGTGTGAGTCGGTGTGCAAGCAATTAAGAACTCATCGCTGTCTGTTCGTAGTTTCTGGTTCGTTTTAAATGTAATCATGGACCGTTCTACCCATCTATAAGTTACTATTCATGTGAATTAGTTTAAATCTCTGTCTATTAGTATCTAGATTTGGTTATTTCTTGCCAATCGTAGATTTTGATTTGTTGCGGAAGATTTTCGAAATCAAGAACTTGTTACGTCTATGATTCCTTATCTTATTTGGTGTTAATAGTTGAATTAGGGGTGTTTGGATCGCACGTATTGAACTATTCATCTCTAGGAATAAGAAGATTTCAGATTTCTTCTATTCATTCCCTTACCTCCTCTAGTAATAACTTTCTTTTATATCCTTGATATCCCTTAATCAAATTTCTTGGTTTTTTGAAATTGGTGGTAGTATTATCCTTTTACATCTTTAGTATTGATTAGGCACATAGGAAGCTTTGATATTTATGAGGCCTCAAAGCTATTAAGAAGTAGAAAGTAATCTAGGGAAGAACAGTTCTTCAGCAAGTTTGCATCTAAATGTTCAACCAGGTTTATCATGTTGCCTGTAAATTTGATCAATATTTCACAAAGGTAATATCTCTTATGTCCCATAATTTGGCCTATAATTAAAAGAAGTAATAAACTCAGAGAGCTTTAACCTGTTAATAGAACTTGGTTGCTTGAATAATGAATTTATGTTGTTTCATTTTTGTGTTTCAGATGGTTTTTGGTAAAAAGCCATCTTGATTTATGCAACTACTATATTGTCTTATTTCTTTTGTTTTCTTTTTGTTTTTATCAGATCCGTTCCATGAAGTTAAGAGGAAAAGAGACAAAAAGAAGGAGGTTTGTTTTTATTAGATCAGTTCCATGTCGAATCCAAGATGTTGCTGTCAATTTGTTACTGTTTCGTCATCCGGGTCAAAAAGGAGGTCACGATTATCACCGGCTTAGGATCATACGAGGCCTAAAACCGAGTTTTCAACTCGCGAAGGTTATAAATCTTGTGTCCCTATGTTGCTTTTGATTAATTGATTCATGTTATCATGTAGTTGTTTGTTGTTTCTACGAAATCAAATGTTATAGATATTTGAGTTTTAGTAAATGGTTCTTGGCTTATTTTTGTTTAGATTAATGGAAATTAGATAATCTTTTTTTTCTTGCAAAGAAAAGTTTTATTAAAACTTAAGTATAAACTCACAGTTAATATTGTAGCCTTTAGACATTTGATTTAAATTATCCATTATAATTAACATTTGATTTAAATCAGTCGTTGTATCAATTCAAAAAATGATTGAGCAATTTCTCACGATGATTTAAAAATTATTTTAGTAAATTTGCTAGAACCTTGTATTAATGTTAACCTTTTATCACAATCATGCGATTAGCAATAGTAATCTAGTTTTCTGCCTTTTGCAGTATTTTGAAAGGAAAATGATTTGAATAATAAATTAATACCAAGAGGCGTCTCAGTTAGATTCAAGTAAATGGGATTTAGTAGAATTTTGATCTTTGTTCTTATGATAGCTCAATAGAATACTCTGCCCTGCACTCCCAAATTGTTACGAGTGCATTTGTGCTTTATAGGGGTAAGTGTAAGATAATGTACATCATTTATGGGTTTAGATATATCTATAAGCAGAACCTTTGCTTTATCTTTAGCGGCACCTTAAACAGCTGATTCTTTGGGATGATAATATGAGCAGAATATGAAATCATAATATGAGCAGAATATGAAAGCATACTTATATAGCTTGTATTAAAAAGATCTGTATTAAGTTCGATAGGTTACTGTTTGATGCATAAAATTTAATTATTAGAATAAGAAACATGAATTAATCTATTTGTTACTGGATTGATCAATAAGATTAATTAACATTGGAACCAAAGTCCAATTGAAAAACGTAGTCTTCCCATTGACACCATCCCCTATAGAATCCCACTGTTGACACCCAGAACTAGCAGCGAAGCAACTATTAAACCAATAGCACAATCCAAAAAATACCAGCCCACAAAATTGAATCAAGAAAAATTTACCTCCCACCAAAATCAACATTCATTTCAGTGTTCATGATGTAATTCTGCTCGTATATATGATTTTGTGTTGAGAAAAATGATTGAACAATGGACTTTATTAAGTATTTATAGTCGCTACTACAGAATATTGTTTGTTACTGTCTTAATCTCTTCCTTTTTTATTTTGATTTTCAGCAGGAAAGTTTCCAGCAGAATAAGGAAACAACGTCAATTGGATCAATTGTGTTTTAATGTTTGCTCTAAAAGTACCTGAAATCATGCAGTAAAATTATTTTTGGTATTTGAATCAATTGTTTTTTTTCCAGCTGTGAGCTGTTATTTTTTTCCGGCAGAGATGAAAGCTGTTATATATGTAACAGTTCTTGAAATCAGGCAATTATATAGTTTATTTTTGGTATTTATATATATTTATTAGTGATCCAGCACAAGGATTTTCTGACGTGCTTTCATTTCGTGTATATTGTTTATGATATTGTCCAGGTGTGTGTTAATTATGTGTGTTTGTTCCAGCTCATCCATTTAATGTTTTTAGCTCATCCATTTAATGTTCCAGCGGTTTAAAATTATTTTTGTCCACGGTTTAAAATTTAAACACTTATTTTTGTCCAGGTCAATTTTGGTTGTTTGAGCTAAGGGTATAATGGTATTTTTAACTGACTGAAATTTAAGAGTTTTGAACAAAAATGCTTAAATGCTTTATATAATAGTATAGATAGAGCGCTTAACAAACTTAAAATACTAACATTTTGCAGTTACTGTTCATAGTTCCTGCAAAATGTTAGTATATATAATATATCTAGAAACACAATTGTAAAGCATAATAAATCCATCATATATTAATATCTTCAAAACTACAAATTATTATAGAACAAAATAAATTAATCTTTAGATGTCTATAGACGTTAGATATGTTGTCCATATACAAAGGAGCTATCAATAGAAGTTAGAAGAATCTTTTTGTTTTTTTAGCAACGATATTTACCAGCAATATTTAACCGGGAAAGACGGAAAGTCCTTTGTTAGAATCTGAGAGTGGGTGTTGTCGGTGGACACAATAAGTTATTGCATTTTTTTTGAAAACCCAATGATAAGTGTATACAAACAATCGCATGTTAAGCAAAGTTTATCGCATTCCTGTCCATAAAGCCCATATGTGTGCGCGTGGAAAACTTCATTTGAGAATCATCCCTATTGCGAGTATTGAGTGAAACAATCTGAGTTTTCCAATTTCCCCTTATTCAATTCTATAAACCCACTCATGAATTCATTCCATATAACTTACCACACTACATTCCTCACACTCTCCATCAAAGAATTCCACTTACCAAATAAATGTTAATATTGGTTCTCATAGTATTCGGAATAAGACTGGTTCTTAAATGAGCCCTCTATATAAATATGTATGTGTGTGTATGTACAAGCAAAACATGAGCGATCAAACCAAGAAATCACTATTAACATGAAATTATTTATTGTTTTGATGCAGAACTCAAGAAAATGATACTATGAACAATCAAACATTGATAACATTTTTTTTGAAAAATAGATTGATAACATTTGACACATTACACATAAAACTGATACCATTTGAACATTGATGAAATCCACATATCGATGAAACTATTTGGAACCCATTTGAAGCCCAAATATCGTTACGTGCAAATCTCTTACAAGCACAAACATTTAACTTAACTAGCAAAGCATTAGTTAAATATCAATGATTAAAACCCTAATCATTACCCATATACCTACAAATCGAAAGTAGCGATGAGTAGACTTGATCATGAAAAAAAGAAAGGAGTAGTGGTTGGCATTGGAGAAGGCATCAAAGAGGAGGGATTGCCGACGTTAAAACAACATCTAAGCAGATTAGTGGATATTTTTTTTGATTTAACAATAGTAGTGATGGTAGTAGTAGCAATTGTTTTTATTAATTGAAATGAATTACTTTTCTTAATTGAAATGAATTACTAACTTTGATTTAATGAATCAAGGTGCGGAAATAGTAAATAAATGAACAGAGTATAATTATTAAAAAGTTTATTATATTGATTAACAAACAATAGCTTTGAGTACAAACTCTATAATGAGGAACAGACTTCAGTAACAAACCAAGAATAAACTTTAGTTATAGGAAATATGACTAAGGACAAACTTAGACGATTAGTTTATTACCACAAAGGAATAAGCTATTTACACACGTGTCAAGATCCTATTGAGCAAATGAGTAACTAACTCACATACTATTTTGAACAATGGGAGATCTTTAAACATAACAACCCAGATTCGACAATCTAGCATGGAAATGATCATGTCATTGTAGGAGACCAGTTGATCTTCAGTTTACGGACATATGATGTCAGTAATACTCCAGGTTTAGTAAATGAACCTGAAGACCGCCTTTCAGAATGGTGAATTTTTAGTACTTATGTGTAGATATTGAGGTATTCGTCGAAAGACTTCAGGTCTGATGTATTGTAAACAAATTTAGAACTAACGATAATGATAATATTATATGACTGTTAAAAAAAGGTATAATACATATTAATTACATATGATATTACATCGAACTAAGAAGTCATCATTAAAATATACAGTTTGATACATTAAAAAAGTTTGCTTTATTACATATAGTTTTTAATATATATGTATATATATAATATCAATTATAACAAACATTAATTGCATATCATATTACATATATATTATATATATATATATATAGTGAATTATAACAAAGATTAAGATATTAATTGCATATCATATTACATATGTAATATTATATGTAGTGAATTATTATAAGAAAGATTATTTATATTTGAAATTATAAAAAAATATTAAATTAAATGCATATCATATTACATATGGAAAGCTGATGGTATAAACAAGTGGACGATTCTGTTGATCGGTTTGGGGGGAAGAAAGAGGTATTCCTGTTGTCTGAGTATCACAGCCCCAACCTGAACTCTTTCAGTTATCCTCTGAATCCTCTCCTTCATCAGATACTATTACCTCTACTAGCAATTGTTAGGCAAATTCATTTCCTTCGGCATTCTATACATTGCGGTGATGTGGTGCTAATGTTCTTTAATCTTTCGCCGGCAAAACCATCGCCTGTTTCTAATCACCGGGAATCATGTTAACAAGGTAATCAATGAAGAAATTATTTCTTTTTTGATTTAATGATACATTCATTCATTCCATGTTTAAGGTTTGCATCAGTTAGGGTTTTGGGGGTTGTGAATCGTATGCTACAAATTGGGGGATTTTCTTGCAAATTTGCAATCGTTATGGAATCCAACCATAACAAGAATGTTTCTTTTGCTTCATCAGTCCTCTAAATCGCATCTTCAAACACATTTATCCACATTATAGTCGATTTAATAAAAACGGTTAGAGGGTGGATAGAGCTTTCGTTAGGTATATCACCTGCTGGGGTTTTATCAGATCTAATCGGGTATTAAGTTTGTTTGTATAAAACTTTGTATGATTTGGTCTTTGTGGCATTTCATTATAATTATAAGGATTTCGCATTCTGCAAGTGTCACTGTTTAGCAAGCTTTAGTTTTTCTCTGAGGTGGAATCGTAGGGTTCTAGGGTTTATAATCCATGAATTATACTCTCTGGATAGGGTTTCAAAAATTGTGTATCTCGTCATGACTGAAGGGATGTATTAGAGGTTTAGGTAACAAATAACAGTTATACATTTAATTAGTAAACTATATGTGAACTAAAACATTGCACAATATAAACACATACCCTGTAAGGGGCAGGGTAGTAGTTGCTTTTATAAGTTTCTTTATAATCTTGTTCCTTATATTTCTACTTCTCAGATACCAAATTTGTTAATGGTAGATTTAGATCAAGGTGATATAAGGATCAATGATTTGAGATCTCTTTCCTTGTATTTGGCTGATGCGAATTCTATGCCACATTTACAAACATCTTGTCTGTTATTATTTTCTCTCCTTGTATAACAAAGATGTAAACTTTTAGCCTTGTCGTGTTTACCGAATCACATGCCCTGACTGTTACAATCTTTCAATGTGGATAGATCTACCTCTTATCAAACAAGTAGTATAGATTATTCTTACCAATATCTTTGTCAAAAGAAAAAATATTAATGCATTCTTAACAAGGTCTTAGCAAATAACTTGTACAAAAAATTATGCTTGAACAGTTTAAAGTACATCAGATAGCATGAACGCGTAATTGTTTTCAAGCATGGAAAACAATTTTGTCAGCATTCCAGTTTTCCTAAATATTTCATGATTCTCAGCTTATGTTATAGTTCTCCTTTTGGGACCAAATCCCTAAACATTAATTTCATTATTTGACTTTTTTCTGAACTTAAGTTTTATGCCCAGTTTTTACTTTTTTCCTTTTTTTTATTTAGTTTGGCCAAAGGATTACTTCATGCCCAACATTACCCTTCGTTATTGAATATTGAGCAGAAACTTCTTGTTTGATAGCTTTTTCTACCATCTGCTTTCGTCTATTGGTTACTTGACATTTGAACCTCAAAATTCACTACTTTAAAGTTTTAAACATGTTAATCAATAGATCCACTCTCTTTGAATTATATGGTTCTTCTATGCGTTTAATGACCAAAACTGTTAACTCCAACTTGCATTAGATAATCTATTTATCATCCACGTCCTATCTCTATGTAATAGTTAAGAATTCACCGAAATTAACTTAATTTTCAACATATCTTAACTAGAAACTGAAGATCACCTCATTCAGCTTGGATTCTTTCTGTTTCAACTTGGTTTATCGATATTTTTCTTATTTCTTCCGATTGCAAACGAGTGATCAATATTTCCTTCTCTCTATCTTGCACAAACACTCACTGACTTACTATTTCGGCTGATGTGTATGAAATGAGAGAGTTAAAGGCTCTCGAGCCCTTGTTATATATGGCGTTTAGGACTTTGAACAAGTTAACGTGACCCGCCTTCCTTGCCTCAGAATACCACACTTTTGAGTCATAAATCTCATCACTAATACAGAAAAAAGAGGTGATGAGATACTTGATACACACATGATTTGGACAACTCTTGTTTACATTGTTCAGTTATCATAAATGTTTAACATTCCTTGGAGTGTTTAAAAATAATTTTTCCCTCCTTAATAATGTACTGGATATATCACGGTTTAACAGTGATTACCAGAAAGCTCTCAGATATTTTGCATGTCTTTGGCAGTAATATTGCCATTGTCATTAAACCGTCTTGGACTCTTGGTGTTCATTATTAGTTTATTACTCTTTTAGGCAAATATTGATATTATTTTATCTTGGTTGGGAAGAAATTGTTGTTATAGTTCTAGATACTTATATCTATGTATATGTATGATTCTCATCTTTTTGTGTTTGATGGGTGACATTATTTGCCAGGTATTCCAGCCCCACCGGCTTCCAGCCCCATGGCAGAGAAAATCTATAAAGAAATTGGTGAGCATAGAGGTATGGTGATACACCTATGCACGGACACACATATAGAATTATACATACATACATACACACACATATATTGTATTCTTGGTCATGCACATATAATAATTGATCGTAAAATACTTGAGATCTCTAGTTGACTCGTTGCAAAAAGAATTGTGGCATGCCTGTGCTGTGAAGAAAAATTTCATATTTTATAAAATTATTAATGATATCTTAAATTTTGTTATCTCCTAATAAGATATTTCAAAATTTGGATTCGATTAAGTTGTATCGGTATGTTCACATGTTGAAATTAAGCTGTTCCTTATCTAGATATTTGATTTCTTATTTTCCTTAATTGGCTTAGTGTTTAGTTTTCCCCCTTCTTCCCCATATATGTATTGGGCAAAGTGATTGATAGAAGAGACCAAGATATTTTGCACAATTGTAAGGAAATGTAGCAGGCTTAAGTATAACCATGGGCATTTTATAACTATTTGATATTGTTTCCTCTCTGCAATAAATTTATGGCGTGTTGATGAATTTGGGTTTTGCGTATTGTGCAGGAAAAGGATATGGATGTGGAGTATGTGATTTGGCTGATTTTGATCAAGCATTTATCTTCCTTCCAAACGCGCCAGCAACTTAAACTGATTCCTCTAAATCTTCCATTGCCCATCAACATCAAACACGTGCAGAGTGGCCCCGCGTGAAATCACTGGAAAGTGGCATTATCTTGTCACCTCCATCTGCATATGTTACGAGGCATCCACTATTCCATTGACCAATGTTCCTCCAAACTTGAGCATCCTGTCAAAGCTCATTTATAAGAAAGTCATATCCTATAAAACGCGGGAGATACGTTTCTTATTGACAGACAAAGTAATCAAAGCCTTTTAAACCTTTTATATCATAGTTAAGACTTCCATATCTGGTCTATACAATACTCTTTCAGATCGAGGATTGTGACAGATTATTCAAAAAATGAATATATGGGACGGCAACACAAATCTCCGTTCTTAATCCTAAACATATACTTGAGCATTTCGAGGTCTTGTTTGGAAATTGGTCTCATCACTATACTTACATACAGGTATTTGTTGTTCGTCTTACTTTGTCATAATACAATTTGTGAAGGTGGTCTTATTGTTGAATTTTGTAGGTGTTAGAAGCGTGGAATTGTTATTGGAAGATGCATCGACATGACAGTTTTATTTTTGAGCATGATAGAATGTTCAAGTTTGAAGGAACGTTTGTCAATGGAATCACGATAGCTCGTAACATGTACAGTTGAAGGATGCAACAAAATGCTTGCTGTTTGGCGGTTTCTCGCGGTCCTAACTAGGATGACCGTATGACAGTTATTCAGTTAATTGGAATGATCCGCCGGGCACACATCACGTTGAATTGCCGAACCTGAATCAATAAAATTTTGTATGAAGCTGAATTTCCTTGAAATATTGTTACTGAATCAGTGACCAGTTGAGTAGAAAAAATAAATAAATAAAGCATGCCACCAGGTTCCAAGTGACCTAACCAAATCTCCTCAAAGATAACTTCAAAGTTGATTAATGAAACACAATTATACAAAGTTCTAGTAATCAAAACACATAACTAAATTATATAAACAAAACAACACTTGACTTGAGCAATTTATTCACTATATGGACTGTAGATCTTGATCATTTCAGTACTAAACCAGTTCCACTGAATTTCTGATCCACTAATTTGTCTATCTTTTCTTTCATCTCATCTGTGAAGTGATTCTCCCAGTCTCCAACCTTAGCCTTCCTGAAATAAATCTGGTTTTCTACCGGAATACCTTCATCTGCACGATGCTTTCCACTTTTATTCACTTCTAAGTTGCTCAAATTCTTGAAATCGCAAAGTTTTACAATATTCTCGATCACACCTGCTTTCTCTTCTCCAGTCGAAAAAGGACACCCCATGAACTCAGCAAGCCTCTTCACATCGTTTACAGTGTCCTTTTTCATATCTTCATATTTTAAAAAAAGAATTCTATCAGGTTTTTCAAGACTTGCTTTCCAGTATCCTAGTATATGATCACAGAAAGGTCCATACCATGAAATTCCCTGATAAAACTCATCGAAAAGAGCCTCAAAAGGTGCTTCTTCCTCCGTTAACTTTGCGAAATTGCGTATGAAATGGTAGTAAGAAACTATTACATCTTTTATGTTTCGGTATATATAAACAATCTTGCAGTTTGAAGCTATGACTGATTCTGGCAAAGAAGCATACGGGAGGTGAGTGGAGACAAGTGGGAATGTTTCTGATTTGCTGTGGTTTTCTTCAATCTGTTTAAGGTCTTTCTCTAGGAGAGGAATGCATTCATGAGGCATGGTTGTGAGCAAAGGGCTTGTGGATTCATCGAACTGCTTTCGGGTTACGATGGCAAAAGCCAAGGCCTTTAGCCAGGTGGTGCCGGTTTTGGGGCTACTGCAAACAAAGATGTCACTTGGGTCAGCTTTGAAGTTTTTTTGAGCCAAGATTCCTCCTTCAATGAAATCTTGATTGTTCCAATGGGCTTGATAGTTGTAGAAGGTCATCAAGTCTTTTGGCCAGCTACAAGTGTATTGAGGAAGTGTTTTGAACAAGTCTTCCATGGTGAATTAGGGAGGAAGCTATCCTGGTTCTTGTGTGATGGTCTGTGTTTGCTGATAACCCATTTTATAGATAATATCAGTTGAAATTTTCTTTGATTTGAATTTTCAAATGTTTGCATAAATAATGAGTTGTCCTTTTCGCTTCAGAGAAATATATATTGAAAATAGTCGTTTAGCTCATAGTTGGAAAGTTGCTTACAAATTAGCTGGTACCCCACATGCCGGCAATCAATTCAATTGTTAGTAGTTTGATTTCAACACGTTGCTGCATAGGCAGTTGAGAAACGAAGCACTTCAAAATAGATGACTATTCCTTAGAAACCGCATCTAAATCACTGGCAGCCTCTCCATTTTGTAAGTATCGATATATTCATTTCTTGAATCTTGATATGCCTCTCTATCTCTTAAACGGCAGCCCTTGCCCCTCCATTTTGTAAATTGTGAATTATTTAATTTGTGAGATTAGGTAAAGAAAAAATGCGACTTTACCTACTCCATTAGTCCATTTAGGATTTTAGGGGTTATCTATCTATATCCTATATAACTTAGGGTTGTTTGTATCCCATGTGTCAATGCTTCTTGGTTGTATAAAATTCAAGGATATCAATTGAAGCCTTTGTAATTTCTTACGTGGCTCCCAAATTCGTGATTTGGGCTGATTGTCTAAAGTTAGTTGGGCTTTTTACCACTTTCTGGGCTCTGCTCATTAATAGATGCCTTCAACGGACGATACGGCTCCCTTACGATTGAATGCCTGGGCATTTATTACGAGAGGTAGGTTCTATCGAAGAGACGGGCAAGAGAAGCCGAATGGGGGAAGAATCGAGGCTGATTGTTGTTCATATCTTCGATTAAGGTTTGTTCCGATTGTTGTTGATACGAAGCCGAATAGGGGAAGAATCGAGGCTGATTGTTGTTCATATCTTCGATTAAGGTTTGTTCCGATTGTTGTTGATACGAAGCCGAATAGGGGAAGAATCGAGGCTGATTGTTGTTCATATCTTCGATTAAGGTTTGATAAGCAGAAGAAAGAAGCGTTTTTGTTATTTGAATTCAATTATCCTTCTCTTGTTGCACTCAACTGACGCTTTCAAGATTGATCATCTTCATTCATGTTTATGGCTGGTAATTTTTAAATTATTATAACCTAATTTTGGCCTCAATCATCTCAAGATTCTTTACTGATTTTTTTCTTGTGCATTTGACCGTTGAGTCTCCTGGTCAAAATTAGGATTTCATCTAATGAAGTGAATAGGTAGGTTGTTATTGGGCTTCAAAGTATTACCTTTTCATTCCTTCATCGACATCTTCAACATTAATCTGAGCATACGAAACCCTATTACCATCTATAGGTATGTTGTGATTCTGTTTTTTTATGTTACATAGGTGCTGCAAAAAAGCAATACTGTTAACATGAGGCAAGTGGGTTTTGTTTTCTAAGAAGGTAGCTAAAAGAATAATATAAATTAGACTATAACTAGGTGTTAGTTCTTGCTTTTTATATTAAAAGCATATATGAAGGATTTTATGCTATCCACTCTGCTTCTTGTATAATTAATCTGGTTAAAGAATAGGCAAAATGAAGCAACAGTCACGTGTGTAGTTCATATTGGATTTATTCCATGAAACAGCTCGATTGTAAAATGGGAGGATGGAAGCTATTCGATGGAGGAGCCACCTACATTTGGATTCCTATATGCGGAATACGTGACTCTTCTGTGAAGCTGATCTTCTGCAACCAGATTGAATTGATACCTGATTGAAGGTGCGCTCTTTTGTTAAATCTCTGAGCTTTCTTCACTCCTGTAACATAATCTTCTGATTAATTGAATCTTGGTTATCTAAACTTTTAACGCATCAATTATGTATATTCTGGATAGGAACAAAGTGCTGGATAAGCTTGCTAAATGTGGCTGGAGAGAATGTACTCATGGTCACTTTGATAGGATTAAAGGGGCTATAGTCAATGAGACACTAATTAAGGCTTTATGGTTCTAATTTCTCTGTATATTTGTTGATTTTGAAGCCATGTCTGAAAGGAATACATCCAGCTAGGTTAATTTCATACAGAATTTTTGCTTTTTTTGTGCTCTTGATTCTTATTACCCTCAATGTCATTGTTGATGGTGGCAGTATATTTTACTACTACACACAGTAAGCTTTCTTCTCTTTCATGCATTAGTTATCAAATTAATCTTTGAATTTCCATTTGATTTTATAAATCGAATTGGGTATTAGATTCTTCCTCCTTTCAAGAAAGTTGCGAGTTCTTCTCCATTCACCAATTTACCCATCTCACTTTTACAAAATTACTGAATGTTTGTGTTAAAAGAACTTTTTTGAAGGGCATTTTCGATATTTAGCTATTAGTTTATGCTATGATGTTCATTGAAAGCAGCAGAATTGGCCTAATTATCAACTTTTAAATCCTGTAGTGTTCAAGTTGATAATATTGTTTATTTAAATTTGAAAACTTTTTGAAAGTAAAATATCAGAATGGCTATATTCTGATTCTTTAGTTTTATGCATTTCCTTTATTAATCTATGGTCTTTAACATCTTGACACTGAAATTTCACTTGTGTTCATCACTCCCGCCCCCCTGAGAAAGGGTGGGGGGGTAGTGGTGTTTGGAATTGTTTATTTGAACAGCTTATCAATTTATAATGTTTCAAAAACCAAATAAATGCTTTTGAATGTTTGTATGAAGGAAAGTGCGTACGCTTACTTTAGGATGTAATAAGAGGTTTTTAGTTAGTAGTTTGAGATTGCTTATCTCAAACTGATTTTTTTGCTATATCCAATATTACAAGTTTACCATAAGGTTAATTAGCTACTTTTTAGTGAGTTGATAATCTATTTCTGCTTGTAAGCATAAGCTATCTTTACTACTTTATAAAGCATTTAGCCTATTCTTTTTAAGACTTTTTTAAGTTAAGTAGTACAACACATTTTGCATATATTACAATACATTAAAGCAATATTTTCAAACATTAAAGTTATGAAAACTAATTAATTGTAAGTTACAAAACAAACTAATTAATTACATTAATTTCAAATTATTATAACCAATTATTATATGATTTATTGCATATTAAATTAAACTCAAGTTTAGTTCAATAATTTATTGATTTAAGGTATTGTAAGTAATCTTTAGTAATTGTACTACTTAATTAAAATAGTTTTCAAAATTAATAAATATTTTTTAAGGTATTAAATTTTTGTTGTGATTTAAATAATATTAAATTCAACATAAATTTAGTTAAAAAAAAGATTTCTTAAAATATATTTTGATTACTTATCTTAAATTTAGTCCTTTTAAAATGGTTTTAATATAGACAACACATATTATCGACAATCACACTCTTCTTCTTTTAATTTTACTTCAAAAGTTAATATTATCCCAAAAAACATATTTTACCCCGCCGCATCGCGCGGGTAAAACACTATATATATATATATATATATATATATATATATATATATATATATATTTACTAATTTATAAAACATTTAGCCTATTCTTTTTAAGACTTTTTTAAGTTAAGTAGTACAACACATTTTGCATATATTACAATACATTAAAGCAACATTTTCAAACATTGAAGTTATGAAAATTAATTAATTATAAGTTACAAAACAAACTAATTAATTACATTAATTTCAAATTATTGTAACCAATTATTATGATTTATTGCATATTAAATTAAACTCAAGTTTAGTTCAATAATTTATTGATTTAAGGTATTGTAAGTAATCTTTTAGTAATTGTTTATAATATATACCCGCGCAATGCTGTGGTGGCAATAGTTTATATAGTTTATATATATATATATATATATATATATATATATATATATATATATATATATATATATATATATATATATATATATATATATATATATATAGGGGATGGTTCAAACGAGAACTGTTTTTCGTACGAGAACTGCGAGAACCAATCTCAGCCGTTCCTTGAATATGGGAAGTTCATAGATGAAGAGCGTGGAGGGGATCAAGCGTGGCAGGGTGCATGTGAGGAATTCATGGGTGGGCAATGACATTAAAGGAGGGGGAATTGGACGGCTCAGATTGGTTCTCGCAGTTCTTGTACGAAAAATAGTTCTCGTTTGAACTTTTGCCTATATATATATATATATAGGCTAAATGGTTTAGAAAGTAGTAAAGATATAATTCGGTTTATTCGGTTTGAAAATTCCTAAAATCGTAACCTAACCGAAAATCGTTTATGGTAATCGGTTTCGGTTTTTAAACCGAACCAAAAACCGAATTTGAAAACGGTTTCGTCTTTTTCGGTTACGGAGCGGTTCGGATTACGGTTAAAACGGTTTATAACCGAATTTTGAACACCCCTATGTCCACAAATGAAACTATTTTACTCCGCCGCATTGCACGGGTAAAATACTAGTTTAAATAATATATATGCAATCTAAAACATCCCCTTAGTCTAAGCTGCAGGAAGTCTATCGGATATGTCTTTAAAATCCTCTGACAGTTTTGACTTATATCATATATGATGTAGTAGACACAAAAAGTTAGATATTTAAATTCCTTGATGACTTCTGAGGTTATCGCTAAGCATATGATGTTCCTGTAATTCTTTTTAAACTATTTAACCAGTAAGAATCTTGCTCAGTTTACCATCATCCTTTTCATGCGTGAATTCTCGAACGAGAAGATCGAGAGGCCTGATATTATTAGTGGTCAAGCCAATCAATCGAAGAAAGGGGAAGATTTTACGTTAATTAAGAGCGAGTGTCAACGCGTTTTAGGCGATGGTGTTTCTACGTATTCTGTATTTGGGGTATGATATCTCACCTTACCTGTTTTCTCTTTTCAATTGAAAGAATAAAGATTGCATTTGACTTTTGGTGCATTTTACAATTTGAGTTTGGTGATTTCATCTGAATTTGGAAATATGTTATGAGAGATCTTTAATTCTATATCAGTATAGTGATGTTAGCAAACTTATTATTGCAAGTACTTGATGGCCATAATGGGTCTGCAACAGCTCTATATACCAAGGAGAATCTTTAAAAAAATGTTTTAAATGCTATTCTTCCATATCTTAACCGCGATGAATGGATCGCAACATTGCCTAGGGCTTTGGTGGCCGGGTTTGTGAAAACAAATAAAGATTTTCAAGAAAAAGGTATAGAAAACTCTGATTAAGTAGAGTTCTAACTGTTAAGGTATTCATGTAAGGTTGTAGTTTATGGTGTTGATAGATGAATATCTAATACGTACTGAAAATCCTAATTAGGAACATATTGGTTCTTTGTAGTTAATTAACTGTTAAGGGAATCCACAATGTTAATCAATTTTCTCTAAGTTGCGGAAGTATGTCTTTATTAGTCAAGCTAATAATAAGAATAGTTTTTGGCATGTAATTATATCATTTATGACAGCTTTTGCTAGGCCTAGAAGTCTAGAACCCTTTTCTTTATAGATTTACTTACCTGGATTTCAATAATCTTAAAAAATCTTATTGTAATTTTACAAGCTGTTGTATATTATGTGTGAACATGTCTTCTAATATACGTACGTGTTACTTTCATGTTCTCATGATTGTTGGTTAACTGTTAGGAACAATTGTCACCTTGGTAATTATTGAAGGATTCATTGTTACTGTAGCATCTGTTGGCGATTCCGGCTGTTTACTTCAATCTGCAGATGGGAGTCTCTATTATCCAAGGTTTTAAAAAACGTAAGGCGTGACGTGGCGGCGAGGTCAAGCCTCAAGCTTTACGAGCTATGGCGAAGCCATGACGTTTTTTAAGGCGTCACTTAAGGCGGCAATTTTGTATATATTTTATAATAATATATGTCCAATCTATCATTATTAATATACAATTTACACATTACACAAATGAGGAGCAAAGTAACTTATACAAATTAAAAACTACAAATTTATAGAAGTTCAATACACGCGATCGTAAAATGTATATAAAAAAGACCATTTTTCTTAAAAAAATTAATTTCTGCGCGCCACGCTTAAAAAAACTCGCCATTTGGCGCGCCTTATCGCGTCTTATCCCGCCTTGTCGTACGCCACGCCTAACTCCACCGCCAAGGGTTGTTTCGTAACGGCGGCCTCGCGCCAAGCGCCTTGGCGCCGCCATGGCGCGTTTTTTAGAACCTTGCTATTATCTATCAGTAGATCACAGATTTGAGGACAGTGAAGAAGAGTAAGTTTCCGGATCTCATAAAGAGTTCCACCTTTTCTTGACATTGGAAGAAAAATATAAACTCTTTAGTGTATTTATGGTATATTTTAAAAAAATTACTTTTGTCCCTGAAGCATATTATCACTGCTGTCTTCTTTCTTATATGGTAGGACGGAGCGTGTCACTGCATGTGGTGGTGAGGCCGAGCGACTGAATACTGGTGGCCGCACGCAGGTATCTTATGATTTGCATATTGTGCTTCATGATGTCAGTGTTTATGTTTTGTCTTCATGATGTAAACATAGTTATATCATCATTAAAAACGTGTCAAAACAACTCATGGATTTTGCGTGTTATGCAGATGCTTATGTGCTCAATGCGAAAGCCTAACTTACGTTTTCGAATCTTAGCAATTTATATATATGTAATAAGAGCAAGTGTCAATAAATTACAAAATAGAAGGGCTCCACGATCTATTGGAGATCTAGATGTAATAAGAACAAGTGTAATAAGATACTTTAAGTACGCTTAGTAGTTTATAATATTCTGTGTATGTGTTTACATCTTGGTCCTTTGAGATGTTGGCTTGGTGGTTTGTGTCTCTCACGATCTTTGTTCTCACACTTTCCTTGCTTTTCCATATTTCACTTTATTATGTCGTCGTGTTCAATAAACTGTTTCTGACATCTATATACATAATTGTTTTGACTTTTGATCCAGAAATTAAGAAGGTGAAGATTAAAACTTGCTACTTTCCGCGGTTTGTGTCCAATAATGTTCTACAAAAAGAGAAGGATCACATAGAGGGTTTTGTTCCTGAGGTATATTTAAGTACTTCGTATCATGTGAACATTGGTGTTTTTGAAAAATTAAAATTTCTAAGATTTTGGGTTCAAGTTGCTGGGCCACAATTCACTACTTTGAAATGTATTTTGGTAGTATAATTTCTTTTCAACTATAACTATTAATATATTCGTATGGTAATGCATGATATTTTGAGAACTACTTTGTGCCTTTTGATATCTGATTGAACAAATATAAATTGTTTCTATACTTCTAACATAAAGATTATTTAAAATATGTTATATTCCATACAAGCCTTCTTTTCTACTTGCTAAAAAAATAACATTAATCTACAAACATTTAAACAATATCGTAAATCTCAGGCCCGTGTTTACACGGGCGTGAAACCTAGTATAATTAAATAAGTCTATTATATTTAACCATGTTAATTGTGATTTGATTTAAGGTAGTGGATTAGTAATTAATGTTAATTGGTATTGGTTAACTGTTAAATAGCACATAGGATTAATAGCTAATAGTTCATTGTGGTATTTTTATTTATAACTTTGTATTTGTTATGTTATTTATCTAGAAAATATGAAACAATTCTATAAAAGAAAATCACCTCTTTGCCAAGTCCCCAACCATGAATGAAATGAAGGAAAAAGATAACACTTGAGCGTACGATTTTTAAATTAGTTGACTATTTTCCTTCCACACTTGAAGAATATAACACTTCTACATCTTCCCAAATTAAACATCTGCACTGATAAGTATTGCTCCTAAAAAGCCTAAAAAGCCTAGTTGTTTATGATTGCCCAGAGCTTATAAAATTCCCTAAATTTGAGTTACTAGCTCCTCTTTTTCTCATAACGAGTTATCTTTCTTATCATTCATATCTTAAATCCAACAGCCAGATATTGTTATACAGTGGATGAATGCGTACTATAGTTTCGTCTTTGGTAGTCGACCCGACCCGGCTCAGATTCCTAATATCCGAATATTCACATTTCTTATATAAGGTTGTTATGCCCCCCATTAATCCAAATTCCTGGATCCGCCACTGATCTAAATCTTGTTACAGCTTTTCTTCCTTCGTTTTGCCATGGATCTGTTTCCGAACATTTGTCTTTACAACTCTTAGCTCCTTCGGTCTTGCATTTAACATCTCGAACAACATATATACTTTCAAACACTTGCAAAGTGGCCCCGTGTGAAATCACTGGAAAGTGGTTATGTTGCCACCTCCATCTGCACATGTTACGAGACATCCACTAATTCCATTGACCAATGTTCCTTCAAACTTGAGCATCCTGTCAAAGCTCAATTATAAGACCATCATATCCTATGAAACATGGGAGATAAATGGAGCATTCAATATCTTGATTCCATTGTGCAAAATCAGCAGTCATGCGTGTCTTATTGACAGACGCAAGAAATCAAAGCCTTCCAAACCTTTTATATCATAGTTTAAACTTTCATTTTTGGTCTATACAATACTCTTTCAGAATAATTCAGATAGAGGATTGTGACAGAATTCTTCAAAAAATGGATATATGAGACGGCAACACAAGTCTCCGTTCTTAATCCTAAACATATACTTGAGCATTTCGAGCTCTTTTTTGGACATTGGTCTCGTCGCTATAGTTACATACAGGTATTTGTTGTCCGTCTTACTTTGTCATAATACAATTTGTGAATGTGGTCTAATTGATAAATTTTGTAGGTGTTAGAAGTGTGGAATTGTTATTGGAAGATGCATCAACATGACAATCTTATTTTTGAGCATGATAGAATGTTCAAGTTTGAAGTAACGTTTGTCAATGGAATCACGATGACTCGTAACATGTACAGACGAAGGAAGCAACAAAATGCTATTCGGCAGTTTCTCGCAGGCCATAAAAATAGATAGAATAGCACCTAATATTAGTTTAATATCTTATGATCCATGAGTCAATACTGGTGGTTATATACATATTAGCCTTTTAAGCTCACACACAATACCATTTACATCTAACACACCGTAGTAATGTTGTAAGAATGAATGAATAAATAAAACATGTCACCAAGTTCCAAGTGCCCTGACCACATCACTAATGAACATGCGTGTAACTTCATATCTCCTAAAAGATAACTTCAAAGTTGAATATATTATTTTTTAAATAAAACATAATTATACATTTTCCAGTAATCCTGATTTATATTACCCTTTAAATAAAAAAGTATCATACACATAACTAAATAATATAAACAAACAACACTTAACTTAAGCAATTTATTCACTATATAAGCTGTATGCATGATCTTAATCATTTCAATACTAAACCAGTTTCACCCAATTTTTCATCCACTAATTTGTCTATCTTTTCTTTCATCTCATTTGTGAAGTGATTCTCCCAGTCTCCAACCTTAGCCTTCCTAAAATAAATCCGGTTTTCTACCGGAGCATCATCTGCACGATGCTTTCCACTTTTGTTCACTTCTAAGTTGCTCAAATTCTTGAAATCGCAAAGTTTTACAATATTCTCGATCACACCTGCTTTCTCTTCTCCAGTCGAAAAAGGACACCCCATGAACTCAGCAAGCCTCTTCACATCGTTTACAGTGTCCTTTTTCATATCTTCATATTTTAAAAACAGAATTCTATCAGGTTTTTCAAGACTTGCTTTCCAGTATCCTAGTATATGATCACAGAAAGGTCCATACCATGAAATTCCCTGATAAAACTCATCGAAAAGAGCCTCAAAAGGTGCTTCTTCCTCCGTTAACTTTGCGAAATTGCGTATGAAATGGTAGTAAGAAACTATTACATCTTTTATGTTTCGGTATATATAAACAATCTTGCAGTTTGAAGATATGATTGATTCCGGCAAAGAAGCATACGGGAGGTGAGTGGAGACAAGTGGGAATGTTTCTGATTTGCTGTGGTTTTCTTCAATCTGTTTAAGGTCTTTCTCTAGGAAAGGAATGCATTCATGGGGCATGGTTGTGAGCAAAGGGCTTGTGGATTCATCGAACTGCTTTCGGGTTACGATGGCAAAAGCCAAGGCCTTTAGCCAGGTGGTGCCGGTTTTGGGGCTACTGCAAACAAAGATATCACTTGGGTCAGCTTTAAAGTTTTTTTGAGCCAAGATTTCTCCTTCAAGGAAATCTTGAAGGTTCCAATGGGCTTGATAGTTGTAGAAGGTCATCAAGTCTTTTGGCCAGCTACAAGTGTATTGAGGAAGTGTTTTGAACAAGTCTTCCATGGTTTTTGCTTGGATGGTCTGTGTTTGCTGATAACCCATTTTATAGATAATATGTTATATGAGTTGAAAATTTTTTAATGTGAACAATAGGTTGTCATTTTCACTTCAAATTGTTCAGAAATATCTATTATTGAAATTTGTCTTTTGGCTTAAAGTTAGGAAAATTGCTGTACCGGCGTACCCCACATCTCGCCGATCAATTTAAGTGTTGATTTTCTTTTATTTTTTTGGACGGCAAATGATCATTATATTAAACCTCTTGCAAGTTGCTAGCAAAAGGAATATACAGTTACAAAGAACATTCTAGTGAATGGTTATAGCAAAAATAAAATAAAAAAAAAAATAAAAGAGAGAGAGAGAGACGTGTTTGCAATCTAGCAGCTTGTACCACAGGGGGAGTTAGAAAAAATCTTATCATTTCTGGTGGTCCAAATAATTTAACTGTTAATACTTTGACCTGTACATGATCCAAAATGGTTTATTTGCTATCTGCTAAACTATAAAATTCATTAAAGTCTAGCCTGAACATAAGAAACTTCAAATCCACATGTTGCTGCATAGGCAGTTGAGAAACAAAACCCTTCAAAATAGACGAGTATTCCTTAGAAACAGCGTCTAGATCTTGTTCGATGTTACTAAGAAACTCACCAGCACGTTTAGTTACAGCTTTTCTTCCTTCGTTAAGCCATTGATCTGTTTCCGAACCTTTGTTTTTACAACTCTTAGCTCCTTTGGTCTTGCATTTAGCATCTCTGCAAATTATAAACAATAAGAATAACATATATATATACTTTCAAGATTTTGATAATGATGATGAGAAATCATGATGAAATGTCATAAATGGTAGATAAACACAGAATACCTACGTTTGAAATTCATATATGCCTTCATAAAGCCGATCAGCAACATTGGTGAACAGCAAAATGACATCAAACAACATCAACAAAGTCTTATGAAGAGCTTCACAACTTTCTCCAAGAAGGGACTTCTCAACAATCCTGGTAACATATATATCATGAGCAGCAATTAAATCATCAAGATCTTCAGCTGCTTCCATTTCATTACAAAATTTACACCATGTCACCTCCAATACTTCAAACATAATATAAGACTGAAAATTTGTAAGAAAATGGTTCATTTCATCCCAAAGAACTTGGCATCT
This sequence comes from Pulicaria dysenterica, assembly GCA_947179395.2. Lineage (NCBI taxonomy): Eukaryota > Viridiplantae > Streptophyta > Magnoliopsida > Asterales > Asteraceae > Pulicaria > Pulicaria dysenterica. Next base: position 80,769,793 of record OX359292.1, read on the forward strand.
TCTCGATGTTGAAACAATCAGGGACCTCACAGCCTTTGGCAACTTGGTGATAATTTGACAAGTAATCAAATTCGGCTTCATGGTCTTCCAAGCACCAAGTACTGCATGTTCTACCCTTCTAATCTTCCACAAAAAATTAAAGATTTTCAAATAGTTAACCATCACAGATTTTGTAAATACAGTATTCAATGGAACTCTTACATCATAATCCAAAGTAAACACATCCCACCCATTGTTTCCAGCCTTATGTGGCATCAACTTAACCTTCAATCGATCTAAAATGTCACGATCATCATACTGTGCAGTAGATGACCTGATGGCCTTCTCCAAAAAACCAGAAAGATGAATCAAGCTAATAGTATTAGCAGGCTCAGAGAGCTCTGGTCCTATAATATCCATTAGATATTCAACAAAATCGCCTTGCCCTAATAGTATATAACGTTTAATAGCTAAACAGTGATCTTTAAACTTATAGCGATTGAAAATAGCATACATTAAGTGCTTGTCTATTCTCTTTGCTGCTTCAGTGACTAAGGATTCAAGTGAATTAGTTACAGCTTCAGCTTCTGTTGCTAAATCAGCCCAACTATAATCCTCACAACAAACTTTAAGGAAATTAATGGACTTACCTGTCCTTAGTATACGACTACCAAGAGATTGAGAGATAAATGGTGGAAGCATAAGATAATTAATCTGATAACCTTTCCTCCATAGAGACTCTGGTGTTAAAGATTGTTCGATTACAAAAAATTCTGAATATAAATCTTGAAGCTCTCCTTCCAAAACCCAACTCTTCACCATATCAAAAAGAGGGGAAGAAACCCGAAGAAGCAACCGTTTCATGAAATCATGAAGAAGAGGGTCACCATGTCGGGCATGCAAATGAACTGCTCCAGCCATTGCTCCACCCTTGAGATTCTTACAACTGTCCACAAGAACAGCCATTCGCCTCATCTTGACTATTGGCTCAGCAAACCAGACCAAGAGTCTCCTCAAAGAAATATAGTTTTTTGAGCTCACAGTCTCTGAAACTAACGGGATTGGATTCATGGATTGTGATTGAAGTACAGTTAGCAATCTGTGGTACTCTAAAAGCTCATCTTGCAATGCAGTGCAAAATGATTTAGCAACATTTCCAACATTCTCGGCAGGGAACCTATCTAAATTATCACATATATACAGATTTACCTTTTGAAACAACCATCCCAGCTCACAGAGCTTGTGAACCATAACTTTGGTAGCTTTTGGAACCTTAATAGAATCTAATAAAACATACCTATCAAGACTTTCATCAAATTTCACATACTTGCCATCAATTCCATGACAAACAGACAACACATCACTCACTAAAAACTCCTCTGAAACATCACTCTCATCGTTCACCAACGTAGCAAACTCCCTATAAACCATATCGCGCATATTCTTGGGGGCTCTTGATATAGATAAAATCCCACCATTCTTCAACCTTGTTGAACTGTAATCTCGCAAACCCCTTAAATTATCATTGTCTTCAGAGACAGATAATGCCGATGGCTGGGTGAAGATTGGACCAGTGTAGAATTTAGGGTTACTAGTTCGATCTTCGGAAATTACTTTGAGCAAGTAAAGCAAGGCGCGCTTGTTCTTAACACTACCAGGTCCGGTTTTAGAAGCGAATCTAGAGTAAAGATCAGCGAAACTTAAGGCGTCAGATAACTTACCTTGTTTAGCCATACGAGTTTTAATGGAGTTAGCCATGGCAGCTTCGTTGGCGAGTACCAATGGTGACATTCGGCTGGAAAGGATGCGAATTGCGTAGTTGACATCGTCAGGGTTAGGGCTAGGGTTTAAGTTAGAATGCGGAGAAGAAGAATCGTTCTGTAAGTGGCTGACTAGTTCCCGGACTAGATCTCCGACGCGGCGGTCGTCTTCCATTGATGGGTAAATAGTAATACAACAGGAGGAAAATTGTTAGAAATGAAAACAGGAGGATTAATACAAGGTTTGTTCCTGGAAAAAGTGATCATGGAAATTAAACGGCCTTAACACCCACCCGTGTCGGTTTAAATTTTTTAAGTTCTAAGAATACTAACATTTATATAAAATATAATTGTAAAACATATATTGTATATATAAAACTACTATCAACATAATTATTTTCTCTAGAATTTCATAATCGTGATTTCTTCACAGGATTTGAATATTTTTCCAATAAAGGTCTCTTTGAAGACGATGAAGGGATTGTTAATTCTCCGTAATTGATAACTATCAAAATAAAGAAGAATCATAGCTACATGTGTAATGTCGAAATGCAGTAATATTTATAGATTTAAGATATAAATGCCTACAATAGTTACGATCATCCCGTTAATAAACATCTACATTTGAAAAGTAAATAAAAATATGAAATAAAAAGTTTCTAACTTAATGTTACTATTTACACATATATTGTAGGATAATTAACATATATTGTTTTTATATAGTATATGTTTACCAAAATTAATCACCTACAAACATGGAAAATTTGAAAATTTAAAAAATCTTAGTATCTAAAATTATTTTCGATTTTTAACTAATCACCCTTGATATAACAAAAGTAAATATATTGAAAATAGAATGTTATCGGTAATTATAGGGGGTTATTAAGAAAATTTGTGAAATAGAAGGTTGTAATTGATAATTACTATAATTAAGGGATAATTATGAGGAGGTTATTAAAAATATTTTTAAAATATAAGGTTGTAATTGATAAAAGTTTGCTATAATTAAGGATGATGATGTCATCATCTTTTTTTAATAAGGATGATGATGTCATCATCCTTTTCTTTTAAAAATATTATAAGATAAGATTTAACTAGTTTAACTTTAGGTGTATAAATACAAGGTAGTTAGAGATTGTTAATGTAAATTTTTATGGTGAAAAATCTTAAATATAAAAATTAATTTATACATTAATAATAAATCAAGAAATATTTATGAATATTAGAAGACAAAAATATAAAAGTGATACACTCACAGATTTACGATGGTAATTGTTAGTGCGATTAGGAATTAGGAATTAATATGAATCCTATAGTTGTTGGTAAAAATTGTCCAATAAATTTATGATAATGTTAAATCAGGTATTAGAGTTCGTTAAAAAATGCTTTTGAATGATATGAGATCTGATTAAGAAGACTTTCTACTTAAGATCCGCGTCCAACTCATAATTCACGGTTTAAGTCTTTTGATATAAGAAACTTTCATTTAGTAATTTTAAGAAATTATGGAGGATGATTAGTAGGAAAAAGAAAATCTAAACGTGAATTAAATGATTACATCATAATTATATTTTTTAATATATATTAAAGATATATAGTAAAATCATGTGGGCCATGCGTACGAGACCACTTGAAGCAATCGTCTTGGCGTTAGATTAATGTAGTGGCAGCACAATTCATAGCTGAATTGACAAAAAGAGTTTGACAAGGAAGAAGAATTAAGCGATGAAACAAAATATGAAATTCAAAAACGTAATATTTATTTATAGTTTTAGGACGATAATTCATTTCAAGATCCCCTCTTAAAGGGAACTAGCAGATTTTTGTAAGAGGAAGAGCACTCCAGAAGCTGGTTTGGTTAACATGTTCACTATGCAAGTTAACTTTGACTAATGAGAAAGAAGACATATGGAGATGGGCTTCTTCAAAATCACGGAAGTTCTCTTCAAAGTCTGTCACATATATGATTCAACAACTCATAAATAAAGAACAATGATCTCACCCGTTCATTTGGGATAAAAGATGTGCATGTAAGGTTAATATTTGTATTTGGAGAATTATGCTTAGAAATGCATGTACTTTTAAAATCACTTCTTTGTCTCTATTGTGGAACGGCTATAAAGAATCTCGAGCATGTTATCTTCTTTGTCCTTGCTTCAAATCAAGTGTCTTGGAAAAAACCAGGCAGAAAACAAACATAACTTTGTCAATAATTCTGTGTTTGACTTGTTTAATTATATATATATATATATATATATATATATATATATATATATATATATATATATATTACCGACGGTGGGTGAGAATGAAACTAAATCCCAACCGTTAAATATAACCTAAGATAAATCCTGACCGTGTTAAATACTTAAGAACCCATCGCAATCCCGTGAACTCGACCACAGCCGATCAATACATCCCATTTGTTTCACAGCCTAAACATCATCCGCCATTCTTCTTCATCTACCTCTCACCACCTCCCTTCATCCTGTTTGATCGGTTTTTTTACTACTGCTGCTCATCAAAGGGTTCTTTGATTTCCGCAAAGGATTATATGGTTTTTTGCAACGGGGTAATCACTGCTTTCGTCGCTCCATTCTGCTCTTCAGTTTCTGCATATTGTTTTGATTTCTGCTAATTTTGTTCTATCTACAAGAGGTTGTTTCTTTTCATTGATTACACTTGCTTATAGTTTAATTTCTCATTGGTTTTAATTTCTCCTTATGTTTCTCATTGGTTTTTGCTTCTCTTTGATTTAGACAATCAAACATTAACCAAATATTTTTTTTATTCCTATACGTCCTCAGGGTTAGGGTTGTAATTGATGTTCGCTTCTAATTTTAATTGAAACATTATCTACTTCTAATTCTAATTTATTGGTAATTTCTTATCCCTAAATTATAATTTTGTTTTGTGTACAATCAGGAGTGACAAAAACTTTTCTCAGTTGGAAGTTTGTTTTGAGGTTAACCCTTACATTTGATGATCTATTATTGACTTTTTCTTATCTGGCTTTATGTCCCCAAAAATACCCCGATATTAAATTTATTTTTTGAGAAGGTATACATTGTTATTATTTAATTCTGTGTATCCATGTATTTACTTTCTTTTAATCTTTGGGTGTTTGTTACTATTTCAAGTACATGTATTAGCCTAAATCTATTGTTTTGATTCATATGACCAATTAAAGATCATGTTTTTCTATTTCGTTCTTATATAAGACACCCCATTGTGCCCCAGAGTTTTTTGGTCAGTTTCGTTGCATATACCCCTGCTTTTATGAGTGTTGTGAGTATGCAACTCTGACCGTTGGTTGCTGTTGCGTTTTAATATTATTCTGCTCATGTATGCACTGTTTTGGGTATCGTATCTCGTGCGTTAATAACGAACAGCTGCTGTTTAATCTTCTTGGCTGCCTGCTGTGCATGTTCAGTGCTTGGGTTGTGGTTTAATGTGTCTTGGTGTAGCTTTGATGCTGCTATGATGATGTATTGCGCTTGGGTCGTGGTTTAATGTGTTTTAGTGCTGCTTTGATACTGTTTTGATGCTGGTATGGTGAGTTCTGATGGCATTATGATGCTGATTTTGGCTTGGTTACGGTCATGTTGCAGATTGGTTTTTGCTTCTATGTTGCTGCTGTCTTTGACGCTGCTGTGTCGATTGGCTAAGGGTCTGCTTCTGAGTGGTTCTGCTGTGTAACAAGACTATGAGTTGCTGTGCGAAGAAATGCATGTAGGAGACAAGAGATGACAATGATGTTTTGCTACAATCTACAAGTGGGTAAAGTGAGAGATACAAATGTTCGTGTGTGCTGATGTTTGCTACTTAGTAATATCACGATGACTTTAGTATGTAATTAATTTAACAACTTTGATGAATGAAAGGAAGGTCGTCCTTGGCTGTTCAGAAAAAATTTAACAAGAAACCTCCGCTAGACTATTTTGTAAAGTAGACATGCAGGATATTGAACATTTATGTGCAAAGGCCAATATTCTGAATTGTTATATAATGCTCTAAGGCAGAAATATTAAACATTTATGGGTCAAAGGCCGAAAAAACAAGTGTTGATATTGGTTTGATTTTCACAACGATAATTATTTGAACGTTAATTGTTTGAAGTAAACATTTATGAGGTGTTGATAATTATTTGAAGTAACACTAATGATAGAGCTTATTTCTCGAGTTACACTCCTCTTCATTTTTATAGAATGTGGCGTTTTCTAATATGTTATCTAAGAAAATCAAGTTTTCTTATTCTCATATATATATATATATATATATATATATATATATATATATATATATATATATATATATAGGGGAGGGTTCATGCGAGAACCATTGTTAGTGCGAGAACCGCGAGAACTAATCTCAGCCGTTCCTTGGATATAGGAAGTATCATGGATGGAGAGCGTGGAGGGATAAGGTGTGGCAGGGTGTATGTGAGGAATTCATGGGTGGGCAATGACATTGAAGGAGGGGGAATTGGACGGCTTAGATTGGTTCTCGCGGTTCTCGCGCTAACAACGGTTCTCGCATGAACTTTTGTCTATATATATATATATATATATATATATATATATATATATATTATGGACGGTGAGTGTAAATTTGAATTTTAATAGCCTTTGGATCACAATTTGGTTTAATCTCGTGTTCAGATTAATCAATCAAACAAGGGAGTTTGTTATTACTTTAAAAAAACGTGGGCAAAAGAAATACTAGCAGGTTCAACACGTGGTCTATTCTTCTTAGTTAGCCCTTCACCTGCACGCGCTCTCCTGATATCACGAAACCACCTTCCCCGATGAAAAAGATCCTCAACCCCTTATTGACATTTTCTGCTCCACGATAACAGGAACCGAGATAATTTAGTTGATTGGAAACTCTGTTATTGTCTTAAAGGAGCATGTATTTTAGTGTATTTTGTAGTTTTAGAGGCATATATTATAAGACTTACAAGACTTATGAGCTATTTGTTAAAACATAATGATTAAACATTGATTGATTTTGTGGTCTAAATGTTTTAGAGGCATATATTATAAGACTTACAAGACTTATAAGCTGTTTGCTAAAAGTTCTGAATGAACAATCTAAATTATGTAAATTATTAATTTAAATTTAATAGTGATATATTATATTATAAGATAAGATTTGATTGTTTAACAAAACAACATGTGAAATGAGTATTAGGTAAAATATTTGGTGCTTAATGATTCAGAATGCACTTGAGATTAAAATGATTCAGCAGCATTATGCTGAATCATGCAACACAATCTTCATTTAGAGATAACAATCAAACACGCTTAATGTTGAATGATTCAACATTCAGCACTAATTGATTCCATTAAGTAGGAAACAAACAGCCCTTATACAATATATGAGTATAATATTTATCTAAAAATAAAACACCCGAGCAACGCACGGGTATTAAACTAGTTGATAAGACCATCAGCATCCATCACACGCTTCACACAGCCACATCAGCTCCACATCAGCGCCATATCATTCCCCCACCATTCACTCATCTCATCACACAAACCCCGCATCCATCACATGCTTCACATCACAAAAAAAAACCCCTCTCTTTCACAGCTGCTCCCTCACGCACGCGACCCGGCTCACATTCGTGACCGTTAGCTGTAACACCGCGATTTTTGCAAACCAGATTTTTCTTTTTAAATTAGTAATTCAAGAATCCAAACTGCATGGATCCGTTTGTAAACAAAACTTAAACCAAACCTGATTTTTTTTTCAAAACTTACATAAGCAGCGGAATATAAAGTGGCTATTAATTTACAATCAAAAGTCAGCCACGACGTACAAAAAATACCGTTGGTGTTACCATGATTTCGTCCGACCATCACAAAATAAATATATACAAACATAAGTATCATGCAAAGTGTTCCTCCAAAACATAAATACATCCAGCAGGCACCCAAGCTCACATGCCTAAGTATCACCTGCATCATGGGGAGAGTATATGTTAGCTATTTAAAGCTAGTGAGCATAAGATAGCATAATCATTAATACAAACATATCACATATCAACAATAGTATCAAACAGTGTTATCCTAGCATCTCGCGATGAGCTGGCACAGCCAGAAGGAAGCATAATCTTGCAGGATAGCTAGCCCGGCTCAACACTCCTAACTGGGGAAACCAGACACATCAACCGCGCGGGTGGGTGAGCGGGTAGCGGTCCACCGTTGCGTTTCAGGCCAAAGCCTTCATGGGGTACAACAATAAGTCGATCCCCATACTGCTCGAGGAACGCTGGGTTTGCAACCCCAGGTAGTTGACGGTATCATCGACCCGCAGGTCTCAAAGCGCCCCAGCCCGAAGCTGGCCCCGTTCAAGGACTATAACCAGCCCCCATATCTCGGATCCGTTCACAAACACAAATCTGACCCATTCCGGGCCTCATAGCGCGCATATCATAACCATATAATATCCATGGTTCAATTCATACATGCTTCTTGCATATTCATAATCTTATCATAATCATGATTCAATTGTTACGTGTGTCATGTATAAACATAGCATACATCAAGATTAATTACATTTCATGGAATTACTAACACATACTGATAACATGTAATACAGTTATATTAAGTCTTATGTTATCCTATACTCACCTGAGAGGCTAGAGACTACAGTAAACAAATATCGTGATCGTCTCGTTCTTCGGAGTCGTACGGTTCACCTATAAGATAATACTCATGTTTAGTCACTTCACACAAGTACAATAACTAATATAACTAATATAAATCCCTTAATGATGCCATTAGACTATTTAGAATCCTAAACGAGCATCCCGTACGATAAAACATCGAAAAACAGCAAACAAACAACGCACTGTGGCTGGACAAGAGCCATGTGATCGCAAGGGAAGTGCATGTGATCGCAAGAAACCCTATGCGATCGCAAGGGAAAGCCATGCTTCTTTGTCGTTATATTTCATGGAATTACTAACACATACTGATAACATGTAATACAGTTATATTAATGAATCCAAAAACATACATATAACAATCTCTAATCAAGAATTAAAGGCATAGGATCAATTTCTTCATTCTTTGACCCATTAGGTGATTTCTATGAAACAAGCTTAAATCCAACATGATAATTCATCCAAATGATTTCTAGATGCTTAGAAATCATGTAAGAACATATTAGAACTCATGGAATCGATTATTGATCACTAATTTGAGTTTTGCTATTTTGACCTAAACTTCAAAACTCAAGAACAAGGAAGAAGATGAACTTACAATTGATCTTGAATGAGAAATATGATGAACTAGAGCAGATTGGAACTCTAATTTGTTGCTGGAACTTAAACTTGATAATTTCCCTTTGTTTCTTCTTCATGATTTCAAGAACACAATGAGAATGAGAAGTGTGTGTGTTGTATACGTGGGTTTGTGTGGGTGAAAAGAGAGAGACCGACTTAAGGTCTCTAATTTATCCAAATGGGGTATTTTGTTCCCCTTCTCAACTTACAACTTAATACCCGTCTACCCGTTTCAACTAACGGGGATATTTCTGAAATCCCTATTCAAAACCATTTACTAATATACTAATTTTATTCATTTTCGTTATTATTTTAATATCACCGTTTCTTATTCATTTTCATAATAATTTAATATTAACTTAATTAAATAAATTCTAATATCTATTATTAAATTCGAGATTCTAAAGCACCAAGGGTATATATGACTAGGCCCTTTTTGAGGATGTTACATGAGCCATTGCTCACACAGGCCTGCGATGGTGCTCACATGTAATCACACTCGTGAGGGACTCTCACGAGCTCACATTCATGACCGTTGCACCTGGTCTAATCACACCAAAATCCAAAATTTAATTATTAGTCCCAACAGCCAAGTTGACACTCTACGAGTCCCAAGTTAGTTGTTATAGCATATGAATAAATCTTGTTAATCTTACCTTTAAGACTGTAAACCAAAATTAACATTTACAATAACAATTTGTATCGTGTCAAAACTTTAAAATCATCATTTATTTAAAACAAACTTAATGAATGTATCAAACTATCAATCAATCAAGCCCACTTGTGTTTACGCCTTTTAGAGTTCATGGACCAAAAGCCCAAAACATGTTCATTCGTCTTAATATCATATATTCATATACTTAGTCTTGTTATTATATGTAGAAGACTAGAAGCCCATAGCCAATCCATAAATAAGACTCTCACAATTAGTTGGTAATTGGTACTTTACTACTTTGGTAGTTTACTAAACTTGTCTTGATATCTTTAGTCATGGACTACTCACTTACATTACATGCATCAAAACCCAGGTTCGTACGGGCCTACGGGGTCAAAAGCCAACAATTTGGGCTGGAGCCCAAGTTGTTATAGCATATGATATGAGTATCTTAGTCTTTGTTTGTTTTTTTTAATAAGATTTTATTTTAAATAAATGTTTGTAGAATTGTAGGCGTGCAGACGTTTTTAATAAGCATTTTTGTTTTTTAAAGTAACATTTGTTCGTCTGGAGACGTTTCTAATAAGTTTGTTTGGTTTTTCGCAGACATAAAACGTTATTTTTACTTGTTTTGAAAAGCTAAAAATTATATTTTTTTCTGCAAACCTTTTCAGACTTGAGATCTTATAAACTTTCTCTTCCATTAAACATAAAGACATTTTTGAAAACAACTTATGATAGTCTTCTTGTTATTATCTATAGTCATAGACACATAAGCCAAGAGAGTTATGCGACTTTAATTCTCATATACAATCATGGTCTACATTTGATATTCCTTTTTGTGATATATTTTGTTTTTGTGAAATCAATTTTCTCATTTTCTGTGATAAGATCCAAAGTTTGAGACAAAAGGAATTGAAGGAGAAAACAAAGAAATCTGTCACAACAATTAGTCCATTCCAGCATTGAGTCATAGATTTAGATGTTTTTTTTTCCATTTTGTGATATATTTTGTTTTTCGTTTCGTATATATCTCGATATTTAATATATATTTAAAAACATTATGATATTATTATTTTATTTATATAATTTTTCTATTGATTTTTCGTGTTGTTTCTCAAAGTATTTTCTTAGATGATTTAGTTTATTAAAATTTAAATATCTTAATAAAAATAGTTATTCAAATTATTTATTAGATATATCTACTTATTTTTTGTAGTTATTTATGTAAACGCGTATATCAATTTGATTAAACAAAAAATTCAAATTCGATTGTAAAAGGTTATATAAAAATTTGATGATGATTTTCTGATTAAATTTCTGATTTCTAATGAATTTATTCCTCTTTTAAGAGATTTTATATCCATATGTATATTTTACAATTATTTTATGGGTCAATACAAATATAACCATCAAAGTTTTAGTTAAGTTTCGTTTTAATCATCGAAGTTTCTTTTCAAACGGTTTTACTATAAACTTTGAATTTTTCATGATTTAATCCTCAAAGTTACACATTCTTTTTTGTTTAAACCTTAAAGGTTTTTTTTTCTAAACGATTTAACCCTCAAAATTTTGTTTTAAAATGGTTTAACCCTCTAAGTTTTGTTAAGTTTTTAATTAAAACTAAAATGTACAATTTAGTAGAGAGGGTAAAATTGTAAACCAAACAACACTTAAATAATTAATCCGTTTTTTTAACAAAACTTCAACGTTTTAAACCATTTGAAAAAAACTTTGAGGTTTAAATCATAAAAAATAAAGAATTTTATGGTAAAATCGTTTAGAAAAAAGTTTTAATGGTTAAACCGAAATTGAACGAAAACTTTAATGATTAAACCATTATTCACCCTTATTTTATTATATATTTTATTATTCTTAAACACCAAAAACTAGATATTTACTTTAACCATTTTTTTATATTTATACATATAGTGCTAAGCTAGTTTGACTATTTATGACCTGTAATTGAATGTTTAAACTTTGACATACAGTAGATCTCTTTCTTAAAAATCATTAATATTTAACAATAATATAATTTTTAATATATAAGAGGTATTCATATATGTCTTTGTTAAACTTTAAAATATTATAATTGTTCACCCTAATTTACAAATATCATATTTACTTATTTATTTTGTGTTTTATAATTATTTAATACATTTTATTAATATTCAATATCTAGTTTTTGAACAGCTCGTCTATCACGCGAGTATTAATGTAGTTTATTAATAAATACAATTTCTAGAGAGGCGTTTACTATTTGGCTAACAGAAACCAAATAAAAATTATACAATGCTTTCTAGATTCGCAAATGTTGTAGGCTGTTGCGTTTTCTTGTTCATTAAGATGTTGTGTTATAAATTTTGATATTTAGAGTATTTTTCATTTACTTGTACGATTTAAATATTCTTTAATTTTGCTATAACAAATTTGCTTAATTTTACCAAATTTACGTTTGCCAAAAATAGTCGATCTTATTCTAAGTTATTTCGGATCACCAAAAATATATATTTATAACTCGTAATTGTATATAATATACTAGATTAAATGTCCGTGTATCACACGGGTTGGTTTAAAAAATTAAATATTAACAAAAATATTTAATAATTATAAAACACGAAAGATTCGAGAGTTTAAAAAACGGTGACAAAAGATGTCAACACCAAAACCAGCGATGGAAACATCGAAATAAGAATGTCGATTTGATGGCAAAAACATCGTATCATAATACAAACAGATATGATTGTTTTTTTTTGTACAAGTCACTGATTAACTTTAAAATAATAAAACTAAAAATTTGGTTAAATATAATATTTTAAAAGATTATATGAGTAAGTATGATATATAAAAGAGTTAATTACATTTTTTGTCCCTGTGGTTTGCTTGAAATTACGGATTTGTCCCTGGGTCGTAATTTTTACGGGTTTGGTCCCTCCCGACCCGATTTTCTTTCATATTTGGTCCCTGCTTAACTTAAAGTGACCAAATTACCCCTATCCTTTTAATTACTCATTTTTCTTTAATTTCTTTAATGCTTTTTTATTGCTTAAATATTAAATAATGATATTAATAATTAATATCATCACAAGTACCCATACGACACACATTTTCACAAACCCTTTTTTCAAACTTCCCTGTGACTCCACATCGCCGCCACATCGGAGCACCACCTCGCCGCCACTCCACTGAGGCGCCACTTGGCCGTCAAACCCATCGTACCGCTCCTTGCCGCCTCTGATATCAATCACCAACTCATCCATCGAAGACATCCTTCTACTGAAGCCTGAAGGTCAAATCCTCGCCGCCTCCCACATCAACCATCGATACATCCATCGAAGACATCATTCTGAAGCTTGAAGGTCAAATCCTAGCCGCCTCCGATATCAACCACCAACTCAACCAGCGCCACTTGAAGGCCACCGCCACCAAAAGGCCACCGCCACCAAAATCACTCTCCCTCTCCATCTTTACCTTCGTCTTCTGGGATTAAGATCATCGACTAACTAAACCTTCAACTTGGTATGGAAGAAAAGTCAAATGATTATTTCCAGGTTTTGATTTGTATTTATTAGTGTTTCCATCTTTGTGATTTTAGATATAATTCGTGTTCTTCATCTTAGGGTTTCTTTATTTGAAGCAATTATCTTTGGTGTTCTTCTTAGGGTTTCTTCATTTTGGTATGGAAGAAAAATCGAATGCATTGGTGTTCTTCATCTTAGGGTTTCTTTATTTGAAGCAACTATCTTTGATTATTTATACATCTGGTTAAAATTGAGGTTTCAATCAATGGCTAGAAGTGGTGTGGTGGTCAGTGGCGGATCCAGAATTTTTTTTACGGGGGGGGGGGGGGGGGGGGGGCAACTTTAATAAAAGTTTGTCAAGACGATTAATATAACAAATGAAACTATATTCAGGTTAAACGGGTCGGATAATTTAGCTTTAGTTTTAGAACTTTTAAAGAGTTATTTACAAATTACAGCATAATTAACACAATTTACAGCAAATAAATTGTGAAGTTCCAGTGGCCTAGATGTTAAATGACTAAATTATGAAGTTAGATATACTAATAAAAGTATCATTTTATTGTATTAATGACTTTATTTTAAAGTTTAAGGGGCTTAAATATCAATGGTTGATTATGGAGGGGCCTAAATGTCCAATTCATGAGGGCCAAAATGTCCAATTCATGAAGGCCTAAATGTCAATGGCTAAATTTGGAGGGGCCTAAGTGTCTAATTTATGGGGGCCTTACAAATTTTTTACTTAATTTCCACCAGAAATTGACAATCTAAAGGGGGCAACCCCCCCCCCCCCCCTCGTTCAACGTGGGTCCGCCAATGGTGGTGGTCGGAATTCATGGTGGCTTAGGTGGTGGTTCATGGTGACCTTCAGGGCGACTGCCGATGGGACCATAGTTAGTGGTGGTACCGGAACAATGGTTTCTAAGGTTGAGAAAGGGATTAAGTATATAAGGTGGTCGGAGTTGGTGGTTGTGGTCGGAGATGGTGCCGGTGACGGTGGCCGGAGTTGGTGGCTCATGGTAGAAAGGTTGAAGATGAACCAAGTCAATAATTATACAAATATTAAAATCATAATTAATTACTTAACATTGTTAATTATTATATAACTAATTACTTAAACATTAAAAATCGTTTTAAATGAATATAAGTTAAATTAAATGAATGAAAAAGGAAAAGAAGGGTAATTTGGTCATTTTAAGTTGGCCAGGGACCAAAAATGAAAGAAAATCGGGTCGGAAGGGACCAAACCCGTAAAAATTGCGACCCAGGGACCAAATTCGTAATTTCAAGCAAACCACAGGGACCAAAAATGTAATTAACTCTATATAAAAATTAGGAAGAAAAAATATAATATTTTAAAGTTTAAAAAGAGTATATATTAAAGTATCTATAATATCTTTTATTTAAATTTAAGAACATTGACATCTGAAAGTTAAACTTAGATTGAATTTCTAATTTAAATTAAAGACTAATATTTAATTTTATTAAAATAAACACTTATATTTATATTTATACATTAGATATAACTATAAATATAAACTAAATGACACATATAGTGATTTGGAATTTAAATCAATAATATTATTTTTTTAGTTCTAATAATAATTTAATTATATTTTATTTTATCTTATATTAAATTTCAATTTGAATAATTTTTTATTTATTTATAGTTAAAATTGAGAAATAAGATTGACTAATTAAAATTAAAGTAGTTAAATATAGTAACTTATAATCTTTTGTATCAGTTATATACTCCATGAAATATATATTTTAAAGTACTAGCATTGCACCCGCGCAATGTGGCGGTGATGACAATAGTTTGTGCTCGATAACATTTTGATTTAAAAAGTAGGGTATGATATGTGAAATACGATCTTAGTCAACATATCCATGTATTTTCTACTTTTTCTGATTTCTTTACTTTTTTTTACAATCAACCATTTTATTAGTTGTTAAAATATTTTTTGAAAAATAACTAAAAAATATTATTATTGAATAATTAGAGAAAAAGATATTATAGCCTTAAAGTTGTATTGATGTAAGTAATTTAGCCATAATGAGATAAATTAAATAATTTTTGTGATGTTTAATGATTTATCAAAGTAAAAATTGTCTTAAATTAATTAAGATAATCAAGGAAATGATTGGTTAGACTATTGCTTTAAGCGTTTGTATTTCAAGCAAAAAAATTTGTACTACTTAAAATTAAGTAGTCTTAAAATTTTTAAGAAATAAAAGTTAAATGCTTTATAATGTAATATAAATATACTAAATTCTACGTTTAGTGATTTAGATGATAAATAAATATTTTTTTTTGAATTTTAGTAATACTTTATTTATTTATGTTTTTTTAATTCAAAGGTGTATATGTGATAGTTTGACTTTAAAAAGTCAAAATTGAATTTCTGATTCTAAATGAATGAATGATCAAAATTAAATATTTTATTAAATGAAGGGTTGGGATTGCTTAATAAATTTTATCTAAGGGTAAAATAACGGTCTACTTTCCCCATTTTTCCATTGTGGCACGTCATGTTTTTTTTACACATTTGGCCTGTAAACTTATAAAAAACGTGTTAATGTGCCCATTTTGATAATTTTGACTTGCAATAGCAGGTCATCTTCTTCCTCAATTTCCTTCATTTCGAAAACAAACTTTGGAACCAAAATTCTCCATGTACACTTAACGAAAATCAATAATTCTTGACTCTATGGAAAGGTAATCGAGTTATCTATCAATTAGTACAAAAAAACGAACAAAAAAGAGCTTAAAATGTGTCAATTTTTCGAAATACCGTAAGTGTGTCGAATAGGATCATTATCGACTTTAATTAGCAATAACTTGGCCTACACTTGATGGTTTTTCATGAATTTGGTGTCTATTGAAAGGTAAAAAGAGTATCTACGACAATCTATAAAAAGAATGATGTAAAATGATCAAGAATCAACCAAAAAACGAGTCTTTTTTTCTGCCCTGTTTTCGAACAAAAAACCCAATAAAGTCGAGACTTTGAGCTCGA
This sequence comes from Pulicaria dysenterica, assembly GCA_947179395.2. Classification (NCBI taxonomy): domain Eukaryota; kingdom Viridiplantae; phylum Streptophyta; class Magnoliopsida; order Asterales; family Asteraceae; genus Pulicaria; species Pulicaria dysenterica. Next base: position 80,786,022 of record OX359292.1, read on the forward strand.
AATTCTCCCTCTATACTTGACGAAAATTCATGATTTTGGTGTCATTTGAAAGGTATTATGATAAATTACAAGATTCTACAAAAAAATCACACAAAACGATCAAAAATCGACTCAAAAATTGCAAAAAAGGGCTGAAAAACGGGTTGCAGGTTGCAGGTCACGAAATGCCCACATCAACACGGTTTGGATAAGTTTACTGGCCAAATGTGTAAAAAAAAACATGACGTACCACAATGAGAAAATGAGAAAAGTAGACCGTTATTTTATGGCTTTAACCCTTTATCTAATTAGTCTTTTATATATATTAGAAGATAAGAATGGATGAATGTCTATATTAAAAATATGAAAATCGATATCTTATTCTGGATTATATTAGTCTTGAAGAGTGAAGATCATAACGGTAAGATAGGATATGGATAAATTAATTCCTACTTGAATGTGTTATTCTGTTCCATATGTGTTATAATTTATATTGAATACTATTATATGATTAGTTGATGTGTTATAATTTTATTATGAACTAGTTCAAATGCACGTGTAATACACGGGATAGTTTAGAAAAGTAATCTTCTAATATATATAAAAGACTAACTTGAATAAGAATTATTAAACAATCTTAGCCATTGATTTATATTAAAAAATTTGATTATCAAATCTAACCATTTATTTTGATATTGAAATATGATTTTGACTTTTATGGTCAATTTATAACCCTAAGAAATCTTATTTAACATTCAAAAAAATACAAAACCATTTTAATTAATGTTATCCCTAAGTTTTTTTTTTTTAAATACGATGCACTTGAAATTATAGGAAAACTATCATACATATCAAATTTATCAATTTTTTGGATTTTTATTATTGATTTAATTAAGGGTTATCTTTATCTAATTCACATTAGTTTGACTCTAAAAAGTCAAAATCAAAATTTTAGAATTAAATGTATTAACGGCTAAGATCAAATCTTTTATTAAATAAATGGTCCAGATCATCTAATATTTTTTTGCAAATTAGTCTTTTATATATATTAGAAGATTGTTCGTGTTGTATACGGTTTAGTTTAATAAATTATGAATATTATATAACTATAAATAGCTAATGACATGAGAATTTAAAAAAAATAATGACAAATGACGTCAAAATTCAGACAAGCGATGAAAACGTCGTCGCGAAAGGAAGTGCAGACGTGACGGTAAAAACGTGGTATCATTATACGAAAAAACATGATTGTATTTCTTATATAAGTAATCAATCATTATTGTTAATATTTGGGGCAATAAGGTTATTGGTTGTGATTATAAAAGAATTTTAAATGATTATATAATATTTTTGAATAATAAGAAAGAACTGCTTAATTATGATATCTAAATATTATAAAGAGTAAATATGATAATAATAAAAATAAATTAAGGTATATATATACACAATATTTTAAAGTTTAAGAGGGGTCTATATGAAATTATCTCTAATAATTTTGATTAAAATTAAAGTCGAATCTAATTTTAACAAAAAAAAATCAAAATAACATTTTGATTTTTATCAAAATGGATGGTTAATATTTGATAGTTAAATTTTTTTTTATCTAAATCCAATGACTAAATTTATCTAATTGATTTTATTGAAATTAGTTTTTAATTTATAGAGTTTAGTTCACTAAAATGTATCTAAGTTGTCACGTTTTGCTATTGTGTGTATTGAGCTTTATAAATTTCTATTGTATGTATCAAACTTTCAATTTTGTTATCGTATGTATTTTGGTTACATAAAAAGTAAAAAGCTTACAAATTTAGTACATACAATAGAAAGTTTAATACACATAATAGTAATAAATTAAAAGTTCGATGTACATAATATAATTTTTTTAAATACAATTTATATAATAGAAAAACATGACAACTTAGATATATGATTGTAAATTAAATCCTTATTTATATTAGAAGATTAGAAGAGGACACCGAAAATATTTCCCCCAAATAGTTTATAGTTGTTTTGGACTAGCATGTGAGAACACCACATGACCTCAATTTACTGGCTATTTATCACCTCATCACAAAACTAAAAACCCCCCTTTCATACTTGATATCCTCAATGTTATTGAATGACAACCGATCTATTTAAGGCTTAGAGTGATTTGCAAGATTTTTCCCTGCAAGCTATCTAACATGTTTGTTTATTTATTTATTACAGATAATAATAATTGCCTGCCTTTTATCAAAGCTTACTTCATTCCTTTTAATACTCTAGCCTCATTTTGATTAAATAATGTTTATTTCTTACTTTAAGTAAAACGAAAAATATGTTAGAGCACGTTACTAAACGAAACAAAACGTAAAGTATATGTATTTTAATTTTTAAGAAACATTTTTAAGAAATCAGCCTTCTTCAAAAAGATGTGGTTAAGTGTTTAATTTATTAAAAAGTTGTACTTTAAAAAAATTGAAATATCATGGACTTTTCATATGCTATATAATAATTCGTTCGGAAAAATTAAAATAAAATAAATAATTACAAAAAATAAATCTAAATCGCAACAAAGGAAGATAACAACTTGTAATGAAATGGATACACCACTAACTCCCAACAATGGAGGACTGCCTAACTACATGATCTATGTGAATTGAAGGGTTTGAGTTAGACTACACCCAATTACCCAAAGCATCTTATATAAAAGTGAAATATATAATATAAACCTGAAGTTCTTAAAATTTAATGAAAATACACACTTAATACCAGTAGACGTCTTAAAATATAGATCAAACTATTAAGGTTGTGTGTCATTAGTATGACATGCTTAGACGTTTGTGTATCAAACATATAAAATATAGCTTCTTGTAATAAAAATTATGTAACTCTTAACATTTACCATTTATTTTATATATTTTATATCAAATTTAAACTGATGGAAGTTATAAAAGATATTTCGAAATAATAGTATAGTAATTGGGATATGAAATCTATAGCACACATTCAAAGGTTAAATCCTAACATGTGTATTTTTGTCTTCAGTTATATGATTTATCGTCATCATATCAATTGTAAAACAGATTGATTAGGAACTCTAAGTAGGATGTAAACGAGCCGAGCCGAACCGAGCTAGACACTTATCGAGCTGGACTCGTTTAGGTTTTTTTAAGCTCATGATCGAGCTCGACTTGTTTAGAGTTTGTGATGTTGAGCTCAAGTTCGGCTTGTTTAGGCTCGTTTAAGCTAGACTCGTTTAGGCTTGATTATTATTTTGATATTTTTGTTAAATTGATATATATATATATATATATATATATATATATATATATATCATATTATATATATAAGTAATAAAAGTTATAAGCATATAAAATAAAATTATATCATATATGAAGCTCGAGCTCGGCTCGTTTATTAAATGAGCTTTAATCTAGGTTTGGCTCGTTTTAAACTTTTAACGATTCAAGCTCGAATAACTGACGAGTACTTGTTTACGTCCCTGACAAGTTAAAAAAACAAACATGATTAGGCCTTTGGAGCTAAAGTAACGTGTTTGATAAAAATGCACAATAACAAAGGGATATTGGAAAAGAGTTGACCGAGCCTAATTTTGACCAACTATAATAATATTTTATTCCTTTTAAAATAATTCTGCCTCAAACCTTTTGGAGGTTCAAAGTACTCCCATGTGTGTAAATGTAATATTCTATATGAACCTGATTATAATTGAGCCCTATAATTATTGGGTATTAAAATTATTATTATTATTATTAAAAAGAATGAGAAATGTTTAATATAGTCCATACTTAGAGTTAATTGTCCAAATGGTCCTTAAACTTAGTCAAAACTGTCATTTTAGTCCTTTAGCTTTAAAAGTAATACAGATGGTCCTTTATGAAGCATTTTGTAGCCAGTTTGATCATTTTTAACGTTGACTAACGGTCAACTCTGTTAATTCAGGATGAAATGACCCTTTTACCATTCTGTTTTATTTTATTCTTTTATTTTTAACTTTTATTAATTTAATCTATTATTTATTAATTATTAATTATATATATATTATAAGATAATATTATCTCTTTCTCACACATCTCAATCTCTCTCTCCATCTCACAAGGCCCAGATTAACACATCCACCACACACCTTCAACCATCTCTGGCCAACCACCACCAACCCTCGCTACCTCCGGCCAACCTTCACCATATCCGTCCAACCTCTACCGTTTTTTTTAACTTCCATCATCATCAAACACACACACACGATCTGCACGATCTGCAAACGTTTATGGTTGAACACAATCGTTCAAACACGATCTGCAACCGCCATCTTCGTACACACACACAGTCTTCGAAACAAACACAATCGTTCAAACACGATCTGCAACTGACAACCTTCGTACGTTTGGTTTGTTTGCGGCGGCGGCGGAGGTGAATTGCAGTGGTGGTGTGGCGGTGGCGGAGAGCAGATACATACCGACAACCAACCTTCAAACAACCGCCACCACTAAACCACCGCACTTGTCCCTCCGGTCACAACCAACTACCTCCGGTTTTTCCAACCTTCAGATCTGCATCATTTGGGTACAAATCTAGGGTTTTTCCATGATTTGGGTCTAGATCTAGGGTTTTCACACATTTTAGGTTTAGATCTAGGGTGGCGGCTAGGGTTTCTTGTGGGTGTTGGTAGTGAGAGAGAGAGAGAGAGAGAGATAGAGAGAGACGGAGGGTGAGAGCCAGAGATAGAGGTTGGGTTGGGTTTACGGTGGCGCTGCTAGAGAGTGTGACGGTGGCTGCGGTGGTTGACAGTGGCGCTGCTACAGGGTGGTGGTGTGACAGTGGTTATAGAGGGTGAGAGGAGATGGTGGTGGATGGTGGTGGTGGCTGTGGCGATGGATGGTGGTGGCGGTGGAGGCGGTGGATGGTGGTGGTGGTTGTAGGTTAGGAACGACAGAGAGAAGAGAGTGAGAGAGGAGAGAGAGAGAGAAGAGAGATGGAGAGATGGAGAGATGGAGAGAGAGTGTGTTGTGTTTTTTAATGGGTATATATATTTTGTAATTAAAAAAGATATGTATTATTTTTTATTATTTAATTAATTCTTTAATTAATAAAAATCAGAAAAGCTGTAAAAAGACCATATTACCCCTCATTTAACGGAGTTGACTAACAGTCAACGTTAAAAAGGACTAAATTGGCTACAAAATGTTTTATAAATGACCATCTGTACCACTTTTAAAGCTAAAGGACGAAAATGACAGTTTTTGCTAAGTTTAAGGACCATTTGGATAATTAACTCCCATATTTATTGCATAGTCTTGAGGGACTAATCTTAGTCCTTGGATCAACCCCATCAATTGTCCAGCTTGAATTTTAAAAATTTGGACGGAGTGACATTTTCGTAATTAACATGTAATGATTTTACCATCACATGTGATTGTATAATGAATCACATGTGATTTTATATTGAATCACATGTGATAAAATATGAAAATTTAGGATTATGTTTTTTATATGAACTATATTGAACACAACTCTAAAAAGAATATATAAATTACAGTTTTCTTATAAGTAAACACACTCACCTCATCCCTACTAAATGAACTTCCAGTCTACTCCGTTTTTATAACAGGACTTAACCCATAATCTTTTGACAGAGTCATCACTCTATAACACTGGATACGCTAGACTACAAACCTTTTAATATATAAATTATAGTTATATATACATATATAAAAAACACAAAAATATGTCTTTATGCAAAATTAAAAACAAAAAATTCTTTTCTTACCCGAAAACGGGGACACTTGAAAGGTAACTAGTGATATTTGTATCGAAACAAGTAAGAATGACCCTAGGATTGGAGCACCATCTAGCCTTCAGGCTCTAAATCGAGTGAGTCATTGGGCTCATCTGATCGCTATTCAATACCCTCAGCCGTCCTTCGCTCTGCCCTCGTCACCGGATTTGGGGCCTTGAAACCCATGAAAGATGACGATGCAGACCCTGCAGTAAGAGACGCCGTACTTTGCAATAACATTAAATTTTAAAGTACATGTATTAAAATAATATTAAATTATTTATATATTTATTTATATATAAGAAAATAAAAAAGAAACTTAGGGGGCGTTTGGTTCGTGGGATTTCGTGGGATTTCAAGGGAATGAGATTTGAAATCCCTCCAAATGATGTGTTTGGTTTGTAAATTGAACATGGGATTCAAATTCCCAGGATTCTTAAGAATCCCACATATGAGGTATTTTTCAATCCCTCCACCACCCCTGGTATTTTGAAATCCCTCAACTGAGGTATTTGATCCGGCGACTCTCCGGCAACAATTCCGGCGAACAACAATCCCTCAACATCGTTTGCTACTGTGATAGAAATCACCGCCTTCGTTGTTTTCGTCAACCACCACCACCGTCGTCGTCTTCGTCAACCACCGCCGTCGTCGTCTTCGTCAACTACCACCGCCGTCGTCGTCTGTTCGTCAAAAACCGTTCGTTCTCCCTTCGTCAACCACCGTCGTCTGTTCGTCGTCCCTATCAACCACTGCCGCTCGTCATTCTCCCTTGCGTCAGAAAACCCTAGACGAACAGATCGGTGGTGGTTTCTAGACCCGTCGTCAAACCCTAGACGAACAGATCTGCGAAGGGTGGCGGCGGTTTGGTGGTGGCCGGAGGTTACGAAAACCCTAGGGTTTCTTCAGGTGGTGGAGGTGGTTTGGTGGTGGTTTCTGTTTGCATAGGGTGGCGGCGGCGAGATGTGGCGAATGTGGCTGCGGTTTGGTGGTGGCGACGGTTTGGTGGTGGCCGGAGGTTAGGTGGTGACCGGAAGATGAGAGATATGTGGGTGGTGAGTGTTTTGAACCAAACAAAGGATTGAGATTTTAAATCCCTCCTAATCCCAATCCCACCAAATCCCAATCCCACTTTAAATCCCATTCCCCCCAAAATCAATACTTGAAACAAACGCCCCTTAGCACCCCAACAACATATGTATGCGTTGGTCCAACTGGTCCCATGAGGAACTTGACCCAATCCAGCCTGCCTCAAACTCAACTGAAAAACTTTAAATCCCAAAATCCCCGATATTTGCTTCGTCTCAATTTCCACTTAAAACTCCACCATAGCATCTTGGTCTGAATTCATTCCCAAATCCACTCAACAACAATCGGAAATCGCCACCACCCTCAGCCGCCTCAGACCACCGTGCACCACCAGGTACCGATCATCGTTGACTTCTTTTGAGACGGTGAATTCAACTACAGGCGAATATTGTTTTTTTCGTCAATGTTCGCCTTCGCTTTTTCTTAAATCAGGTACCTTTCCTTCATATCTCCCGAAATTGCAGCTTTACTTTGGTGAATACTACAGTGATCTTGCAGCTAATCGTCTTTTCTCTAATAGTTCCTTGTAATTAGTTTATATTATTGGCTGTGTTAGCTAGTAAGTTCGAGCAGACTTGGTGATAACAGTTTGATCACTTTTGCTTTTTGGCACTATATATCATCCTGAATCTCTTTTTCAAGGAAGTTTCGAGAACGAATGTAATTTTCAATCGAAGTAATGTTCGGGAGGGAGGGAGGGAGCATGTAATCTGAGATAAGCAATTCTAATGAGGCTCCTTTTGTGCACATTTCGAACATGCTCTCCTATAACAACTGTTCCGCCTTCAATTTAGGTTTCCTAGTCAAATCATCATTGATTGTTTTTTGGATAGTCTTCTTCTTTTCCTTCTCGGTTGGTTAAGTAATAGTCAATCTAGAGGCAAGCCTTTTATAAATTGTTCAACTCATCAACTTTGAAACCTTATTCTAGCTTCCAGGCTTATGTTATGACTGTTTAAGTGCTGAAATATTAAGTTATTATATGATTGGTAACTTGACATCCCTTTAAAGCGTGGGAAGAAATGCTATCAATGGAGAAATAACATGGATTGTTATTCTGGGACTTCATTACTCCTAATGGATCCAAGTGTTTCAGTGTTATGTTAATAATTGATAAACAAATTTAAGCATGGACTATTGGACTGGAATTATAATACAAATGTAGTTGTATTAGTGATGCTGGATCACTGTGATGTAGATCGGGTGATTAGAACGCAAAATCCATGAGGTGGCGTTGGCCATTGGACTCACCTCAGGCATAACAGTAACAGTGACCACCTTTGCCCTGCAAACTTAGTTCTGTATTTGCTTCTAATCGTGCATCATATGTGATAAAAGTTAGCCTTTCCTGGACTCTCTAAACCAAGAACTCTTCTAACCCTTCACCATATTGTAATTTTGTATTAACACAGGTGAGCTCTTAAGATGAAAAATGTTGGTGATAATGAGGCTGATGTGGAGAGTGGCAGGTATGATAAAGATAGAGAAAGGATTCCAAAGACTAGTAGAGTAAAAGTTAACAATCAGGCCCTGTTTTCTGGCCTTGCATATTGCATTTCATCATGTAGCATGATACTGGTTAACAAATATGTCCTCTCCAGCTATAATTTTAGTGCTGGAATATCTTTGATGCTTTACCAGGTTTCCTTCTATTTTAATTTTAATCTACTTTTCTTTTAATAATAGTATTATTATAAAACTTGTGATTCGTTTCTGTTATTTGTCTGACACGTCATTTATTTTTCTATGTTGGCAGAACTTTGTGTCAGTATTGGTGGTGTCTAGTTTGAGCATACTTGGTGTAATATCAACAGAACCACTTACATGGAGATTGATTAAAGTTTGGTTGCCTGTGAACTTCATATTCGTTGGGATGTTAGTTACAAGCATGTTTAGGTATAAGATTCACTTTTTGACCAAAACTCTATATATTATGGGTATATGACAGTTGGTTATTCTATAGACGTACCCTCAAACTTATCTGCTTAACAAAACTGCAGCTGATAAATGAGCCATGTTGTTTACAGTTTGAGGTACATTAATGTTGCCATGGTCACGGTATTGAAGAATTTTACCAATGTGATAACTGCAGTTGGTGAAATGTATTTATTCAACAAGCACCATGATAACAGAGTGTGGGCATCACTTTTCTTGATGGTATGTTGATTCTTGAACTTGTAATTGATGATTAAGCCGATTCTAATCTATAGTTTGTAAACCTTGGACATAATTACACAAATTATTATTCTTAATTTTCTTGAATAACTAAAACTTTGAACGGTTAAACCATTGTTCATTTACTGAACACAGTTTCACTGATGCCCTTTATGTTCCATAAATTTAACTAATCAAGAATTTTGGGTTAATAGATAAAGAAATCATGTGAATCATGCTTCTGTGTACAGATCATATCTGCAATCTCTGGAGGGATAACGGATCTGGCTTTTAATGCTGTTGGATACACATGGCAGCTTATAAATTGCTTCCTGACAGCTTCATATTCTGTGAGTCAACCGGGTTGTTAGTCTACTTTTGTTTGCTTGTTATGCTGTTAGTTACATATGAAGTTGTCTTATATATCATACGTGCTCTTTAGATATTATGAAATATTTTCAACTAACAAGCTAATGTACATGTTCATTATTTATCCAAATTAATGGTGAGTGCTGACACTTCGAAATACTCGTGGCACAGTTAACACTTCGTCGGGTCATGGATACAGCTAAACAGGTCACAAAATCTGGAAACCTGAATGAGTTTTCAATGGTTCTACTAAACAATACATTGTCCCTGCCTTTAGGACTTCTGCTGATCTTTGTATTCAATGAGGTGGATTATCTTTATAGCACGTGAGTTTGTTTTGTTCCTCTACTTGCTATTCCCTTTGTTTTAAACTGTTGATTGTACTTAAACCTCGAGGAAACTGCTTGTCAACTAAAGATGGGAAAATGATGGCAGGTCTTGCGGGTTGGGTAATATGTCAAAACCGGTTTGTGTCAAGGGGTTAGGTTGAGCTGTCAAAATTTTTATAAATAGTTAGTGTGTGTGATATGATCAAATAATTTATATTATTGCAATCATCAATTTTATCTATTAATTACCATGTTGCCTTTGGCCCAATGGTAATAGTAGCTTCCCCATAACATGTTAGTCGTGGGTTCAATTCTCATTGTAGACATTAGTATTATAGTTTATCAGTTTAGTAGTTTGATAGTTTTAGAAATAGAAAAGGCGGAAAAATTACCAACATTTGATTTGGGATGATGATAACGGGAACAAGTGATTTTAAATTAGGATCTTTCCAAAGAGGAAATGTTGTAAGTTTGAGACATCTCTAAGTTTGAAAGGGTGTTGAGAAGTTTATCCTCATTAGTGGTCCATTTTCTCTTTTTTATTTAATAAGAACATGTAAACTTGTAGATGTGGAGTAAAGCAAATATTTGACTGTCAGCTGGCTTGATAACCATATAAACTTGTGTGATATAATTACATTGTTATTCTTTACTTTGTGTTTTTGCAAAAGAGTTTTAAGTATCTAATCAACTGTATAAATCCTTGAAATATTTGCAGACCCCTTTTACGGATGCCCACGTTCTGGCTGGTGATGACATTTAGTGGATTTCTTGGGTTAGCTATCAGCTTCACTTCTATGTGGTTTCTTCATCAAACAGGGGCGACTACATATAGGCAAGCTAATTCTTTCTTTCTTGCTTTTTTTCCCTTCATATTCTTTGATTTTGAATCTCCATAATCATATTAAAATTTCCTAGTTGAATTTAAACTTAGAAAGATTAGTGTTTTGGACCATTGCACTTAGCATATGATTTCCTTGCTAAAATGCGGGAAAAAACAAAAGAAAAGAAACTAAAAAGTTGATCACTTTGTTAGACACGTATATCCTTGTCTAAAAATGGAAAATAGTTTTATTAACTAGAAGAGCAATGAAAATGATTCGGGAAAAAAGTTGATCATATAATTTAAAAAAAAATATATATGTGTTTATAAAAGATTAAATTTTTTTGGGTAATCATGATATATACATGTTTCTTATAATGTGCAGCCTGGTGGGATCACTGAATAAGATTCCACTCTCGATTGCTGGCATCGTCTTATTTAACGTCCCTACTAGTCTCGAGAACTCTGCAAGCATCGTATTTGGTCAGCCATTTTTCCTTCCTACGCAAGAATTCATATAATTATTTCGTTGTTAAAACACACCTGCTCAGGCTGAACCACGATTATTCTGTTTTTGTTTCGGGTTTAGGTTTAGTTGCAGGGGTGTTCTTTGCCCGAGCAAAGATCAAGGATAGAAGTCGATCTTGAAAGCAAGAAATGAAGATCATTAAGCATGGTTCACAAACAATGGGACCAGTTACAGTCACACATTGGTTTGGTGAAATATTGAAGTTTGTTTTTCTTACAGGGACACGTTCTTTTTTCGCCTTGTCATAGGCAATTTTGTATTACGAAACAATATTAAAAATGATGATTTTCATGAAGTCGAAAAGCTTTTTATTTATTTATAAATAGTATGTTTTTTTTTCCGTCTAAAATTTTATTCCATCACATAGTTATTTATATAGTAAATACTAAATGACCGTGATACACGAGTTTGTTTAAAAATTAATAAATATTTAACATTAATAAAAATGTTTTTAATATTAATAAAAAGCAAATTAAATGATAATTTAAAAATATGACGACGTATAATATCAATACTCTAACCAGTGGTGGAAATATCGACGCTAACGGGAGGGCAAACTTGACGGTAGAAACGTAGGATCATGAATAGAAGAGACGTGATTGTATTTCTTATATAAGTTATCAATCATTACTGTTACAATTAAGGGTAATAAAGTTAAACGTTATTGAATATAATTTAAAATGAATTAAAAAATGATTATTAAATATTTTAGAATGATTAAACTAAGAATTTGGTTAAATATGATATTTTAAAATATTAGAAAGGGTAAATATGATATTTGTAAATTAAGGTAAGCAAATACGATTTTGTATGATTTAATAATGGTCTATATGAAATTATCTCTAATAATTTTGATTCTAAAAAGTTAAAATTGATTTTTTTTGATTTTGTGTGAATGAATGGTTAAAACTAAATATTTTCTAAAATGAATGGTTCAAATCGTCTAATAATTTTTGTCAAATTAGACTTTTATTTATATAGAAGATTATCCGAATAAAATTTCGATTTGTACCTAAAATATGTGATTTATGCGGATAATAAATATTAAACATATTTTATATTGTTGTAAAAATATATAATATATTATCTGCATAGTCTCATTAACTTTTTCGTAATTTGTATGACTTTACTTATATGTTATATATGTATCTCCAACATGGTTAAATGTGTAATATCCGTTTTCGAATTGTATGAGTATTTTATATAAATAAAAGATGGTTTTATCTATTAATTACTATTGGCATTTAATGGATATTATTTTATGAAATGATGTTAAGAATCTATATAATCAAGAATTAATCACTTTGTCATGTAATTAGAAAGTTCGAATTTGGAACCATCACCTGTAAGCTACGAATCATGAAAGTTCTTGATTCTATGAATCATGAACCGAAGCTTGCATCACTAGCCTGTTGGTAACCTTGATGAATCATTATGGTGTTAGTGTGAATCGTAAATTAGGGTTGAGTTCCCTAACGATTCCCCATCATCTACATGAATTGTGGACTGAATTAGAGTGTCAAATCGCAAACTGAGTATATAACATAGATCGCAAAGTGGGTTCAAAACTGCAAAATGTAAACTTGAGATCGTGAACCGTGTATGACCTTCAAAATCACAAACCCGCAATAATCCCTGAATCATAAATTGTCTTCCCTATGAATCGGAATTTGTAAGGTGCATGTGTATTGTTGATGAATAGAAAACCTTGTGTGAGTAATGAATCACAAAGTTAACTTAGAACTAGAATCCTGAACCTTAGGGTGAACCCTAAATCATGAGCCATGAAATCGCAAAGTGACAAGAGACACTAAATCACATAGTGGCTTAGACCACTAAATCTTAAAGCATCATGAAGTGTGCGAACTGCAAAATGCCTTACACTACTGAATCACAAAGTGGCTTAGACCATTGAATCGTAAAATGTCTTAGGCCTATGAATCGTAAAGTGTAATGTAACTCAATCGCTAAGTGTGAAAATAAATAGATCGCCAAGTATGTCTTGACACCCAGATCGCCAAGTGGCGAGCAGTGTTAGGATTTTTGGAAAAATTCATAGCATACAAGTGAGAACAGGGTATGAAACCCTAGTTGATGTCTAATATTGTAGGAAACCTTAATTGTAGGTGCTTGCTGGTAGAAGCGAATCTTCGGATATTAGTACTGAGTTTTGATTGAATGTTTGTGCTGCAATCAATTGAGTTACACTAACTTGCTCATTATATTAGTGTGGAATGTGGTTGTTATTTTATATGTGAATGTATAACTAATACGTTGTGTATGAAGTGAAGGGTTGTATTATGTTTTGGTGAAAACATAGCTCGGGCATAAACACGTGAAACGTTTGGTACGACTTGGGTAGTCGTAGATGTTTGTGCACTGCTTTGGTATTATGTGCAATGATACGTACATACATAGTATGGTGTATAACTTATGTGTGCTTGCTAAGTGTTATATGATTACTCCTCTTTTAAGAGATTATATATCTCTATATATACCTTTAAATTGTTTAATATATATATTAGTACTCTTTAACATCATAAATATTTTTAAATTTAATTTATATACATAAGACGATCTTATAAGATATGGATTTATATATGAGATGTTAAAGCTAATTTTTAATTATCCCTATGGTTATGTAACAAATCCTTTTTTGATATGATAGACCTATGAATATAGGAGGGTATCACAAAATTCTAAGAATCCAGGTTCTAGTTTAATTTTATATAATAAGGTTTATATTTGAAACTACATATTATCAATAAGTGTCTCATATTTCACTTGTAAAATTAATTCATATGTGAAAAATATAATATTCTATTGCAGCTGCAGCCCATAAAATTTGAAAATTATAAATGGAGATTTATTTGTAAGGGAATGGAGATTTATTTGTAAGGGTTAAATATGATTTAATCCTTAATCTTTATATCTAAAAATGATATAGTCTCTTACGTTTTAATCCTCAAATTTTCATACTAATTGATTTAAGACATGATTTAATTTTACATACTCATTTTCATCCTTAATCAAAATACAAAGTACATATTACAACCGGCCCAGCTGGTAAACCCATGACAAAGTGTCCTCTACGATAAAATGTCATCTCAAATATTATAAAAAGAACTCTCCATTAAACCCTAATTGGGTTGAAGGGAGTCGATCGTTGCTCTGCCCATGATTAATACTCACGATTGTTAGTCGGCAATTGCACTTCGATTGTAATTATGTTTGTTTAAACCTAGTCGAGTGTTGGTCAACATTTGCAATTGTTGTTTTGTTCTCGATTAGCACTCAAGATTGATGTTTAGCGTTTGAACCTGTTCTTCGGGTTGTCCTTCTCTTCGTTTGATTATAGCAAATCAAGTTAAAGGATTAGATTGATGTTTCAAAGGTTTAGTAACTTGCTATAGCGAGTCACGTGGTTAAAACAACTGATTGTAACAAGTTTGAGGATTAAAACATTTATTAAAAGAGTGTAAGGGTTAAACCGATTTTTAATTGTAAAGTTTAATAGTTAAAATATTTTATCCTATTTGTAATAACTGACATTTACGAAGGTCTTTTATTACATTTTGTAAGATCAGGGTTATATTTAAAATTGAGATCTTTTTCTTTCCTCTACGATCTAGAGAGAGAGAGAGAGAGAGAGCGAGCGAGCGAGCGAATGGAGAGATCATCGGAAGATGTTATCCCGTCGGAAGCAGCCGTACTGATAACCCCCCGTACTGATCCCACACGCCATGATCAAAACCCTAACGCTAACCCTATTTCTATTATTGCTTCATCATCATCGCGACCAGAGTGGCCGACGATCGACGGACCATTGGGGCTGTCGGAGCAAGACTCCATAGGTTACGCCCGTAAGTTCTTCGGGTTTGGCTTCATTTTACTACCATTGCTGTGGGCCGTCAATTGCTACTACTTCTGGCCCGTTCTTCGTCACTCTCGCTCTTTTCCCCGAATCCGTCCTTGTAAGTCGATTTCAGTTTTAATTAGGTCAAAATTTTCGTATACCATAAGCACATTGACTAAAATGAATACCATTCGTTGTGAGGCTGCGGAATTTGTGTATAGTCGTACGAATTTGCGAACATTTAATGCTAGTGATGTCATCTGCTAGGAGCCTAGGACACACACGTCTTACTCCCAACTCCCTTGTCCCTGTTACAGAGTTGCATTTTGACATTGAGAAAGGTCCTGTTAAGAAATTGTTTACTTCAGGTGGAAAATGACATAAACAGGCATATGCTACTGAAAAGTAACTAGGATTGACATCAAAATTTAGCTCTTTCTTGTGGGAAAGACGTGGCCTTACTTTCATTTTATGTTATATGCTATATCTTCTGTGGTCATTGACGTTTAGGCTGTTGCACTTGTGATGCATGAAAATTCTGGGTACTACTATTCTTTTGAGGATAGGAAAGAAAGGAATTAGAGATTTTGCAGCACTCCTCAAACCTAGGATCTTTTCGGGTGTTTGGCATTGTTCAGCGAAATAGGATGTAACTTATGTAAATGAAATTCTAAGGCTTTGTTTTTGGCTATGATACCAGTATGATGTTGCACCTCTTAGGGAAAGAATTTGGGGGAAATAAGAAAGGCTATAACTAAATATTTAGGGGATACTCTTCAAAAGTTATGTTAGGCATCAAGAATCTAAATGAAAGATCTCATGTCTTCACACATGATATGTTTCGATTTCACAAAGAAGCGCTATGCTTTTCAAAAAGTGCTTGAGTACAAATATTTGGGTGCAAGCCCATGTCCGTATGGGGAAAAGTAAGGAATTGAGACTTGTATATAAGCTCTTGGGCTACTCCCTCTATTGACAATTGGTTGCAGGGTAGAACCTCATGTGTGCTTATATGGTGGGCTCTTTCTTAAGGTGGGTCTAGTGAATCAGTCTATCATTACTGGCATCTTAGATTCCCGTGGAACAAGCTAATGGTAATGATATAATGGGTTAATGACATGTTATAGCCTCATATTTTCATGAGTGTGTTGATCAATGTACTTGTAAAAAGTGTTCTGATTAGATAGTCTTGCAACTGGTTAGAATATTCACCACACTACTTTTCTGGCCGTGGTATATACCATGCCCCCCATTGACCACTGTGTGACGGCATGGTGGTGACCACACCATCCCGTCACCGTTGCCACTCCGGATGCTCTTATGTAGTTATGTGGTTTAGTTTTAGTAATGTGGCCGTGCATTTTGGCAATATATGTCCATGTAAAGCTTTGAATAAGGATAAAAACCCTTAATTGGGCCTTTGTTATAGAATTATAAACCGATCGGGGTTTTATTTTGGACAAATAACGCCAATATGTAAGGCCACGACACAAAGTTAAACCACTTAGATGCCATGTCATCACTTTTAAGTTTTACCATTTAAAAAGGCTTCCTTGATACAAAACTACCTAAGGGGGACACCTTTTACACGTTCAACGACCTAATGAGAAAAAAAATATGTTGCATAAATCGGCAGCTTGTGGTAGTACATGGTTGTATTACAAACCATTAGTCCTGAAATTTTCACAAAAGTGAACAAATATGATGACCCAATAATAAAATAAAACGAAGGAAAATAAAAAGAAACGAAGATCTGATATCTATCAATATGAGTCCTATGCCACACTAGAGTTCGAAGCATATATAATAGAAACTTAGTCATATGCCCTCTTTGGTAACTGGTACTTTCAAATGTGAGTTTTAACAGAGTTCATTCTATAACATATACTCTGGAATTTGTGTGAAATTGAAAGAAAAGTTGGTGAAACCTGTCGAAATGAAATTTGTGTTCCAATGTATACTCTTTCTGGCAATGGTTGGTCAGAAACATTTGGAAGGTGAAATTGCCTTAATTCAGGGTGATTAAGTCCATCAGCAATAGACATGCAACTTCTAAAATTTATTAATAGGTCACTTGCTTTTTTTTATTCTGAAGTTTTACTACGAGCAGAAACAAGCTAATATATGCATTGATGTATGACTAACAGTTGATATTGTGAGAAGTAGAGAAACATTTCATCAATGATTACCAGGAAATGATGCTCTTCAATGACTAATGTGCTTTTGATGCATTTATGCTGACAGCTTTTTATTTTCTCTGTAGATGTTGTAGGATCAGCAATAGGATTCTCGGTGTTCTCAGCCATGCTAGTTTCATGGGCCCTCACCTTCACCATTGGAGGCGAACACCTTTTTGGCCATACATGGGATGAACTGGTAATGTACAATGTTGCTGACCGATATGGTTTGACAGGTTGGATTTAGCCTGTTTATACATTGGACGTTTGTATAAAGTCCGGAATGGGATCACTTGAGAATCTTCAAATACACTTGATTCATTTTGTTTCACAATTCAAGAAATGTTTATGAATAAGTGTAGCTAATTTGGTTGTTCTATAACGATTTTGATACAAGCCTTTTGGTGACGGTTTTCCGAACAAGTTCTGGAAATCAGCATATCTTTCCTGAAACCTTATAAGAAGTAATTTTGTAACGGATTTCGTCAAATGATACCCATGTGAGTTGTTTGTTTGTTTTTCTTCGAATAATCAAGCGCCTAATACCTCCGAAAACTTGGCATAAATATTAATTTCATATAGTCACTTTTTATATTTAAATTTCTAAATTTGGAGAAAGTGGGTCAAAATTAAGGCGGGCAATTCGAGTCATGTCGCTCTTTGTCGACCCAACATAATCTGTGTCATTTTAATTCATTTTTAGTTCGGCTGTGTTTTGTGTCGACCCTTTTTTACCTGTTCTAATTCCGTGTCGGGTACGTATCAATCCTTTATACAGCTGAGTGGGTTTTCTGTAAGGTTCTTTGTGGTAATTTTGAACCTTCAAACCTCCGAATGATTTCTGTAAATTGATTTGATTCTTGCAAAGCTTGTGTTTGAATCTTTTCACCTTTTCAGCATCAAATTTTGCAAAGATTGTTTTTTAATCTTAGCATGATCGATTCATGAAAATTTGTGTTTGAATCGAATTCTATAAAGCTTGTGGATTTGGGAAATAACAAATTCTTATTCAAGGTGAATTTTGAATCATGTTTATTAATGAATTCATGAGTTTTTTTTATAGATAAAGTTCGTCCGGATACGACAATGCTCATAAAAATATGGATTATTGTCGGATTTTAAATATTCTTGCCGAAAATCGGTTGGTTTGTTTAGGTTAACACTTAACATCCTTTTATACTTGTACTTAATTAAAAAAAATTATGATATGTTTGTTAGTTTTAATTTTTAAAGATAATAAATGTTAAATATCATTAAAAAAATATAAATTAATTATAAAAAGTGGAAGGAATTAAAGTTTTAATAAAGATGACAAATGTCATTAGCATCAAGACTGGTGATTGAAGTCTTGAAGCGAGGGTGGAGACGTGGTGATAGAATTACGGTATCATAAATGAAGAGATGTGATGTACAAGTTATCGATTATTATCGTTATAATTATATGTAATAAGGTCATATTTTTTAGTTTAATTTAACAAAAGTTTAAAAATGATTATAAAAATATTTAAAATGATAAAATTAAGAATTTAGTTAAATATGATTTTTTAAAATATAATAAGAGGTAACTATGATATATATAAATTAGAATAAAGAAATACCATATTTTAAGATATAGAAATGATATATATATATATATATATATATATATATATATATATATATATATATATATATATATATATATATAATATAATTATCTATGATTCAAATTAAAAGAACACTATGTCAATTATAATTTTAAAAAGTAAAAATAAAAATGCAATAATAATAAATGAACATTTTTTTTTTGAACAAATAATAAATGTTCATAATAAATACTAAATGGTTCGTTTGGCACAGCAGTGCAGAGGGGCAAGGGCAGAGCAAGGCAAGTGTCCACCTTAATATGGTGGAAGGGACCACATATTGCCCATATCCACCTCAATCTGTTTCTCATCATTTCAAAACCATGGCCTCCTCCATTTACCTAAGACATCCCACTTTCCCACTATATGATCAAAATGAAAAGTAACATGTTTTTCTAATATTTTTTTATATATTATACTAATATAAATGTTAAAATTAATAAAGGATTAAAAAAAAAAGAATTAATAACTTATAGTGAATAGAAAGATGAAATAATTGGATATTATATTATTTTTCAATTTATAAATCTATTAAAGATCACGCTTATTGTATGGAATATTTAAAACATATCATAATGTCATACATGATTTTCACTCACAATTTGATAAAATAAAATGATAAAACTAAGTATAAACATAAAAATATTTAAAGTACTTTTCATTTAAGGAGTTTGAGTGCAATATCATATATAATAGGTGATGTTAATATCATGTGTTATTTTTTTGATAAAAAATAAAATATATATTTTTAGAAACATCTATCTTATATGTTTTTATACTTACAAATACTTTAAATAACAAATATATTTACCATTTTATTACTGTATTTACTTATTTATAGGTTTGTAAATATGAAAAATACATATCATATATAATTCTAGCCGATCACATCCTATTCTCTTAAATAATACTTAAAATAACGAAGGTTTCAATGAAGAAGGCAAGATAAGTAAAAAGACAAAAACATAAAAAAGGTGGTGAGGGGTAACGAAGTGAAAATGTACTATTTCTAAAAAAGAATTCATATTTATTGCTATTTTGATATTTTCGAATTTTGATAACTTATTGGTTTTGTATACTATATTATATTATAAAAATATTTGGTTTTATACTTTACTTTCTAATTTAAGAAAATTAACTTGACTATTTAACTCTTGTATCAAACTAAATAAAATAATTTATGTGGTTATTAGAATTAAAAATAAAAATTACTGTATTTAAAAGTTTTTATTTTAAGTATTAAATATTTAATTTAACATTATAATTGTATTTAAATTCTCTATTATATATATTTAATTTATATTTTTTCTTTTTATATAAACAAACAAGTTAGAAATTTGATACATCCAATATAAAATTTTAAAGTTAGGATATGATATATATGTGAATAGATATAGATTTATATAAACTATTCTTTTAGAAGAAAATTGATAGAAGGGACCGGAAATAAAATGTCGAGTGTTTGCTCTTTGAACTTTCTACTGGATGCGGCTTAT
The DNA here is from genome assembly GCA_947179395.2 of Pulicaria dysenterica. NCBI lineage: Eukaryota > Viridiplantae > Streptophyta > Magnoliopsida > Asterales > Asteraceae > Pulicaria > Pulicaria dysenterica. The sequence goes on from OX359292.1 coordinate 80,806,227, forward strand.
ATGCGTTATTTCCGGACTAGTTTTTGTTTTTTCTTCCCTCTTTTTCTCTCAATCTTCATCTTGTCTTCTTCAATTTCCATCAAATTCTTGATTTTCACTGCTTCTTTAGATTAGGCGTTCGAAATGTGCTCGACAATCGCTACTCGGTATCTCGTTCTCTCTGTCTTGTCGCTCATTTCGTGTTTTTGATTCAGAAAATAAGGTTCCTTATCTTCCATATGATTTGTTGTTTTCTTTTTGTTTGAATTAGAAATTGATCGTCATTACATTGAAATCACATGATTTTAAGCTGAAATGTTATCGGGTGAGTGTGCAAATTGAGACGAGTATAGAATCATAAACGTCGAAAATTATTAATATTTATATATTTATATATATATTTCTTTCAAACGGGTATTTAGTGTCGCTTTACTCTTCTACCCTGGATGTTTGATCATTCACATGGATATGTCATCAGGTAGCCGCAGAAAGAAACCCCCAAAATTTCAAATTATTTTTGAAAATTGATTACAACTAACTATAATTTTTGTTACGTGTTTAGGGTTCTTTTGAAGTTTTTTTCTAAGAAGATGGCAACTCGACTGGTTAAGCCTCTCAAAGTCAGTTTATTTTAGGGTTTTCGAAAATTTCCTGCTGATCTTGTACGGAAATTCATGTATTTGTTTCTTCTTATGGAAGTTGACTGATCTAGATTGGTGATTTTGACTTTGTGTAGTATTTAATTGTCGATGAGCTGGTTTAAGGATAAAAATGTGTTAATTTAATCGGCTTTGCCTACTTTCTTGGTGTCTTGCCAAATGCAGGAATATTTGGTGGTTTAATGCTGATTGGTTTCATATTAGGGTATCATTCTTGTTGGGCTATCACTTTTCTGCTTGTTGTTTCTGTTCTATGTGTTACATCATTCCAATCTCAATTATTAGGTTTAAATGTTGCTAACTTATACTGAAATTAACAGCTTTTGAAAGTGATTTCAGAAACTCATAATATGAAATTCTAAAAGTTTGCTATCAAATGTTTCCATATACTCTTGAAGTCTTTTGATAAACCTCATAATGTGATGTATAAAAAGTTTGCTTTACTTATTGTCATTAACAGGTGTTGCTAAAGATAGTGATTAGAGGAGGGAAACGACACTCTTTGCATCATGCTTTAAGTACTACAACCTGGTGACTGTGTGAGCTAGAATTCGTTGATATTAAATGGCTAGAGGTGGTGTTTGCAAAGAAGTTATTGATTCTCATCCTAAGTATTTGAGGTATGATGTGTCAGCAGCAAAGTCAGAGAAAACTAACATCAACACAAAAACGACAAATAGGGCAACTGAAAAGCATACAATGCCTTCAACCAATGGTGTGTATGAGCTTCTTGAATGCCCGATGTGCTCCAAGTCAATGTATCCTCCAATTCATCAGGTTTGAATATCAGAATTGGCATAGTAAACTTTAACAGATTGAGTTTTAGGAAATACTGTTTGAATCAAGCTGTAGGTGCAACAAAATTATAGTGTTTACTTTAGGTAAGACAAAGGGTTTAGAACCTGAAACAACAACAAAAACACATCCAAAAGCTTGTTTGATTAAAGTTATTATTGATTGAATATCACTTGATCACTTCAAACACACATCTAACCATCTTCTTATCTTCAACAATCGATCTTTTGACGTTTCTTATAACCAAATTTGTTAATTTGTTCGTCATGCAGTGCCCAAATGGCCATACGTTGTGCTCAAACTGCAAATTAAGAGTTCAAAACTGTTGCCCAACTTGCCATTCTGAGTTGGGTAACATAAGATGTTTGGCTTTGGAGAAAGTAGCTGAATCTTTGCAGATTCCTTGCCAACACCAATCTCTTGGCTGCCATGATATCTTTCCTTATTACACAAAACTGAAACACGAGCAAAATTGTCGATTTCGTCCTTACAATTGTCCTTATGCTGGATCTGAATGTATAGTTACAGGTGATATTCCAAATCTTGTTGCACATCTGAAAAAAGATCATAGTGTTGATATGCATGATGGATGCACATTCAATCATCGATATGTCAAATCCAACCCGCATGAAGTAGAAAATGCAACATGGATGCTAACTGTAAGTTACTACATCCTTTTAATTTTTTTTTTATATTTGTCAATTTATTATGGTGGGCATTTTGATACGTTTTTTATAAAGTGGGTCGTTTCTGGTTATGTATTTTCTTTGGTGGGTCAAACGGGTAAATACACAAGTTTGGCTAAAACACCCATGGGTTGAAAATCTCTCAGTGTGTATGTTGAATTCATACATCCTTCTAAATCGAGCTTATGTAATAATATAGTTCTTGCAGTCATCTACATCTTATTTACCAAAAGCTTTAACTTTTTGTTCAAATAGTATACTGGGTCAACCCATCCCGATCCGACTTATACCAAAAGGTAAAAAATATTGCATTTCTTGACCCATTATCAGAAGTTCAGAACCAACCATTTAGTTTTGTTCTTTGTTTATCTTTATAATATTTAAGGCTTGCGTGCTTGGTTGAAGACAATGCATTTTACTATGTTGATATGCTTTCATATGATGTTTAGAAAGTTCCTAATTTGAAATGCTTAATTAAAACAGAAGTTCAGAACCAACCATTTTTACTCTTCGTTTTTTAGTTGTGATCTATTATGTGCCATATTTGACACCCTTGTTGCTTTTATGAAGACTAAATTAACCTAAAGACATGGATTCTAATATTAAGTAGGGTGAATAACAAATAATTTCATTAGTGCTTGAGTAAAAGTGTAAAACTTTTCCTATTTTGAAGTGCTTGATCAACATTCCTATGTTCTCCCTTGTAAGTTTATATGTTTAGTATGTGAATTTGCCTCCTCATTTGAAGACTGCCAGTTGGCTCAATAAATGAAATGACTCGTGAGGATGTAATTATACTATTAGTTGAACTTAAACTCTCTGCTTATAGAGTAAATAGAAAAAGAGTGTAAATGGTGGATGGACGTGCGAGTCTAAACATACACAATATAGATAATACTAAAAACCTAGTTTTCATATTTAACTCCTAGCCCTCTTAAGTTTGAGCATAGTAAAAACCAAGCAAGCTAAAAATAATATTATTTAATATTCAGTTTTCAGAACAGAAAAAAGAAACTCATTCTCATCAAACAAGTCATGTTTTAGAATGGATTGATACAGTAAGTTTCTTGTCCACTTTTAATATTTGCATCATTGTTTATGATTGATTAGCTAATATAATAGAAGTATTACTAAAAAGTTACATTTTATATCTTTGAGTAAGACGATTTAGGAGGTTGTATGATATGGATAATTGGATATAGACTTTGTGCAACTGTTAATCCATTTTCTCAAATTTTTTGTTCGACCTATTTGAGTTAAAAAGCAACCCAAATCGATCCATTGATAAAAAAGATGGTAGAAATTGTCATCTCTAGATAATTTTAAGTATTGTCATTTCTAAGAGGCCAGCAAAATATTCCTTTGGGTGATTGCGCCTGAAACTAGTCCCATTTCACTTCAAGATTTGTATACATTTATTTGAGTATTTCTTATCTCTCCAAATGGTTCCATCTTAAACCCCTATTGTTTAGTTGAACATAGTTACCCATTTTCATACGCAAGAAACCAATTCTATATCTATTTCAAATATCTAAAAATGACTATAGTCAACTGCCGACTTTTTATGGGTTCGTTAAATATGCAGGTATTCAATTGCTATGGAAGACAGTTCTGTTTGCACTTTGAAGCTTTTCAGCTGGGAACGGCTCCGGTGTACATATCATTCTTACGGTTCATGGGGGAGGACAGTGAGGCCAGGAATTTCAGTTATTCACTAGAAGTTGGAGGGTATGGACGTAAATTAACATGGCAAGGGGTTCCAAGGAGTATCCGTGACAGTCACCAAAAAATTCGTGACAGTCAAGACGGATTAGTGATTCCCAGGAAGCTAGCTCTCTTCTTCTCTGGTGGAAACAGGAAAGAACTCAAATTAAGAGTGATAGGCCATATTTGGAAAGAACAGTAATTCAAAAGATATATCAACTTTGGTATGTGATATTATTAGTTTTCTATGGTGGGCATATATGGGTTTGAATCTATGATGAGGCTGCTGAGGGTCTCTAGATTTGTTGGAATTCGTTTACGAAACTAAGTAATTACTGTTATTATTATGATGATGATGATGATGATGTCAGCTTCGCGGGATGAAAGTAAGATATCTTGTCTTCGAATGTCTGTTTTCCTGTTGGTGTTTTGCTATTGAATCTTGAATGTTAACTAGTCTTTATAGGAGAATCTTGAATGTTTGTATAATCAACAAATCTAAAAAGATACCTGTTTTGGAAAAAATATACTTTGGAATTCTCATTTTTAGCGGAACTTCCGCTGATGTAGTCATTGGAGGAGAATCTTGAATGTTTTTGTTGTTGAAGTGATTAGTCATTATACAAGCATCTTGAAGGACTAAGAATGAAAATTCCCCTCTCTCCCTGTGTGTGTGTGTGTGTGTGTGTGAGAGAGAGAGAGAGAGAGAGAGAGAGAGAGGGTTCTCTCTATAAAAGAAAAAATCTGGTTCATCAATTGACTGCACAAGTGATAAGAAAGAAAGATATGAGTGAATTTTCAGGTCATAAAAGTTGTAGATCTAGTGTTTTGTCATATATCCTTTGACAACAAGTGTTGGCTACACAGGACAACCTTAAAACAATATCAGAATTTAAGAATGATGAAGTTGTGGTGGAGAGCTCAAATGAAAATATATATTTATGTGAGAATGAGAGACCTAATCATGGTCTGTGATTTGATTTGATCGGACGATCTACATTTAGCCATTCTATTATTTATTACTGAAATTGCGACAGTTATAAATTGCAACCGGTGAATTGTCATTATTAGACCTAATAGATTAACATCTAATTGATTACTATGATTTATTTGTAACACCACTTTTCCAAAATAGCTTTAAAAATCGTTTGCTTCTGTTTAGCATTCTAAAACATCGGAGTTTGCGGAAAAACAAGCTTACATTACTTTAATGCTAACAACTTCATGAAAAGTAGTGTTAAAAGTACTCTTTTTAAAAGCTTGGAGCTATCCAACTCTGCAAAACACTGGGCCTTACCCTTGCTGGAAAAAGGTTACCTGCATGCACAACATGCTAAAACGTAAGCTTTCGCTTACTGAGCATACAAACTGAACAAATAAACACTTATAACATGAGTAACTCTTCTGTGAATGTCTCACGTCTAAGTTGAACACTTGCAAAACTATTCAAACTATTATCTGGTCCAGGGTATGATCACACCTCGCGCGTAATCAAATCCCTGACACTCTGTTTGGGTATAAGGATTCCAATATACCCCTATCTCTGTACTGAATAATATATCCGAGTTCTATTTTACCTTGAAACAATAGTCTCAACATAACATAAACATATCATAACACTGATATCATACTGTTCACCTTGTGCACATATGTATGTAGATCATACTAAATACTACAACATAGTGTTACTGAATCTCACATAATCAATCACATATCAAGCATACGATTGATATACTAATCACTTAAAGCATATACATATGCTAATCTGATTAAAGGTAAGTACACTCACCTTAGCAGCAATTAAACAGCTATTCTCTATCGCTGAAACGTCAACTCTTATTGCCTACAAGCAATAACAATACTTCTGTAACCTCTGTATTCAACTTACAAAATATAGATCAAACAACTAAATTGAACTCTGGAAGACTACTTGCGACCGCAAGCATTACACATGCGACCGCAAGGGTCCTAAACTACTACCTTACGGTCGCAAGTAAAGTCCAATGCGACCGCAAGAGATCCAAACCTTCGAATCTTCTAAAACACTGCCTTACGGTCGCAAGTACTCTTACTTAGGGCCGCAAGGGACAAAACAACCAAAAAGTGAAACACTGCCTTGCGATCGCATGGGTTATCGCGATCGCAAGGGATAACCCATGCGATCGCATGGACAGTCGGCACAGTGAAGTTTCTACTCTGTTCGAACAGCAGCTGTAAAAGTCTCATTTTCTCATTTTCAAAGATCTCAGATCTGATTTTAAGCATAAAAACGCTACCAGCCATGTACTACTACTTCTAGATTCAAGAATTAACATCAAACAAAATGAAACACAACATCAACTAAAGATTCAACCTTTGAATCCCCCTTTTGACCTAAAACATCAAATTAAACACATAAAGATCATACGTCTTGGCTATCCAATCACTAGTTACTCAAATCCAGTTGCTATACTTCACTCTTAGATCAAAATCAGCAAGAGAAATGGCTACAAGTGTGTGTTCGTATGTGTGTATGTATGCTACTGATGGTTTGACTCTAAGTGAGTCAATTATAACTTCATATATATCTACACTTTTAGAAATGACACTACTGGTCCCTGAACTTGTCAAGTTTTTGAATTGGCAAAACTAACCCCTTAACTTGAATCAAGAAACTTTTAAACTTTGGGGCGTTACAACTCTTCCCCACTTGGAACAATTTCGTCCCCGAAATTAACTGTACACATAACAACTTCAACATTATAACATATAGAATGCTACCGTAGCGCACTAACGGTAGTCTTATATCTCCTCAACTTTTAATGCTATCGCAGCGCATTGACGATAGTCTTACATCACATATCTACCCGCTACTAACGTAGAAGGTCTATCCCATACCGAATATTAAATAACGTATCATATACATAACATACAAAACATGTATACACCTTGGAGTATCTGATCTTTTTCAGTATCTCCACTGGAACTTTACTAATCTTATCTGTTTGTTACACAAACTCGTTACTTTTCTTTTCAATAAAACTATTAACTGTGCTTCAATTCATACCGAGCATAAATCAAGTATTATATACACAACATAGTATAATTACACCTAAGTGTAATCTAACTCTTTCTCGTATTTCTTGTGTATCTTTACTATCTCATCTGTCTACTACACAACTCTCAACTTTCTCTAAAATACTACCACTGGTTGTTCTATACAACTGGATTTCATATCTCTTGTCCTGTTCGGACAACTACTCGTGCATATGTTACATACTTATAATGATAGCTATACATGGTATACTATCTAAGACATCTTTACTATGAATTCTGGCATATACATTACTCTCTCTATTCTTGAGATAATCCTCAAAGGACCAATAAACTACTATCCTAGCTTATCTTTCTTTCTGAATCTATTCACCCTTATCCACTATGATAATCTTTAATAATACATAGCTTCCAATCTAAAGCTCTACTAATAATACTTTCTTATCACATAACTGTCCTGTTTATCTTGAGCAGCTTTAAGCCGCTCATAAAACTGTTGTACTATCTTTACATTCGATCGTGTGCCGAGTCTTCTCATTTTGATCAACCTTGTCTCACGAATTTGGAGTTCTACACTTCCCATCATACATCATCTAGTACTAGATATTCTAATACTCAATCGTAACTGTGATCATACTGGAACTCTATTAACGTATATACGTATCTCAACTGCCACTAAAATTAATAATACATGCTCTGAGCATATCTCTCTATGTTGATATATTCTTCTTACTCTGCCCAACCTCACAAGGGAGGAATACTGTACTAAGATATAATTTAGTTCTCATATCTTTCTAAAATCTATTCCGGGACTTAATGAATCATCAGTATCTCTATCTAAATTCTTATACTGTTACTTTCCATAAAATTTCGGATACTCTGTTCTAACCTGTAAACAATTTAAATATTTCTCAACCTTCTTTGCTAAATCACATTCCATTCCTGGCTACTAGAAATTCCTGTTCATATCTCTTGACAAACTTGGACTTAATCTTTAAATAGACTCTTCCTTCTGATCACCCACTATAACTGCTTCATTCTGTACTACTTCAACTTGATCGAGTATCGAAGTGATGTCTAGCATTCTTACTTGAGGTCTCTATATCTTTAGGGTAGCTGACTTGATGTTAAAAGCATATTTACTAAATTAACTTTCCAACTACTACTAGTTTCAATTCCTGAGTTGAATAATTGCTTCATACTTGTGGGAAGTCGTATTCTGAAAACATTCCTAGACTCTATCCTCCTTTCTGACCTTCAACTGATGGTACTCTAACCACAACTCTATTTCTGAAAACCATTCTACACTCTGAAAGTAATCCATCCGATTATCTACTTCTTAAGCTGGGTACTGATTCGTGTCTGTAACCTTATAGTGTCCTCTGTAATCTATACACGTTCTGACTAGCTATCTATCTTTACGACTACTTGTATTAATGTGCCCCACTGTGAACTAATGGATCGGACAAACCCTTATATGTTAACTATTATTTTTGAATCATCAATTCTTACTTCTCTGGGGGCGAATCTGTACAATACTTTAACTTCTTGGTTCTATTCCTAACATAATACTAGTACTAAGTTCTACTTATTAAAACTCTAGAATTACTGGTAATTCTTTTGGAAATACATCTGAGTAGTCACCGCTGGTGGTATCTATTAAATCTACTATGACTGTCTTTTATACTACACTTTTCCACACAAACTAGACAAGCTATATAATTAAGCGTCAAGTACTTTCTCACTTTGCTGACAAACAACTGGAACACTAACTCTCTTACTATTACCTTTGTTCAATAGTTCTTCCCCACTTGGGACTGCTGGTCTGATCTTTGTACCTGAACTTGCTATTAACTCAATTAATCAATACTAATAACTACTTGAACTCTTTTATCGTGAACATAATCTCAATGGAAACTGGCGATTCTCTATTTTTATCACTTTTTACTTACACTTACTACTCAGAATAGCAGTCTCAACTATTGTGTCCATCTGCTATTACCACAGGTTCAATCTTTATTTCTTTAACTATAACTGGAATATTCTATCTTTTGACCAGGTCACATTTATTTTTCTAGTGTTGATCCTTGTTATAACAAAACTAGGCTAAGAATTTAACTGACTTTCTTTATGTCACTAATATCTTGGATAAAATGTCTAAACTAAAAACCTGATAACACACTAGGGTAAACGATTTCAAACTTTGGTCACATGCTTCTACTTTATCATACTTTGTATATCTGAGTGGGTGACCTAACCCTCGATGCTGTAGTACAAACTTCGGCTTATTACTTAACACTATTATCACCTTAATCTTTCTCTTTGCGTTCACTATTCTCTGCTCTCTCAACTACTTTTCTTTCTTCCGTATAAGACTTATCATCTCATTCACTTTATTACAAATAAATGCCGCTAAATTTCACCTATATCCTTTCTAACATGAGACTATACCAATGTATTTACAAAACTTCTATACCAACTCACTCTGAACAAATCTCATATTCTTAACAATTTCTAGGTGATGTTATTCACCAATTCTATCGGCTGTCATCAAACTCGAAATTCTTTTATGATCTGATCTACACAAGCTCCTAGTACGGCTATACTTTAAACAGTTCTTTAAACAAAGGCCATGTCAGTCTCAGTCTGTGCTTCTAACTTTCTCTACAACAACATGGTCCACCATTCTTTCACGGTCTCACATAACAAACTCAACTCATACATAACTTTTCTCCCTGACAGACACCTTCTAATACGGAAAATCTCATTCCATCTCTATTAATCATCACTACTCACAACTGGATCTAAAATATTCCCTCTAATGAGGTGATTCGCATGTTGAACAATCTTTACACGTCTACCTTTACAACGGTTTCTTTCTTAGCTTTAACTCTTACTAATACTTTAACTATAATCTCTACAGCTGTATCTACATACTGTGATAAACTTTCTTTCCTTCTAAAATTTACTCAACCACTTGGTTGGTAATATCTGGAACGTTGCTTATAGGACTTTGCTCTACTTTATCACTACTATCTACTTTACTAAACTGATCTTAAGATCTTGCAATCCCTCTGTATCAACTCCCTCTAACGGGTTACTCATAGTTCTACTGGTTTAAAAAAAAATAAGAATTGCATCTGTAAAATAGGTATTGGTCTTCTGAAGTATACTAGCCTCAGGCTACTTTATCTAACTCGTATTAACTTACCACATATTATAAACTCATTATCAGATATCTTTAACATACACTACCATAACAACTTTCTCTGTTTCACAAACCAGGTATGTAATATTGTTAATACCACATCTATCTTATATTCTGTTCTTGTCTTATTCACACATACTGTACTGTCACGTATCACCTCTCACTTGATTCACAAGGTACTAACATGACAATCTCAAGCTCAACTGTATATCACATGTTCTTTACATACACTGGCCAGGTGTTGTAAGGGACATATTATACACAATTGTTCTTGGTACAGTCATGGAATACCCCGATTCACAAGCTTAGGTCACGTATGGCAAGTTAACTACACATATAATGACATTACTACTCATGCTCAAACTGTAAAACAGATAACAATTCATAACTTCTTACTACTGTATGCTCACCAAGGTTACTGCCCCAGGGATAGCTCCACTTTACCTCAAAACCACGGTTTAAGTTTAGACATCACACTAGTGTGTGCCCAAATCTCTTAAACCTTGGCTCTGATACCAAGTTGTAACACCACTTTTCCAAAATAGCTTTAAAAATCGTTTGCTTCTGTTTAGCATTCCAAAACATCGGAGTTTGCGGAAAAACAAGCTTACATTACTTTAATGCTAACAACTTCATGAAAAGTAGTGTTAAAAGTACTCTGTTTAAAAGCTTGGAGCTATCCAACTCTGCAAAGCACTGGGGCCTTACCCTTGCTGGAAAAAGGTTACCTGCATGCACAACATGCTAAAACGTAAGCTTTCGCTTAGTGAGCATACAAACTGAACAAATAAACACTTATAACATGAGTAACTCTTCTGGGAATGTCTCACGTCTAAGCTGAACACCTGCAAAACTATTCAAACTATTATCTGGTCCAGAGTATGATCACACCTCGCGCGTAATCAAATCCCTGATACTCTGTTTGGGTATAAGGATCTCAATATACCCCTATCTCTGTACTGAATAATATATCCGAGTTCTATTTTACCTTGAAACAATAGTCTCAACATAACATAAACATATCATAACACTGATATCATACTGTTCACCTTGTGCATATATGTATGTAGATCATACTAAATACTACAACATAGTGTTACTGAATCTCACATAATCAATCACATATCAAGCATACAATTGATATACTAATCACTTAAAGCATATACATATGCTAATCTGATTAAAGGTAAGTACACTCACCTTAGCAGCAATTAAACAGCTATTCTCTATCGCTGAAACGTCAACTCTTATTGCCTACAAACAATAACAATACTTCTGTAACCTCTGTATTCAACTTACAAAATATAGATCAAACAACTAAATTGAACTCTGGAAGACTGCTTGCGACCGCAAGCATTACACATGCGACCGCAAGGGTCCTAAACTACTACCTTACGGTCGCAAGTAAAGTCCAATGCGACCGCAAGAGATCCAAACCTTCGAATCTTCTAAAACACTGCCTTACGGTCGCAAGTACTCTTACTTACGGCCGCAAGGGACAAAACAACCAAAAAGTGAAACACTGCCTTGCGATCGCAAGGGATAACCCATGCGATCGCATGGACAGTCGGCACAGTGAAGTTTCTACTCTGTTCGAACAGCAGCTGTAAAAGTCTCATTTTCTCATTTTCAACGATCTCAGATCTGATTTTAAGCATAAAAACACTACCAGCCATGTACTACTACTTCTAGATTCAAGAATTAACATCAAACAAAATGAAACACAACATCAACTAAAGATTCAACCTTTGAATCCCCCTTTTGACCTAAAACATCAAATTAAACACATAAAGATCATACCTCTTGGCTATCCAATCACTAGTTACTCAAATCCAGTTGCTATACTTCACTCTTAGATCAAAATCAGCAAGAGAAATGGCTACAAGTGTGTGTTCGTATGTGTGTATGTATGCTACTGATGGTTTGACTCTAAGTGAGTCAATTATAACTTCATATATATCTACACTTTTAGAAATGACACTACTGGTCCCTGAACTTCTCAAGTTTCTGAATTGGCAAAACTAACCCATTAACTTGAATCAAGAAACTTTTAAACTTTGGGGCGTTACATTATTCTCTCATTCTCATTTAAATATATATTCTCATAATAATCCTCTCCTAAGGATGTATGCATGTTCAATAACATTTTTGTATTAAAAAAAATCCAAAACCAAGAATTTGGTCATTCCACAAAGTAAGAACAGATCATCATAGGTTTGTTACTCTCTATATCAATTGGCAAAACAAGAGAGCAAAATATCATGATATTTTTAAGGGCAATTTGGTAATCTTATTAAAAACACATGAGAATTTGATTAGAGATGATAAATTAAATACTCATGAGATTTTACCTAAAGCTATGCCATCATAGTGGTATAGATTTATTATTTTTACATAAGTATGGCATACATTTTTATTAATTTCTTTTTATATTATTTTGTCATTTTCTTATAATTTGAATAACTTATTTCTAATAAACTTGAATATATTGTTCTACTCAATATATATATATATATATATATATATATATATATATGAGACGGTTCAAACGAGAACTGTTTTTCGTACAAGAACTGCGAAAACCAATGTCAACCCTTAATTAATATTAATCGATGAGTTATATATTTTGACAGCTCATTAAAGATTAAATTGTATTATCTCTACCCGTCGCAACGAGCGGGCAATCTATTGCTTGTTTTACTACATTTATGGGAAAGTACAAAGTAGGTTGATTGGTGGCGGGTTAAACTTTAATTAAATTGGTTTTGGGATATTTGTGTTTATATTATTTTTCTCTATTTCTATTTCGGAAGCTATAATCAACTTACACAAAGATTTTGAACTCATTTTCTAGGCTTCAACAAAGATAAAAGAATCTTGTTGAGTCGGTTAGGATATCGCATTGTCAAGCAAGGATGCTAGTGTCTTGTGAATTTATTAAAGGTTTCCACATTCTAATTCTATATATATATATGATGATTGGGAAGACCTGATGTGACACTCATAAATAGTAGATTTTGTCTTTTTACGTATCATGTTTTATATTTATATATATTATTACACTAGCTAAATGATTATAGGGCAACTTAAACAACATTCCCTTCAAACCTAAAATCAACATGTACATTTTTCTACTCTATATTCCCTCGTTACCTTTTTCTTATCCTTTCTCTATTTTATAAATACAATTTGATTTCTCTTTTTAATTTTAAAAACATTATACATTCATTTTTTGTGTCAATAAATTTACCTTTTAATCTTTTGCTAATCTATATATCTATATATAAGGCATGCAAAATTTTCAAAAATAACCATAAATTGAGTCTTAATTAACCAATTATAACCTTCAATTTCAAAATTATTTCATTCTAAAATAATTTTGGAAAGATTAAAAATCGTGGATATGAGTAATTTGAATTCAATTTTAAATCTATTGGGAGGGGGTTAGATGAAAATTGTGAGGAGGTTTTATAAAACATATGAGGGGGTTTTAAGAAAATCTGAGGGGGTTTTATAAAAATTGTATACTAATGTAATTAATTATAAGTTGTTTATAAATTATGTTTAGTAACTTGTGATATATTTTGTTTAGAGAAAAAATAATTATATATTTACGACCGTCTCATTTTTATCTATGTTTTGGTATAAATTTAATTGTAATGTAATATGACACTTTTTTGAAATTAGTATATTTTCATCACAAATGTGATATATCATTTACTGCATTATTTTTATTTGAAAATTTTAATATCTCAAATACACTTCCAAAATACTCGTGCCTGCACGAGTCAATAAACTAGTATTATATATAATAACATGTGTCGAAAATATATCTTTGTAAATAAAAAAAATAAACATGCAAAACCTTATTTTACTTTATAATTATTTTTTACTTTTCATTTTTGTATTGATATTTTTAAAACGTGTGTTAAATTATCATATTCTACGAAATGATACTTACAATAACATTTTAGAGTAAATGTCGATAATTAGGCAATTAGCTCCAAAATTTAAAATAAACCTTCAAAAGGGTACGTTGATATATGCAAATGGTAGGAAGTGCTGCTAACGGAAGTCCTCCAAACGTAAATTGATTTCCCTTCGATTAATTTTCTGAATTTCCAAGAGAAACAATCCAAAAATCACAAAAGATTTATACTAAATCAAGCCCTTTTGTGTTCTTCTATTTTCGCCTTCCATCCATGAATCCATGATCGAATCTTTTCCGTCTCTGGAAATCACTTTTCTGTTTGGTTGTTGGCAAGAACTCATGATTATCAGGTAACTCGTTATATTATTTGTCAATTAGACGTATAAATTAGAAATCTTTGGCAATTTTATGGCCTTTCTTTGTTTGATCTATCATGGGAATTATGTGTTTGAGTAAATGTCTCAATGAAGGTATAAACTTTTTCATGGATTACCCTCTTTGATAAGATTTTCTGTATGATTTTCTACAATGCAGGAATTCTTTTGAGCAAATTCATAGATAAAACGATATTGGTCGTTAAAGATACAGAAAGATAATATATTGCTGGATTATTATGCCCACATTTCTATAATGTTCTCATGCTGTGGAGGTGCGAAAGAGGACTCCATTCACGATACAACCTCAAATAAAGCTAAAACAGCACCGCCTCGAGGACCCGCTTATGGAGCAGGAGGTAAGACCCCTTAGTTTAACTCTTACATAGTATATGTTTGACAGTTTGCTAATGTTTATTTATCACCAAAACCTGAAGTTTTTCAAAACAGAACATCATTAAGATTCTTGTTTTAGGCAGTACTAGAGGAGAACCGAGGAGCAGTGGAGCAGTTAGAAGCGGGGCTCCTCAGAAAACGTTACCGATTGAGGCACCAAAGTTGTCATTGGCTGAGCTAAATACGATGACCGGTAATTTTGGTTCATGTTCTTTTATTGGAGATGGTTCTTACTGTCAAGTTTATTATGGAAAGCTAAGTGATGGGCAAGAAGCAATTATAAAAAAGTTGGACTCCAACTCTTCACCCGAGCCTGACTCTGATTTTACAAACCAGGTGAGAATTTCGGTCTTTATTCATACCAAGTGACAAAAGAAGCTATGAATTCATACTTTTTTTATTAGGTTTGTCGTGAGAAAGGTATTACTTTATCTTGAGAGGTCAAGGTTCAAAGAGCCAACTTAAGGGGGTGTTTGGTGTGTTTTTTTTACTAATTATGTCATACTGTACAATGATAATGAGATTATGTAGCTGTAATGAAATGTGCTTCATGAAAGTGTCTAGATGTGCTCTTGTTGCTTGATGTTGTAATAGGCAGATAATAAATCATTTGAGTGCTTGACGAATTCTGACTATTAACGCGCCTTGTTGGATAATTTTAGAAAAACTGACATTCTTATACATTGTAGAAGTATTCAAATTCAAACACCCCTTAATTACTCTGGACAAGCTTATGTCACAATATTTATGATGAATTATGATATAGTGCATAGTACTTATAGTATGAAGATGATTTATGTGACAATAAGATTCATATATTTACTATATATTATGTATGCAGTTATCAGTAGTTTCAAGACTTAAGAATGAATATTTTGTTGCATTGCTTGGTTATTGCTTGGAGGAAAACAACCGAATCTTGGTATATGAGTATGCACCGTTGGGTTCTTTGCATGATGTATTACATGGTACGCACAAAAGATCTTTCCATTCCCTTTTTACCATTTACTTCGTTTTCAAATTTCATGTTCTACAAGATTCACCTCTTCTTATTTGTTTATTTATTTATTTCTTTAATCGCGATTATAGGTAGAAAGGGTATAGAAGGGGCTGAGCCTGGTCCCCTTCTCACTTGGGCCCAAAGAGTTAAAATTGCTTATGGTGCAGCAAGAGGTCTCGAGTATTTACATGAAATGGTTCAACCTCCGATTGTTCATCGTGATATTCGGTCCAGCAATGTCCTATTGTTCGATGATTTTTTATCCAAAATAGCCGATTTCAATTTGAGCAATCCTTCCGACACTGCAGCTCACTTGCATTCAACAAGAGTTTTGGGAACTTTTGGCTACCATGCACCAGAGTGAGTCTTGCTATCATTTTACCTACAGGTCATAGGCCAATATTGGTTTTGGTTGATAATGTCCTACTTTCATGGGTTTAAAATCATAGAAAGTATAATACATTTTACCTAGAGGTCGCCTTGGTTTGACCCAAAAATACATTTTTGTCTATATTAAAGTGTCTTAAGTATAATTAGTGCGTTCATTATGATTATAAAAACAAATTTATTACAATAAAATCTAAAGGTTTGTAACGGTTTATGCATAAAAATAAACTCGGGGGCAACTTTCAACTTCTTAGACCAATGTTGCTCGTTCCTCATTTAGCTCAATTTCAAGTCGTTTGACATAAAACGCGGACCAAATCCACCCATTTTGTAGAAATCACCACCTTTAATAATCACTATCATATGTTGGTAAAAAAATGTAAGGAAACGCGGAATGGACCCAAACAATAACCACCACAAACACAAGCAAATAGCAAAACGAAAACAAGAACACGACAATTTTACGTGGTTCACTTGATCGATGTGATCAAGCTACGTCCACGGCCGAACTAGAGACTACTTCTTTATTATCTTTGAGTGAATGAGGTTACAATTACATGAGACCTTTATTTATAGGAGAAAACTAGGATTACCTTCCTAATCTATATCAAATTCTAATCTTGAATCTGCCGAGATATATACCCACGATACTTATCCATAATAAATCTTGAATCAAAGCCGTAGGAACAAATAATAAGTCGGCCAACAACCGTAGCATGCATATCTAAACATTAATTTGAATTACGTACATATCTAATCCAAGTTTGAAATTAATTTCAAATCTTTTGGATATATGTCCACGTCATGCTTCATTAATTCAAGATATCTTCAATTTGCAATTCTTTCCAACTCCATACATGATAAGTCTCCACACTTAACAATCTCCCACTTGGAGGCTTATCAGCTCAACTGCCATCCAAGAACTTGTAATCTCTGTAACCTTTCTCTCTGTCTCTAGCTCGGCGTCTTCATTCATCACTGAATCTGAAGACCAGCTGAAGCCATGCAAAGCTTCAGCTTATCTGTTGTCACCACCTTAGTAAACATATCTGCAGGATTCTTCGTACCAAGGATCTTTTTCAAGGACAACGTACCATCACTTATCAACTCCCTGATAAAATGATATCTCATCTGAATATGTTTCGTTCTGCTGTGAAACACCGGATTCTTAGCAAGGTGAACTGCACTCTGATTATCACAATAAAGAACACTGTCATCCTGTTTCATGCCCAACTCTAACAGAAAATTCTTCAACCAAATAAGCTCTTTACTTGCTTCTGCAATCGCCATATACTCTGCTTCAGTGGTTGAGAGAGCAACACTTTTCTGTAACCTAGACATCCAACTGACTGCTGTTCCACCAACTGTGAACACAAAACCCGTAGTGCTCTTGCCTGAATCTGAACAACCCCCCAAATCTGCATCAGCAAAGCCTTCTAAAATAACATCATTCTTTTTGAAACACAATGCAGTTTTAGAAGTCCTCTTTAAGTAGCGTAACAACCACTTAACCGCCTCCCAATGCTCTTTACCAGGATTAGACATAAACCTGCTTACAACTCCCACTGCATGAGCAATATCTGGCCTGGTGCAAACCATTGCATACATCAAACTGCCAACTGCCGACGCATAAGGAACTTTAGCCATTTCATCTTTGTCTTCATCCGTCTGAGGGCATTGTTTCTTAGATAATTTCATATGAGTAGCCATAGGTGTACTTCTGACTCTGGCGTCAATCATCCTGAACTTATCTAAAACTTTCAAAATATACTTTTCTTGAGAAAGCTTTAGAGTACCTCCTGTTCTATCTCTGATAATGCTCATGCCAAGTATCTGTCTTGCAGCACCCAAATCTTTCATCTCAAAGTCTTGAGATAACTGTTTCTTTAACCTGTTGATTTCTGCCATATCTGATCCTGCAATCAACATGTCATCAACATATAACAGCAGTATTATATAAGAGGATCTGAATTTCTTCAAGTAACAGCAGTGATCCATTTCACATCGTGTGTAACCATTCCTCTGCATAAAACTGTCAAACTTCAAGTACCATTGCCTCGGTGCTTGCTTCAACCCATACAGACTTTTCTTTAATTTGCACACCAGGTTTTCCTTACCAGCAATCTGAAAACCCTCTGGCTGTACCATATAGATGTCTTCATCAAGGTCACCATGTAAGAATGCTGTCTTAACATCTAGCTGCTCTAGATGTAAGTTTTCTGCTGCAACGATACTAAGAACCAGTCTGATTGTAGTCATCTTCACAACTGGAGAGAAGATCTCATTATAATCAACCCCTATTTTCTGTTGGAACCCCTTAGCTACCAATCTCGCCTTATACCGTTTACCGCCATTAAATTCTTCTTTAACCCTGAACACCCATTTACTCTGTAAAGCTTTCTTTCCCGCTGGTAGCTTGACCAAGGACCACGTCTGGTTCTTTTCAAGTGAATTCATCTCATCCCTCATAGCCTTCTCCCACTGTATGAATTCTTTAACTTTTATGGCCTCTGAATAAGATTCTGGTTCACCATTTTCAGTCAATAGCAAATAGTTTGCTGATGGAGAGTATCTAGCTGGAGGTCTTCTTTCTCTCGTGGATCTTCTCAAAGTGGATGCATCATCACTATCACTGTCATCCGAGCTCTCACTATCACCTGAGCTCCCACTATTTCTAGGTCCTCCACTGCTTTCTGAACCCTGACTGGTTTCAGAACTCTCACCATTTTCTGAAAGCTTACTTGAATCTGCAAGATCTTCATCTGAGTCATCTTCAAACACTACTTGATCTTTCTTGTTGGATTCTCTTACAGTCTTAGAATCTGCTGAAGACTTATCTTTATAAAGTGAGTTTTCATTGAAGGTGACATCTCTGCCTCTGACGACCTTTTTAGCCTGATCATCCCAAAACCGATATCCCATCTCATCTGAGCCATAACCAATGAACACACACTTCTTCGATTTCGCTTTAAGTTTGTCTCTATCAACATCTTTGACTTTCACATAAGCATCACAACCAAATACCTTCAAGTGTGAGAGACTAACCTCCTTACCTTGCCATTCGTCTTCTGGAATCTTGAACCCTAATGGGACTGAGGGTCCACGATTTATCAGGTACGCCGCTACATTAACTGAATCTGCCCAGAACATCTTAGGTAACCCTGCATGTAACCTCATGCTCCTTGCCCGTTCATTCAAAGTTCTGTTCATTCTTTCAGCGACACCATTTTGCTGAGGAGTTTCTGGCACTGTTTTGATCATTCTTATCCCATTATCTGCACAAAACTCAACAAACTCCTTGCTGCTGTATTCTCCCCCATTATCAGACTTTAAACATTTAACCTGCAAATTAGTTTCATTTTCAACAGCAGCTTTCCATCTCTTAAAGGCAACAAAAACATCAGATTTATTTTTCAGAAAATAAACCCATACCTTTCTAGTAGAATCATCAATGAAAGTGACATAGTACCGTGATCCGCCTATTGATGCAACTGATGTAGGCCCGTAAACATCAGTATGAATTAGCTCCAACTTCCCAACCTTAGGTGACTTTCCAGACTTCACGAAAGTAACCTTTTTCTGCTTACCAAGAACACATGGCTCACAGAAACCAACCGTCACCTTTTCCAGCCCTGGAATTCTGCCTTTGGAAACCAACTCCTTCATACCCTTCTCACTCATATGCCCAAGTCTTTGGTGCCATAGAGTAGAACTACCTGCATCTTCATCAACAGCTGCGTTCACATTATCAGCCTGTACCTCTGCCATGTATAAAGTCCCTCTTTTGTGACCACGGGCAACAACCATATTCCCTTTAACTACTTTCCACTGCCGATCTCCGAAAACTACGTGAAGTCCTTCATCATCCAACTGCCCAACTGAAATTAACATCTTCTTGAGACCAGGAACATACCTCACGTTTTTCAGAGTCCAACTTGTACCAAGGGAAGTTCCGAGAACAACATCTCCAATACCCGTAATATCAAGTTTCTTGTCATCAGCTAGCCGAACCTGACCAGAATATGACCTGAAATTTCGCATCACTTCCTTGCATTGGGTGGCATGGAACGATGCACCCGAATCCATAATCCAGGATTCAACCGAGCACTCAACACTGCAAACTAAAGCATCAGAGTCATCATCAGCTGCAACATTCACCTCTTTCTGAGTCTTAGGAGCTGTACACTGATTTCTAAAATGCCCACTCTGCTTGCAGTTCCAGCAAGTAATATCATTCCTGTTCTTTGACTGACCCCTCTTCCTCGATTTTGACCTGTTTCTGTTTTGACCTCTACCCCTGTCATTCTTTCTACCCCTGCCATCAGCACTCAGTAAAGAACTCGATGACTCCCCAGAGTTCCGCCTACGGATATCTTCTCCGAGAATCAAATCCCGAATCCCCTCAAAAGTAAGCTTAGTAGTTCCAGATGAACTACTAACTGCCGTGACCGTGCCAGACCAACTCTCAGGTAAAGACGATAAAAGTAAAAGAGCCTGTACCTCATCATCGAATTTAATGTCAACTGATACTAACCTCGAGAGTATCGAATTAAACTCGTTCACGTGATCAGTAACGCATGCCCCTTCCTTCATCTTCGTATTCACCAACTGTCGGATTAAGAAAACCTTATTTGAAGCCGAAGGTTTTTCGTACATGTTGGATAACGCCTTGATTAATCCAAATGTGGTCCTTTCATTGACAATATTGTACGCGACATTCTTCGCCAACGATAACCTGACCACACCAAGAGCCTGCCTATCCATCAAATCCCAATCTTCCTGCTTCATATCCGCCGGTTTCGTCTCCGATAAAGGTAGATGTAGCTTTTTCTGATACAAATAATCCTCGATCTGCATCTTCCAGAAACCAAAATCGTGGCCGTCAAACTTGTCGATCTTGACCTTCCCGTCTTCTGCCATTGCTTCAACTGAGCCAAACAAACAGCCTGGCTCTGATACCAGTTGTAAGGAAACGCGGAATGGACCCAAACAATAACCACCACAAACACAAGCAAATAGCAAAACGAAAACAAGAACACGACAATTTTACGTGGTTCACTTGATCGATGTGATCAAGCTACGTCCACGGCCGAACTAGAGACTACTTCTTTATTATCTTTGAGTGAATGAGGTTACAATTACATGAGACCTTTATTTATAGGAGAAAACTAGGATTACCTTCCTAATCTATATCAAATTCTAATCTTGAATCTGCCGAGATATATACCCACGATACTTATCCATAATAAATCTTGAATCAAAGCCGTAGGAACAAATAATAAGTCGGCCAACAACCGTAGCATGCATATCTAAACATTAATTTGAATTACGTACATATCTAATCCAAGTTTGAAATTAATTTCAAATCTTTTGGATATATGTCCACGTCATGCTTCATTAATTCAAGATATCTTCAATTTGCAATTCTTTCCAACTCCATACATGATAAGTCTCCACACTTAACAAAAAAAACTATGTTCTTGTGTGTTTTTGGCATTCTTTTTTTAATTAGTTCTGAAAGAAGTTGATGTGATTGGGGCTTTTATTTATGGTTTAAATTCAGGTATGCTATGACGGGACAGATAAGTCAGAAGAGTGATGTTTACAGTTTAGGAGTTGTCTTTTTAGAACTTTTGACAGGAAGGAAACCAGTGGATCATACATTGCCCAAAGGAGAACAGAGTCTTGTTACTTGGGTCTGTCTTTTTACTACTAATCCTTTTATACATCATGATTGCAGTAATTTTCTTTCAATGATATCTCAAGAAAGTTGAGATATATATTTTCCAGAAAGTTCAAAGATTAAATATATTTTTAGGCATTTGTCAGTTAATGATTTTTCTTCATCAAAATATGAGTTAAATTAAGTATTGCAATCTTCTTGTAATACACATGCTCATATTACTTATAGTGTCGTTACAGGCTACTCCAAGATTGAGCGAGGATAAAGTAAAGCAATGTGTTGATCCGAAGTTAAACGATGATTATCCACCAAAGGCGGTTGCTAAGGTCTACTTGATACTAATCTTCCTTTTGAAACTAAATTCTTAAGTTATCGAGGTGTATACTTTACATATGGGGTTGACTAGTTACGGGTCAAAACGGGTAATTGTTACATATGGGTTATAACGGGTCGGATCAGGTTGGGCTGACCCACGAAAACCTTTTTTTATCCATCTATTTTAATTGTATAAAACAATTAATGTGCTGAATATACTTGCAGAAAATATTTTCATATAAATTAATCTGACTTGTTAATTTAAGCCATTTAGTAGGTTCTTGTACAATGTACATTTGATCATACACTAGATGACTTTCCAAAATGTTTGATCCATTTCCTTTTTTAGTTGAATCCTTTAGCTAAATGCCTAAATTGTTACTTTGTTAGAGATAAAACATTAACCTATCGTCCAAATTATAGGTAAATGAGTCGAAATTGTCGCCTCTAATTATCTTTATGCTTTGTTCAAGTCTCAATAGGGACAAAAGTTGTTAAGTAGATGGGAGTGTGAGTTTGTTTTTATTTTATTTTTAAATATGCTAAATTATTGTTGTTTTATCTGCATACTCAGTTGGCAGCAGTTGCTGCACTTTGTATCCAATATGAGGCAGATTTCCGGCCAAATATGACGATTGTTGTGAAGGCATTGCGGCCTCTTGTCAATGCCAAACCTGCACGCACCGAGTCTCAAGCTTAGCATACCAACAGACCACAACTAGATTCTTCTCAACCAAGAAAGGCGTTGTTGCATTGCTAATAAAGCATATTGCCCCAAAAGTAACATTTGTAAGTGCCAACTTCATTCGAGTCTCAAACTGCAAACCTTCATTTATTCAAGATTTGTTCATTGCATCAATTGTTGTCATGAATATTGGTTAACAACGTTTATGTTTATGTTTTTTTGTTATATTGTGTTAGTAATCAAATGTTTAAGGAGTCTAAAAAGCTTACTTTTGTCATTGACAGCATTAGATGTCTATGGATGGTAGAGTGGAGGAGAAGCGGTGGCATACAAGAGCATGGTGTACAAAACTCTCTTGTTCATCCTTCACACAGTCAAGGTAGTCAGCTCAAGAGCCGGAAGAAAACATGTTATTTATAATGTATCTGAATTGTTTATAAGATGTAGAATAGGAATAAGCAACTAACACAGGTTAATATAAGTATATAACACACTTTATGATCTTGAAATACGAAAAAAATGGCATAACTTGTTATATATTCATCCTCTTTTGTTTTGAATAATTGGTTATGTGAATTGGCCCTTTCACCAGACTGACATTCATTATAAAACAGATTCACATCTGTAGATTTTGAATTGTATTCATAAAAAATCACAAAGTTTACAGATAATGAGGAATCATATCTATTATGGATGCTATTATTTTGAAATCATCTTCTATGGTCAAGTTTGAGTTTTCCATGTTCCCTCTGGATATCAATATGTTTATATTAGGGAATTATGTTTATGAATTATAAATTACATTAGAATTAGAAGTTCAT
The DNA here is from genome assembly GCA_947179395.2 of Pulicaria dysenterica. NCBI lineage: Eukaryota > Viridiplantae > Streptophyta > Magnoliopsida > Asterales > Asteraceae > Pulicaria > Pulicaria dysenterica. Next base: position 80,829,883 of record OX359292.1, read on the forward strand.
TATAAATTTTATGACTCTTTCAAAAGATTTTCTATTAGGGAATTATGTTTATGAAGTTATGGAAGCATTTTTAATAATATTACTGAATTTGTTTTGACATTATTTTGATGATGAGTCTGTCTATCATTTCTAATTTGTCATAATCTTGCTTGGAAATGGGTTTGAATTAGACACAAAGTTAATACTTTTTCTAATATTGAAATTATTTATTTAGTACATGTCTAAATATTGATACACTCAATCAATACCTATTGATATACTTAGATTTTCCAATATGAAAAAAAAGTATACTTTTATTTACACCTTAACATATGTCCTTAATTAGTGTTAAACAATCCCATATTAATATATAAACACAGATATTGAAAAATATATATTAATAAATAATCTTTTTCATTTGTATAAGTTAATGACAACATTGCAACGTATGAAAAGAGGGCTCCATCATTGAAAATAAGAAAAGGATCGAGCGTGATAAGCAATTAATTAGTTAAGCATCGTGTTGGTTCATAAGATAATACATTTCCAGCTCTAAAATTTTTTCTAATCCCACAGATCGAGCAGATTTTCTTAGTATTAAATCACACAACCGGCCTATATATAGTATATACAATACTTGATTAATCAAACAGACACTGCTCAAGAATCTCCTGCTCTAAATTATTAAAAAAGTTTTTAAACGGTAAATACACACCTACTAAACCTATTTCTCAATCTAATCGATTATTCACTCCAGGATCTAAACCCACAATCTCTTGAGAGGGGTCACTACTTCATAACACCAGATGGTTAAGATTGATTCTCGTATGAAAAACTGTTTTCGTTTGAACCATCTCTTATATATGTTTGTATATATATAGGCGATTATTCAAACGAGAACCAGTTTTATTTCTAGTACGTATGCAATATAGTTAGATTCATCTACTAAATCACTAGATTAACGATTATGCAACATACTTAGAGTTCTTCTATCAATTTTTAAAATTTTTTGGTGAAAAACTATATGAAACAATGATAAGGCCGTCTTTTCATCTTCTGCATATATTTTATTTTCACACGTACGAAAAATAGAAAATGATGAATTGCATGCCAGGTTCAAATTGTAAGTTTTTCAAAGAAAGTAAAAAATTGAAACAAGTTCTTTTATCTATTGTTTCAATTACGTATAATTATAATTTTTTATTAGATGTTTTTATATTATTTTATTTTGTATATATTTTAGTATTTTAGGAGTTTTTTTTAGTTCGATCACGAAATCTGAAAATATTTATGATGGGTTATGCTCTTGATAAACACTTGTTTACTTTATTTTCATTTGTATGTGTGTGTAGTGTATATATAAGTTATTTAATAAAAAAGTCTAAAAGTAGAAGAGAAAATGAGTGTGAGAAAGTGTAAGGTTAGAGTAATTTAAGATGGGAATTAATGTAATGATATATGGTATGAGAGAATAGGTTAGGCTAATTAATTTGAGAATAAAAACGTACAGAAACATCAAAACATGAGAACTTGACTTAATTATCTAAAAGATTATGTCATTGAAAAAAGAAAAATAACCTAGAGTAGCTTATTGCCTAAAAATTTATGAATAATTGAGTTTTCTTAGACGGTAAAACAAAACTAGTCTAGAATTTCGACATGATCATCATATTAGACTAGAAATCTGATTAATTGTATTAATAAACTCTAATAAGATGCTAGAACAATGTTACAACTGATTGAATAACATTTAACACACTAAAAGCATATTACATAAAAGGGATTTGTACCATTTTTTCCAAGCCAACTTTGATGATTTACTTCTATACTAGCTAAACGATCAACACGGGATTATATAAGTCAATTTTAAATTTATATAGTTTTAAAGAGTCATAACACATATAGTAAAAATAATTACAAAGCATAGATAGGAAAATAAAATCTCGTAAGAAAATAAGAAATGAATAACCATTACAGAATTTTGAAATCCATACATAAGATTATCATTAAATTTTCTGTAAAACCTCTTTATAAACAACATTCATGGTTTTATTAACATGGTTTCCTTCATCATCGCAAATTAAAACTTTTAACCAATCCTTACTCTTCACCCGAGAAACCGTCACATATAATTATCCATGAGTAAAAACGTGTATTTTTAATACTTTTTATAAATACTCTTTTTAAGAAATATAAAGTTACATTACACGTCTAAAAGTTTTTAGTATAATATTAATGTGTTTCTCGTGATGGAGCTTTATCCCGACATTGTAAAGACATAAATATAATATTATTGTCGATGTTATTATATCAAGTGCTTTAAATATATTTTTATTAGCCAATTATATATTTGAATATTTGAAATTGTAAACAAAATTTATTAAAAGTTAAATAATGATGACATCCATCTAAGTATACGCAAATTAGATCGCATAAATATAAGATTCTAACATAGAATATATTATGTCTATACATACGTAAATCACTTAAGTTTAATTTATTATTCAATTAAATATAATTGAAAACACGAGATCTCACTGAATTCAAATATCCATGTAATAATAAATTTTATTTTATGTATCAAGTTATTAGTTAAAAAATAAGAAAACTTTGACAATTAAAATTTTTATATAAAATTTCAAGTTGTATGTGTAGTTACAAAACTCACTATCATGACAGTTGTTTCACTACTCAGTAATTATTTAGAGTTCTAGTTTCTGAAGGATTATTTACTCACAACTAACAATTAATTTTAAAAACTTTATGCCACTAACCATTAGTTATAGTATACTTTTAATTCTTTTTATCGAAATACCAAGAAATCAGTGATTATATCGACTACATTATGTAGAGGGAATAACTATAAAAGACGAATAAAATATCCAATAACTACTTAGATGTTGATAAAACAATTAAAATTATACTAATTTTTTAGAAAAACTCGTATTTCGATAAAATTTATATCAAAACGTAGATAAAATTGAGACAATTACAAATATATAATTTTTTTTTTCAAAACAAAATATATTTGAAGTTATTAAACATAATTTTCAAACAACTTATAATTAATTACATTAATATACAATTTTCTTAAAACCCTCACATATTTCATACTCCACCCTTAACAATTTACATTCAACCCCTTCCAATTAATATAATTATGTAAAAATAATCGATTAAGCCTTTAAGCCCCATGACGTCATAATCATTTTATTTTCCATTTTTTAATTTGTTTTTTTAAAATAAAGTGTTGTGATTGGTGGAGATTTTTTAGGGAAGATGAATGATGAGGTAAACATCTTTTTCTTTTAATAAGTATATAAGATTCACCCATAAGGGTGAGTTACGCTAAACTAAACTAAAAATGTCTTCTTGCCGTATAGAAGTCGACTCTGTATCCGCGAAGCATGAAGTAGACGGTTACGTCGATCCCATATGGCCCATAAAGAATCTGTACAGATGGCATGCACAATTACCTGTTAAAAACTTTTAAGATTTGTTTTATTATAACTGACTTTTAACGATTAATTTTACATACTGAAGTAAAATCGTATCTAAAATAATTTCCTTTTTTGTATGGAGTTGTGAATAGAAAGTTAATAAAATATTAAATTCAATTTATTATTCCGTTACAAGCTAGCTAGTAAGTATAAAATTGTCAAATTTATGTGCGTGCATGGGTGCGTTTTTTCTGATGAATTTTTTAATCTTTTTATGGCACATATATGGAAAATTTTCTTTAATAAAAATAATAAAACTAGCGGTTTAAGAAATTAATAAAAATAAATACATAATTTGCCTATTTAAACCGGCCAACATCATGACCAAGTGACCAACCTCTAATCCTAAAGCAAATCATATATCCACATTCAGTCGATTGTCTTCTTTGATTAATTGATCAGCATAAACTTATAACATGGCTAAGTCTACCACTACATTCTCCTCTTCTTTGTTGCTAATCATTTTTCTTATCTCAGGTTTAATATTTTGTCAACTTACTTCTCCATCATACTGCTTTACGTATATATACATAGTGTTTGTATTAATTTATATATGTATATATATATTTGATTATCTCACACTTATCTTGTTTGTTATTCAGTTGGAGTTTTGATGGTCGATGGACATAAAAGATGCGTCGAGGTGTTGAAACCGGATGACTGTAACCTTCCGGCTTGCCGTCTACAATGCTATGAAAAACACGACGGCTATGGAAGTTGTGAATCAGATCCTTTAGGCCATTACTTATGTGTTTGTGCTTATAATTGTTAGATGATATGGTAAAGGATTGAATTATTTGAGAGTTAGAAGTTTATATGTTTTATGACTTCTTAAAAAAACGATTAACTAGAGGATTATGGTTATGAAGTTATGGATCCTTAATTTTTCAATAATACTAATGAATTTAATTATTTAGAGATTATTTTGTTCACCAGTTTATATGCTTTCTGTGTTAAAGAGTTTGTATGAGTGGAAAGTTAAAAGAATTATAAAATTTCTTAGTAGCTATACACTCTCACTTGTATATAAATATTCAATTATAAAAATTGATTGTAATTTCAGGTATAAAATGAAGTTGATTATGCCCAAAATCTAAAAAGATAAACAAAGTTATAAATGATAACTTGGCTATAAAGGCACCAGAAAAGAAGAGTAAAAATGTTGCAAAAAAGTTAAAAAGGTTAAAACACCAACTTTAAATTAATTTGAGGGTTAAGTCGCAAATCAATAGTAAAAGTTTTAGGGTTACAAAGAAATCATTTAAAAACTTGAAAATTGTTGTTTGGTAGAGTTTTGAGCCGCTTGGTTTTGACAGGCTAGATGAAGTTATTTTTTTAGTTAATGAGAGTAAACTTATTAAATAGTTTAAAATAATGAAATATTGAGTAAAAGTTAAGATAAAGAGTAAAATTTATAAATTATTAAATAGTTAAAAAAAGTGATTCCAAATATATTTTTGTTACGATTTATTGATAACGTATTGATTAGTTTAAGTCAGAAAGGTAAGCTGGATACCCGCTAAAAGTTAGGCAACCGCCTAAAAGAGACGGTAGCACGTTCTTGTCGCCTCCTTATTCCTTCTCCTTCTCCTTATCTTATCTTATTTCATTCATTTTATTTCTTCTTAATTACTTGAATAAACACACACACACACCTCTCAATTATATTTGGGTTTTGGGTTGTTGATTTGGAGATTAGAAAGAGGAAGACTAACATCTACCATTTGAGGATCAAACAAGTGTTATTATTTTGAAGTTTGAGGTGTTGATGGATCAAATGAGTTCTTGTTTGAGTCTTAGATTTTGATGTTTAATTGAGAGTTTGATGTTATAAAAGTATTCTAAAAGGACCCAAACAACATTTGCAAGTCTTAGGAGATGTTTAGGGATCGATTTAATTGGGTTTAGGTCGGATTTGCATACTGAAAATTAAAGGAGGTTTGTGACTGTTCTAGCGACGCGACTGTTGGATTATATGCCCACTGACACACGTAGATTAGTAATGCTACTGATGATACACGAGCCTATTGGGTCACACGCCAAAGATTGATCCCGACAGCACACAACGCGAACGAGAGATAAAATAAATGAAATGGGGTTGTTCGACGGTTTCCGCGCCGCGACACCCATGTGGTCCGCGCCACGGAATCCTGTCTGACAGATTCCATCTTGCATTTAATGTCTTTGCTTGGCTCAAGGAATCAATAATTGGAACATGTATTAATTATGGACGACTTTTCCATCTGCCAAAATGCATGTGAGGCTGATTAAGAGTCCATGTGACTCTCTCACTTACAATAATGATAATTATTGTTCCTTGACCAAGAAACACATATGCTCTCTCTCTCTCTCTCTCACTCTCACTTGCATATACATCTTCATGTGTTCTTGAGTGTTCTTATGAGTCTAGAAATTCATACATGTCTATAGATAATTTATGGAAGTTGTGAGTTGTTCCAAGGAGTGGTTTCAAGTCTTGAAGATCATAACTTGGCTTACTAGCATTCGGGGATCAAACAAACTTGGAGTGGACTATCAATAGAGAGTTGCTCTCTTGGTGACTATGAGTTCATCCCAACATGAAGAACAAGGGGCTGGAGCATGGTATATTTCTTATTCCATTTCTTCCTTTTTACTTGTTGCATTTTGTAGTTGTAGAGTTCTTGGTACATTATTGGGGTTTCTAGCTTTTATTCATGACCAATCGCTTCATCTGCGCCGCTCGTGAAACCCCAACAGCGACACTTCGGGATAGTGGATGTGATGCTTCTGTATAGTTTATGCGACGCAACGTGGTGTTGAACGCGACGCGTCCGGAGGATCAGATTGTAGTTTTGTGGTTTTTACATATTTTAGAGCTTGGTTTTTTACTCTAGGCTGATATACGGAGTAAAAGCATCATGAGGAGTTAGTCTCTTATCTTGGACCACTGGTGAGTACCTCAACCTCGTACTTAAAGATATTAATTACTTGATTGTAGGTAGTCAATACTATGTGAGATATATTGCATGTTTGTTATTATATGTTGATACTTAAAGATATATTGTAGGTAGTCAATACTATGTGAGATATATTGCATGTTTGAAAAGGCCATGATTCCAATGCGAGTGTCCGGTTTCTATCACTCTCACTGCGGGAGAGTATTAGAGAAGATAGATTAATGTTTAGTATAAGATAACACAACCCTATTATATAGATAGTCTTAGATCTATTATGGTTTCATAATAAGGTGTTCTCTTATATTATTTATACTCTATAAATAGTTATCATTATAATACATTATTTATAAAATTTTATTATTATACTTTAGCCATAATTGGTCACAATTTGCATGAAGCCCTCTTTCCAATTTAGCCAAGTTATTAGATGACTTTGTGTTTACCCGTCAACACGTGATTTCCAACTAACCATCATTCACAAATAAGAGATGATTAGTACATAATTATACACAACAATATTGACTTTTATGTCTTTATAAAACCACCATAAAACTTTGTGTTTACCCGTCAACACGTGATTTCCAACTAACCATCATTCACAAATAAGAGATGATTAGTACATAATTATACACAACAATATTGACTTTTATGTCTTTATAAAACCACCGTCTATTGTTTTTATCCACTTGTTCAAGATTATAATGATATTGTTTTTATCCACTTGTTCAAGATTATAATGATTCAAACAGCCACTTTTTATTATGTAAGATAAAATAGTGTTGTGTATAAAATCACCCCCCTTCACAAATATTTTTTTGAGAAAATTTCACCTATGGTCCCTGTGGTTTATCACTTATCACAATCTCAGTCCCTTAAATTCGTTTATTACACTGGTAGTCCCTTTGGTATGGACTTTGTTACACCGGTAGTCCCTATCCACCTCAGGTGCACTTGAAAAGACGAAAATACCCTTTCCTCCTTAATTTTTTTAATTTTTATTCATTAATTATTAACTAATATGATTAGATAAATTAAACCCCTAAATAATTAACAAAAAGACTAATATTATTAACAAATGGAATCGTAAATCCAAAGCACCGTCTACCACCAACCAAGTTGCCGTCTGCCACCACCTACGCCGCCATCTGCCACCGCCCACGCCGTCGTCTGCCACGACCCACACCACCGCCAAAACCATCTACACCCCAAAATCGGAGAATATCATCACCAATTCACCACCCACCCCAAATCAGAGAAGACCACCACCACCCACACCCCTAAATCCGAGAGCACCACCACCACCCACACCCCCAAATCGGAGATTACAACAGGACAAATAAGATATTCCCCCGGACAAGCAAGCGAAGGGGAACACAAGATTGAAGATTCATCCACCCATTACAGATCTGAAAATGCACTCTGAACAAACAGATCTGAAAGTGCAAGATGATGGGAGGGGAGATCTGAAAATGCACTCTGAACACCAGATCTGAAGGGGTAAAAAACCCTAATCGAAGGGGTAAAAAACCCTAAGAACAAGATGATGCGAGGGGAGATGCGATGGTGCTGTTCTCGGACGAAGGGTGATGCGAGGGGAGATGGTGGGTGACGATGGTGCTGTTCTCCGGCGAAGAAAGAAGGGGAGAGAAGATAGCGGTGGTGGAGAAGAAAGAAGGGGAAGGGTGGCGGCGGTGGCGGTGGCGAGCTGGCAGTGGCGGCGGCGAGCTGGCGGTGGCCCGTGGTTAGGCAGAATGGAACGAGATAGAAGGGGGGTGGGGTTTTTATCTTGGGGAAATTAACTAATTATATTAATACTAAAATATTTTATATTAATGCTAAAAACAATATTTTTGATTAAAAAAATAGAAAAGAATAAACATAAGGGCACTATGGTCATTTCATATGTGAGGATGAGGGTATTTTGATCTTTTTAGTTGAACCAGGGACCGTCAGTGTAACAAAGTCCATACCACATGGACTACCAGTGTAACAAACTAACTTAAGGAACTGAGGTTGTGATAAATGGTAAATCACAAAGACCATGAGTGAGATTTTCTCTATTTTTTTTTATAACCAGATTTTATTAACGAAGACCGACCGGGTTTTCAATAGGAAGCCGGGTTTGATTTTCTATAAACGAGGACGAATCGGTTAACCTGTCGATCCGGTTTCAGGTGGCACGAATATACCGACATCAGAGGCAGAGAGCCAACAGAAGGAAAGAAAATGGGGGAGAGTGATGCAGTGGTGCAACAGCAGCTATGGAGTCGAGAAACAATGCCGAAGGTCATGAAGATTATAACCACCACACTTCGTCTTCCTCAGCGAGACCTTATCTCTCTCCTTCTCCTCTCCTCTTCTATCAATCGTACTCTCGTTTCCTCTTCCTCCCTATGGCTGGTAATTCTAATTTCTGAACCCTAATTGGTGGAGGATTTGAAATTATGTTATGTTTCTGATCGTATTATCTATTTATTATATCTTTCGTTTGATCAGGTTCTTGATTTTCATGAGATGAACAATGCTGGAGATCGACTTATAGCTGCCCTTTCCCTGGTTTGTTTCGATAATTCTAATCTCATCCTTGAGAGTTCATCTATCTTATTCTTTTTTATTATGGTTGTCACTTTGTGGATGCCATCACTATGAAGCTGTGAACATGTGGTAGGTTTTAAGTTTCCCTAATTTGGGAGCATGTAGTTTGATGGGTTGCTGTGAATCTGACTTCACATACAAGATTGAGAATGTTTAACGGTTGGCTATTTTCATTGTCCTTCTGTTTTTAACATCAAAAGTTTCAACTTCCTTTAAAAACTGGAGTTCTACTCGATCTGCAGAAGTTTTAAACTGTGTTTCTGTTCTATCTCATTATTTAAATTTCTATCCCTGCAGGCTAGGTACCATAATGTGAGACAGATAATTCTTGAGTTTGCTCAAGGTGTTGAAGATAAACATTTTGACATTATTAGGAACCAGGTAATTTTGTATCTGTTTACTAAAGCTTTTTGTTACTTCTGATAGATTGTTATTATTTGTAAATGAATATGCATTAGGAACTTTCAGTTTTCAGGTTCTCTTCAAAAGTTGGAGCATTTAAATCTTAATGTCTGCCAAAAAATATCTGATAAAGGAATTGATGCTATAACCGCAGCCTCTCCTTCCTTACAGATACTCTCCATCTACTGGAATGTAAGGTACTTCAACTTTCACCTGATTTCGTTCTTCTCATTGCATCACATACTTAATCCCTTATTCCCTTGTGATGCTATAATTGTCTTTAGGGTTACAGATGTTGGGATATCACATCTTGTGAAGAACTGCAAGCATATTGTTGATTTGAACATAAGTGGCTGTAAGGTATGTTTAGAGTGCATGATTGCAGTTTTTTTAGGATTGAATATTCTTACACATACTAGTCTTCTAATGCTCTCCGAGTTAATTGAATTGATATGTTTTAAAATGCAATGATGTGGGATAATAGGGTATATCAGACAAAAGTTTGCAAATGATTTCCGAGAATTATGGACACCTGGAGTCATTGGATATCACTCGGTATGTTTTTTTTATGTAACAGCTGTTAACTTTTATTCCAAGTCTCAATACAGGTATCTAACATCAACTGAGAAAGTGGACTTCACCTTTTAAATGTATTTTCCTAATTGAAAACTGGTAGAGTGAGGTTACGAATATTATTTCTAGCTGGCTGCCAATAACCAAGCTTTGACTCAATAAATCTGAAAGTATTTCTTTTTATCCAAGAAGTGAGGAGGCAAAGTGGGCAGCTAAGGCTGTTGGGTAACACAGTAACGGGTCCAAAGGGGTTCAGGCTAAAACTGGCAACTTTTGGTATGGGTTGAAATAGAAGTGTTAATCTGAAACACCTTTTATGCAAGTCTTATGAGAAGTACTAGTCTGTCAAATATGATTACCAAATTATATTCTGTCAGTAGTGATACAATGATCTAGGAGGTTTTATGAATTAAGAATACATATTGGGTGAATGGGTGACTTTTGACCTGCTTGACCCGTTTCCTTCTTGGTTTCTTACTTCTTTGACCTGTTAGAGATGTAAATTACACAAATCGACCTATATAAGTAATCTGGTGAAGCTACCAGTCTACCACCTCTACCAAGAATAACAAGCGTCTGTTTATAGGCTTAGTGGCCAAGTCTTTTAGTTGATTTTCAGATTAACTATCGCTGATGAGTGATGATATTGTTCTCAAAATACAATGTTCTGGTCATTTGAAGCTAAAATGATCTTTTTGACATCTGGAAAAAGCCATGACTCCTAAATTAACTTGTGGATGCTTGATTAGGTGCATCAAGATAACAGATGGGGGGTTGCAACATATTATAGTCAAGTGCTCTGGGCTCAAGAGCCTAAATCTTTATGCACTTTCAAGGTACCGAGTAAATAATTTCCCTTTTCTTTTATCTTTTTTTCTAACCAAAATGATTTATAGAGACAGACTCAAGTGTGTCTTGTTGGGACAATCTGATTTATGAAGTCATTTATTTGTTTAGCTTTACAGATGTAGCTTACAAAAAATTGTCACTCTTGGTCCATCTCAGATTCTTAGATCTCTGTGGTGCCCAGGTATATGATTCTTTTACCTAATGAGCTTAGTTCAAGATTAATTAAGAAAGAAATTTATGGTTTTACTTTTTAATGACAGAATCTTTCGGATGAAGGGCTTTTTTCTATAGCCAAATGCAAAAATATTCGTACTCTTAATCTGACATGGTAAGCTGTAGTTTTCCGTAAGCATATAATATAAATGATGATATCTTTTGTTGTTTAAGTGTTGACTAAAATCTTTATTAAAGGTGTGTGCGCGTTACTGATGTGGGCGTCATTGCTATAGCCCAAGGTTGCACCTCTCTTGAATATCTTAGGTAAATTGATACATTCATATCCTTATATTGTGTTTGGATGTAGTATTGTCAGTGATTTAGGGAAACTATTATTATATGCTCTTATCATGGTTTATAGAGACACGGTGAGTAATGGGTTTGGGCTCCAACCGGTCCTAGCTAGGACTTGTTTTTTTCTTAGTTTTTCCAGCTTTTCAAGGAATGAGCTTCTTATGTTTGTTAGGACTGGGCCTGGTTAGGTTCAGTTCTATGTGAATCTTCAATGGTTTTGGTTATTGAATATTGATAGTTGAAAATTGTGCAGCTTGTTTGGAATCGTTGGGGTGACTGATAAATGCTTAGAAGCTCTTTCAGAATTCTGCTCAAACACAATCACAACACTTGATGTGAATGGATGTATTGGCATCAAGGTGAGTCGGGTTTGACTTAATACACAGTTTTAAGTAAAATATCTAAATCGACCTTTGAATTAAAAACCGAATAAGAACCCCCTGGGAAATCGTAATAATTTCCACGTGACATCCCATAAAGGCAACTGTTGCAATTTTTATGGGAGAACATCGTATATATTATTTGGAAAATGATTGCTTATTGTTTATTTTCTGTAAGTTAAAAGCTACCATAGGGTTTTAGACTTGCAACCTTAAATATATCTTTTCCATCGAGATTAATCCTGAAAATTTATTCATAAATGTTCATACCCTTGTAGAAACGTAGCCGCGAACAACTACTTCAACTATTCCCATATGTGAGATGCTTCAAGGTTCACAGTTAATTGTGTGGTTCCTTAAAATCTAATTTAGGTAAAGTTTTGTGCTTAATACTTCTGAAATGTTGTTAGACTAATCATGACCATCGAGCTTCAGTTCATTTTATCTTGTAATACATCCAAAGGGTGCGTACATTTGGTTGTGATTTTCGTCTATTGATATTGTGTCATACATTAAACATCATTGTATATTTGTTTGGTTGTTAAATATTATATGGCTTTGATTTTCCTGAGAAATGCACATATTGTTAAACATAAGTTATTGCATTGGTGGTGGTTTCTTGCTACGAACTGATGATAGAAGAAACGTTTATCATTTATAGCCAAAGGTCTTTCAGGAATCAATATTTCTATTTACGGTTATGACTACAGAGTTGAATGCATGCACTTTTTTCTTTTAAACAGAAACATACATCTATACTTCACTTAATGGTATGGGTAATTGTTAAATACAAATGATCATCCTGTACTACCACACTTAAGTAATGGACAACAATATTACACAAAGTATACATCTCTTTTTGAATGCATATAATATCTATGAAGTATTTATTACATATGGAAAAAGTTCATTTGAGAACCATTTTTAGTACGAGAACCGCAAGAACCAATCTGAGACGTTCAATTCCCTCTTATTCAATGTTATTGTCCACCTATGAATTCCTTATATGCATCATGTCACACGCTATCCCTCCACACTCTCCATCCATGGACTTCCCATATCAAGGAACGACTGAGATTGGTTCTCGCGGTTCTCGAATGAACCCTCCTCACACAATGACAGATTAACTAATTAATACATTTATTAGAAAAGTGACAACATTTGTTAGAAGTTAGTCATCTTCTGATAGGAAATAGACATATAGTATTTGTAGAAGGGCTAAAATAGTAAATTAGGATTAATAAATAGATGTAGGGGAGTCGTATGTAGGGCATGCAGAGAAATTGGTACGTATTGGCTCTTAGTAGTCGGCTCATAGCCTCTTGGCTATCGAGAGAGGGCTTAGCCCTGGATCATTCATCCGATTTGTGGATGATTGAGTTTATCATCGTTTATTCTATTGTAATCGTTCTTACCTCAATCGATTAGTAGAAATTGTTCCATCTGTGGTTTACGATCTCTATCATCTTCTTTCTTAGCCAAACAGTCTAGTACTAGTATCATGTAACAATTACACCATAAAAAAAACTGTTTTGAAATGAGGACTATGATAGAAAGACGTTTCCTTTAGTGATGAACATTGCTTAAAATGCTTCAATGATCACTACTACTGACCTATATTCAGAATAACAATGCAAAAGAGTATGCCAAATAAATTCACTTTGAATTATTGGCATTCGCCTCAAGTCAGTGACAGGAGCAGATATTAGTTACGGGGTGAATGCTTGACTTTTAAAAACTATAATGTTTAATTTTAGTGATGAAGAGCAAAGAGTTACATATTTGATCAACGAAAACAATGAGATAAAAACCGTCTCACAATTGATCATATCATCGAGCACAGGCTTTCTACCATAGTTGCAGGTCTTCAATGAATATGATGAGCTCCATAGGATTAGGATGCTTACAAAACCTATTATATGATTAATTAGTGAATGAACCATTCTTAGATCGACAAGTGAAACTGTTGACAAAAAACACTTAGGTCTAGCAAGTTCGTAAGTTATAACTATTATGTATTTATGCGATGTGATTAATATGTAGAAAATTTAATGAATTTTATTAATCCGCAGGTTTAAGTTTTTATTGGCATTAATTACACAGCTTTAAAAAATCGGTTATCTTCTCATAAAAATTAAAATTAAATTAAAAAAAAGGGTCTTTTTGGGTCTATTTAAACGACCATGACCAGTCTCAGAAGACATGCAGAAACATTTTAAAATTCCTTAACTGAAGTGATTATATAAATTGTGCAGCATATAAAAACGATTTTTTAACTCTTGCTTGTTCCTCCTCATTATTGTTGTCACAGGTATATATATATATATACACGTACAAACTATCTTTTATTTTTATAATTTTGAAATTCAGTGCATATATATATATGTTGAAGTTTTTTCATTAATTATCATGCAGTTGGTTCAATGGTCATCGGTGCTCAGAGAAGATGCATAGAGACGTTGGATCCGAGTAGATGTAATCTTTACGAATGTGGCAAGCAATGTTATAACAAACGTAATGGCAGAGGAATATGCCAACAATCTACTCCTTCTTCCCCTTATTCTTGTATTTGCATTTACAACTGCGCTTCGGGTAATGAAATCGAAGAGGGGTTTACGGGTGATATTGCCATTGCCCCCTCTCCATTCTAGTGATCGAGTTGCTCATTTGTTATTTTAGAATATTGCAAGCAATGTAATGCTTCAACAATCTATAAATAAGATACGATATAAGTTTCTTTTTGCAACTTCAGTTTTTGCAATGTAATGGGTCCCCTTTGTAGGGTCCACTCTCATGTTTGTGAGAGAACATGATCGGTCATGTTTGACTCAAACATGAGAGGATCCTCACCTTTTTCTTTATCGTGTTCTATAGTAATACTTTATTGATGTTATCAAGTTCATCATCGCACAATCGACACCTCAAACAGTCGATATTTACCCCTCTAGGATCTAAGTTTAACACTGTTTGTAACCTTTCTCGAATTAGATACTAAACGAAAATGTTTACTTTAATTCGTTAATTATGCTATGTTAGCACAAGGATGTTCTAAATAATCATAATAAACGAAAAGTGTTTCACGACACAACCACCTTCACATTTTAAGGATTTCGGTTCAACAAAAGATCTCCAATTGTTATTAATTTCATTTCTTGGTGTTTAATGTGCTGATATATGTAAATATGTAATTCAGTAGGATTTTAGTTAAAAATTCTCAAGATTTTCATAACAAGAGTTTAAACTATATACTAATTTTCAATTATTTTGTTAAATTTGAAACTTACATGTTTTTATCTATTTTAATCGTGCTCCGAAAATATTGACAAGCATGAGTGCAGATGAGTTTCTGTGTATGCTTAGAGAGCAAAGAAGTCCTGATTTTGAGGATCTAAAAAAGCCACAGCCAAAGATTTCCCTCCCAAATTAACAACCCCTGCAGACAGTTTTCAATCAGACAATCTTTCATTATCCATTTCTAGATCTGGTAAAATAAAACAGACACCCAAAGATTTCTTTTGTTTTGCTTTCTCTCATATTCATATGATAAAACATCCACTTTGATCCATTTTCACCCCTTTGGATTTGTCTTCTCTACAAGGGTTTTGTTTATTTCTGGTTGTCTTTGCCTAATTGTGTTAATTATGTGATTATATATACAGTTTGATAAATATTAGGTGGATCAAGATAAGCATGGATGCAAGTCAAGATCAAAACTTTTTGTGTAAAATTGTGAAAATCTGGTGTAAAACTTGTGTCTTTTGCTGTAAGAAGTACCCAATTCCTATATGTATTTTGTTCTTGTTATTCCTATCATATCTGTTCTTTCCTTGGGTTTTCACAATTATAATCTATTCGTTCCCCCTCGTTGGATTTTCGTTTGTTGCTCATAGAGTTTTATTGGGTATTGATCGTGAAAAAATTAAACGGGTTGAGAAAGATGACAGGAGGAAGAAGTTTGCCAAGTCTCGCAGGAGTTTCAAGTCTGTTTATGGTGACCGTAATCAACTTATTCAACGACGTGTTAAAGAGAAAAGTGATGGTGATATGAATACAAATCTTGAGGACAATGATTCTATTTTCTCCAAGAGTTTGAAGGATCTTTTGACTGAGAAAAAGCCTAAAGATTTACAAGAATTGATTGGTGAATTTATTGTTGGTAGAGGTGAGTGTTCATCCTCAAATGATTCCCAATCTTTGCAGCCTCAAGTTTATGATAATGATAATGTTAAGGATGAATTAGAAGGAGAGAATTGGGATGTATCTGAAGATGAAGATGATGAGCCACAAGATAAGGCTGTTCGATGGACAGAAGAGGATCAGAAGAATGTATTGGATCTTGGGCTTTCAGAAGCCGAAAGAAACAAGAGATTAGAGAGTTTAATTGAGAGAAGAAGATCAAGAAAAAATCTTGGTTATCAGGAAGAAGGATCATCACAAAACAAGAATAATATTCAAGTTTCTGCCATTAAAATCGTCAAAACAAATCCGTTTCTTAAAGATAAGTCTAAGAAATCTCCTGGTTCAGCTCCTTCTTCCTTGTTAACAAACCCCAATCCATTTGACCTTCCTTACGACCCACAAGAAGAGAAACCGGATCTTAGTGGGGATAACTTCCATGAAGAGTTCACTGTTGCTCACCAGAAAGAACCGATCTTTTCAAGGCATGAAAGCTTTAGTCTAGGTGCTTTTTCACATCCAGAAATCACACATGAAAAACATGAAATATCATCTTATAAGGATCTTGCAGCCAAGCAGAAGAACTTCATGGGAGATGGAAATTCAAAAGATGGAAGTGCAAGAAAAACAGAAGAATTTGATGTGCACCTTGATGCTTCTAACACAGAAGAAACAGATTATCAAAGAAATGTTGATTCATATGACGAGCGAAAAGCTGATATTGTTTTCTTCTATGGGGGCAATAAGAAAGTAGGCCATGCTGCAAGCAACTCCATTGTTTCTGACTTGCAAGTTGAGGTTTCAGATGAAGGATCTGCACCTACTCTAGATGACCTGGACATAGAAAAAGAAAGAGAAAGTATGTTAAACCCTGCAAACCGTTCTGAAGGGGATATACAAGGCCTTAATAATGGGATTTTACCGAGCAATGAGGGCTCAAGTGATCAAGAAACCAAAAACAAACAATGTGTCCCAGAAACAGACGACAACCCTCAATCGTTGAATTCAGATATAGTTCAACAAGACCACATACATGAGTCACTTGGGGCTAGTCAGAGTTCTGTGGCTCATGCTACAGTACCACCAGATGGGTTGACAGAAGTAGCTTTGCCAATGAGGTACAACAATCAAGTTACCTCAAGTTCTCCCAAATCTGTCTTGCAGAGGGAGTTTTCAACTGATCCTGCATCGCCACATAACTTTGCCAATGAGGTACAACAATCAGAAAATGGGCTGCATCCGACTACCGGTTCAGGAGATAGTACAGTTAGTAACAGAAATATAGAAAATTTACAGGTTGGTCTGATGTCCCTACCTTGAAACGTACACTAACATCATGATACTTAGAATATAAGCGTCGCATGGAGTTTCTTCCCTCTTTGTATCTTTCACATTGAGATGCTTTCATGACGGATAATATATGATTCCATTTTTCAAATGTTAAAGAGTGAATTTACATGTACATGTTGCTATGAATTGGTACAGGATCAGAACGATCGCCCATTATAGAATTCAAATGAGGAGCCGAGTAATTAGATCTCCTATATACGCTCGATCAGTGATTCCAACACCAAGATGGAAAACTACACTTGAAGAATTATTATCAAAGACACCAGAATTACATCAATATGTGTAATTTACACATAAGCCATCCCATTTTCAATATGAATGCTACTTCAGGTAACGCCACGAAAGGTGTAGATCGCAAATCTACAATTAAAGGTGATGTTAGAGTCTAGTTTTAGCAAATCTTCAATTAGAGTTTTGTAGTTTTCCTTTGTTAGATAGAAACTCTTGTTTTGGACATGTATGGTTTAATGCACATAATTTATCATTTGATAAATTGGGAAGAATGCAGTTTCTAGTTTCTGCTTAAATATCTATGTATAATGTTATGAATATTAATTAATATTCAATCAAGAAAAAATAGATTACCCTAACAACTTGTGTAGAGAAATAAATAAAAAAGACTACAAGCAAAGGTGCATGCCAGAATGTATAAATATCAAATACCCTTGTATGTTATTTTCTAAAAAGGAACATTTGGTTTTTGGTCTTTTACAACTTGCCAAACAATGTATGCATTTGTTAATTCTTTTGTTTGAACATTAATCAATTTCTTCCTCACAATCGTTATGAATATTAATTGAAAACAATGGATTTACGCTAGAAGCGTCGGTTACTTTATTTTGGTTGTTTTTTTTCCTGTTTAACTCTATGACTTTGTAAACACTGAACTGGGTTGTTTTAGGCTTGTCTCGGTCTTTGAGTCTTTGAGATTCTACCTTTTGGTTTGTTCAATAAAACTATTTGCCTTAAAAAAAAACCTTGTGTCTTACAATTTTACGTAATGAGAGAAATCTCTACACACACTTTGTTAGTCAAAACACACATCATGAACTGGAACACACACACAAAACTAGAAAAAAAATAAAAGGAAATATAAAAATTGAATATGAAGAGCGAAGTGGATAGTGGCGGTTTTTGGGTCGCGGTGACTAGTGGCAGAAGACAATCACAATGATGGTGGCAGTGATAGATTCTCAATTTAACTTTTAAGTAATAGTAATAACAGAATATAAATTTAAGTGTTTTTAATCTTAAAAATAAGGTATGCTACAAATAAAAAACAAGTGCCAAAACTATGATTGATTATGTTTATAATTAAACTTATTTGAAATTTAATTAGGTTATGATAAAACTAAAAGAACACTAGTAACACTGTAAAGATATATTGTAGCACCTATTAAAACATATCGACACTTTCTCTTCTCTTGTTTTGTTTGTTTGATAAATGAAATCTCTCTTTTTACTAAAAAAAACAAAGAAGATAATAATATAACATTAAATTTATAAAAAACACAGTAGAATATTCACAACAATAATAACAAATAGATTTATTATGGTTATTTTTATTATTGGTGATATTATAGTTCTAACAAATAGATTTATTATGGTTATTTTTATTATTGGTGATATTATTGTTCTAATGGGCCAATAGACGTTTTGTTAAAATTGCAATCACTGGCTGTGCAAAAAATTGGGTTAGAGATCCACCGAAGTGGGTAGCCTTAACCGGGTGTGTGGTAACAGGTAGGCCCGAAAGCCAAATCCCGTCCCTGTCAGGGGAGATGCCAACCGTCTCTCCTTCTTACGAACACATCCAACCCTTCTCTGCATCTTCTAATAAACCCTTCCTTACTTTCTTCAACCTTCCATGTGGGACTCTTTTTTGTTCCTCCCTGAATTGAATTAGGGTTTGCTTGTTGACGTCGATGACGATCATCATCTGCCTGCTTTTACCTTCAATCCCTAGCTACAGTAAGCTTTCTGATTCACTTCTAATATCGCATATGTAATTTGAACTCACCATTACTAACTACAATCTACCCTAATTTTACAAGAATTTACGAGCACATTTGGTAGATTTCTTAAACGAGGGAACTTGAGATAGTATCATGAAAACAAGCAACTGGTTCATTCATTCATGATTCTTCTAGAAATTTTATCTTAAGAACAATACAACACTTACTCCTAACTCTGTTTGCCTTGGCAAGTATGTATGATTGCTTACCAACAAAATGCTGATAGAACAAATGTCATTGATTGCATATAGATGAATGCTTTTCATTAAAAGTTACATACTTTGGCTTTAAAATTGCTATATCAATTACACTATATGAATTCACTGTTTCTCTCAATATACTAACTGAACCAACCATATCTCTCCAACTGTATATAGCCAGTTTACCTCCCAAGTGGCCTACCTAAGATAATTACTCATATTCACTGATTTTGTTACTCTTAAGATGGAAATTTAACTTTGAATAGTTGAGTAGAATGTTCTTTTTAACTAGCAAGCTCTTCTAAAGTAGTTAAGTTTATGCTCTTGCGAGGATTTGGATGTTGTTTACTGGCCTCTAACAAATTCGGCCAGCTCAAATGGCGCGATGACCAGATTCAACCACTCTTGTAGTTCATCTCCTTCGAGTTTCTCTTTCTCTACACAAGTGGTGAAGAAAAAGATAACCCCAAATCACTGTAAGCTTGTTTTTCCTCTTTTAATACTTAAAACAGATGATTCTGATATTCGGAGTTAAAAGTGTGTAAAAGTAGAAAGGATCAGACCTTCAAGACGAGCACTGAGACCCTCCAGAATTGTGAGGTTTGCACGCATAACACAAACCGCCACATTTAGTGCAGACTGAAGCATTGATTTCACCCCTCTTTGAACAAGATCCCCCAGGTGCCCCTACACATCATATGCTAAATATCATAACCACGTAAAATGGAAGGAGTAAATGGAAAAAAATAATCCAAAAAAGAAAAACATAACAAAACCTGATCCATGCTGTCGCCGCCAACTTCAGTAAGAGTTGACATAGAGACAGGCCCTACCGCAAGGTGAAGACCGTACTCAGCAACAATGCCATGCGCCATTTTGGTAGCCCGGTGTAAGTCGTCCACTGTACCAGTTGACACACGATCCGGATATAACACTTGTTCTGCAGCACGCCCTCCTAGAAGACCAACCAAGCTTCCTCGCAGTTCATCAACAAACCTCAGATGTTTGTCTTTTGTGGTTGGAGACATGAAGGTAAAGCCCAACACCCCTCCTGACCTCGGCTGAATGCTAAGCTTCTGATTAAGAACACCAACATGCAGTAATTGTTAAAAGGGATACCAAGTTTTTAGAAATTATTAATCCTAGTACACAAATTTAACCTCAACAGCTGGTTGTCTAGATATAATCTTGGAAACAGCAGTGTGAACAATCGCATGACCTGCTTCATGACAAGCAAAATTAGCTTTCTCCCCACCTGCCAATCATGAACTCCTCTTTTCAATGCCCTGCCACATTATTAACACAACCTTATCATAAATACGCACAAATCGCAAAAACAAACACAGACACTCAATGAAGGTGAAAGTTACGGCAATTGATCGCTCCACAACATTGATAAAGTCTATCTTCTCGACAGATTCTTTGTTTTGTCTCCCGGCCAACAAAGCAGCTTCATTAATCACATTAGCAAGCTCTGCCCTGTTCACAAACCAACATTTTGTTTTCCAAATGTTAAATGTTGGTTTCTTGATTATTGCAAAGGACTGAAGAGTGATGCTTGTGATTACCCAGTAAAGCCGTTGGTTATGGACGCTATGTGGGAAGATCAACATCGATTCCAAGAGGGATCGCTTTCTTTGAAACATGGACATTCAGAATAGATTGTCTATCATTGCTATCAGGTGCTTCCACCTATAAACCAGTGACTATTTATATGGAAAAAACATGTAGTTAATCCTAAACCACCAAGAGTAAGAATAAAACAAACCATAACCAAACGATCAAATCTCCCAGGTTGGCAAAGTGCCTCATCTAACACATCAGCACGGTTAGTTGCTGCAAGCACAATCACAGTCGAACTACTGTCAAATCCTCCATCTCCTGCAAAAGATAGTTTTTTGGTTTATTCGTAGACGCATTATAGAGTTTACTTCTAGTACTAACTGCTGAGATAATGAAAAAGAAACTAAAATGAAATATAACATAGAGTGAGCAGCTGGTTTAAAGTTTGCTCAAGCTCGTCATTTGTCTCTCTGGATCTACCACGGCTCTTTCCCACAGCATCAATCTGCAAACAAATTTGTGATATTAGTGAAAAAGGCGAGGCAGGGCACTAAGAGTTTAAAAAAAATTAAATAGATAAATAAACCTTGTCAATAAATATGATTGACGGTGCTTTCTTCTTCGCTCGCGCAAAGATGTTTCTCACATGTGGAAACAAGAGATCAAAGTAATCTTCCTCCTCTTTCCCAATAAGTCGACGGCCTTACACAATTGGGAGACTTCGAATAAACTGGAGTACATATAGGATAGAAGCACCTAACCCTCAGCCTTGAAAGCCATTGCTCCCAGGATCAGTTAGTTATTCACATTCACAAGGTGCCGTATGGAATGCTTTTGGCACAGGGGGGACAACTCCGTTTGATTCCCATGCTAACAAATAGTTCTACAAACTCAATTGCAAAACAAGCAATGAACGAAACACCGGGAAGCTTCCCCTGCTACAGCCTTTGCCAACAGTGTCTTCCCCGTTCCGGGTCGACCCACATGTAAGATTAGATACCGCCAAAACACATTTTCACATATCAAGTTTCCATTGATAAACAAACTGTCACATAGAATACGTGAATCTTTAAAGAAAGCGGATGCAAATACACAAACTCACCAGGAGGACACCACGAGGATGACGAGCACCAAGTCGTGTATACCTATCTGGATTTCTCAGAAACTCCTGGTTCACAGCACATTAGCTATATAACATTTAGCAAGGCTAAATGTCACTGTAGATGAACAGGAGTCGAAACTGATATATGGTTAAACTGTCAGCACATTGTACATGTTGTGATTTGGTGTAGCGGAAGAATACATAGCAAATGGAGCAAGAGGATCATGGTTCGATTCCTTCCAACCTTTTTGATTTTCCTTTTCTTTGTTGTACTTTTTGAATTTTTTTTAACATTTCCGCTATGGGTCCATCCTTGATTCCTGTGCTTATCCATTTTCAATACGCAAGCGGCAAGCCCCATACCCTATTACCACTGATCATTACTTCATTTAGATTGCTTCAAAGCTTTTCTAAAATCATCATCATTGTCCTTTACGATAGGCTGAATCATGCATTGCTGTGTTCGTCTGTTTTTTTAAATAATCTCTAAACCCCAACTCACTATCGAACTTTAATGGGTTTTCTTTATAAGTCATCCATCGCTGAGCAACAACAGAAGTAAAGGATGTTCTTTTTCGTTTTCCGTCGGCCATTGATGGGTTTTCGTTTTTTCTCTTGCTACGTATCTCTATCGGCTTAGAATGGTTGACAATAGTCAGAAGGGACTAATGCTAAAACTAAAACCAAAGATGTTTTGCGGCTAATCGATTCCCTACTATTTAGCAGCAATCCGAGGGTATGAGACTTCTTCTTATCCCTGTTGCATGTTTCATAAATTTCACCCCCCTAATTGTTTGTTAAAATGCTTTAGGGTTTGAATTTTCTATCTTTGTTTGCGTATTTAGTGGCTACGACATGGTGTTGTGTTTGTGTGTGTCTCAATGTTGTAGAAATGAGTTGAATCAGGTCATTGAAGATGTTATGAGAATTTTTAGCGGGCAAATATATATCTAGGTCAAAAGATCTGAATACTCTCACGTTTTAAGCTTCTGGTGAATTTTGTGTGCTAACTTACCAAGCTACTGCATGTATGCATAACTTATTTCTAAGATGTGTTGCATGTACGTGGCTTCAGTAAATAAATATGATGTCGTCGAGATAATAGACATATAATCAAGTTGTAGGTCCTCTGAGTGTTAATTGATACCAAAATTCGAATGAAGACGATGACAGGTAATTGCCCTATTCTTCCACCCACTGCAAATTGGTTTATTGCTAACCATAAATTAGGGGTGTCAAAGTAAAAAAATACAATAAACTATACATATTTAAAATATCAAAGATAGAAATTTCCCTCATGATAGCCGTGACTTTGCAGAAGCAAATTAAATGGGTAAACCTTGAATTTACTAATTCAAAATGTTTTTTTCCTTAAATTAGGTGGTTTGTGATAGGCCCTATGTTGTATTTAATTCAATCTATTACAGGATTGGGTTTACATTGTTCATGAATATTTTCTATTCGGTTATTTTCCATCATTTCATTATATGTATGTCATTTTGTTTTAAAAATAGATTGAAACGAATATAAGTGTTAGCTATTGTACATTTGTACTTGCTTATAGTAGTCTGCGCAATTACTTTGACAAATCTAATCCGGTCCACTATGTTTTTATTTTCCTGTCACAAAGCATGAAGTTTTAGGTTGTATATTTAAAAAAAAAAGTCAATTCTATGTAGTTATTATATAGATGGTTGTGAATTGAAAGAATGTCCTTAACTTAAATACTTACCAATATGTAAAGAACGCATAGAAAACGGGGTTGCCGGCA
This sequence comes from Pulicaria dysenterica, assembly GCA_947179395.2. Taxonomy (NCBI): domain Eukaryota; kingdom Viridiplantae; phylum Streptophyta; class Magnoliopsida; order Asterales; family Asteraceae; genus Pulicaria; species Pulicaria dysenterica. The sequence goes on from OX359292.1 coordinate 80,853,787, forward strand.
GAAACACAAATTGATTAACAGTTGTTACTTATAACATACAAATTTCAGGTTTGTTTGGACATTTGATGAAAGAAGATTGAGCAACATATTAACTCATGGAGTTCCTCTCTTAAAGCTTAAAAGCAGGGCAAGGATGAAAGGATGGTATTTAACTTTCAAGCTATATAATTTGCATTATAAATTCGTCTTGCTTGGATATTTATTAAATTTTCTAGCTGAGTTATTTCTCTATAACTAAAATTTCGACAAGAAGGGGTCATAGCCCAATCTTTATCCATAAGAAAACACTTTTGACTAAGTTCATGCTTCAAAATCCTGTTCCTTTCATTACATTTATGTTGGGAAAACATGCTTGCTAATAACTTGGTTTCTAAGTATATTTAAATGATCTCAACATGCTTTTTGTAAGTTGTTTGAATTATGACAATAGTTAATAGAATTATGGCCTAATGATTCCCTTTTTCACCTTCGTTATCATCCAGAGATTTTGAGAATTTAGAATTTGAGATATGGCATGTTAAAATAGTTCATATATGGGTTTCAAGCTTTCTATTCAAACGGGCCGGTGAGTTAGGCATGTCATAAATAGGTCATAGATGGCTATAATGATTTTATAAATTGTCATAACATGTTAGTGGCATTCGATTGGTATAACAGGTTTTTTACTTCGTAAGGTTGTTCCCGTGGGTGTCAACATAAGTGCCTGAGTAAAACCGATCATTTTGTGTAAGATTTTTGGATAGTTGGATGATACAAGGTTCTACTTTTAAGTTTAAAAGTTCGGATGATACAAGATTTGATATTATACTTCAGATGCAACTTTGGGTTAGAAGAGGTTTGTTCATCCTTGGTTTTATCATTTGACAAGAACTAATGTGGCTTATACCTGGATTTATAATCATAACAAGAACCTTAGATACTACACAGTCGATGTTTGGGATCCGACGATTGTTGTGGTTAGAGTTCCCTTCTCACAACTAGCAGTCACTTTCTTTATTTTAAAAAAGAAGTTATTTAGTTTATGTATCCAACTATCCATGGTTGGGGTGTTCGTAGGAAATCGGGTTGAATTGTTGATCAAGATAGTTTATCACAATTTTTTTGTGGATTCTTTTCGGGTATTGTTTTTTATTTTTTTTACCAATTAGATTATCTTCCATCTTTTCAAAAAGACTTTATGTTCGCATAACTGATCATAAGTTGTTAGCTTACTATACATTGCTTTTCCTTTGATTGAAAACAGAAAACGAAAGAAAAGGATAAACAACATAAACCCATGAGATTTTAGCACCCAATCCTAAGAAGCAGGTGTGTAACTACTTATGTGTTTAGATTTAGGGTATATGAATTGGTTTGCATAAGCAAATGCAACACGGTATTATATATGTTAACTGTGCATTTATTATGATTCTAATTTTATAAATAAATATATTTTGGTTTAGGTTCATAACCATCAGAGGTTATTTTCATGTATATATTTATTTATTTATTTCTATATAGTTTACTATGATATTAATTTTATAACACTTATAGTTAAATGAATTTAGTTTTAGTTTTTTTAACAAGTTCTTATAACATTTCAGTTTTATATTAAGTATTATAGTTTAGTTGAAAGTTTATAATTAGCAGGGAGTAATAACTCATGATATGAAACTTTTAAATGACAAAAAAGTAAGTTTTAATGTTATAATCGTGGTAAAAAAGATGTGTTAGTTTCTAAAATTTGTACATTTTTATTATCGAATTTTTTGAGTGTTCCGCGGCGAAGCGCGGGCACCAAAACCTTGTTAATCACAAATTTGAAGAAAACCGGCCGATTTAGAAGTTTTAAAAGGATACATGTGAAATTCTTTTCACATAATTGGGAACAGGAACATACTACAATTTCCTAAAGCTCCTCCTTGGCTTCATCTACACCAGCAACATCTGAAAACATGATCTTTTTACCACCCGAATCGCTATTATCTTCACGACTAGAACGCTACACAGGCATGAAAACAACCACAATACGGAATTCATTGCGTTTAATGACAATCTGTTCTTGCAGGTTCAACTATTGAAAGGTTTGGTTTAAACATCTATATCAAGGTACATTTCTTTTTTTTTAACATTTGGGCCTTTTTAAAATTTAACCATTTACAACATGCAAAATATACATATTCATATTGGTTTATTTATCTACAGAGTGTCTTTATTTATCAATCTAATATTCTAATATGTGGTTATTCTTGATAAGTTTTGTAATTTGAAGATATACTTTATAAGGTTTAACACATCATTAGCAAGGTTGGATCAAGTGGTTATCACCCTTGCCTCTGGAGACAGAGGTCAAGGGTTCGATCCTCACTCCTTGCAAGGCCGGAGGTCCTTTTCTACATTTAGTAGAACTGGAAGCATCCTCTCTACCATAGGTAGAGATATGGGTGTCTACATCTCAACCTCCCCCATACACCGTGCAAACGGTATTGGGACCCATAACCCGTGGAAGATGGTATTGGGTGTTACTTTACTTTTTTTTTTTTACTTTATAAGGTTTAACACAGATTGAAAAGAATATCTTCACATCTACTTTGAGGTATGCTGTTTGTCTTTGATAATTATTTTGTTTTGTACTTTCATGTTGATTTGTTAACACATAAAACACAATGGATGTAAAGCAATTATTTATGTCTCAAGTTTTATGCATCTTTTTTAAGTGAGCAATTACTGAATGGAGCATCTATGTTCATTTAATAATCATTCATATTTTTATGTTGGTGTTTTGTTGGTATCTGGTTGGTGTTCTGTTATTTTAAAATGTAGGCTGAAGGTAATAATGTCCACGTTAAAGGTTTCAAATTTAATTTATTTCGAGAGATTTTATATTTTAATAGTGTCTTACCATAACTGTTAAAGGGGTTGTTTTTATTTAAAAGCGGGAATGCTTGAAACCATTTTTCACACATAAACTTTATGCTTCGGTTTTTTTTGGCGTATGGACTACTTAAGGCATAGAAACTGGACAATGGAGGTGGACTTTTGCCCATGAAGAACTCGATCATCAAGGTACCACCATGTCACGAAATCAAGTAATAGCTTTTCATACAAGGGTTTTGTGTTGAATTGGTCTTTTGTAGTTACCAAAATACCGATTGTTATTCTTATTATGTTTTATAATAATTGTTTTTACTATACATATAAGTACTCTTCAAAACCATATGTATTTAAAATTACTTTAATCATCCTCCTTTGGCTGAAATCTCCCTACTATTCTATTTTACAAGGTGATCGAAGTTGAAGATCCTACTTGGTAGATCTACTCTCTGCCGCCGATCAAATATGTTTACTTCACAGCCTACACCATATAATCTCCCGACCACCATCTTTGATTTTAAAGGTATTACCTTTTCATTTTGTTCATCTTGCTTTGCAAGTTACTTTTTTAATCTGACTTTGGTGTTACTTGATTTGATAAGTGATATTGAATTTAATTTTGGTGTTAATTTTGTTCATATGCTCTAATCTAATTTTTTTTTTGATGTTGAATTGGTCACCTCCTTTATGTGAATCAAAACCTAAGATTAGAAACCTTGCACAATTACATCACATTCTTCCCTCAATCAATATTGGATCATTGATTAGTTCATAGTCGCCTATGGAAACTTTTAGGTACGGTTTCTTTTACTTAATCAAGTTTGTAATGCATTAATAGATTGGCCTTAGTTGCATACAGATTAGCATCTTGAATTTTTGAAACTATACGTGGTTATATGATTAGTTTGAGAGATTATCTAAGAATTCCTTTTAGGTGCGAATTGTTGCTATCTTTGTCCACTCCAGATTATATATTTTCTAGGATTGTGTTTCTGCCGTTTGGATTTCATTTTCATTTTTTCAGTTTTACAAGTTAGAATTACATTTCAATTTCTTTTCTTGAAACATGACATAGTCTCCATACAAATACTCAGCCTTGATCAAAGTATGATACCATTTGTAAGCTATTTTTTTCTTATAGCCTTTTAACATCATCAAATACTTATGTGTTTTTTTTAGACTTCCATTGTGTAACCAATTCTTATCAAGTTAGCTACCTATAACTATATATAAAAGGCTTACCTTATTTCTAACTTTACCTATTAATCAACCTCTATTAACCAATCAAAACCATAATTTCACAAACCCTTAATTTTAGAAAGTTTTAAATTAAAAAAAAAACACTGAGCCTTTATTAAGCCAAGCACCCGCTTTGAACCGCCTCCTGCTCATCCTTTTCTACGAAACCATATTTGTTGTCATCTGTTCTTGGTCGAACAATCTGAAGTAATATAAATGCATCATTTTTCATCATAGGTTATCCGATTATCTATTGTTACTCGCAATCTCAGGTAAGAAGATTTGTATTTGTATCTTAATTTCTTCTAAGTTTTTTAGCGATCGACAGTCCTTATGTATCAGCAAATTGATTTGGTCACCAAAAATACCTTCTTCACATGTTGCCGCTTCTCAATGTCTGTCCAAGATTTTCTGATTGAACCTGCCTTGCAATCGGTAAATAATCTAAGTTTTTTTTCTGTTTTTTTAATTTCTATTTCTCCCATTCTCACTAGGTTTTTAAGTCCGAAATGATGATCAATATACTCTTTTTAGTGTTCAGAGTCATGTTTCATAGTTCTACCCTTCTATGCATTCCTTGTGTTTGATGAAATGTTTATGTAGTTTAAGCATACCATGTGTTTGATGAAATGGCCGAATGAATTGAAAAAATTACATAATATTATGTAAGATTGACTTGATGAAACATAAATTTACTACATCTTAATTATATGTTTACTATATGAAATCTTGCTGAGGTGCAGCAAATCTACAATTTGTCTAACCTCTTCCGAGTGATAAGTAGATGGAACTTTTTGATCAAGCCTTTTCCTTTGTTTGCATTAGTGACATTAGATTTAGGACATTCCGTTATAATTCTCGAGTCTCAAGATCTTTTTCTCCTTTTACATATATTATATTTTATCTAACTACTTATGTTGGAAAAGGGTGGCTTGATGGTTTTATGGTTTGTGGGATGCTAACATAGTAACATACTTAGGTGCACTTTATGGTTTTTGTTAATGGTTCTTTAATTTTCCTGGAGTTGTTGATTAATAAACACTTAGGTTAGATGCTATGAAGTTCCATTTGTAAAGTGATAATTTTGAGTATGTTATGGTGCTTATTGTTTATATTTAATGGTGGATCTTCATGTCTCTTTATATTGGTACCATAATTATGAATTAGATTGAAGTTTTTAATCATTTTCTTTTTTCCTTGATACATTTTGTCAATTTGATTTCTATTATAGTGGAAGTTTGTTAGTTATTGAATGAAATTTAAATATATTTCTTTTGATATAGTTATGCTATACGACCAGTTAGCATATATCTCTCATAGTCATGCTAATTAAATTGTATATATAGCTTTATTTAATTTGAAATACCTTTTTCTCCTGCTTGAGTTACCATTATTACTGTTGTGAATAAGAGTTTGTTACTTTTCACATATGCTAAAGGATTGTCATTTTAAACAGTAAATTAATAATCATGGTCTAATATTTTGCTTTCTTAATGAGTTTATATGATGAGTTCTTTTCATTTTTAATCGTGAATGTTTACATGAGGTTTGTAGTTAATCATGGTTTGTTATTTTTGTTAACGTGTATATAAGTTTAAATGTTAACAAAGCTCCATCTACATAGCTAGAGTACTTTAGGTTTAGCTTGCGAGATATCGTTAGTGTGCCTAAGACAACTAGGTTATTGCAAAAGAAAATTCAAGTCCTTTTATTGTGTTAACTACTTTGTGTTTTATGAGGATCAAACTTGACAACTTAATAAAGAAGTTTGTTTTATGGAGAAAAAAAAACTCACAATCAAGCTTTCAGGTCATATGTTGCATGTTTTCAACTTGTTTTTTTTTTCTTTTTTTTGGGTCTGTTTCAGCAACCCTTTCAATCTTAAGCTATTTGGTAATATGGGGGCACCGGCTTACAAGTTTGACAATTGGAAGATCTGCCATAATATTTTTTCTATTTAATCGAAGTGTTGCTTTAGTCTTTAAATGTTTGTTTTAAAACTCAATAATTCCTCTTAAGTGAGGTCAGTTTTTACTAACAATATGATTGTCAGGTCTACGAAGGACCAAACGAGTTGCACTTTTCACACAAGTATAAATGAGGACTTTCCCTATTCAATTTGCTGCTGCTAGAGAGACTGAAAGATGGAAACATGTTTTCTTAGTAGTAGAAAACATGTTATTGTCGTGTTTTCTTACATGTTATAGTCGTGTTTTCTTAATAGCAGAAAATATGTTTTGTGTTTTTTATGTAATAATACTTAAGCGTAGTCTACCTTTTCATCTTTTCTACTTACATTTTTTGTGAGGTATGGGTGTTCTGTCTTTCCTACTCAGTTTGGCTTATACAGTATATATTCTTTGTTTTTTTTAATAATGCTTGATGATAGCTCTCAGTTGATCTATTTGATTCTTAAGAAGTAATGGTCTTGATAGTGATTATATTGTAGGTTTTTGTTTAGATTTTCATGTGTTTCAATAGAAAAGCATGGGTTTGAATCTTCGTATTAGTTTCCAATGCCACAATTTTCCACTGACATTCCATTTATCGATCGTCTTTAATGGGTTTTGCTTTAGGGCAATAATGGCTTTTCATAATTTCAATTTCATACTTTCCTGCCATATTTTCTTTTGCTTAGGTGGAGAGTGGAAGTTTATTATGGTGCTTCATCATGTTTGTAGTGGTTGCTTTAGATTATTTTTTCAGTTGGGAGAGTGACGGGAAAACATTCATGACACAAACTTTGATAATTTTTTTCTTTTTCGACATTGAATCATCTTATATTTTACTTGAATGATTCATTACTGCTTAGCCTATATCAAGTTTTTGAGAACTAACTATTTAATGTCTCTGGAATATTCAACTCTCATTCATTCTAAGATCGCTACCACTACCAGCTCCTACTCTTCTCTTTTTATAATGCTACTCAAATGAAGATAAGATTAAGTAAGTGTGTGTGTGTGTGTGTGTGTGTGTGTTGTGGGGGGGGGGGGGGGGGGTGTTTCTAATACATACTTTACAATATATAGTGTTTTATGATTTTATAAAGTTGAATTTATCTTCATTTTGATGCAAAGCGAATTTAATTGCTTTAATTTTCAGTTATTGCATAGTTAATCCTATTTTTAATCCATCTATATGGTTGTTTTACTTGACAAATGTTAGCTTAGTCAATCCTAACTTTAGTAAACCGATGTTCTCATTGAATTTGTATATTAGTGACGATATGATTTGGATAGTGTTATGTGGTATGAAAAGATTAATCTTCAATTTCAAGCAATTTCATATTTTTAGAGATAATTTCGTTAAATATATGTCTAAATGCATGTTCCATATGGGAAATATAGTTCATAATTGATAACAAAATTAAATAATTATGAACATATACAAGTATTCAATTTGGTCAAACACTTTCAATTAAAACTCCAACTTTCAACTATAAATAATAGCTCCAATTCTAGCTTCAAAAAACTCCAACCCCAACAATGTATCTCTCAGTGCATCACCACCAATTTGAGATTCCCATAGGCCACACATTAATGTAGCTCTCAATGCCTCACACAATTGTACACGGCACCATTTAATGATTGATAATAACAATACAATTATAAAAACACAGTAGAATATTCACAGCAATAACAAACAAAAGCTGCATGTTACTGGAACCTTTATCAAATAGATATTTTTTGTATCTTGGTAATATCATTGTTCTAATGGGCCAATTAAATCGCAATCACATGTGGCTGTGAAAAATGGATCAAAAGAGGGGAAAAAGTTGGGTTAGAGATCCACCGAAGTGGGTAGCTTTAACCGGGTGTGTGGTAACAGGTAGGCCCGAAAGCCAGATAGTGGGGATGCCAACCGTCTCTCCTTCCTACGAACACATTCAACCCTTCCCTAAAAGCGACCGGTTCATTCATGATTCTTCTAGTAATTATATCTTAACAAATCCAATATTAGCAACACTTGCCCTTGCAACTTAACTCTTAACTCTGTTTGCCTTGGCAACAAAATGCTAATACACGAAAAGTCATTGATTGCAAATAGATGATAAATGCATTTCATTAAAAGTTACATATTTTGGCTATTAATTTGCTATATCAATTACACTATATGTATTGACTGTTTCTCTCCATACTAACTGAACCAACAATATCTGTCCAATTGTATATTGCCAGTTTCTCCCAAAATACCTCCCAAGTGACCTACCTAAGATAATCAATTATATTCATTGATTTAGTTAGTCTTAAGATGGAAAATTAACTTTGTTCTGTTGAGTAGGATGTTCTTTGTTACGCGAGAAAACTAGCAAGCTCTTTTATAATAGTGAAGTCGTTGCTCTTGCGAGGATTCAGATGTTGTTTGAAGAGGATTGTTCTCCTGCTGGCCTCTAACAAATTCGGCAAGCTCAAATGGTGCGATGACCAAATTCAACCACTCTTGCAGCTCATCTCCTTCAAGTTTCTCTTTCTCTACACAAGTGGTGAAGAAAAAGATAACCCAAATCATTGTTAGCTTCTTTTTCCTCTTTTAATACTTCAAACAGATGATTGTGATATTAGGAGTTAAAAGTGTTTAAAAGAAGAAAGGTGTGTAAAAGAAGAAAGGATCAGACCTTCAAGACGAGCACTGAGACCCTCCAGAACCGTGAGGTTCGCACGCATAACACAAACCGCCACATTCAGTGTAGATTGAAGCATTGATTTTACCCCTCTTTGAACAAGATCCCCCAGGTGCCCCTACACATCATATGCTAAATATCATAACCACGTTAAATGAAAGGAGTGAATGGAAAAAAAAATCCAAAAAAGAAAAACAAAACAAAACCTGATCCATGCTGCCACCGCCAACCTTAGTAAGAGTTGACATTGAGATGGGCCCTACCGCAAGGTGAAGACCGTACTCAGCAACAATGTCATACGCCATTTTGGTAGCCCGATGTAAGTCGTCCGCTGCACCAGTTGACACATGATCCGGGAACAACACTTGTTCTGCAGCACGCCCTCCTAGAAGACCAACCATGCTCCCTCGCAACTCGTCAACAAACCTCAGATGTTTGTCTTTCGCGGTTGGAGACATGAAGGTAAATCCCAACACCCCTCCTGCCCTCGGGTGAATGCTAAGCTTCTGATTAAGAACAGCAACATGCAGCAGATGTTAAATGGGATACCATGTTTTTAGAAATTATTAATCTTAGTACACAAAATCAACCTCAACAACTGGTTGTCCAGAAATAATTCTGGAAACAGCAGTGTGAACAATCGCATGACCCGCTTCATGACAAGCGACATTAGCTTTTTCCCCACCTGCCAATCTTGAACTCTTCTTTTCAATGCCCTGCCACATTATTAACACAAAACCATATCAAAATACGCGCAAAAACAGACCCACACACAGACAAAGAGGGTGAAAGTTACGGCAATTGATCGCTCCACGGCATTGATAAAGTCTATCTTCTCGACAGATGCTTTGTTTTGTCTCCCGGCCAACAAAGCAGCTTCATTAACCATACTAGCAAGCTGTGCCCTGTTCACAAACAAGAATTTTGTTTTCCAAACATTAAATATTGGTTTCCTGATTACTGCAAAGGTCTGATGAGTGATGATTTGTGATTACCCAGTAAAACCATTGGTTATGGACGCTAAGTGGGCAAGATCAACATCGGTTCCAAGAGGGATCGCTTTCTTTGAAACATGGACATTCAGAATAGATTGTCTACCATTACTATCAGGTGCTTCCACCTATAAACCAATGACTATTTATATGGAAAACAAGTAGTTAAACCTAAATCACCAAGAGTAAGAAGAAAACAAACCATAACCAAACGATCAAATCTCCCAGGTCGGCAAAGTGCCTCATCTAACACTTCAGCACGGTTAGTTGCTGCAAGCACAATCACAGTCGAACTATTGTCGAATCCATCCATCTCCTGCCAAAGATAGTTTTTTGGTTTATTCTTAGACGCATTATCAAGTTTACTTCTAATACTAACTGCTGAAATAATGACATATAACATACAGTGAGCAGCTGGTTTAAAGTTTGCTCACGCTCATCATTCTCCTTGGATCCATCACGGCTCTTTCCCACAACATCAATCTACAAACAAATCCATCATATTAGTCCAAAAGGCGAGGGAGAACCCCAAGAGATAAAAAAAGTAAAAATAAATAAACCTCGTCTATAAATATGATTGATGGTGATTTCTTCTTCGCTCTCGCAAAGATATTTCTCACATGTAATGCTCCCATGCCAGCAAATAGTTCTACAAACTCACTTGCAGAACAAGCAATGAATGGAACACCAGCTTCCCCTGCTACAGCCTTTGCCAACAGTGTCTTCCCAGTTCCGGGTCGACCCACCTGCAAGAATAGATACCGCCAAAACACATTTTCACATATCAAGTTTCCATTAATAAACAACTTGTCACATACAATATAGGAATCCTTAAAGAAAGTGGATACATATACGGCGATAACTGACCAGGAGCACACCACGAGGATGACGAGCACCAAGTCGTGTATACCTATCTGGATTTCTCAGAAACTCCTGGTTCATAGCACATTAATCACAAGTTAGAAGAAAACCGGCCGATTTAGAAGTTTTAAAAGGATACACATGAAATTCTTTCGACATAATTGGGGAGAGGAACATACTACAATTTCCTGAAGCTCCTCCTTGGCTTCATCTACACCAGCAACATCCGAAAACATGATCTTTTTACCACCCGAATCGCTATTATCTTCACGACCAGAACGCTACACAACATGAAAGCAACCACAAATTTGTAATTCATTGCCTTTATCTGAATCGATTATTATATACGTACACACAGATACAAAAGTATAATTAATACCTTCTTATGGAACTTAATATATAGATAGTTTATCACCTTGAGACAAAGACCTGCTATCTGCGCATATTATTGCAGGTATCAAGATTAAAAATCAACCAAAATGCTTAAAAAACAAATAAAAACTTACCGTCACATATTTCAATAAGAGCCAATACGATTCGTTGTCATGAGACCAAAATTCAACGTCGTGTTCTTTCATCACTTCGTAAGGAATCTTGGCATTATCTGGACGTTTAGTAGTATACATAATGGTCTTCTTCTTTATTTTATCATCATCATCGCTACCCATTTTCTGCTTCAATTGGAACTTCAAGACAGCCCCATCAACCACCACCTTCTCAACCTCTTTGGCACTAACATTATCCAAGAAACTAGAATAAGGGACCGAACGATTTCTCCACTTTCGAACAAACATAATAGCCGCTGTCGTCAATATCACAAGACCAATATCTTTGATTTCTGAAAGCCATTTCCAGCTCTGTTCCTCACCACGGCCTTTGTCTTCCTTATTGCTGTTGTCCCCTGTTCGACCGGGTTTGGAACAAGCACTGACTACGGTCCTCCTTCCTTGAACCGTCGTCTCCAGTAAAAATGGTTTCAGTGACCTCGTAGACAGCTCCAGTTCTTTGTGTAATCGAAGATAGGGAGGCAGAGAACGTAATGGGTTAAACTGTTTTCGAAAAATGGGTTGAGTTTGACCGGTTTGGAGGGCTGAAGAAAGCATTGTATTGAAAATGAAACCATAAGTTTGAGTGAGTAGAATGCAAATGAATTTGAATTCGTAAAGGAAGATATAGACATGTGTAGTCGTGTAGACATGAAAAGATCTGGTGAGGAAGGAGTGTAGCGGCGAGGGAAGTAGGGGAGGGGGCTGCAGGAAGATGCAGGTTCCATGTCCACTTTTTGTCACTTTTTGTCAGCTTTTCGATTATTAATTTTTTTTGTTATTTAAAATTGTTCAAAAGCTTCTTTAATTTAAGGATTAAGATTCTATCATTTTTAGTCGAACATGATCTATCAAGAGAGTGGACCCTACAAAGAGGACCCAATCTTGACTAAAACAAGGGACCCACTGTCATACTTGTGAGAGAACATAATTGGTTATGTTTGACCTAAACATGAGAGGATTTCAACCCCTAATTTATATAATGAATTTTCTTTTTTGTAATATACAATAATAACTTCTCTAAGCTTACAACTGCACTAACTATTTTTACTAATTATATGTTTAAGAGTATTTTAATCCAAATATACATTTTTTATTATGTATGGTAAAAAAGATTATGGACAAATTACCTCCCTAATTTTATATACATATTCCGTTTTAACTAACCAAATTAGATGATGATTGTAATCAGAGTAAATTAAAAATACACAATCATAGATGCATGATGAATACTGACAAAATGTAAAATAAACATTTAAACATACATATACAAGCATATAATTTGGCCAAGTATAAAATAAAACATGCATAATAAAAAGATTACATACTGATTCGGGATTCCCATATGCCACACACTTTTGTAGTCACAGCGATCTAGCTCTCATTGTCTCACACAGTTGTACATGGTGCCATTTAATGATTAATTGAAGTCGTAGGTCATCTTGCCCCTCGCCTCTTATGGTCGCGCTGACACAGATATAGTAGTTTATTTATATATTTGGTAGTAAATTTCAGTTGTTGGTTAAGATGGATCATTCCATCTCAACTTGATTCAAATATCAGTTTTGGATTATTTTTTATATATAAATAATGAACTTATAAACTTTATATATTAAAAAACGTAACATTTATCAAATGGTGGGCACTATTCATAGCATGTAGCTTATTAATAGTGTTTTTTTTTTACTTTTAGGTTACAAATTTTTTTTTTATACTTTTTAGTTAACTCATTTAGATATAGGACTATTCATTTATAGTTAGTTTTTTATTATTTATTATTTTGTTTTTAAACTTCTAAGACACTATCTAAATGGGAGATAAGAATTTTGGCTTTAATTTGACAGTCAAAATTATGCTACCAAAGAAGTCAAAGGATGTAATACTTGGATATTTTGTAATATAAAACGTAAAATCTTTTTTTGGCGTGTATAGCCTTCTAGATTTTTGCAAATGATAATCCTAATTTTCAAAGTTAATAATAAATTGTCGCTTGAGCCATAATGTCCTATCAATATATGTTACATATATAACAACTCCTCTATCAAGAGATGAAGGAGTTGGGTACCCGTATAACTTGGATATCTATTAACAATTAAGAGTTTGAAATGATTTTAAGGCTCTATAAAGAAGAAAAACAACTGATAATCATCTGATAAAGCAACCAAGACCATTTCATATCAATTATATGATTTATACCTTGTCGGCAAGGTCACCAGCAATGCCTCTTACAATTTGCAAAGATTGTTTTCGGTGGATGAACCATTGATCCAGAAACTTATGCTTTAATAACAAGGTGGATGGTGCTTTAGTATGCAAAATGGGTTTTTCTATATTCAATTCTCTCGGAGAAATATATACGAGCAACGAAATCAAGAGCTTGATCTTATGGAGCTATCTGCCCTTGCTCTACCTGATGTTCAAATGGATCTCGAGGCACAACAATTGCGAGAACAAGAATACAACGAAGCTTATATTGCGTATGAGCCTGTAAATGAAGAGTTTTAGCTGAAATTGATTCATCAACTAAAATGGTCAACAATATGAATAATTTCCACTTATTATAGCATATATGTTTCACTGTAAATTGTGAATAGCGAATGTTTTTCTAAAAAAACAACTACTTTTAGTTGATTTATGTTCTTATATATATTAGTTAACCCTTCATGTCTGCCTCGCTCCCATAACACGGGGCTGAAAAACCTTGTTCTAACTAACGATAATGTTGCAAGGATATTACACTAGTTTGGTTGAGTCCATTGATGATAGTGAATTAGTGATGAACAGTAATAGTTATTACTGTCAAATGTTAGAGATCACTAAATGACAATAATACTATTAATTTATCATTGATTCCTTAACCAAATATCTTCTTTTTACCTTTTTGTTCTTTTCCTTTGCCACAACATCACCAGGAGGGTAAATGAGTTAAAGTTTCCTTTTAATGCAAATGCTTTTCATTGGACATTCATTTGTCAAAATCTTTGATTTTATTATGGGCCCATTTCACTCAAAACCTCTTTGTCATCTCTAATAATAGTATACTAAGACTATAGGGAAGCATGAGATGATTTACTGTCACATAGGCGCCACGTAAGCATAGCACTTTCCATACTTCAAGCATGTCAAAATAGGGGGTTACCCATGCTTCAAGCATACTTCAACTTTTAATTTTTTTTTAAATCTATAAATTATTATTACATATTTTTTTAAAATTTTGAATTAAATAAACATAGATAATTAAACAACTAAAAAACTAATCCGATCCCGACGTTTTCTTGAACCCGAATTGTTCCATTAGTTCTTCCTTCGTTTGTTGAACAAACTCAAGTTCCGAGCCGGTCAAACCATCAACGGGCCTCTCGATGTATAGCGCGCCTTTGCGTTTTTCTTTCAACTCTTTCAAACGGATTTTCCTTTCATTTTGTTGCAATCGGGATGATTGAGGGGTGTTTGATGAATGATCCATTTGTGTAAAGAAGAGAAGAAGAGAAAGAGAAGAAGAGAATGGGTAAAAAAATGTATAGAGAAGGTTAGTATTTATAGTTGATTAAATTTAGTTTTTAAATTTTTTTTTTAAAATTAACGATCATATGACCGTTTGGACATTGGAATTCGTATGCAACGTTCGAAATAGCATCCTCTCTCTTCGGCAAAAAGTTACCGATTCCTTCAATGCTTTGGCGGTACCGATATGGAGGGATGGTGTGGATGGCGGTACCACCACCTCCACGTAAGCATACCGTGGGTATGCCGAGCGTACTCCGTTTGGTCTAAGTACCCGTATACACACGTATATCTATACTGTTTCATAAAGCATTTAAGTTTTTTTCTTAAATTGTTGATTTTAAGTAATTTGAAATTACTAATTTACCCTAAATTTAAACTAAATGGTAGTTGTTAATTGAAGTAACTATTAAATGGATTTAGTAAGATTCATATATACCATTTTAGTGAATAAACCTTCAATAATAAGAAAATATTTAAAAGATCAAGTCAATACCAATTAAATTAACTATTACAAAATATTTTAACAACTAAACATTTTATTTGTAAATATTCTATCACATAATAAATAGTTGAACTTAATTATTAGAAAATATGTATAAAAGAACTCATTAATTTTCATAAATTAGACTAACCTATAACCTAAATTCATGAACATTTATGAAATTTAAACGACTCAATAATTAAAATGGATAAATTGCCGAGCTAAATTATTCTTCGCCGCCGCATTGACACGGATACTATGCTAGTAAATATATATATATATATATATATATATATATATATATATATATATATATATATATATCGCACGCATTTTTTCAAAGGCTTATTATTATCTATATAATATATTACGTATTAGTGATCGATGTGTCATAATAATGGGACCAAGACTATTTTAGTAATTTAAATTATGTAAAAGAAAAGATCAAACAATAATAAAAATGAAAGATGAGCAATCCTAAAAACTAATACGTGTATTTTAGATTGAAAAAAAGTGAGAAAATAATGAATAAATACAATCACTATTTATAAGTGATTTGAGATAAGTTTTAAGAAACCAAAATCACTTTTGGTAAGTTTTAATTGACAAATGTCATTAATTGGAATACCCAGTGTTTGAAGGTATTTACGTAAACTTGATGGTTATTTAATAACAGGATATTCAATCAGCAGAAGCCAAGAATGATATACTAGTTTATGATGGTGATGAAATATGTAGAAAAAGATTCTGGATGAGAAGATAACCATTCCTAGAAATAGCTAAGTGGAGGGAATATTTCTATTTTTTTAGGGCACAAGGGGATGTTAGGGATTACTCCATTACAAATAGTAAATAACCCTATATGGGCAGGTATTTATGAATAATTAGAAATATAATATATCTTTATGGAATATTACATAATTGTCACGAGTTGTTTTATTTCTTTGAAAACAGTGCAACACTAGCTCTTACCAACGCTAGCTCAGCTTTACTTTCCCTCTAAGTTTAAAAGATTGTATAAGAGATTGAAGACAACACTCAAGACTTTTATAAGAAATATTCTACACTTATATTAAGAACTCACACTTGGTGTTACAACTTGTTGATTACAAATGAGCATGGTTAACCTATTTATAGAAGTGTCATGACTCTAGAATGTTTCGAATGCCTCCATCAAAGAGTATTCTAGATACCCTAGATATATTATCTAATACATTTTCCTAGAACCTTCTACGACTTTTCACAATGTTCTATAAGGTTCTCAAACTTCTACACTCCTCTGAAAACTTTTACAAAATTTTAGATTTTCTAAAAACTTCTATAAAATTTCGGTTCATATTACGATATAACTTTAAAAGACAATGGCCTAGCGATTTTTCCTTCCATATAACCTACCTTCCAACCAATTAAAAAAGAGTTTCTAAACAAATATATCAGAAAACCCTTTAGGAATTATGTAGCCATGAAATACACAATACACCAATTTTTGCATCCGATTTTGTTTTATGCATTGCATCCATATTTTTATTGTAATTTTCAAAAATATTCTAAAAACGATATTAAATGAAAAATAAAAATTTTGATTAAATATTATTTATATTTATCTAAATTTCAATCTCTCTAAAAGTCATTTATAATCCTTTTAGAATGTTACACGTGTATCTTTATTTTATAATTCTCTAAAAGTCATTTATAATTACAAAAATCGTCCCTGTGGTTTCATAGGAATTTCACATTTAGTTCTTTAAACTTAAAAATTACACTCGTGATCCTTATGGTTGACATTTTGTTTCACTATTGATACTTTACACTAACTTCAGTTATCTTTGACCGTTAGTCAAAGGCTAATTTGGTCATTTCTCACTTTATCCTCATATCCAAACAACATTTGTCTAATTATTGTTTCCAAACATGTTTTTATATAGTTTATGTAAATTTATTTAATCCTTGTTGCCAAACAAGGTTTTTGTTTCTTAATAAAAGTCACCATCTCTCACTCTAGGTCACATGTTTCTTTCTCCCTAGATGCCTCGCCGACAGCCACCATTCGCCGGCCACCACCTCTGACGGTTAGGGAACCATCACCATCATCGGACACCACCATCTCCGGTTAGGAACCACCACCATCTCCCTCTTAACACCGACGCCACCACCATTATCTCAACGTCTGACGCCACCATCACCAGACACCACCACCACCAGATCTCTCTCGCGTAACCACCAGATCTCTCCATGATGCCTTCGATTTAGGGTTTGAAGAAGTGTGTGGAGGTTGCCCAAACCAGAACCATTACGACCACTGACGACACCACCGCTCACCACATCTGAACAGCCAGATCTGAACCGCCACGACCACCCTCTCGCCATTATCGAATGACCACTGCCTCGCCATTATTGTTCATCAAGAGCGTGTTTCTGACCAAGAACCAGTTCAAGATCATGTTTTATTTTCAAGTTCAGATCCTTTTTATCATTATGTTCTTGATTCTTTGTTGTTTTCAAGTTCAAATGTGTTTTCAAACATTTCGAAGAACTATTTGATTAGGGTTTTCAAACATATCAAATGACTATTTGATTAGGGTTTTCATTCAGATATGTTTGTATGATTTTATAGGATCTGAGATTTTATTTGATTGTAATTTTATTCAATCTTCATACGATCTGTGGTTTCCTAGAATTGATTTCATACGATTTGTTGGGTAATTCATTTGTATTTTTATTTTATTATTATTTAATTAATGAATAAGAAATGAGTGTTTTT
Organism: Pulicaria dysenterica; assembly: GCA_947179395.2. NCBI lineage: Eukaryota > Viridiplantae > Streptophyta > Magnoliopsida > Asterales > Asteraceae > Pulicaria > Pulicaria dysenterica. The sequence goes on from OX359292.1 coordinate 80,871,647, forward strand.
TTTATAATTTTTAATTAATGAATAATGAAAAGTGTTTTACTGCAAAGGACTGATGAGTGATGATCTGTGATTACGCAGTAAAACGATTGGTTATGGACGCTATGTGGGCAAGATCAACATCAATTCCAAGAGTGGTCGCTTTCTTTGAAACATGGACATTCTAAATAGATTGTCTACCATTACTATCTGGTGCATCCAAGATGGAAGTATTGGCTAAAATAAAATATGTGTTTTTTTCCTTGTCCCACATTGGTAGAGTGAAGGAAGGTGTAGATGATTCCATGCCTATAAAAGGAGTCCAAGGCTTTTGGTTGCAAAGTGCCCCAATCAAATATATACTCTAATTATTTGATTCTTTCTTTCTTATTTTCTTGTATTAGAGTGGTATGAAATGGTGAGTTAAATTTTAGGAGAGTTTGGGTGAATTTTTTTTTTTTGGGGGGGGGGGGGGGGGGGGGGGGTTGAGAGATTAGTCTATGTGACTGTAAAATTTTGACATATATTGGAGAAAAGGAGTTTATCTCTCTGGAGACCCGTGGTTTTTCTCTTGGTTTGGAGTTTTTCACGTATATTCTTGTGTTCATTTTTCTTTTCGTTTTTGTAGGATGGTGTTTGTTGGGAATCTCTGAGACCATTTTCCCAACATTCCACCTATAAACCAAGTGACTATTTATATGGAAAACATGTAGTTAAACCTAAACCACCAAGAGTAAGAAGAAAACAAACCATAACCAAACGATCAAATCTCCCGGGTTGGCAAAGTGCCTCATCTAACACTCCAGCACGGTTAGTTGCTGCAAGCACAATCACAGTCGAACCACTGTCAAATCCATCCATCTCCTGCAAAAGATAGTTTTTTGGTTTATTCTTAGACAAATTATAAAGTTTACTTCTAATACTAACCGCTAAAATAATGAAAAGGAAACTAATATGACATATAACATATAGTGAGCAACTGGTTTAAAGTTTGTTCACGCTCATCATTCGCGTTGGATCCACCGCGGCTCTTTCCCACAACATCTATCTGCATACAAATCCATCATATTAGTCAAAAAGGCGAGGGAGGACACCGAGAGCTAAAAAAGTAAAAATAAATAAACCTCGTCTATAAATATGATTGATGGTGCTTTCTTCTTCGCTTGCGCAAAGATACTTCTCACATGTAATGCTCCCATGCCAGCAAACAGTTCTACAAACTCACTTGTAGAACAAGCAATGAACGGAACACCTACTTCCTCTGCTACAACCTTTGCCAACAGTGTCCGCCCAGTTCCCAGTCGGCCCACCTGTAAGAATAGATACCGCCAAAACACATTTTCACATATCAAATTTCCATTAATAAACAACATGTCACATAGAATATGTAAATCCGTAAAGAAAGAGAATGCATATATGATAACTCACCAGGAGCACATCACGAGGATGACGAGCACGGAGCCGTGTATACCTATATGGATTTCTTAGAAGCTCCTGGTTTACAACACATTAATCACAAGTTAGAAGAAGACTGGCCGATTTAGAAGTTTTAAAAGGATACACATGAAATTCTTTCGACATCATTGGGGACAGGAACATACTACAATTTCCTGAAGCTCCTCCTTGGCTTTGTCTACACCAGCAACATCCGAAAACATAATCTTCTTACCACCCGAATCGCTATTATCTTCATGACTATAACGCTATACTAACATGAAAACAACCACAAATTGTAATTCATTGCCTTTATCTAAACCGATTATTATATACGTACACACATATACAAAAGTATAATACCTTCTGATAGAACTTAATAGATAGATAGTTTACCACCTTTAGTTAAAGTTAAAGTGAAAGTTAAATGTAAAAGTCAAAGTTTGACTTAAAACTTGTGAACATATGTTACTGTATTTATAATTCAATTGTTGGTTAAGAATTTAAGATGGATCATTCAATGTGAACTCGATCCAAATATCAATTTTGGATCATTTTATTTATATAAATAATGAATTTACAAACTTAGTGATAAAAGTAATACTATTTATCATTGAGTTTTTGACCAAATATCTTCTTTTTAACTTTTTTGTTTTTTTTTCTGCCATAGCGGCAGGGTAATAACCTGGCAGGAGTTGAAGTTCCCTTTTCATGCAAATACTCTTTCAAAAGCTTTGGGAGTATTGTCGGCCCATTTCTGATTTCACAGCAAAACCTCTTTGTCATCTCCTTGACTCAATATCCATCATATATACAACTAACACATGTATATACAGGGGCGGACCCAGAATTTTTTTTACCGGTAGCAACATATAATGCGAAAATAAAATTAAATAAAAGTGAGGGTGTGGTTCGGGTTTTTTTTCTCGGGTTTCCGTTTAATCGGGTCGGATTAACGAGATTTCGACTGTTATTCTGGTATTTTAGGGCCAAAATTTAAAACAAACACAATTTATATGAAGTCATGTTAACTAAAACTTGATTTTAAAGGTTTAAATTGAAAGATTAAACTATTTTTTTATCATTTTTTTTAGAAAACTTTCATTTTTCCTTTGATTTTGGTGGCATCACCGGTGCACCCCAAAAATTTACCGGTAGCATCATCTCAAAACGTCGAAAATTAATACTGCGAACCGTCAAAGGACCGGTGGCGCTGGACACCCCCCCCCCCCCCCCACAAAGGGCAGGTCCGCCCCTGTGTATATAATACTATTATACTAAGATGACTAATCCTAAATATTGATACGTGAATCTTAGATTGAAAAAAGCGGTAAAATCATGAATAGAAAAGTAAAAAGTGACACTTATATATACTTTTAGAAAACCCCAAAAGTTGCACCCATAGTCATTTTTAACAGTTTCCGTTAATTAATTCTGTTAGTTTTTGTCAATTGACTATTATACCCCTTATTCTTATTTTTAATTTATTTTCCTCATAATTATAAATACTTTTAGGTGGCGTTTGGTTGGCAGGAATGTTTATGATGAAATTGGATTCTATGATGGAATTGGAATCTGCCAGGAATTGATTTTGAATCTGTAATCTGTTTGGTTGGCAGGAAATGGAATTGGAATCCGTTTCCATAATCTGTTTGGTTTGCAGACAATATAGATGAATTTGATTTCAGACATGCAGAATGACAGGATTACCCTTCCACCATGTCAAAATCAATGAAGTTTGTCGTTGTCTACGATTTTGTGATATTAAATTAAGTCGGGGCATTGTTCCTGCGCATGTAAATTCATATTCAATATGTATAATGCATAATTTATTATACATATATTCAATCATATAATATTCAGTTACTGGGAATTGATGAATTGATCAAGAAAGATAGCATGTGAATGAATGAATTTATTATACACCAAAAAAAAAACATGTATAATGCACAAGTAACATGTATAATGCATAATTTATTATATATATATATCCAAAATGAAAGATAGCAGTACTGAATTGATCGAGAATCATGAAATATGTCACAAATCAAAAATCATGAAATCTACCACAAAAGTTAATAATAAATCAGGCCACAAATCAATAATCCATGTATAAATTATGCAGTTCTTAAATTGATTTCAACATGCTTCCAATTGATTTCAACTGTGACTATTGGTGAGAGAGGAAGGGAGAGATAACTTACCGAGGGCAGCAGCGGTGGATGACAAGAATGGCGGCGGTGGATGACAAGCCGGCGTTGAGGACGAGGGCAAACCCTACGATGAGCAGCTCGGCGATGAGCAGGTTGACGGTGAGCAGCTCGGCGGTGACAGCCGACGTTGAGGATGAGGGCAAACCCTACGGTGTCGTCGGAGACGACGCAGGTCGGTGGAGACGACGCTGGAGACGAAGTTCGATGGTGGAGGCGAGGTCGGCGACGCAAAAGAACGATAGATAATTTGGGGGAACAGGGAACATAATAGGGTTTTTAGTTTGAATGAGGGTAATAGGATAATTAGCCACTTTCCCTAGTTCATTGGATTTTAAAATCCTCCCATATGTGAATGAATTTTAGAATCCCTTATCTAAAGGATTTTAATTCCCATGAAATCCAATTCCATGGCCAACCAAACAGGACTTCCTAAGGAATTCAAATCCAATTCCCACAGAATCCCATGGATTCCTGCAAACCAAACAGGCCCTTAGAAAACCCCTTTTAATAATAATTAAAATGGAGTTGTTCTTTGTCTGTTGAACCTAGCAAACAAGAACTAATTCTACACCTAAATCTGTGTATTCAAACCACCACCCACCACCACCACCTCCTTAAACCACCAACCACCGTCGCCGCCTACTCCTCAAACCACCAACCAACGTCGGCACCTACTTCTGAAACCACGACCTCTACAAAAGCATATCAAAGAAGTGAAACAACCACAAGAAACAACAGATCAAAGAACCACCATCTAGGTTTCAATCTCTCTATCTCTCTCTCTCTCTCTCTCTCTCTCTATCTCTCTGCCCTTAACCCCAAAGAAGAGAAAACCCCAAAAGCGGATCAAAGAAGAAAAAATCCCACCCTTGTAGAAAACCCTTAGGTGGCGTTTGGTTGGATGGATTGTTTTTTGAAGGAATTGGATTGTTGAAAGGAATTGGATTTTGAAGGAATTGGATTTGGAATCTGAAATCTTACCTTATGTGTTTGGTAGTGGCAAGAATTGGATTTACATTAGGGCTTGTTACCTCCCATCATCGTCCACCACAGTCGCCTCCATCGTTGTAGCCCTAGTCAACCTCGTCGCCGGTCGTCTGTCGAAGCCCTAATCGTCGTCTGTCGTCGAACTCGAGATTTGGGAACGTTCGAAGCCCTAAATCGTCTTCTGTCGTCGTCTGCCGGCGGAGACGTCGCCGTCTGTTTCGTCGGAGGCAGGAGCAAGGTGCGAGACGTCGCGTTTTGTTGTCTGCGTATGATGGATTTGAGATTCCATCCAAAGTTGGATGGATTTTGAAATCCTCCATCTGATGGATTTTGAGCCTAAGGAAGGAATCTTTTTCCCTTGTAAAAGTTGAACCAAACAAAGGATTTGTTAGGAATTGAAATCCAATTCCCACAAAATCCCTTGAAATCCCTCCAACCAAACAGCACCTTAGTGGCAGTGGTTTTTTGCTTCAATCTGACTATCTCTCTCTCTCGATCAATCTGTCCTAAACCCCAGATTTAGGGTTTTCAAGTTTTGTAACTTCAAAATTTCTCTCTCTTTCTCGATCTCTCTGCCTTTAACCCAAATCTAGGGTTTTCTAGTGTATGTGTGTGTATCTGTGGAGAGGTGTGTATGTGTTTGTGAGAGAGATATATGATGTATGGTTGGTGGTGGTTTCCGGCAGAGAGAAAGAGAGGATGTGTGGTTGGTGGTGATATCCAGCAAAGAGAGAGAGAGAGAGATGATGTGTGAATGTGTGTGTGTAGGAAGAGAGAGAGAGAGAGAGAGAGAGAGAGAGAGAGCAGGAAGAAAGAGAGAAAGATACATGTCCGTGTATGTGTGGAGTTCGTCGGGGGTGTTTCTTGGGTGCAGGTGGTGGTGGTTTTTAGAGAGAGAGAGTTTGAGTGTGTGTGTATGTGTTTGTGAAGGAAGAGAGAGAGAGAGTCTGAGGTGACGTATGCGTGTTGTTTATGTGTGTGTGCAGGAAGTAAGAAAAAGAGAGATGTATGTGTGTATTTTAAAAAAATATTAAATATTTAAAACTATATAAAAATTTAAAAAATACCAAAAAGACCTAAATACCCTTAAGTTAACAGATCTGTTAAAAGAAAACTGTTAAAGAGAACCATGGGTGCAATTTTTGAGCAGTTAAAGGATTATTCTTGCAACTTAAAAAAAAGGACTAAACTCGTAATTTTAGAATAGTTAAAGGACCATTGATGCAATTAACTCTTTAATTATAAGAGTTTCTATTTACTTATCTTCTTATTTTAGTACTTAAAACAAATCACATTGGTTAAAAAAATTTCCCTAAAACAAATCACATTGGTTAAATTTTTTTCCCCAAAACACATTATCCACAAGAAACTGAACATTTTCTATTGTGTTCATTTACCTCTAATGGGTTGTTTACAAGTTAAAACCAAGTATAAATCATTTAAGAATCTTTTTATTAAAAGAACTAATTTCTTGTAGAAGTACTGCAACAAGTTGGCACACACCTGCGATAGTTCCACCTTTTGAAATATAAAAGATTCAAGATAGAGCTCAATTGGTGCTATCACACCTTGTGAGGCTCTTTCTTTAAGACAAAGTGTTGAGAGGTAAACATTGGTTTCAAAATTATGACCGAAACCGACCAAGGGACCTGCGCAAAAAAACACATTCAAGACAAACCGATATCCATAATAGGAAGCCAAAAACCACCTTATACATATGCACAAAATCTCAAACAACCAAACTAAAAAACATTTTTGAAACTTTACATTCGTGGGAGTGTGTCCAGTTGAATTTAGTTTTCATTTGGAGTATCAGCAACAGAAGAAATCCCCTAAAGACTAAGTAACATACCAACTGATCTTTCTTTGGACCAGTCATCATCAAGATTAGTACGATGATAGAACACAACGGTAGCAACAAATATGACAAATGACATGAATTCGATCAACATAGCTCCAGTGCCGATGAAATCTGCATGCCTGAGGATAATGGGGATTGCTAAGCTTCCAACTGTAGATGCACCTGTTAAAAACTTCGCAGCATCTATCCACCTGCCATAATTGCAGTTGGAACCATAAAAAAGATATTCAGCTTAACACATATCAAATAGAATTAGACAAAGTAATGTGTAGTGTTGGGTTGTTAACACAATACCCTCTAATGCCTACCCATAGAAATTGTAAAAAGACAACAGTACCCTCTAATGCTGGATATGATTGTACGTAATATCATGAAAGATATTCAGAATATGATGCTTACCCATCATTGTCTGCGCTGATAAAAGATTGTGTGGACCCTCCAGCAAAGAACATACATGGCATAGGGACCAAAATGTACATGAGAGCTGCAAAAAGATCCAGTCATATTCACATCAACTTTTCCAAAGCAAACCAATTTGTAAAGTTAGTAAATTGTGGTAGTAACCTGATAACATTGGCCACCAGTTGTTGTATAATGCACAAGCCTGCAACCACAATATTAAACACAAAGCGGTAAGTAGATAATGTAAGAGATTTTCAAGAGAAAGAACTCGAGAAATACCTACCAGAATTTGTAACAGGAGACTTGATGAAAACATAAGTGCTAGTCCAGCAAGTCTGGGGGAAAAAACTATATTAGTATTAGAAAATGAATTTATACTTAGGGGACGAAAATATGCCCATAACTAGAGGTGGCAATATGGGCGAAGCGAGTGGGCAGTTTGGTAACAGGTGACAATGAGTCCGGGTCAAAATGGAACATGTAGTAATGATCGAAGCAAGCCGGATCAGGTCCGGTTGGTTCTAAAACAGTTTCTTATCCATTTATAATTAAAATAAGTATATCTAATGCTAATTATGATTGCAAATATAATATTGCTATAATTTAAGTAATCTAATTCTTTGAATTATGAATATTTGAAAGGTTGTAGGCATTTAAAACTGACTTTCAGCCTGTGTGACCAATTTGATTTGTTCCCTGTTCAACTATTTTTTTATTTATTTCGCCACTTTGAGGTAAAATCATAAAATAACCCAAAATGACTTATTCATAAGTAAATGGTTTCAAATTGTCAACTCCACATATAACATCAAGTTAACTAGCTTACACTGCAAATGGAAGGTAAAGCACAATCCAACAGGCCAACAAAGTATACATGCACCAAAAAGGAAGAAAAAAAGAAGTCAATACAAGTTAGAACAAAATTGGTTAAAACGAACCAAATAAAAAGATAACCAAGTATAACAAATACATACTTAAATATAAGTTCAAGTTCCAATTAATGCAGATACGCACAGAAGATATGAATAGTACCTAAAATTAATTGCAAAAAGACAAATTGATTTTTTTTTTTTTTTTGAATAGCTAAACACCACCCACACCTAATTCTACACCATGTGTCCACACCAGGACTTGAACCCACAACCTCAAGGTTGGGGAGCACCTTCTTCAAACTCCAATACCTCTAGGCCAAGGCCCTTTGGTGTGAAGCTAATTACAAGTGTCCCTGTTGTCTATGATTCCATTTAGAGTTTGACATTTATTAATTAGTGTATAAGGGCCAAGATCTTTTACTAAAAAATCAAGGGTCACACATATTTATAGAATTACTAATAACGTTACTACTCAGAACGTCAAGTAACCTCACCCTAGTACCAAGTCATAAACAGTGGCACTTCTGAAGCTAAGAAGAAAATATGGAAATTCATTTACCTTAAAGATAGACCGAATTGAGTTATAATTGTCTACATTGGGTCAAGCGGTAAAGGTTTCTAAAGCATTGCTAAAGATAAAACCAGCTCAATGGATTGGATGGAGAAACGGGTCACAATTAGCACACATTAGTTCATGAAGACAACCTCCAAATCATTGACCTAAAAAAACTAGATCATCATTATGAAGTGTTCTAAAACTTCTATCTTTGTAATCATAAACAATACATTGTCTACTGATAATATTTATAGATAGATCGTTCGCAATTTCCATCATGCCATATCTTCTACTACCCCTTGTTTCTTCAAGATTCCTTTAAACAACAAAAGGGAATTACAAGTTCTACATATCTCTAGAGTTTATAATCATTTCGCCCTGAGGGACTTCCAGTTGTTAACTAGTAGGCACAAAATTTAAAAAAATTACACACTATAATCACTTGATGCATCGATTTCTGCACAATTGTTACTCTCTCTTGCTCCAGACATCCAATCTCCCTTAGTCCCTTTTATAGTCTCAAGTTAAAAACAAATTAATAATCAGCTTCATCAAGAGTTCAAAATTACATCTATGTTACCTAAATTCCTTTCTAATAACCAATTTAAAAGAAATACCAGCTTTGGTTTATAAAATAGAAAGAGAAAGAAAACGTTAGTTTTGATGAGGGTTTGCAGAAAGATAGATCCTTTGACATTAAAAGTTGAAAATAGTTAGGGTACTAAGATTCAATTGTAACTATTATCGCATCAACAGCTCTAACTTCTAACCTACATCGTTCCCTTTAATGTAATTTCAATGTCCGAGTGTTTTTATCCATAATTTTAGCCTATATATGAATTCCCAAATTAAGAAATGGCCCTTTTGCCTTAGAAGTAAGAAGTCAGGGGGGGGGGGGGGATTGCAGTGCTACGGTATACGCAAGGATTCTTAATAACATCGCAATCGTAAACAAATTTAGGGTTTAAATAGCGAAAACACGAACTCGACGATTTGGTGGGGAAGACCGAAGATGATAACTGTAATTGTGATTAAGATGTCTAACCTTCAACTGTCATCGCCATGTTTAGAGAAAATGGAACTCCGCTGAAGTATGGAGATCAAGGACGAGAAGCGATGAAGGTGGAGCATTAAGGGAGAGAGAGAGTTCTTTACAACGACCAAATGTAGCAGGGAAGGGGCATGGTTAGGTTACTTTTGACTTTTGGAAGAGATATCTCATTGCAGCTTATTTTGTGCAGAGGCAGTGACTTGTATGCAACTACCAATTGTAAACATGGTCTAGTGATCATTGTAATTCTAACAGTTAAGTTGGTATTTTAACTCATTAGTAACACAAGTTACTGTAATTATAAAGAGAGTAAAATGATATATTATTCTACTTTTTCATTGATTTTATCTTCTACTCAAAAGATTAATCCGTGAGTCAAACTCAATAAAGCATGGGTCATACTAACGCCAGCGCCGCCCTCATACCCGTCCAATTCATCCGGTTCGGACTCACGGTAATATATATAATGTTGGTCCACTTTTGATAATCTACTTAGTTTCAAACAATAGTGTACCTAACCATTGTTATCGTGTTCACTATGCTTAAACAAGTTATACCAGATGAATCATTGTTAAAATTTGTTCAAGTGGTTGAAGTCTATTTGGTTTTAAGTATGAGTTGTAATTGAATAATATAGACCGACATACCGTATTCACTTTTATTAAGAAATATAAATCTTGATTACTATTGTTGATTATGATTAGCTTATTTAGAAGTCAATATTATTATTTATTTGACCAATTGTCGATTTACTTAACATTCTTTAACCAACTTATATCTTCATTAACCCATGTCCATTTTAAGGGGCGGGCTACTCGCAACCGCATAGGGGTCATGCCTAAATGGGGCCCACGATTATATAGTATCTTATATATGTATATGTAACCTAGTTTATTGAGCTCAAATATACATACAGATAAGGAAAAAAGGTCCGGTTTCTTAGGGCCAAATAAGAAATGCATACTTATAAATTAAATAAAAGAAGGCTTGAAAATCTAGGACACATAGCGACCGCGTTGGGGAAAAAAAAGCAAAATCAATGTCACGGCAAACGATTTGGCTATGTATAAGAAGTCGAGCTGTTGGGAGAGAGTAGATATGATTGGTTTCGTCGTTGTGATTGGTTCTCCTTTTGCCTTTTCGTTCTTTGCAAACGAAGAAATGCAAAAACAAACCACAATTGTTACTCATCCAATCCGGAATCCTTTGGTTTTCCTGAACGTAATAAGCGATTTCATAAAAAGAATTAGTTACTTGAGATCACTTGCTCACTTGATTCACTTGTTAATTGGTTAATTTGAATCACTTACTTGAATTTTAGTCACTTGATATCAACTATCAAGTTTGTTGGTGTCATCTATTTAACATTTTGAAACACTTGAAATTAGCTAAATATTCTTGATAGTTAGTTAATTAGTTTAGTAATTTATTAGTTAAATCTGTTACTTGAATCATTTGGAATCAAGTTAATTGATGTGTTTATTTGGATATTTAAATTACTTGATATCAAGTTAAGTAGTTTGTTTACTTGAATACCTAAATTACTTTATAATTATTTAATAAATCATGATTTTCAAAATATAGTTGTCCTTTAGTTAATCATGTATCTTTAATCAAAGTAAACTTCAGCTTGGGTGGTCAGGCCGTTCACCTCTATTCTCGAGGGTAGGAGGTTCAAATGCGTGTTTTCTCTTTTTTATTTTTTGTTTTCCGTTCTTTTATTCTTTTATCATGTTTAGTTTTGTCCATAGGAACACATGTTTTATTCCTGTTTTTTCTATATTATTTACCAATACTATTATTTAGTTTTTCTATATTGTATCCAAGTTAAGTTTAACATAATTTTTTAAAATATAGGTTGCGTTTGTGTTTATTTTTTATTCTTTTTTACTATTTATTTCATAACATTTTATATTTCAATGTGTTATAATTTCTTTAATCGTAGGCTCATGTAATAAAGATAGTTACTTTCTAAAAGAGTAAAAGTTAAAACTCTCAAAAGCTTTAAACCAAACACGTCCTAAATGATTATAAAAAGTGAGAAAAAAAACCACAGCAAAAGCGTGGTCTAACACACTCTTTCATCAACAATGATGACCCTGATGGTTTGCAACAGAAATGAAAATATAACAAATATTTAAGTATTAATAAATGTTTGTCGATACGTAAATTTGAACAACGACGATAAGTATTATAAAATCCATTGCTCGATCTCTCTAGCTAGTACATTTGCGACGAATCTTGCATAGATCTTATACTAGAGGTAGGCCTTCTGTATATCCACTTCTTCCATCGATCTTTCGTTTTTGTGAAGGACGAAGACGAAAAACAGTAAATATATGATTATACAACTCTATCCATCACTACGCACTGATTAGAAAAATAAGTTGGTTTGTAACTACTTAGGTTAGCAACGATTATATAATTGTGACCATTCATATGACATGCAATTCAGGTTATCCAACCTGAATGTTACATCAACATAAAATCATCTTCCATTTTTTTTCCTCTTAATTAATTTCCAACCCAAAAGCTAGTATTGCTTAACTCCATTTTACTTGTATGGAGGATGAGAAAATTAAAGAGGAAGAGAGAAGAGATCGAGGGTTGGGAGACTTAAATAAGTCACCCAATCGGGTAAAAAAGAGAGGCGTAGGGTGTTACCCACCTACCCAATCAAACCGATTTCCTGCCTAAAACCTTTGGCTTACCCAATTTGGGTGGCCTACACCTGCAGAAAAATCGTTGCAATTAACAGTTTGTTGGTTGCAAGTAATTCTAAAGCATAAAAAGTCATTTTAATTTCAAGCTTTAAAAGTAAAATATGCATGATTTGATCGCGTACATAACTCTTATTCTTAGATACACTAAGAACACATTACAAGAGTTGTAAACTTGTAATAGAGACAGTGTGAGAAAAAAAATACAATAGTTCATGCATGCGCTTATAATTGAAGCAAAAAGGAATTTAAAAGATAAGAAAAAAAAAAAACTTAGTGACAACAAATGTACCCGCTAAAAGATAATTTATGATATTCTTGACTCAACCATGAAACGACATGGTAGTATTTAGCGCTGACATTTATTATGTCACCCCTAAAAAGGTCGCCTCTAGAGCCACTTTTTCTTGTAATATTAGTAACCTGCGGGTTTGTGTGCGATGAAACTGATACATTGAACTTGGCGAACATTATCAAAACCAATGATACGGATAAATGCATTTGGATATTCCTTCTTACATTCATCAACTTCCTTCATCACTTGTGAAGAGTCTGTGCACCCGAACATGGGTAGCTTCCACATTGTCCAGTATCTCCCATCATAATATCCAGGAGACCGATGATTTTCACGGTAGACAAACCCATGTTCCAACTCGAATTCCAAACACGGGACCCACTTGTTGCGAAGAAGATAATCGATCTCCTTACCCAACGATTCATCCGAGAGAGGTGGAAGGTATGAAAGGGTCTCATACTTCTTTAACCCAACCGGAGGCCACACCTTCATGCACTGAACTCTTCCACCGTTGCTAGGGAGGGAGGAGAAGCCGCTGTTAGCTGGCTTCTTGGTAACGGGAAAAGTAACATTGGACTTGAGGCCAGTGAATGGACCCACCATGGTGTCATGAGCGGCGACGATAATGGTGGCGGAGGAAGAGGAGATTGAGGCCATATTTGTAAATTCACAAGTTGTTTGATCTGTAGTTTTGAGTTTGTGCTTTTAGAAGCATAAGTCCGTCGGTATATATAGTGGTAGAAGGCATAAAAAAGACAAAATAGGAACATTAAACAAAGAGATTGTTGTGATAGTGTTATAGCCACACAGTAGTACATAGGCAGTAGTATTAACTTCACACGTGTACATATTCGTTAGTTAGTCAGTTACATTATTCTGTTATTTTTCTTGTTCACTGTAGCACTGTATAGGCAACGTTTGTGATGATAATAGATAATCAATCTCATTACATTAAAAAAAAAGACATAACTGATCCATAGAAGTTCACATACAGTGGAAGCAAGGCTTCTATACATGATCATATCTAGATATGTAGATTGATAACCATATATGCATGAGCCAGAAGTTTAAAATGGTGAAGCTAGCTAAGCTTATTCTGGCCCGTAAAACCTGAAACCTCCAGAGGCAAACCTTCAATCTTACAAATAAATTGATTATATATATATATTGTAGGGTCGAACAAGATTTTGATGAATTTTATATTTCTAAAAGATTGAATAAACGCTTTTTGTGTTAGAACCAACTACTAGGTGTTCTAAATGGGCAAAAACTAATTAAGGGAGGGTTTGTTTGCTGTTTAATGAAACCATTCAACTTTAAATGATGAATCGTTCAGCATTCAGTATGTTTGATTACTGCTTCTGAATAAAGAATGTGCTAAATGAAACATAAAAACGCTGCCAAATCATTCTACCTTAAAGTACATTTTGAATCATTAAGCACCAAGTATTTTACCCTAATGCTCCTTCTTTCACATGTTGCATTGTTAAACAATCATATTTTATCTTATAATATAATATATCACTATTAAGGTTTAAATGATAATTTGCATCATTCAGATTGTAATTCAAAACTTTTATCAAACAACATGCTACATTTAGATGCAAATTCATTCAGATCATTTGAATTATTCAGACTTTATCATTCTGTTTTAACAAACAGTCATGATTTATTTGAAAGTGTATGTTTTAGCTTATTAGTTATAGACTTTTCATGTGGACTTATTAAAATATGGTGTTTGTTTTAGTTTTAGTAACAAAAACGTATGAGCTTATTTTCTATAAGTTAGCTACTGTTAGCCATTTCTAAGCAATTTATATTTTAAGGAGAGAGTAAGTAGCGGAGACGGTGGTTGATCGAAAGGTGCTAGACCTCCTTTAATTAGCTCCATTCACATACACATTATTAAAGTTAATTGATTAATTTGTAACCAAGTTACCTTAATTAAAGTGTAGACCATGTATAACGAATGATTAAGACCGAAGAGGTGCTAAGCATGCGACGTATGAGAGCTAATCCGCCGTGCTAGTAATTTACAAGAAAAAATTTGACGGTTTCTTGATTCTACATTGATAAACTTTGATTGATTTAAGATAATCAAACCTCCAACAACCAAATTCAATCAATTCACGAAAAGTCTATATCTAATAAGAAAAAAAGAAAAAAACAACGTACATTCAAAATTTATTAACATAAAAGCAAATTAGTTAGATTAATTTGATTACTCGACAAATTTGACCCGCTACGTTTTGATCGAATAGGATTTAATTTGTTTTTTACATTTTTTAAGGACGCTGCTATCAATAACCAAATTGTTAGATTCTTCACTATGCTTATGCATCGTATCCTTATTCAATAACGCGAATATAGAACTTATAACGTAAATGAAAAGAGAATAAAAGAATAATTAAAAAAAATCCCCCAACCGAATAAACTAGTGTAATACCCGAGCGGTGCTCGGGTACGTAAATTTTAAAATATGTATATATTATATATAAACTAATTAATACAAACTTTTCAAACTATCAAAGACGTATGAAAACTCTGTTAAAAATGAATAGTTAAACTTAATAAATAGACAAAATTTGGTCATCAAGATAAATATAATATATGCTACCTATATATAAAAGATTTATACTAAGAGCATGAAAAAAATAGAAAGTTGATAAATCCATAGCAAACAAAAATATATGCTACCCATATATAATATTAACATAACATCCTATATCTAATTTTGGCCGCCTCTAAGATGCTTGGTTCAAATTTAATCTATGACAAATCCATAGCAAACAAAACATTCCATTAAAAAAACGATTATAAGAATTATATTATAGCATTAAATATGTATAAGACATATTAAAGAAATTAAAGTCTAACTTACTTAAATTAGATGAATAAGTTTAATCCGAGATGCATATATTATAGATTAATCTCTTATTGCGACAACAATTCTAAATGGAGGAATATTCGGAGTATCATACACAACCAACTAATTAATTAGACCACCCTTGTTAATAAATAAAATATAGTTGTAAGTAAAGAAAACAATCGTACATATAATAAAATTCATACAACTATCAAGTATATAACAACAAAATTCATATTTTAAAATCATAGCAAAAATTATAACACGAGTATTGACTTACTTTGCATCTTTCAGAAATAGCTCATAACCACTACCGTGACGTATTCTGCCTCCTCAAGTAATCTTGCCCACGTCATCTAAAAAAACATTATTCATAAGAGCAAATATGATGTAATCATAGTAGTATTTGTATCCGCAACAACGCGCGGGATTTCTAAACTCGTTATTATTATAATAATAAATTTGATCAACATACACAACGTACATTTTGTTAGAATATTGTTTTCATTTATCCTTTTATTATCAAATACTTTTTATAATTATAGAATTCTTTATTATAACTTGTCTTATTTATTTTTTTATTTTTTATATGATATTTAAGTATTTCAATATTTTATAGAGTTGTATGAAACTTCAAGTACAAACTATATGAAATAATAGTTAAATTAATCAACATATTAAATTGTCTTTTTTTTCTATAATACTAACTACGTGATGAATAAGTAGCATTATTCATGGTCCAAATTCTCAAAATATCAAACATCAAAAATTGAATATGCCGTGTAATACTTGATCCAAACTGATACCTAACCTAATAGGCACCTGAGTAACTGAATTACACCTCCGTTCAGTTAACGGCAACATTTTGCCAACATACTCGACATGATTTAACCAAAGCTTAAAAAATCAGAACACCTCTAAATCAAACAATCCCTATTAATAAGTAAAGTGTAGTTAATAAGAAAAAAACATTTATTATAATATCAAGCTAAAAATTTCTTATGGTTTATAGCAACAAAAATGTATTCTGTCCCTTTGATTTAAGATGAAACCAGCTTCGATTGTGTAAATACATTGCATGGCACATATAAGAAATACATGCCACGTTATTTAACTACTCGCTTAAATACATGCCACGTTTATAGTACCTTACAATTTACATAATTACATGCCACATACTTCATGGTTAACAATAACAAAATCTGCCATTAAAGGCCCATATCCAAGCCCAATCATGACTTTACCCTAGAACATACTTCCACACAACGCTCCTCAGTCCTCACTATCCTCCATACGCACTTACGCAGCCGACATCTCCTAACTTCATCTCCACCACAATCGGCCGCCTCCACCATCCTCGATTCCCGACGACATATGGCTCCTCTGAACACCAATGACACCTGCCTTTACTAGACCTTCTTCGCCGTCTCCCAAACCGTAACACGGCCATCTCCGTCAGCTTCCACCACCGGCGCGCTACATACCACCACCTCCGACGCCGTATATGCCACCTCCTCGGGCTTCATCTCCGCAAACCAAACCACATAGCCTTACTTGTAGGTTAAGGTAAGTATCTGTTACTCTAATCGGCATATAATCTCAGATCGTGTTTTTTCTGTAACTAAATCGACATCTAATTTAAGATTTGTGTCACTCCCCAAAATCAAATCGACATATAAGCTCAGATCTGTATTAATTTCTTATGAATGTAGTGTGATATGTTTTTATTTATACATATTGGAACATATATCAACATATTGGTACTTGTTTAGACAGATCTGGGCTTGACAATGTATATTTGTATGTATAAAATTCTAATATTTGCATGTGCTGTTTCATACCGAATATGTGATTCTTTGTACCTGAAATCGGCCTCTATGAACCCTAGTAACCGCACATAAAAACACAGAACAACAACCTTGTTGATATAAATCAGTAAGTATGCATATAATCTCAGATCGTGTTCTTTCCCTAACTAAATCTACATATAAGCTCAGCAATAATTTATACAAACTTTCAGTGTTAGATCAGGGGTGTAAAGTTGAAAACTTTCAAGGAGAATCTGGATTTGAAACATTTGATTATTTGTTGTAAATAGGGTAGTGAAAAAGATCAAGATCAGATCCAAAGGGGAAAAGGGCAATTATGTCTTTTACTGGAACACAACAAAATGCAAGGCTAGTGGGAAGACAGTTTACCATGTGGAAATTTTGTCTTGATTATCACAAATCTTGCTTCAGGTGTAGCCATTGCAAAGGTACACTTAAGGTATAATAATGATCTTCTCCTTATAAATTCAAAATTTCTTGTAAAATGTTTATGTCAGCTTTTACTAAAATGTTATTGTTTAATTGTTTGAAACGCAAATAATATAGTTAAAACTTATAAATTATATGGCATAATCAAATTAATACATGTACTACATAAAAATGATTACCAAAAGAATCAAATCATTAAGTTCCGATTTTGTCAGCCTAAAACAAAAGATAAATTATATTTAAGCTGTTTATATAGAAACAGATTAATGAATATAATTAGTATGTTACATGTTTTTAGTAAAGCAGGTTATATTAATTAACAAACTCTGCACGTATATGTTGACTATTGCATAAACAGATTATATAAATATAAAAATACATATATTTAAGCTGTTTCCATAAAAGGATTAATATTATATATAATAAGAATATGAGATGTTTTTATAAAAATAGATTATTATATATTAATAAAATTTCACCGTTTTTATGTTTTTGTATGTTAAAAATAAAGGTAATATGCTTTGCCTGGGTTCTCATACACACATGTATATATATACATAATATAACATATAAATTGATGAGTCAAATGAAAGTTTTGTTTGGTGATAATTCATATTAAAAAATTTCTTTATTGGAATGGAATATTATAAATAATCTTTATGCATTTCTTACATTTTCTGTTTCTGCATAGTAATAATAAATAGAATAACTTTCTAGTGTTCATTGACAATTTTTTTATATAGCCTGTTTTAACAGTGATAAAAAATTCAAAAATGAGATGACCCAACCAGGTTCGCATACCCATATGAGGTACAACAATAATATTGACTGAATATTATTGTTTCTGGCGCACACACAATCAATTAGTGATCATTATTGTTTCAAAAATTCAGCAAGTGACGAGAATGTGGTAACCATGGATATGCAAGTGATTCATGAATAATAAGATGACAAAATTGATGAAATAAATGAGCTAATACATATTCTTTTTGTGTTAAGTAGGTGGTAGCCTGTTTTAACAGTGACTATATGTATTAGGAAATGAAATGAATACATAAAAAGTCAGAAATTCATGCGGGTTTTGCTGTGTTTTTAATGTTGACTGAATTACTTTGATTAAATTTTCTAAGTTTGAAAAACAATAAATTACACTGAAATAGTACCAGATATTGCAGGTTTTCAAGAGAGGCAAACATGTTATTCTCTTCAGCCGTGATATCATCCTGTAGGTTTTCTACATAGGCATTCTGTGGGTGAGAGGACACGGATTTTCTTCTCTTCAATCATAATTCAGATCTGCTTCAAATATGTTTTTCTGTGATTTTCTAGAAAGGTATAAATTGAAAAAGAGTGTAGGTATATATAGAATCAGGAAAAAGTGGTTGTTAATTAACCATAACCCCACTACTATAGCAGTTAACCATAACATCTGAACTCCTCACGTTTTTTTGTTGCTGCAGATTTAACTCCTCAAATCCATTGAGTTACCCACGTTTTTTTGTTGCATCAGAGTTAGAGTGAGTAATTAATTAAATAGCTATATTATATCCATGTTTTTTTTAATTAAATAGCTATTAGATTGTTAAGAGTGTTCTGGATTTTTTGTAATGCATTCTGGACATTTTTTCCAGATTTTGTGGGTGCTTAATTGTTGTTTAATTTTTTAGTTTAATTGTTTAGTTAGCTTAAAGTGTTTCTGGCATTTTGTTTTTGTAGTTCATTCTGGACATTTTTTAGAGATTGTGGTTTAATTAATTGTTTAGTCAAAAAGCAATTTTATTAGCTGTTTAATAATCGTGGGTTGTTTCCCACGTTTTTTATAGTATACCGCAGTAAGTCAGTAACCCACGTTTTTGTTGCCAGTTAATAATCTGGGTAGTTTTTTTTATGGTTAAGTCATGATCAATGGTCCATATTTCATTTGAGTTTGATCCAACGGCTATGTAAAATCAGGACTTTATACGGTCCAGATTAAAAGAAAATATGATCTGACGGTCGAGATTAAAATCTGTGGTTTGGTGGTTGACTCACCTGGCCCCATATATAGATAGAATTTGGAGTTTGAACATTCCACTCCCCGTCATTTTCCCGCCGATTTACAAAAACATTTTTGTCTCATCTCGCCTGAAGCATCTTCATTGGTTGTCGCCGCAGACATCGTCGACGCTTCTTGCTATAAGGTGATCTCTTCTTCAAAAACCCCTAATTTTCTTATTACAACTGCTGTGTTGTGTGTTGTTGGCTCGCTGCTATGCTAAACCAAAATATCAAGGAATCATGAGTTTACGAGGAAAATGCCAATTTCGATAAACCTGATATTAACTTCAAAGTGTTCGATGAAATGCCTCAAAGTACTCAATGTCGATGAAGATGATATAGTAATGTATCTATTTTCTGTTATTGACTTCAAAGTGTTTGATGAAATGCGTCAAAGTACTCAATGTCGATGAAGATGATATATAGTAATGTATCTATTTTCTGTTATTGACTTCAAAGTGTTTGATGAAATGCGTCAAAGTACTCAATTTCGATGAAGCTGATAGTATATCTATTTTCAGTTATTGACTTCAACGTGTTCGATGAAATGCCTCAAATTACTCAATTTCGATGAAGATTATCTAGTAATGTATCTATTTTCTGTTATTGACTTCAAAGTGTTTGATGAAATGCCTCAAAGTACTCAATTTCGATGAAGCTGATAGTATATCTATTTTCAGTTATTGACTTCAAAGTGTTCGATGAAATGCCTCAAATTACTTAATATCGATGAAGCTGATAGTAATGTTTCCAAGGATGTTGTGATGTGTTTAGTAGTCGAAATGTTCAGTAAACTGAAGCTGGATTCTCTTTTCTGGTTTTATCTTAGCCCATGTCTCAAATGAACATTTAAAGATTATATTAATTTCTTACAAGATGTAATATTACATAATAACTCAACAATCCATTGATTACAAATTACTAATAACACCCGACAAAAGAATCTAGAGTTCCTCCAGCCAAAGTGTCAATTGGCTTCTTGCCTAAAATTTATCTAGAATACCACAAAAGGTTACAAAGGTAGCAGCAGCTTATAGTACAGAAAACCTTCATACACATTTCAAGGGAACTGAGACCTCAACATGAAACTCTGACTCCGGCTACCGTCTGGTGGGTGAACATACAGGAAGATCAGAGACACCACAATGCAGATCAACATCGACCACAGATAAACAATCGTTGATATCTTCCCTTTCCTCCCCATCAACCCTTTTGCAAATGGATACAGATGTGATAACACCCAGAAGCTAAAGAACACCCCTCCCACAAGCTTACTCCACTCCGGGAACGGGCTGTACACTGTCCTAAATACCCCCACTGCTATCGCCGCCACGTTCATCAAGATTATGGTGACAGGAGGAATCATCAGCATCGTGAACCGGAACTCATACAACTCAGCAAACTCGTCTTCACCTTCATCTGCTGCTGCTGGTTTTGAAGTTAGTGTGAATGAGATGTCAATTCCAGCGATTACCTTTAACAGACCTTGAATCACCGCCACTGGATGAGCACTAGTGCCGCCGATCAACCAGAACTGCTCGTTTCTCCACCAATCATGGAGGGTTATCTTTGACCACCGGATTTCCAGGAGTGCAAGCATGCTTAAGGTAACAGTGATGGCTAAAAGCAGGATCAGAAACGTTACGTTTAGTGATTGGACGATGAATTTGCCTGAAAAGAGGGAAAGCGCGGGAAGAACACAGTAGGCTAACAGGAAAATGGAGGTGAATGGGTACATTCCGACATTGAAATACGCGATTCTTTGTAGAAACTTCATTCTCCGGCTAGCAAACAGAGCGTTGTTTCTTGAAAAGAATATCTCAACAGACCCAGTAGCCCATCGGAGAACTTGAATCAGCCTATCTGTTAGGTTGATCGGAGCTGTGCCTCGGAAAGCGTCCCTTTTTGTGACACAGTAAACAGATCTCCACCCACGGTTATGCATCCGGTAACCGGTTACAACATCTTCGGTTATGGAACCATAGATCCACCCGACCCGTTTACCCCATTCTGTTTTATCTTCATAGAAACAAGTTACAACCTTTATCGCTTCTTCGATAGCGGCTCGATCTATGGGCTCGCGTTGCACTGCAAGTGAACCCGATGGTCTTCCATGGCTATGTTTCCCACGTAGCTCGTGAATCAACCGCCCGCCAAATTCAGCCACCGCGATTGAGTCGATCAGATAGGTAGAATCCCCAAACCGTTCAGGAATTAAAGCCTGTTTTAATTCATCTTCTTCTTCTTCATTCTTGTTCTGATCATCTACAATAGGCAAGATCATCTCAGCATCTTCTTCAGTTTTGTTCTTCTTCATTCTTCTCAGTGAAAACTTGATCTTCTTCCCACCGAACCAGCCATGGTGCTCGGTTGCCCTAGGAGGGCTAAACCCGTAAAGCGCGATTCTCCTGAAAATACACCCGGTCCCGACATACATCGGACCTTGTAACCCATCAAGAGCTCTCATGCTAATATCAAAGAAAACCGTGTTGTGATTCGCGTATCGATCACTTGGGTCAATCCCCTCGAACCGTTGAGGGAATTGAACATAACAGATCTTGTCACCACCTCTGTCAAGCATGAAACACATCCCTTCTCTTAGAGCCAAGGAGTTGTAAATGTAATGATCGCAGTCAAGGTTGAGTATAAACGAACCATTTGACATGATTGCACTGGCTCGAACCAGTGCATTCATGGCTCCTGCTTTCTTATTGTGATCGAACCCAGGTCGCTTCTCACGGGATACATAAACAAGCATAGGTAGCCGTGTATCAACATTTTGCATGTCGATCAGATCATCAGGGTCTTGCTCTGTTTTATAGGTACATTCAAGACCAGGTGGAACTAACATCAGCTGAATAATCCCGGCATGGTTTCCTCTCGAGTGATCTTCCTCGCCGGAAAACCAAGTTCCATGCCACGTGTTTCCATCAGACATCCACGTGGCTTTCGGAACTTTGGCTGATTCAGATGGTTTTCCGCCGACCTCCATTTGTTTCTTCTTTGCTAAAAGCTCTTCTCGCGCGTTACATGCGTCTGATCTTCTTCTAATCGTTTCAGGCAACGCGTTAATTCTGACTTTAAACTCATCATATTCTCGTTTCACTTTTCGCCTTTCCCTAACGAAGTCAACCCGGCGTTTGTTCTTCAAAGGATCGCCTTTCTGTGAGAAATATGCTTCTGGATTTCTTGGCTCGATTTCGTGTTTCCTACAGAAAGGAACCCATGTTCTAGCAAAGCTAGCAGCTTCAGCCAGAGCTTCAAATGTAACAAGTGAACCCCCATCGTCAGATAAGTAACAAGCGAGCTTATCCACCGGATAATCAACGGCTAGGATGGAGAGAATCGTGTTAGCAGTCACCAGTGGTGGTTCTTTCTCAGCGTCGGCTGTGGAAACAAAGATATCAATCCCCGGAAGATCGGAGAGCCCTTTTAGATTGTTTTGTGTGGGTTCAAATCGTTCTTTAAGGACAGTGAGATCGGTGGACCTGTTGACCGGACAGAGCTTCGGAAGCTGGTCAAGAAGCCAAGAAAACGCGAACCAAACCTCGCAAATTACTGACATTAGCCATAGCCAGATGGCTTCATGGTTAGGATGTAAGATCCGCCATGTTAGAAACAGAGCAAGCGCCACCAGCCGGATAACCATCAGCAACCTGCATTTTGCCAGAAAACTTGTCATTTAACACCACGTATCTCTCTAAACATATAAATTTTCACAGATATTGTGCAAAACTAATATAATCTCACAACATTATCTCAACATATAAATTTAAATCACTATTGGCAATTTATGTTGTAATCAAATGCTAACCTGTAAGGGCTGAGAATAGCAGCAGAAATCCCAACTTTTCTGGTCAACGGTCTGTTTCTCCGGTCATTGAACATCGGTGGATTCTCGTACTCATACTGCTCACCGCCACGGTGACACCCTTCTCTCGGCCACACCGCATTCCCAAACCCGTAAGTCCCGTTTGTCTCAAACAGCCATCGTGTATGATCGAAATCTTGATTTGGGGCTTTAAACGATCGCACCAATGAAAAATTGTTCTCCAATCTGACCCCACCACCCCTGTTTTTCCTTAACGAATGTACAGTATCTTTTTCTTCAGACATCATCGGCTGAAACTCATCATCATCGTCTTCTTCACAAGCTTCACGAAATGGTTCTTTACACCCTGGGCAGGTTCCAGCTCCATTGGAGCAATAATCTACGTAACAATCATCACAGATTCTAAAACCACATTCACATTCAGATTTTGATGATTTATCGAGTAGCTTCTCATCACATCCGTCAACTTGACAGAGCAATTTTGACTTCAACGCAGCTGTTTCTTCAACCGATTTCATCCTCCTGGCATGAGCTCGTGTCTCTGAATTGAATCCCCCGGTAAAAACAGTGTCTTTGATCCGATTCTCATTCGGGTTTCCATGAATCTTTTGGTATTCAGGGCTGTTTTGTGAATCTGTCACGAATTGATGATCGGGTGTTGGTGGGATATGAACAGTGTAAGCAACGTATTCATCGCCACCGTCTTTTGACATTGAAAGATACCTCCCTCCACCTCCACTCTGCCGCCTGTTTTCTCCGCCGCTAAGTGGTGAATTCGAAATGGAAGCCCGCCTCACCGGACTTGTTAATCCGACATTACGAAACCCGCCGGAGGAAGATACCGTAATTCTCACCGGAGAATCACGATCCATAGCTCACTGAAAATATATTAAAAATAGAAAAAAGAGTAATCAAGATTGCTGAAGAATCAGAAGCAGCTGGCAGAAGGTTTCATTTAGAAATATAAAACATCTACAGGCATTGAAAGGGTTTTTATTTGAAATTCGTGAGTTTGCTCAGAGAAATTTGTAGAGAACGAGAAAGGCTTCTTTTTTAAAATATTAACGGTCAAGTGATCGTGGCCGTCCATGTATACAGATCTAAAGGTCAGGAGATATTGATCTGGACTAGCGGCGACAAGGAGTGGGACCAGGTTGCCGTTGAGATGGAAAAGAGTGGACTTTGTGGCTTTTAAAATAAACGGTCGGATTATTAAAAGATTGTAACGGTTGTGTCGATCTTCCACGTAAGCATGATTGGGCATTTAGTGGTAATAAGTGAGAAATAATGTCATAAATAACAATTATAAGCTTATTAAGTAATTACTTTATTATTTTATTTCTGAAAATATTCAGAGAAGAATCAAAATGCAGGCTAAAGTGTCCATTTTTACTTTTTGAAAAGGGATTTATTAGCATATATAATAATAACAATAATAATAATAATAATAATAACAATAATAATAATAATAATAATAATAATAATAATAATAATAATAATAATAATAATAATAATAATAATAATAATAATAATAATAAAGGGTCCTCATAATAAATAAAATACTTATACTTTTTGTTATATGAAATTATCAATCATGTAGGTAACACTAGAATGCCGTCCAGTGTGAATCAGATCATGTTTGAATTACGTTCGTGATTAAATAGATCGTATTAATCCTTTAAATATCTAATAATCTGAAAACCTATTTAAATTAAGTTTGAATCTCACATGTGTTAACTAATATTTAATCTTTAAGATGTATTCAAAAAATGTTGTTATGATGTCATTACTTTATTTTTAGAATTTTTTATCACAAATCATCCCCCTTTATTTTGTCAAATGGCTTACGGATGATTTGTTTTCTCAAATGTCATTATTTAGATTATTTAGTTTGTTAACATTTAAACATTTTAACAAAGATTTATTCAAATCATTTAGTAAATACATCTACATATTTTCATAGTAATTTATATAAAATACACATTCCAGTTTGATTAAGGGTAAAAAAAAATTTAATTATGAAGAGGTTTTACAAAAAATTGGTGATGATAATTTCTGATTCAAAAATCTTTTAAGAGATTTTATATCCTTATGTTTGCTTATAATTGTTTTATTATATATGCTAGTATTATTTAACATTATAAACATTTAAAATTTACTTTAACTATTCCGTATTTATACATGATATGTTAAACTAGTATATCTTAATTTGACATTATAAACATTTAAAATTTACTTTAACTATTCCGTATTTATATATGATATGTTAAACTAGTATATCTTAATTTGATCTTGAGATTCAAACAATCCACATAGTTAAATCTTGAACTAAACCAACTCTTTTAATTATTTACTGATATATATATTTATGTGTATTGTTTAAATACAATTATTTATTTAATATCATTTCTCAACACTTGTCACCATCGTCATCACCACCCATGACCACCATCACCACCCTACCAGCACCTCTACAACCACCCTTTGCTGCCTTTTAACCACCACCACCACGCACCATCATCGCTGCACCACCAGAGTGTGGTGGATGCGCCGGTGATGGTAAGTGACGGTGGTGGATGATGAGTAATATGGTGGCAACGGTGGTGACCAGTGTGCGGTGATGGGTGGTTGTGACGAGCAATAACTCATAGGTGGTGGTTAGGGATGACATTGGTCATCAGCTTTGATGATCATCCACCGGATTCGATCCATTGGTGGTGTTTATGGACGGAGTTTGATGAGTGAATATCAGATGTGGAGCGGATATGAAGTTTAGTGGAGTGAATATGAATGATTATTCATTCATATCAATCCATTAATTCAAAATTAAATTTTTCGAAATTAAATTTTTATATAATTCTGTTTATATATTCTATACTTTTAACATTTATATATCACAACAATACCCAATCTCGTTACAGAGATAAAATGTAAACAATCATACATCTATGCGTATATAGAGAGATTGCTTCCTAAAATAGACATCTGACAGCGAAAATGATAGAAGAAGAAAAAATATAATAAAATAAAATGAAAAAATAAATAATAATAAAGTACATAAATAAATAAATAAACTTATAAAAAATAAAAAGAATAAGAATAAGAATAAACATAATAATAAAAACCGGGGGTAAAAAATAAATAAATAAAATAAAAGTAAAAAGAATGTAATAACAAATATATAAGACAATAAGAAATAAAAGTATAGCTGATATTTCAAAGTATTTATCGTTTAGATATTAAGAAATTATTAAAAACTTCTACCGTTGAGTTATATATCGTTATATATGTTAGATTTAATTTCTAATTTATTTATAAAGTTATAATTTAACTTATAATGCATACTCATTTCCTATCCTAAGTCCAAGATTGCATATCTCTCATATTTTTATCTCTGTATTCTAATCCTTCTTCTTCAAGAGACCTTATTTGAGATCATGTTCTTAGAGAGACAAAACTCCTACAGATCCACTATAACTCTATCCTCCCACCTCAGTGAAGGAAAAGCGACCACGCCTCCTAGTGCAATCAATTAGGATCTATTTCACCCTCCTAATTGGCGATGTTGGTTGTCTCCTTTTAATGTGTCCGAACCAACACAATCTTCCTTCTCTCAGCTTGCTGAAAATATAAGTCACAATCTTCCCACAAGTCAATCTAAGCATCCTCGTCTCGACCACTTTCATCTTCTCCGCTTGCACCTTTTTCATGGGCAACACTTGGATCCATATAACATAGCAGGTATAATAGTCAGTCTACAAAATTTTCCTTTTAACTTTAACGGTACTTTCTTGTCACATAGAACTCCTGTCATCGCTCTCCACTTCTGTCATCTTACTTGAATACGGTTGGTAACGTTCTCATCTATCATCCTGTTCTATGTACCATGGAACCCAAGTACCTAAAGGACTCGTAGGATCTCAAGACGTGATCCCTTATGCAGATATCCTAGTTGTCATCGTTTTCGGCTTTGATGAAATCACAAAAAAGATGCTCCATCTTAGTTCCACTAATTTGAAGTCCCAAGTCCTTTAACGTTGTAATATTATATAATTAAAATTATGTTTTTCTCTTTGCTTGTAGTTATATATTATCTCTTTTTATAAAGAAACTATACATTTATGTCAACAAAAATCATTAATTATATGTAAATCTATGATATTTCCTTTGAGAAAAAGAGTTATTTTGACATCCAATGGATATCCATTTATTCACCTAATCCGATGGATATGGATATGGATATGGACGGATGAAATAATTATAAGTGGATATGGATATGGATGATGAAAAACTAAATGGATATGAATGTGGATATGACACTATCCAATCCAATTCCATCCCTAGTGGTGGTGGGTAGTCATGGCACAGGGTTGGTGGTTGAATGCGATTGATGGGGTACGCCCTCGGACCAAGCAGCGAAGGACCTAAGATCTCTTTCCCCCATCCTCACAGGACCATGGAAAGTGCCGGGGTACTTATCGGCACAAAGCCATTTGCAACATCCCGAGAAACCACTTAACTCAGACCTTCCATCTAAAGTGAGCAGGCAGGAGGATCCCCTGTCCCCTGGGGTAACACCCAGGCAGGAGGATCTCCGGCCCTTTGACTCCGGCGGAATAAGCCTTGTTTTCCCAAGACATAGGCTCACATATCTAATCATAATTAATGATAAGTACGGAGAAGTCTGATACGCAGGTACATGTCGCAGGCTTTTTAAGGATCCTTGTCGAGAAGATCCGCTGCAAACACAATCATCAGAAGCCATCGATTCCAGACATGTGTACAATGATCCAAAGGTCTAGGTATGATTCCTTTCTATTATAAATATTAGAACACCTTTACATCAAAGCCATGCACGATATACACAAAAAAGCACATTCCCGTAAGACTAACTTGATCGTCGGAGAGGAATACGGGGACCTTCCCCGTCTTTCCCTAACGATAGGTGTTAAGCTTTTTTGCAGGGATCACCCACAAGAACAAGCTCGAACCAACAAGACACTCTCGCATACGACCTGACTCCAGGAAGGCTGTATGCGCGATCAAATGGCGCCATCCGTGGGACCGATGCATTTCTAAGTTCCATCTACTTTCACTCCTAACACCCGTGACCCACGATAGCCAAATGGCCACACCAAACCCAACACCGTCTAACCAAAACACTGTGAGCACCACAGGTCCCAACCTAGAGGCAAGCACTTCGAACCTATCATCCGGGCAAGAGATGACAAACTCACTCAACCCGACACCCACACAGCGAAGGCAGACGTCTCCGGCACGTCCTTTCAGCTCGCAACGGGGAGGCTTGGGATACCTCAACAATGAAGACTGGGAAATAGCCGCCCCTAATCCACCTCCCGTTAGCCAAGCTACGCAACTGCCTCACCAACCTGAAACATCCCCAGTGGCACCCATAAACCTGTTTGGCACACCCAACGCAACGGGTAGCAACGTGGGATCAACCATGCATACGCAGGCACACCTGCATAACATGATCCTGGCCCAGGCCCAGGCCCAGGCTACTTACTGGCAGAATGTAGCAATGCAGGGTCTAGGCGGAGGGAGGATAACACATGCAGCACAACGCCCACCTGTGGAGATGCTCCTACCTAGTGTCACCCCGTTCTCTAGTCACATTGAGGAGTACCAAATTCCTGACAACATCAAAATACCAGCGATCATAGGGACCTACGATGGCCTAGGAGATCCCGACGACCATATGAACCTCTTTCAAGGGGCCATGAAATTTCAAAAATGGGACTCGGCCGTGGCATGCCATGTGTTCCCCATGACGTTAAAAGGGAGCGCACGTGAATGGTTCACTGGCCTTCCAGCAGGAAGCGTTCAGAGCTTTGATGACTTGCGAGAGAGATTCAAGAACCACTTCAGACCCCAGAAGGTTCATTCTGAGTCTCATCTCAGAGCCCACCTCATAAAGCAGGAGGTGGACGAGAACCTCAGAGACTATATCCCAAGATACAACAGGGAAAGGGCTAGGATACCCAACCTTCCAGAGAGTCAGGTGATATCTGGATTCATCATGAGTATCTGGCCCCAGCAGCTCATAGAGGACCTATCCACAAGGGTCCCCTTGACCTTTCAAGAGTGTATGGACAGAGCATACAGGTCCAAGGGAAAGAAACTGCCAACCAGGTCAGGGGACTGGGTAAAAGAGAAGTATCACGAGGTCGACAATGGGGGGAGAGGGTCCCAGTGCAAGAGGAGGGTTCAAAGACAGGACCTCCCGAAAGTTCCAAGACCCAAGAAGAGACAGGACCTCCGATGGCAGAAACTTACTTATATCTAGCCTCTCAAAAACCCCCAGAGAAATCCTAGCTACGGAGGGGGCCAGGACCGGTTTCAAACCTCCTCCCCCGATGACAGACCCTCGAAGACTCAACAGCAAGTTATACTGTAAGTTTCACGAAGATAAGGGTCATGATACAGACAACTGCAGAGAGCTCAAGAAGGAAATAGAGCTAGCAATAAAAGCCGGGAAGCTTTTTCACTTGGTGCAAGCAATCAAGGATGGGAAGGGAGGAAGTAGCAAGAAAGACCCGTCCTGGAGGAAACCAGTGGCACCTCCAGAGGAACGGGCTCCAGAAGGAAGGATAAACATGATCCATGCCTTCGGGATGGAGGGAAGGAAAAGAAGAAGTCAACCAATTCCTCCACCCTCTTATCTCATGATTCCTAACATAAATGAAGAAGATCTGGAGGAAGAGTCAGTAATCACCAACATCCGTGTGGCAGATTACGAAATATCCCGGGCCCATTGGGATGGAGGAAGCTCCGTAGACATCATGTATGATCACTGCTTTCAGCAATTGCCTCCGAGGATCAGAACCCAGATCCAGCCCACAGGAGCCCGTCTGTCCGGATTCTCCGGAGAGGTAGTCTGGCCTATCGGACAGATAAGGCTGCGCTCTGTCATAGGCTCGCATCCACAAATGGCCGCGGCCGATCTAGACTTCGTAATAGTCAGGGCCCCCTCGAGACATAACATACTCTTAGGAAGGCCATCAATGAGGAAACTGGGAGCAATAGTTTCGACCATACACGGTTTGGTCTTATTCTCGGCAGACGGGAGTACATACATCCTTAGAAACCAAACAGTCAGATGGAATATGTGCTCGGAAGTACAACCCAGATTTGACCTGTGGGACAATCATCCCACAGAGGTAATTGTCAATCCTCGCTTTCCGGAGCAGAAAGTAACTATAGGCAGGAGCATCTCCAGGCGCATAAGAACACAGTTGATACAACTCCTACGCGACAACCTCTCTGTCTTTGCATGGGAACCCTCAGACATGACCGGGGTCCCTAGGACATTTGCAGAGCATCGCTTAGGAGTGCACCCAAACGTACCTCCTGTCAGACAGAAGAAAAGAGGTCTTGCCCCAGACCGAAGCTGGGCAGCCTGTGAGGAAGTTAGAAAGTTGACACAAGCGGGGATCTTAAGAGAAGTACACTATCAGACCTGGGTGGCGAACCCAGTAATGGTCAAGAAAGGGGACGGGACTTGGCGTATGTGTATCGACTTCAAAGATATTAACAAAGCCTGCCCCAAGGATAATTACCCCCTACCGGAGATTTCATGGAAGATAGAAAGCCTCGCAGACTTCCCTGTCAAGTGCTTTCTAGACGCGTACAAGGGGTATCATCAGATACAGATGGCAAGAGAAGATGAAGACAAAACCGCCTTTCATACTGACATTGGGATCTTCTGTTATCAGAAGATGCCTTTTGGATTGAAAAACGCAGGGGCAACATACCAAAGGTTGGTTGACAAAACCTTCAGTAAGCAGATAGGACGCAAATGGAAGCCTATGTAGACGACATGGTTATCAAAAGCAAAGCAGAGGAAGGCATGCTTCTTGACATCCAAGAGACTTTCGACAACTTAAACAGGATCAACATGAAGCTGAACCCTAGCAAATGCTCGTTTGGGGTTCCGGAGGGAAAGTTTCTAGGGCATATCATAACAGAGAAGGGGATTAGGACCAATCCGGCCAAAGTGCAAGCTATTCTCGACATGGAGCGCCCAAAAAGCAAGAAAGATCTCCAAAAACTGAACGGCTGCTTAGCCGCTCTGAATCGCTTCCTGTCCCGGGCTGCAGACAAATCCCTTCCCTTCTTCGCAATTCTATAAGGTTGTACAAAAAAGGATGACTTTCAATGGACGGCTGAAGCAGAAGAAGCCTTTGAAAAAATAAAGGAATGCATAAGCAATCTCCCCACGCTATGTGCGCCGAGGACCGGGGAAACGCTGGTACTATACTTAGCGGCGTCCAAAGGAGCGGTGAGCGCTGTCCTGTTGACAGAAAGGGGGGGTAAGCAGGAGCCAATTTATTTTACCAGTCGATCGCTCCAGGGGCCAGAGGTCAACTATCCCCTAATAGAAAAATTGGTCCTGGCTTTGGTCTCCACCGCCAGAAGGTTAAGAAGGTATTTTCAGGCACATCCCGTAGTGGTCTACACTGACACCCCCAT
This sequence comes from Pulicaria dysenterica, assembly GCA_947179395.2. Lineage (NCBI taxonomy): Eukaryota > Viridiplantae > Streptophyta > Magnoliopsida > Asterales > Asteraceae > Pulicaria > Pulicaria dysenterica. The sequence continues at coordinate 80,903,500 of OX359292.1, forward strand.
ACGACAGATACTACACAGGCCAGAGGTGTCTGGCCGACTGGCTAAATGGGCTATCGAACTGGGCGATCACGAGATTTCGTTTAAACCAAGGACAACTGTCAAGGGACAAGTCCTGGCTGACTTCCTGGTGGAAGTTGAAGAGACAGAGGTACAGGAAAATCTAGAGGCGCAACCAGTTACAGACTCAGAGGGATGGTCACTATACACCGACGGGGCATCTAGTGGAGAAGGAGCTGGAGCAGGGATAGTCCTGATCAGTCCCCCACCCGACGAAAAAGAATACTCATACGCTTTAAAATTCCATTTTGCTGCGTCCAACAACGAAGCCGAGTATGAAGCCCTCCTGGCAGGCCTGAGGCTAGCAATCTCCTTAAAGGTAAAGAACCTGAATGCCTATGTCGACTCACAGCTAGTGGCCAGTCAGGTAGGAGGAGTTTTCGAAGCAAAAGATCCCAACATGAAAGCATACCTGGAAGAAGTCCGATTTCACCTAAAAAACTTTGATCGGTGCACCGTGATACAAGTGCCAAGGGGTCAAAACAGGAAGGCGGACGCCTTGAGCAAGTTGGCATCGTTGGCCTATGAACACTTAACAAAAGAGGTACTCGTGGAAGTTTTGACGGAAAAATCCATTTTAAAAGCAAAAGAACCTATGGAGGTTGAAGAAGAAGAGGAGAACTGGTTGACGCCTATAATAGTTTTTCTCAGAAGAGGAGACCTTCCCCGAGACGGGACACTCGCACGTAAGATCCGGATGAAGGCGGTTATGTATACCCTACAGGGGGAGATCCTATACAGGAAATCTTATGTTGGTCCATGGTTCAGGTGTCTCTCCCCGGGGAAAGCCAGGGAACTATTACAGGACCTGCACGAGGGGACTTGTGGGATACATGCGGGCCCCCGGTCTATAGTGTGCAGGGCACTACGCATCGGCTACTTCTGGCCAACCATGCTCAAAGATGCAGAAGAAGAACTCCTGAAGTGTGACTCATGCGAAAGGCACGCGCCCCTGTTTAAAACGCCTAAGCAAGACTTTATTCCTGTCCGGGGGGCTTGGCCCTTCCATAAATGGGGCATAGATCTGGTGGGTCCTTTTCCCACAGCCCCCAGAGGAGTCAAATTCCTGGTAGTAGCCATAGACTACTTCACAAAGTGGGTCGAGGCCAAGGCACTAAATACCATCACAGGTCAGAAGATAAAGCTATTCGTCTGGGATAACCTTGTCTGTAGATTCGGAGTTCCGCATGAAATAGTAAGCGATAACGGAAAGCAATTTGCAGAAGACCCATTCAGATCCTGGTGCATAGCCCTGAACATCAAGCAGTGTTTTACATCGGTAGCACACCCTCAAGCCAACGGGCAGGTGGAAATAACAAATCGAGACATAGTGCATGCCATCAAAACACGCTTAGGAAGGGCCAAGGCAGGTTGGACGGAGGAGCTACCAAATGTCCTATGGGGTCTCCGAACCACACCTAAAAGAAGCATAGGAGAAACCCCTTTCAGCCTCGTCTATGGAACCGAAGCAGTATTACCCCCGGAGGTAACCACCAGAACTCATAGGACTGCCCAGCTCGACGAAAACGCGAATGAAGAAGAACTCAGAACCAACTTGCTTATATTAGAAGAAAGAAGGGAGCTAGCAGCCATAAGAGAAGCAGAAAGGAAATCTCACATAGCTCGTCTGTACAACAGGAGGACGAGACCTGGGGCGTTCAAACCTGGGGACTTGGTCTTAAGGAAAAATGAAGCAAGTAGGCAAGAGGACCTGGGAAAGTTAGGGCCCAAGTGGGAAGGGCCATACATGGTCACAGAAGCTCACAGATCGGGATCTTACCTACTACAGAACATGGAAGGAGAAGACATACCCAGACCGTGGCACTCCTCAAATCTACGAAAATTCTATGTGTAACAATTATCTGTAACAGCTACTAGCACATTATGTACTGTATCCTTTGCCAGGACATGGCAAAGAAGTTTTGAATATCTAAGAACAACTCCAAAACAGAAACTCTCCTTTTCTGACTAAACACAACATTCTACTGGACGTAGTAGGATATGTTTGAAATAGAAGGACACCAGTCCTTCCGCATGCATCCCAATGGGGTGCACTGTGTAGACAAGGGACACAAAGCCCTTGCCAGCTTAGAGTTAACCTTTATAAAGACAACTTGGGCAACTCTTGGGAATTAACCCGAAGAGTATAAATCGCAAGGTCATGACATAAAATCTAAACATGACATGCATAAAAACACATAAAGAACTAACTGTTCACAAGCAGTAATGTTAACATAAAATCTAAACTGTCCACAAGCAGAGGGGCCCCAGGGGCCAATATTCAAACAAGGTACCAGAAATCATTACAAACATAAAAAGTGGTTTCAAACAAAATAAAATAATAAATTACTGAGGCTCCAAGCCCCGAAGTTCTTCCACAGACAGATCATGGCTACCTCCTATCTGATCCAAATAAGGAAAGGGGGAATCTTTCACAGCATCGTCAACAACCTTTAGCTAAGCCTCTGCATCTTCATCTATGTCCACAAACAAGGACGGATCCACATTGGGCAACCGACCCTGAAGCTCTTTGCTCGCAAGATGTTTACCCAGACGAACACAGCAACCCATGACCCGGCCCATAGGGCGTGCAAATTGATCGGAACCTAGGAAAGCCTTCACAAACCCAGGGATAGAACTCTGAAGGTCCCTACGTTCAGCACTCAGAGCATCTTTTTCCTTGCACAAAAGGTTCACTTGCTCCAGTAGCTTCAAGTTGTCAGCCTTCAGGTCATCCACCTCCTTCCAGACATCAGCCAGGGCTCGCTCCGCCTGACTCAAATTACGATCCTTTGACAATAGATCGTCAGCCAGCTTTAACTCTCGTTCAGAGGAAACCTGCAAGGAAGATTTCAGCTTTTCCAACTCCTCCGAACGCTTAAGAGCACCCTCTTCCAAAAGCTGCACTTGCTCCTTCAGCCCCTGAACAGCATCTTCGCTCACACCTAATCGATATCGAAGCTCGGGAACCAGAGTGATGCTTGTAAAAAAAGACTGATCCAGGTGAGCAAAAAAGCGATCCCGCCCCATGGATCGCAGCCCAGCAGCCAGGGCAGGAGGACAAAGATGCTCCAGATAATCTTGTCGATGGGAAGCATCAACTCCCAATGCGTCCCGAGGATAGGACCATCCAGGATACCAGGTGTCCGTAAGGCCCTCAAAAATCCCACCACCCGTGCTGGACCCAGCAGGAAGAGCACGCACAGGGGAGGACCTCCCCAGAGCAAGAAGGTCCCCCTTTCCTGAAGCAGGAGGAGGGACCTCCTTCCTCCTGATCAGAAGACGGCGTTTGGTAGGGTTACCTGTAGAAGGATCTCCAAGAGCCACACCTTTCCCAGCAGCAGCAGAAGATCTGGTCCGTCTCTTCCCAGTCTCCTGAACAGATAAGCGGTGACGATCGCTCAAAGGTTGGTCGTCAAGGGTATCCTCTGCAACAGATCCACCACGTAAATACAACATATGTAACTAGGCAACAGAAAGAAACACTGAAACATACCAGTAGAACTCTCAACAGCATGAACAGTGGGAGAAGCATCCCTGGAGACAGAGGCAGAGTGAGCGCCCTCAGACACCTCCTTCTCCTGATCTTGGCCATCCAGGAGGGACATGTCCTTCTCATTGGCATTTTCCTCCACAACAGGAAGTGGGGAGGGAGGACGCTCACGGGACCCTAAGTGCACACCGGAGGAGGAGCCCAGGGTGAAATATCGGGTCAAAGATATCTCTGCATAACAAAGGAAGAAAATACATAAGTAAAGGAATGCAGACAATACAACACAAAAAATAAGTCATTACCCTCCTGTCCATGGTAAATAGCGGGGACTTTGTGAGGGTCGTCCCAATGCTGGCTTAGCCCAGCAATCACCAGGACAGGTTCAGGAAATTCCCTAATAGTTATCCGAAGACCATTCAACTGGGAGAAAAGCACTGCATCCATGAACCGATCGTCGGGTATTTTGAAAATACTCGGAAGAAGGTCTTCACGAAAACCAGCCAAGACAGCATGCTGTGGAGGGATTATACGATCGGATACAAAGATAAACCGTTCACGCCAATGTTTCAAAGAAGTACGGGGCTCATAGAAAAGAGTCCCTCCCTGCCCCTTTTGACGCGGATCAAAGGTCAGCCAACTACTGGTCTTTAAGGGCCTGTAGTAGTACAGAAAACAAGCGATGTTGGGACGACGCCCAAAAGATGAGCAAAGCGCGATATAGTTGGTAATTTTTCGCATTGCGGAGGGGTGAAGTTGGCACAGGCCAACATGGAGGTAAGACAACAAGCGAATGAGGAAAGGATGAAGGGGAAACCTGACATTGCAAATCTCCAAGTAGTGGCAATAAATCCCCACCTTGCCAGGAGGGGGTCTCACCAACACATCACTAACGCTAGGTCTAACAGGTTCATAATCGGAAAGATTAGGAACAGTACGACACAAAGTCTCAAACTGAGCATCGGATAAATTACATGAAGTTCGCTCGACACCGGCAACCACCATGATCGCCCACGGAAATGAAGAAACAGAAAAGGAAAAATGCGTGGAAACAAAACAGAAGGAGGATTTGAAAGAAAGAGAACTACCAACCTTTAGGCATGATCGAGCAATTTTACACAAGTGAAAGAGGAAGACAGCAACTCCCAATCGAAACAGCCGAGTAAGAAGTCGGAAGGACGAAAAAGGGGAAATCGATTTTAGGGCTTTCTGGAAAATAAAACGAAGAGAAGAGAAGAGCGGGATAAGGCAAAATCACTACTATATATAGGGAATTTTTGAAATGAGAGAGACAAGATCGTGGCCGCACACGTGTATTGCAGTTTAAACTAATCATGAGGCTAGGCTGACAACTGACAAACAGCAGTTACACGAACGGCGCAGTAATGAGGGCATTAAGTAGCGGCGTAACCGAACAGAAGAGCAAAAGACCATGAACAAGCCGAGGGCGTAAGGACACAGGCCGGAGAATAGAAGAAGAAGGAAGTACAATTTTAAAGTCTGCCAGCACAATGACAAGCCTTGTACTACCAGACTGGGGGGACTTGATGGGGTACGCCCTCAGACCAAGCACCGAAGGACCTAAGATCTCTTTCCCCCATCCTCACAGGACCATGGAAAGTGCCGGGGTACTTATCGGCACAAAGCCATTTGCAACACCCCGAGAAACCACTTAACTCAGACCTTCCATCTAAAGTGAGCAGGCAGGAGGATCCCCTGTCCCCTGGGGTAACACCCAGGCAGGAGGATCTCCGGCCCTTTGACTCCGGCGGAATAAGCCTTGTTTTCCCAAGACATAGGCTCACATATCTAATCATAATTAATGATAAGTACGGAGAAGTCTGATACGCAGGTACATGTCGCAGGCTTTTTAAGGATCCTTGTCGAGAAGATCCGCTGCAAACACAATCATCAGAAGCCATCGATTCCAGACATGTGTACAATGATCCAAAGGTCTAGGTATGATTCCTTTCTATTATAAATATTAGAACACTTTTACATCAAAGCCATGCACGATATACACAAAAAAGCACATTCCCGTAAGACTAACTTGATCGTCGGAGAGGAATACGGGGACCTTCCCCGTCTTCCCCTAATGATAGGTGTTAAGCTATTTTGCAGGGATCACCCAAAAGAACAAGCTCGAACCAACAAGGCACTCTCGCATACGACCTGACTCCAGGAAGGCTGTATGCGCGATCAGCGATCATTGGTGGTGTTAGCGGCAATCGATGGTGTGTGGTGATAGTGGCAATCAATGGTGGGTGATGATGATAATGTGTGATGACAATTGCGGCCCATGATGGGTGATGGCCAGATTGGGGGTGGTGCCGGTGTGAGATGGTGACAGGTTATGGTTGAGGTGGTGGGTGGCGGTAGAGGTCGATAGTAGGTGGTTGGTGTTAAGAGGTTGTGGTAGTGGTAGTGCTGATGAGTGGTGATGGCAAGAGTGGGTTGTGGGAAGACCGGAAGAGGATAAGAAAGCTAACCCCACACTTTTGAAACCATTATCGGAGTACGTGTATCATAGGTAACACCTACCTAAACAACACAAACAACACTTTCCATGAACAATGTTCACTTATAGAGCATGTGAATTGCTTCAAGCCTTAAAAAATCATCATGGGATATAACATATACGTTATCAACAAAAAAAGTCACGATGTTCCGTAGCGAATCTAGAATGTAAATGTAATGGCGTCCAATCTAATTTAAGTTATAAGATTAGTAGATCGAAAAGATTAGATAACGGGTTAAACATATTACGGGTCGGAGCGGTGAAAATATGGTATGAATTTATAAGATTAGTAGATCGAAAAGATTAGATAACGGGTTAAACATATTACGGGTCGGAGCGGTGAAAATACGGTATGAATCAAAAGCATTATGAATAACTACAAAAAATAAACATGCATTCAAAGCAAATAACATAAAGTTCTTACACTTGTAGGAGATTTTAGTCGTTGTCTTTATAGAAAAATGAATAGGAAAGTTGATTAAACATAATCTAATAGTATAATAAAAAATATAACATAACCAAAATTTAAGAAAAAAAACTTAACTAGTAGTCTAGCTAACTTAATTATATAAGAGAAATTATATAACCTCATACTTTTTATTTTTACTTATCCTATTACTCACTTAATCAAGACAAGTGTCAAAATTAAGTGATAATATAAGAAAAGAGAATTAATGCATTATACTTGTCAAACATTAAGTAGGTAGGAGAATGAATTAGGAACAAAAAGTAGTAGGATATAATATTTCTCATTATATAATTGTATGTTGTACAACAATTCAAACATAAAACCAAATAGAACTGCATTTTGAATAAAAATGAAAAAATGAAAATCAATATCATTACCTAGTCAATGGACTCAATGATATAATCTAGATATATACGTATTGATAGAAGTGTTTGACCTTTAAAAATTGAAACAAAAACTCACTCATTTTTCTCTTTTTTTTTTAACTTGCCCAAAATTTTTTGGGGCCCATTTTAGAATTTTAGAGCGGTCCTATTGAAATTTATATATATAGTTATTAAAAAAATTATCTTCTTAGTGGGGTCCACACACCCCACTACCTAATATATAGAATCTCTCCTGACAATGATATTAGCTACCACGTATTAGCATCCAGGCCTTTTGAAGGGCTATACAACTAGGTATTTTCATTTAGCTTAAGGTTGTTCGTTAATTGGTTTAACTCAAAAATTCATCCAATCAATACAAGTTTGGTTAATTTGTTACAATTTAATTGTATTTGGATCTGTTTTGTTGATACACTCAAATATTTAATTGGTTTATGGATTGGATTTGGTTTTTTATTTTTCATTTCGGGGACGCCCGAATACCTAACAGTTAAAAAGAGTGCATTTCAATTTTTATGATATATATCATATATGGGGAGAGTCAAACGAAACTACATTTTGTTCGAGAATCAATTTTGACTATTGATTAAAATAAATCAGTGGGTAATAATTGTAATGACTCGTTAATGTGCTCGTTAACGAGTCATTGATGACTTTTTAATGTAGCTCGTTAATGAGTCATTGGTGACTCATTAATGAGAGATATTTTAGGAAAATCAAGCATCTCGTTAACGACCCAGATGTAGATTAATGTCGGTAAATATTTATATACCGAAATATCCCTATTAATAAGTCAATTATGATATTACAAATAGTTTTCGCCGTTCTGGCACGAGAAATAATTGTAATTTGAACTTTTCTCTATCATGTATTGCCTTGAAATGATTCACTTATGGGTTATTTCCTTTGTTAAGCTTGATATAATTTATTTCTTTGGAGTTTCTTTACGAATTAATGAATTATTGAAAATAGTTCCTTAAAAGCATTTGTTGGTTAATCAAAGTTATTAATATGTATTATTAATAAAATCTAGTGAATAATTGAATTTGGTGATCTTGTAGCGATTAAAGGTTTTAGCAAATTGATAATTTTTTACCTATATAATATTATAAATTATTGAATTTGGTGATCTTGTGGTCAAGTGTCATATGTGATTAATAAGTCATCCATATCTTTTTTTTGTCAAATTTTTTATTTTGTTTCTATGGGGTCCGAGCCAAGTAACTTGGTAGTTATCTGGCTGGATTTGATTTAGATTATAGCTGGTTAATTTTTCTAAAATTAAATTAATCCGAACCGAATGAATTTATATAACCGTTAATCGACCAATTGAACACCCATGGGTTGTCTCCCCTATTCTATTATCCGCCATACTTTACTCGTAGTCTCCACGGGAAGGATCAACACCTACATATAGAGCACTTATCTTTATCATTAAGGTATGCACCTTACCCAACTTATCATGTATGCTAATGTGTGTAAGAGCAATTACAGAAACTCTTTACTGTAGATGTTCTCACATTGTTCATGTAGTTCTTATACAAATTGAAGTGCTTATATCCATCTTAATCTATCTTATTATACCCATTCAAGTTTACGGATTACGAAAGACCAAAAGGCGTGCGAAAGGTGAATATTTCATCTTTACATAACTGGAAAAATCACCATATGTATGGCATTCTCTTAACGAAGAAAAAACAAAAAAATGTTGAGATATCATAGACGATGTCATTTTGATATTGCATCGAGGCTCCTTGTTCTTGACTAGTTTGAGATGGAGGATGAGTTAGACTCAAAGGTCCCCTTTGGTTTACGGAATAAATATGAAAGAATTGGAATTTTACCAAGGAATTAGAATTTGACGAAAGAGTTGGAATTCATAGAAATTGGAATCTGTAAAAAACTGTCTTGTTTGGTTAGTAAAGACTGGAATGTGAATATAACCAAAAATAAATTAATTCAATATGTATAAACCAAAATAAATTATACCACCAACCGCTCAGCACCCCCATCTATCACTCCAACTTACTCACAATCTACCCTTACCCTCCATACTCCACATTACCTACTATCTACCCCTACCCTACACTACCTACCACACCCCACCATACTTTACCTAACTACCTACAATCCACCTCTGCCCCTACCCCACCTACCTACTATGTTCCACGTCTACTCTACCTTACCTATCCCACCCTATCCCTACCTGCACACCCACCCCACCTTACCACAGGGTAAGGATAGGATGAATAAAAATGGAGTTGGATATGGGTGGTGTAGGGTAAGGGGTGGTAAAGGTGTCATAGAATAATATAGACTGAAGTAGGTATGTTGGGGTGGCGTAGGGGTACGGTGAGTAAGGTGTCATAGAGTAGGGTAGGGCAGTAGGTATGATGGGGGTGGGGAAGGAATTCTCAATTTCTTGATTTAAGGAATTTATTGGAATGGTCAAATTGCATTTCATCAGTTTTGTAAAACAAACACGTCTTATGATTTAGGAATTTTCTATTCTAATTCCACCAAAAATTTCCAAATTTCTATGAACGAAACGCCCCTAAAGAACTCACTTCGCTTCTCATACCGGCCTATGACGAATACAAGAGTGACATTAAATTATATGGTATGTAGGAGAGTATATCCATTATATTGAGAGATAAATGTTCAATATAGTCCATACTTAATGTATAGTCGTGAAGGATTAATTTTAGCCTTTACACCAGCCTCATCAATGGTCCAGATTACATTTTAAAAAGTTGGTCGGAGTGACATTTTTGTAATCAACATGTGATGCTTTTACAATCACATGTGATTGTATACTGAATCACATGTGATTGAATATTAAAATTTCATGTTTTTTATATGGACTTTATTGAACACAACCCTATATTGAGATAGTAATAAACGTATCAAGATGGGTATTATCATTTAGTCCTAACCTTCCATGTTGAGGTTGTATTGAAATGTTTCATTTGGACGGATTGTTATCATTCTTGTCAAGGTGGCTTGTGTGCAGGCTCTATTTGCACAGAAGGCACCTTTCGGTCAACGTGTTCATAGAGGTTCAAAAGCCGTCAACCTTCTTGCAACAGCCTTCTTGTTGCGAGTCCTCAAGAAATCCTGTACGAAGTGTGGATAGTGCTCTTCATAGGGAACTTTTTCGACAATCACCTATAGCAGGAGGCCAATTAGTGGTCCTGTATGATCTAAGGATTGCCCCAACAATACTCGATATCATAATGGTTAATTTCTCTGGAGAGTCTTCTTCCTCAATACCTGATATTGGAATTGTTCATGTTGGTGTGTAGTTCTTAAAAACTTGTTAACATTTTTTGTCTTTGGAATTTAATGTGAGGTGAAAGCTGTCAACATCCCACATTGGTGTATGACTAAGAAATTAACTAGTTATCTTTTACATCTTAAAGTCAATGAATTTTCGAGTGTTGACTTAAAAACAAATTCAATCTAGAGTAGGGTCGGGGCTAGAATGGGTGCTATAAGCGTCTTATGAGTGTTAACTCAATACTAAAGCAGTGCTTAATCTAACTTTATATAAAGTAATATGGCATTAGCTTCCCTATGAAAAACACACACAAACAAGACGCTCCTTTATGTCTTTCTTGTACCTAATTACTCTTTTTTGTTATCCTCACACGGTTTTCTTGCTGGCTTGCTGTTCTATCTTCTCACGGTTTTCTTGCTGCTGCTTGTTCATATACACCAAAGAAGGTACTATTAAATTTTGCCCTTACCCACAAGTTTCGTAAAGTTCCCAAAAGGCCGAATTCCAATATCCACAAAAGCTTAGCACTCGTGTCCACAAATGATTGTAAAAGAAAAGACTTACATCTGTTCACAGAATTTAAGGAGTCCATTTTATAGATAATTCACCCCACACTAGAGGTTCAATTAGAACTATGATTTAAGTATGGTCAATGTGAGAGAGCAAGGAGACCCAATTTAGTCTTTTGAGATTGAAACTACATGTTTTTCTGAAGCATTACGGTGATCATAAGCAAAAACGTAAAGAAAAAATGTTTCGGATATCGCAAGATCGCTAAAACAACAATCAGGCGATAACAATTGTTCATGTGTGTGTTTTAGTGAACTAAGAAATGAACAAGTATAATGCATTTGAAGAACAAGAAAGAACATGTATAGTATACCTATACTTCTATTTCTTATATATAGTTGTGCACAAGTAAGGAACAACAAGCTTTAGACACAAAAATCAACAAACGGATTATAAACAACAAACCTAGGTTAGGAGATGGGAAGCTTTACATTTCTCCATTGTAACTTCTTCAGCATCAAGCACCAAGATAATGCAAGTACAAGTGCCAAAACACGTCCACCGATTAGTCCAACCAGAATGATCAAGCACAAAATGAAACACCCATAATTCTGCTGTAATTCCCTTTCTATTTCCTTATCACTGCAGTCAATTTCACTTGACACAGTTGATGATAAAGATTGTTCTTCTGTTCCTAGAGTATTGTCCTGTTTTTGCTTCAAGATACACAAGGTCTCGCCTTTTGAATCTGAGCATTTACTAGACAAAACTAATGGCTTAAGATCCTGTGTAGATTTCATACCTTCTTCCTTGAACTCACAAGATATATCATCTTTTGAACCCATGGAAGACCTGCGTAGTTTCTTAGGTACAAGTTTCTTCATTTTTGATTTCATTATAGCTCTTCGAGAACTCTTGTGCCTGATTTCCATTAAACCTTCACTTCTGACTTCATCTAATTCTTTCTCTGATCTAACCTCCTGCTTTAATTCTACTTTCTCTTCAATCTCCAACACTTCACTGCAAACAACAAGAGTTGTATTCTCCTTTGAGCTTTTGATATTCATGGTTTCCGGGAAACTGGATTCAAACAGAGTTTTTGAATCTACCTTAGGTCTTATAAAACTAGATCTCCCCAACAATGGCTTCACTACCAATTCCAGGAAGAAAAGCAGGAAAGCTGAGAGGGTAATCCCAACCGTTAACCTCTTTGTTACTAAGATCAAAACCACCATAAGGAAAACATTAAGAGCAGCCACCAATACCGGTTTCTGCTTCGCCATTGCAGCACTCTGTATCACCTCAGCATTACTAGAATTTTCAATTTCGGTTTTACTGTCACTAGCAACCATACAATCAACAAAAACATCCTCTTCGATGATTTCATCACTTTCCCTATAATCCGAAGAACCGGAATAGAAATTATCTGAATCTACCAGAAAACTTGATGACGACGATATCGACAAATTAATTGAATCTACCCCCAAACCTGATGATGGTGATGGTGATGGTGATGGCGACTTCGACGGCGACGACGACGGAGTCGGTGACTCGTTTCCCCTCTGTTTCTTTGCGGACGATTTACGAAACCTGCCGCGATTCCTGACGTAGAGATCAATAAGAGAAGTTGGAAAACCGGTTTCCACAACAAGAGAACCGCCGCGTTTCGGAGATTGAAGATGATCTGCCACCAACTGCGAGATTCGAGTGCACCTAGTCTTCTTCTTCCAACTGAGCGGCATGCTGAATTTGCGATTTCGAAGTTCCTTAATCAAATCAGGAAAATTACATGCCACTCCTCATCACATACATGGAAGATTAAGAAAAATCAACGTAATTTATGAGCATCTGGATTCTGTAATCACGATGAAAACGTGAGGAAATCAAATATGATAATTTATGATCTCATTAGGCATAATGGATGCGAATTAACATCTGTCGAGATTCAAATAGTGAAAGATCAGTTAGATTTGTGTCTATCAAAAGTCAAAATGGGAACAGTATAAACCCTAATTCGGAAAAAGGGGGAAAGGGAAAACGTGTTGCATGGGTGGGGTGGTTGAACAGAGCGCGCGTGATCCGACAGCACTCATCGCCTGGTGGTTTTTCTTTGTAGCTTCCCTCTTCCATTGCCAACATATAATAAGCTTCGCATGGCAAACATGCCAATTATACACCCGAAATAATAATAAAAATATTTAAACAGTAAATATTGAATAATTAAGATACCTCTTACTTGAAATATTTATGACCAACATATTGATCCGATACAACTCGCAAAATACTCTAAGGCCCCGTTTGGTTTGCTGGAATTGGTCGGAATTGTCCGGAATTGGAATTGAAGAATCATAATCCCAAGTCGTGTTTGGTTCACAGAATTATAAGAATTGGATTTTGAATTCCCCCCAAATCCTAAATTTATGGAATTACAATTACATCACTAAACCAATGGAATTGGTTGGAATTGGCCGACCACCACCACCAACCGCCACTGCCACCATCATCACCACCGCCGCCGCCGACCACCACCAACCGCCACCACTGCCGCCGACCACCGCCAACCGCCACCACCGTCAGTACCGCGCCGACCACCACCAACCGCCACCACCGTCACCACAACCGCTGACCACCACCAACCGCCACCACCTCCACCGACCACCACCGCCACCTCCGTCACCACCTCCACCGGACACCACCAATCGCCACCGCCACCGCCACCGCCACCGCCACCACCGTCACCACCTCGACCGACCACCACCAACTTGAAATTTGGAATTTCATTCAATTCCGCGAACCAAACACACGAAGGAACGGATTCCGTTGGAATCCTTCCGATTCCAATTCCTTCCAATTCGAATTCCTTAACGAATTCCAATTCCGGTCAATTCCATTTCGCGAACCAAACGGCCCCTAAATTAACTCGGAAAATATTAAAAATCGGGTCTGTTTAAGTTAAATTGAGCTCAAGCTACCCGAGTAAAGTCGAGCTTGACTAATAAATAATCGACTCGTAAAGCTTGTGAGTCTTATCGTGCTTATGTCATTTTACATTACTACCCCTTTCTATATGTACATATGAGTGTTCATTGGTTCAGTTCTTTCCATTTAAACGGTTCGGTTTATTCGGTTTTTTTATTTTTTGGCTAAAACCGTAACCACCCAAAAACCGTTTAAACTAGTGTCAAAACCAAACCGAATTCCAATTGGTTCGGTTCGGTTATAACCGTTTAAACCGAATTCAGCAGCCACTATTTGACAGCCCATTTTGCTTCTTTTAGCAGCCCACTCTCGCACAGTCGTCGTCGTGTTTCATGGAATCACACCGTTGTGCCTTCATGGAACACTGGAATAGAGTCTCGAACGAAACGTGGTTTACAGGTTTAGGCCATTACTCATTAGGGCACCACCGAGACAACGAGACATTGAGAGAATTAGAGGCGAGACAGACCGAGGGAGTAGTAAATTAGGAACTGAGAAAATGACCTAATGTGTAATGTCTGTCAAAAATTGAAAAATATTTATAAATAATAATAATAATATATAATATAATTAAAAAAATACTAAAATAACTAATTCGGTTTGGAAATTTCTTAAACCGTAAACGAACCGAAGACCGATTATGGTAATTGGTTTCCGTTTTTAAACCAAACCGAAAACCGAATTTGAAAACGGTTTCAGCTTTTACAGTTACAGAGCGGTTAAAACGGTTTGAAACCGTATTTTGAACACCCCTATATGTACATTTACATAATCGACATAAATTTTACTCAGGCCGAGCTCAAAATTAAGTACCGAGTCGTGCTAGAAAGCGTCGAGTGTCTTACTAGTTAAATATATTATTTAATATATCAATTCTTGCAAGCGAGTCGAGCCAAGCCTAGCTCGATAGTGTCGGTTAACTCATTGAACTCAAGCTTAAAATTTAGAGCTCGATCGACTCGAGTCAAGTTTTTAGCTTCGAGTTTTCTAATTGAATCGAGCTTGAGCTTGCCACTATAATTGATGGATTTGGCTTTAGTACAACTCTAGATGCTGCTAAAAACATATTTATTTTTATCTACTTTTATTTTCATTTTTACTAACTAAATCAAATAATTTTTGTAAGTTATAAAAAATAAGAAAAGAAATTAATAATGTTCACATGTCATAATGAGAGTTCATGAGTGTACATTTTTTAATCTCAGAAGAAGAACGATTGCTTTGGCACGTTAACCTCATGAGATGAACTACACTTTATAACTCAGAACAAAGAGGGGGGGGGGGGGGGGGGGGGGAGCAAGCGATCTCCTGCCACTTCGATATAAAATGTATATCTAGGAAAGCGAGTGCTTCTTGGGGGAGGAGCATCTTCCTCTGTTATTATGAGTTATCTAAACATGAAAGAAATTATGGTTCATACGTAATATGATATCCACGTGTCAACCCCACAAACATATATGATATCATATCCATATCCACCCGTGGTTGGCCTAACGGTCACACACGCTCCATGTAACCCATAAATATCCATATGTTAGGCGCAAAGAATGTCAGACATGAGGAGGCGTGTTGAGTATTGTCACGCATCGGACGAGTTTGACTTGGTATTGTGCTTAATAAAGGTCATGACTTACTCTCCTTATTACTCTTGAGTTGTAAGTTGTAACCTTACAAACCTACATGTTTATGTTTGTTTTAGGGGTTTGGAAAAAAGGTAACAAGAATTAGAGTGATAGATGATGTTTGGTTAAGAAGTTTGGAGATAAGGTAACAATAATGGAGTGATACATAATTTTTTGTTAAGTGGTGCATCTTCAATAGTCTTAAAGAAGAGTATATACTGAAAAGTTACTGTAAACTGGTCAACAGAATTGAACGTGAAACATGTACATCAATTCATGGCCAATATTTAATGCGGATCAATTCATGTACCCTTCTTATTGGATTGTGATTCTCCATTCAACTTTTGAGATTAGGATTCATATCTGTGCATAGAGGTAGCAAAATGGCTGGGTCAAGTAGCAGGTCAAAGAGGTAGTTTTTTGTACAGTTGTGAAAATGCCAAAATGGGTTGGGTCTGTCTGGTTCACAAAAAACAGTTTTTGTTCAGTTCCTTTCTTTATAATTAATTAATGTGTTTAATATGATAAGAAAATCACATCTTGAGTAAAACAATTGGAGGTTGTATTTCGACCCATCTGACCCGTTTCCTTTATAGTTAATTTTTCTAATTTTACACATTTGACCTGTTAGAGTGTTAGATTTTAAATGACCTTATATTGTAAGTTGTTCAAAATGTCATCTGCTTGACAAAAGTTCACCATACAACATTTGTTTCACAATTCAACTTGAAAGTATTGACATTTCTTCTGCACTATGATCTCGTCTCTTTAATTCTGAGGCACTTGACCGGCTTTCTCATTCTTCCGGATCAAATTACTGCAATTGTGTTCTGACAGCAATTAATTCAGGGATTGACATGGTAGTAGCTATTATCCAAATTGCTACCTCCTTCAACATTGTTTTCTTGTTTTTTGCCTTCTCTTTTTTAAACTATCTTGTTAATAAATACTGGAGATGATTGTCTGTGATATTTATGAGTTGTATTTAGAGGATTTGACACATCATGTAGCAAATCAGAATCAACTCAAATTAGGTTGTAATTGTTGGAAAATTTAGTAAAAATATATGTGTTTTTACTAACTTTGGACACAATTAAATACATGAATATGTGTTATATATAGATAACGCTTAGTGGGTTTGTGTTCTCCTTTATGAGAGCTTCGAAACGATATATGATGTGTCCAAAACGGAGAATGTGTGAATGAGATATCGACACTCAAAGTTGAGCACTTGGAATGAAAATTGGCAAAACAAGTAAGTGTGGGAAGTGTCCCACATAGGAGGGAGGAGTAAACTTTAAGGGGTTTATAAGCTTGAAGGTGTAAGAGGCTTACAAGCTTCTTGTGTTGTTTTGCTCCAAGTCCTACCCGCGCACAGAGGGGTGCTGATGTTGGATTTCGTAAGCTAAATTTACCGAACTCGTGTGTGGGCGCGACCTGCGGACACGGATGCAGCTTCGAAATCTTAGAAACGCGAAAGCTAAGTTTTGCAGTTTTTATTTTGATCAGTTGATGGAAATTCAGCTTCAAAATGCATTAGCTGATCGTTAGTCAGCTTGAGAAGTCAGGTTCAGGAAAGATCAGCTGATGCTTGAGTCTGCAGCAGCTGATCAAAAGTCAGCTTGAGACTGTGTATCAGTTGATCGTCAGTAAGCTCGAACATTCAGCAGCTGATCAAAAGTTACCGAACTAGTGTGTGGGCGCGACCTGCGGACACGGATGCAGCTCCGAAATCTCAGAAACGCGCAAGCTAAGTTTTGCAGTTTTTCTTTTGATCAGTTGATGGAAATTCAGCTTCAAAATGCATTAGCTGATCGTTAGTCAGCTTAATGTTCTGCAGCTGATCGTTAGTCAGCTTGAGAAGTTAGGTTCAGGAAAGATCAGCTGATGCTTGAGTCTGCAGCAGCTGATCAAAAGTCAGTTTGAGACTGTGTATCAGTTGATCGTCAGTAAGCTCGAACATGCAGCAGCTGATCAAAAGTTACCGAACTCGTGTGTGGGCGCGACCTGCGGACACGGATGCAGCTCCGAAATCTTAGAAACGCGCAAGCTAAGTTTTGCAGTTTTTCTTTTGATCAGTTGATGGAAATTCAGCTTCAAAATGCATTAGCTGATCGTTAGTCAGCTTAATGTTCTGCAGCTGATCGTTAGTCAGCTTGAGAAGTTAGGTTCAGGAAAGATCAGCTGATGCTTGAGTCTGCAGCAGCTGATCAAAAGTCAGCTTGAGACTGTGTATCAGTTGATCGTCAGTAAGCTCGAACATGTAGCAGCTGATCAAAAGTTACCGAACTCGTGTGTGGGCGCGACCTGCGGACACGGATGCAGCTCCGAAATCTTAGAAACGCGCAAGCTAAGTTTTGCAGTTTTTCTTTTGATCAGTTGATGGAAATTCAGCTTCAAAATGCATTAGCTGATCGTTAGTCAGCTTAATGTTCTGCAGCTGATCGTTAGTCAGCTTGAGAAGTTAGGTTCAGGAAAGATCAGCTGATGCTTGAGTCTGCAGCAGCTGATCAAAAGTCAGCTTGAGACTGTGTATCAGTTGATCGTCAGTAAGCTCAAACATGCAGCAGCTGATCAAAAGTTACCGAACTCGTGTGTGGGCGCGACCTGCGGACACGGATGCAGCTCCGAAATCTTAGAAACGCGCAAGCTAAGTTTTGCAGTTTTTCTTTTGATCAGTTGATGGAAATTCAGCTTCAAAATGCATTAGCTGATCGTTAGTCAGCTTAATGTTCTGCAACTGATCGTTAGTCAGCTTGAGAAGTCAAATTCAGGAAAGATCAGCTGATGCTTGAGTCTGCAGCAGCTGATCAAAAGTCAGCTTGAGACTGTGTATCAGTTGATCGTCAGTAAGCTCGAACATGCAGCAGCTGATCAAAAGTCAGCTTGAACATGCAGCATCTGATCAAAAGTCAGCTTGAGGCTGTGTAGCTGATCAGTTTCAGTTTGTAACTGATGTGTTTTAATAGAAATAAATGATAATTAATTCGTTTAATTATCAGAAATAATGATGATTAATTCGTTTAATTACAAATTAATTATTAATTAATTATTTCAATTTCTATTATCACTATAAAATGAACCTATGGTCTCATTCCAAGACACGAACGAACACACAAATTTCTCTTTCTCTGCTGCATACGTACTCCAGCGAACTTTTCAGGCAAGTCGTCATCTCCGGCAGCTCGATTGCTTCGGTTGTCGTACCCTGGGAACAGACGGAAAATCTGTTTAAGGGCATCGAATCCAATACGAGCTTCAACCACGTTTTGTCTTCTTATTCCGTTATCTTTTTCTTTCTTATTTTTACTGCAGTTTATATATACATTGTACTAACAGTAATCACCCCAAGATTAGCTTCTTGAGATCAGATTAAAGCAATATTTGGCGATTATGAGTCTAAAGAACTGCCAACCAGTGATGCCCAAGATTAGCTTGATTGTTTATGATTTGTATTTCCCTATATTTGACCCGATCGTGTTTCGACTCTTTTAAGATGTATTCCCCACTGTTTACCTTGATTCAAGCAACATGTCCATTATGAATCTGTATGCATGGTGTATGTATATGCACATATCCACAGTCTCTGGTTACACGAAAAGCAAATAAAAGTAAGTCATAAACCAACAGACGGCCAGTTAATCCAGATTCACGCTCGATCTCTACAATTTTTGCTTAATATAATATAGACACGATCATTGGGAATCACCTTCCGCATAGTGAAAAAGAATCAAAAAGCTTAAATTGTTAGATAATTTAGAACAAGTAGGCATGTACTCGAAAGCGGAAATATGTGGTGCTACACTGCTACTTGTATTTTTAGTACCAATCTATTATATGCTTGTGACAAGTCAAATCTAAATGGAGTATCTTTGTGTGTCCTTGTTTTATGTTGAAAAGTTAGAATAAAGTAACATAAATCCCTTTTTTCTCTTGTAAAAAATAAATTAAGATCCTTATATGAACACAACAGTCGATACTGTTGAGTAATGCCCCACAGCGGACAGAAAGTGACACTGTAATATACTTTATAAGTATCCTAGGATACTCCTCTAATAACCAATTGGTTTTGAGTTGAAGCCCTACAAACTTACTGATACAAGTATTATAACAGTATTGCTTCGAATTCGAGTATTGTTGCTCTGCTTAGGGGCACAGAAATGGTGTGCCTGGTAAATATCAAAGCCAAAACCATGAAAACCGAATAACTAAGAATCCGGATAGCCCGAATGAATAACACATATGGTTGCCTTTTTGCTCTTGCACCTTTTGCAAAGCTGAAAATTAACAACTCCAAAAGAATATCTTATTTGTATTGGTTTTGTTGTTGGTCCAGGAAAAGATTCACCTTTGCCAAGTTGCTGAGAAAATGTAGCTGCTTCAATAATTAACACTTGATTAGTTTTGTCATTAAACTGTTCTTGAATTTGTGGGTGGGGACTGAAGCTGAATCATATATAATTGAATATTTAGTGAAATTGTTTGAATTTCATTAGATATGTTCTAACAAATATATCAAAATACTATAATAAATAAGAAAATAGAAACAATTTTAAAACATGTATAGCAGTATAGTTTCTTAAGTTTCAAGTTTTACTGTTATCATTCAAATATATCAAGAAGTTTAAACATTTATTATCTGAATATGAAATAAACTTAATAATTAACCAATCAAACATAAATTATGTCCATACATTAAACATTAATTAAACAATGAACTAGATTCCTAATATGAAGAAAAAGTTCTTCAAAGCATTACTGGAAATTCATAGATTTATCAATGTCAACCAAATAAAATTTAGCCACACTTAGCTAGAATAAAAGAGAAGTAAATAATTGTATCCAACATTAAAATAGATGAACTAGATGGAGGAGAACTTAAAAAATGCACTAAGAACCCTAAAAATCCCCTTGTAATGGCGTTCAAAAAGCAAAAGGACAAAAATGTCCCTTCAGGCCTCGCACGGACCGTGCAGATTCTCACGGCCGTATGACAGCGTCTTGCAGTATTTTGACCTTGCATACACAAGTTTCTATCAAGGATCTTCATATTGTCTTTGTCCCCTTCTTCCTTCAGCCTATAGACATGATTATCCAATGCTCCTTGATTCAAATGTTGAGCCCAACTGACACTTGGTCAACACCCGCTCCGCAATAGTCTTCTAGTAATATGAAATTTAACAGAAAGACCTGGCAGTATCCGAAATAGGCCAAAATAAATAAAAGAGAAAAAAATGCAATATGATGAAAATGAAAACAACTAATATGTTAAAATAAACTATAAAAATAAGTAAATAAAATAAACCTATGACTCAGGACGAGCCAAATTACACATTGATAGCACCGGCAACCCTCTCCTCCTAAGGCTTATGGCTAACACCCCCCCCCCTCCCACCCGTTGCAATAGATAAATATTAACTTACATAAAGGAAAAAAAATCAAATATGGTAGCATAAACCGTACTTTGGATAATTTTTAAAGACCACAAATTCAAATCCTCTATCCATTTCTCTAATTAATTCTTTGAAGATTCTTGGAAAGAGATTGAAAAAAGTGTTAGAACAAAGTAGGTATTTGGATTTCTTTTACAATCGTGTTTATTACTTTCCAAATTCGATATTTCGACCCTTACGTGCCCGGGTTTCATAAAATGAGAATTGGGGTAATAATATAAGTATGCAACAATCTTGTTCGTGGCACAGACAAAGATCAAAACCAGTTAGATCAAGTTGTATGTCTTCCATCTGATGATCATTTTTTTTATTTCAAAAACCAGAAAAATGGGAGTTACCACGTTCTAGGAATTACAATGAAACCCTTTAAAAGTCAAGAATTTTCATTATAGTCCCTTTACTCCACTCTCTCCAAATTAGTTTTAGAACAAAGTTTAGTCCCTTTAAACACACTTATAAAAACCATTACACTAAATGAACCGGTAATACTAAAATCACCAACAAAAAGTTGTTGTTGGTTCTCTTTCCTGATCAAAAAGTATTCATAGTCCATTATTCACACTTAACACTAGTTCAATTTTTACACTATAATGAACTATTTTTTATAAATATCATGTCAAAAAGATGTCATAATTTTACCATATTTTCAATTATGCTTCTTTAGTAACTTATTAGAAAACACTTTAGGATTATCAAGTTATATGTAAAAGGTTTTAATATTTGAAGCAACGTTTTCCCATCTTGCAATGGGATTGGGAGGACAGGTCAAACTCTTGAAAGAAAAAGGACAAAATCGCATGATCCAAGGCACTACAATCATATAAGTCTTCCCACAGATTCTAACATACAGAAAGAAAATTTACTTTTGACTAGAAATAGAGGTTTAGAGCAAAAGTTAAGAACATAAACAAGTGTTTAAGAATCTTGCTTTGTACAAGGAAAATCATGCTTTTTAGCTTCGACATCAATTAAGAACAACTAGAATCATAAGGATGCTTCATGTTGGTGGAATATCGAATTAACCAACGAGCACGAGTCAACGAAAGTCAACTATCGACAAGCAGAATCATGAATTATGTGCGTAAAAGATTAGAATGTGGTCCTCAAAAGTTGTAATCAAAAGTGACACGCTGAAGTGATAGCAAGTCGTATAATACAACTACAGTACTCATATGCCATTTCATGTATAAATTTCTATAAGCGTCACACAAATATACATGTTCATACAATTCTTTTGACATTTTGATGTTTTTCTTGCGTTTCTAGCGCGAAAGGAGAAAAAAAATACTCATAAGCCGTGCTCGAGTCCCTTCTCTAAGAGCGAAAACAGAAAGCTAATTGGCTAAAAATATTCACATTTTATATAAAACCATAAGAGAAACTGAGAAAACCAAAAGCACAGTAAAAATGAACAATAAAAACTACCCAAATCAAATCAAAAAGGTAAGAGCCCAATGAAACAAATATGTCAATGAGGATAGTGAATCATGGGTTGCATTTGAAAAACCATATTCTGCGGTGCACCATAAGAAGATTCATGTAAACCACCACCGCTGCCAAAGGCAACGGCAGCACCACCACCGGTTCCCACCATGTTACCTCCATATCTAGGAGACAGGAAAAAATCCCCATTTTTCTGGTTGAAATCCATGGTGGTTGTTTCAGTGTTCGGCTGATTCCAGTGGAATTTGCATTGCTCCGGTGCAGTGGTTGTTTTATATTCCGACGAAGAAATGTTGTTTTCGGTAAGATTAACGGTTGTTATATCATGAATGCTTGCTCTTCTTTTATCTTTCCCACTGGAGAGTTGCCGGATAAAATACTTCTGAGCATGACTTGCCACCTGTGTAGATGTTCTTGTCACCACGAAATTTCTTGAAATGTTTCTCCAGTCACCTTTTCCGTACTTTTTTAACCCCAATAGAAACAATCTGCAGTAACAATTCCCAATCACCCAAATGTCAATTCTTGAAAAATTAAAGAATTCTCTGATTAAATCAAGCTCCGAATTTAACCAAAAACACAGTGAGTGAAGAACTTACTTATGCTCTTCTTCAGTCCAAGGAACACCCTTTTTCCTTTCCTGTTCGAAAGGCCGGCCGGCAGCCACCACATCCACGGCGGCGGAGGAGGAGGATCTCTTCCCTCGGGCACCATAAGGCGGTGAGGTGAATCCATCAATCCCATTGTTGTTTCCCCATTCTAAAGTGAAATCAGAAGTGCTACAACTATATTCATATTTTGGAGAAAGCCCTGCTTCAATACTAGTAACATCATCTTCTAATTCCTGATACTGCCGCTTAACATCCGCCACGGTCTTCCCGGGAACCATCTCCGCCACCTTCTGCCACCGGTCAGGTGTGTCTTTATCAAACTTAGCCAGAGCATTTTCAAACAGTTTGTTCTCAACACGAGTCCAAACTGTGCTCTTTAAGCTATCATCCATTATCCAACTTGAAGAATTTGACATATATGATGATGGTGAGAGGATTACAGTTTCCCACTTCATCGATTTAAAAACCCAGAATCAAGATCCAATCTTTGATTCTAAAGTAGGTTAAATTGAAGAAATGTTGGAGGGTTAAGTTTTACAATGAAAATATGAAGGTTAAATGAAGAAGCACTCTCTTTTCTTCATAAATGGAATCAGAATAGCTTTTCTTTTCTTTTGTTTGGCTCCACAACTAACCACCCAACTACCCTGAGGAATCTTTAAAAGACCCACCTTTTTCAAATAAAAGAAAATACTTCCAAGATGGAGGGGTGTGAGTAGAGCTGTAAATGGGGCAGATCGGATCGGATCTTTTAAAGATCTGACTTAACCCGTAGACCCATTTAATTTGATTTGGATCTCACCCATTAGCACTAAGATCCATTTACTTGAATTTGGATCGTATATATTACTATTGGATCTTGATCCATAGCGACTCATTTAATATAATGTATTTATTATTATCTATATAATAATCTATCAAATATTTTTCCAACCCCTACACCCCCACCCCTACCCTACGCCATCACAACCTCACTACCTCACCCCCTACCCCACCCCAACCCCACCCAACCCCCATGCTACCCCTACCCTTACACAACCCTACCCCACCCTACCCCTACCCCTACCCTAACCCCCACTCTACCCTACCATACCCTCGATCTCGTCTATTCTCAAACTCGTCTCGGTGCTTCCATCGCCGGTTTGGGTGTGTACACCATTTGTCACTTACTGTTATTTAATTCCCCTATATATATATAAGATTTGCATTTCTACTATATTTTTCATCTTCCAGTATACGTATATATACTTTCCCCATACCTAAAGAGTAAATATCATGCATAACTTAATAGTACAGATCGACCATATGTTTAGCTTCATTTAAAAAAGATATAAAATTCCCCATACACAAAATAGTTTGATCCAATGAGACATATAATTGTCTGATTCTAATGTTATATATTTATATTAATATAATTTATGCGCTGGAGCGATGGTTCTACACGTATTAATATAATGCACGCACACAGATCCCTCACAAAAAAACATAATTGTGTGAGTGATGATAAGAGATCGAGGGTGGAACTTTAATTTCTCATTATACCTTTTTGATCGTATACATTACTTCTTTTTTATCTTAACTACCAGCGGTAACGGTGGTGGTTGTGGTGGTGGTGGGTGGTGGGAGCGGTAATGGGCGGCAGCGGCGGTGGCTATTGGAGGCCGTGACGGTGTCGGCGGCGGCGGTGACAATGGTGGAGATGGCGACGGCGGCGGTGGTTGCGGCGGGTGTTGGGAACGGTAACGAGCGGCAGCGACAATGGCGATGGAGGTCGGCGGCGGTGAAAATGGTGGGAATGGCGACGGCGGTGGTGATTGCGGCCGGTTGTGGGAGCGGTAGCGGGCGGCAGTGGTGGTAGCGACAGCGGGTGGTGGGGGTAGTAACAGGCGCCGCAGGTCGTGACGGTGGTGGCGGCGGTGACCGATAAATTGATGATTGTTGGTGATTGTTAAAATATAATCGTAGTTTTATATTAAATGGGTCGACCCACACAAATTTTGGATCGACCCACGTAGTGATCCAATTAAATGGGTCGACCTATTGGATCTCTTTTTGGGCCATAGATCCAATTTTTAGACCCATTGGATCTTATAAATGGGGCAGATCGGATCGGATCTGGGACAAGATCTGACCCATTGACAGGCCTAGGTGTGAGAGATATCAAGAAAAGCAAATCCACTCTCTCTAGAAAGAGAAAGAAGATTAGAACAACAGACAAACTAGAAATGGTGAACAAGATCTGAACCCATTATGATTTCTAAAGGTGGGCAACAAGTGACATTCCAATTTGGAAATGGGTTGAATGAATGAGGGGGCAACAAGTGAGTTCCCCAAAAAGGATTCCAATCCTCAAAGGCTGAAAATGGAAGAGAAATTACAGAGAAGTCAGGAGAATTTGGTATTGAATCTTTAGGGACTTTGGGTTGTGTGAAGAGAGCAAAGATTGGTGCTTTTTCCCCCTCAGTCTGTGGAAAAGGCACAGAAGGGGAAAGGAGAAGCAACCATTCTCTCTTCAAGAAATTAATCTAAAAAGTCTGTTTAGACAAAGAACAATAGGTGTGGTGGGTGTGGGGATGGAGAATAAGGTGGAGGCTTATGATTGGATGGAATGGTATTGTCTAGACATGCCAATTTAGTATTTTAAAAATACTCCCTCTCCCATGTTATCTTTAAAACTGGTAAATTTCATTTTAGCAAAATTTTACTCTGCAAAAACTATCGTATTACATTTTAAATTACAGAAAAGAGTATCATAGTATGATAGATCCGCAATTTGTAGCAAAAGAATTTTATGTTTGGTAGAGAGAAAATAAATAGAGAGAATTGGAAATAGAAATGGGGGAGAAATGGAAATGGTGAGAAATGGAAATGAGTAAAAAATGCCCTTGTTTGGTATTAACAAGAAATGAAAATGAGAAATGTGGCTTAGGTCACCGGAAACTCGCCCGCGGCGGCGGTGACACCGCCTTGCCGACGCCTGACTACTCATCATCGCCAAAAACGAGTTTAGGGTTCAATCGTAACGACGACAACTGCTGCGGCGATGGCCGCCTCGCCGGAAACTCGTCGCAACGGACAACGACGAATTAGGGATTTATCGAACGGCGGCGGTGGCGATAGGGTTCAATCGCAACAGACAACGACGATGACGGCTGAGGTGTAGGCCGCCTCGCCGGATACACGTCGCAACAGACAACGATGAATTAGGGTTCAATCGCACAGCGGCGGTGGCGATTAGGGTTTAATCGCGACATACAACAATATCGACGACGACGGCTGCGGCGTTAGCCGCCTCGCCGGTAACACGTCACAACAGACAACGTCGAATTAGGGTTAAATCGAACAACGGCGATGACGACGTCGTAACAGACAACGTCACAACAAACACGTCGCCGGAAACAAGTCGCAACTAACAACGTCGTAACAGACAACGATGATGACGACGACGGCTGCGGCGTTAGCCGCCTCGCCGGAAACACGTCGCCACCTCCGCTCAAGGCAACCAGATAACATTTCTTCACATTTTGTAGAGAAATGAAATTACAAAGAAAGTAGAGAAAGGGAAATAGTTAGAGAAACCATTTCTCCGCCAATTTTGAATCTCATTTCTTCCAAACAAGAGAAACCCATTTCTCCCCTTTTCTTTATAATTCCACGATAGCAACTCGTCATATTCCTTCTTTTTTATTTTCTTTCCATCTTTTAACTTTATCCAATTACCTAATGTTTAATATGCGTGTGCGTAAAAGATGAAAAGTGAAAATGTTGAAAGAAGTGCGAGTGAAGACTGCATCTCGAGACTATTAGATGGAATTGAATATATTGATATAAGCCGTTCATGGTCAACCCGTATATATATGCTAGGGTCTATAAGAATATCAACGATTTTTTTATTATTTTATACTTCATGAATATGGATACTAGTTATACGTTTTACCCGAATACTTTAAGTTCAAAATTATAATACCATACAATTTAAAGGAAAGAAAACAGGCGCAATAATAAATAATTAGAAGCGCAATTTATAAACAATTGTAGTGTTGCTCCGCTGGTTAAGGCTTTGATATATAAGGTGAAGTTCTGGATTTCGACTCCTGCTCCTTGCATTTTTCATATATTTTCCTGTTTGTTTTTAGCGACTGCTTTCTCATAAATAAATAAAAATATAATACATGGTAATAATTTTAATAAAGTATAGGTCCTGTTTGTTTTTTTTCTTTAAATTTTTTCTTACTTAGAACTCTATGTAAACATTAAACGATTTTTTTGATTTTTAAATTTTTAATTCTCTGTTAATTTTATTTTTTTATATTTCGAAGTAATACATTAATAGTGTAATACCTGTACGATGCTCGGGTATTTTTTTTATAAGAATATAACATGGATGTCATATTAAAGAGAATGAAAAGTCGTCTATTTTATACATTTTGTAATTTAAAATTATTATATGTTAAATATATTTTAGATATTAAAATATACGGGTGATAATTGACTTGGTCAATTCCCTACTAAGTGGGCTAATTCTAAAATAATTTTTTGTTACTAAAACAACATAATCTATACTAATATATAAAGAGTCTAACACATTCTTTTTTTCTTCCAACTTTTTAAGACTACTTATTTTTAAGTGATACATGTTTTTATACAAATAATACAAATGCTCAAAGCAATGGTCCAGTCAATTATTTCATAAACTACTAAGCTAATATATGGTAATTGTTACTTAATTACTCACTAAACGTTATTATATATCTTTTTTCTTATTTTATTTGTTTAAAAAATTATGTTAAAAACTAAAAAATAGTTGATAAGAAAAAGGACAAAGAGAAAATTACAAGGATTGTCCATGTAGTTTGTCACTTATTACGTCCTAAGTCCTTAAACTTCATTTATTACACTGGGCATTACCAACATTTAATGTTTGTTTCATGGTCGATGATGTGCGTTTTAGGTACTAGTTTTTTATTTATAAAACCGTGTTAATTTGTACCGAAAACGACACGAATAGGCAAGTGTACCTAATCGGTTTTTATAGTATAATAGTAAGCACGGGTGTCGAACTCAAGGGGAACGTGAGTGATTTGACAAGATTATAATGATTTAAATATTAAACTAACTAATCTAAACTACTAGAAATCAATTAAATCTATACTAATGACGCGAAAATAAAGAAAGCAATTAAAGGGGGGAATTTTATGATAAAGATGTGAACTTATAACCAACTCAAACCACTAAATAACTTAAAAGCACTAAAAGCATGCAAAGAAGACAAATAAGCGATAAACTCGGATAATTAAATAATAGTGAAGATGTTCCCTCCCTAGATTCAACTCAACTCTTTTCATGACAATAAATTCATGGCAAGATAAGCTAATGATACTTTTAATATTCATGCATCGATTTCTAAAGTGATTACAATCTTAGTCCAATCATAATCGTCTAATTAACCTAATCAATTACCTTTATGGTCAAAAGTGCAATCAACTAGTTAAATTAGCAATAATTCGATTAATAGGTTAAGTCCTAATCCTAATGCTTGTATGATCAACAAAACATTAAACTAACATATAAATGGTCATTATATGGACATCACATGCAAAAGACTCTAACTTTAATTGCTCAAAACATAGGATTTGTCAATCACTATTCCTTAATCATCTATTGGTCCTAGACAATCAAGATGCAAACTTTATGATTCAAGTGGTCTCTAAAACATAAAAATCAGATTCTAAGCAATCAAAACAAATTCATAAGCATGGATAAACATAGATTAGGCTAAATTAAGAACAAACATGAATAAAGTATCAAAAACCATAAATTAAACTAAGCCATTACATGAGTTTCATCTCCTCTAGGGAGGAAAACAGAAGATCTAGCCAAAAATGTTCATAAGAAAGATCTGGAAATCAAGAACAAACAAGAACATGATGAGAAAGAACATTAAAACCGTAAAAGTCGAATGATTCTTCTCTTTATCTTCACTTTAAAGCTTCAATCCTTCCAAGCTATTGCTCCAAGCTTCCAGGACGATTTAGGGGTGTTTTCTGGTGATTTAGGGGTGTTTTCTGGTGATTTAGGGTTCAAAAGTCAGAACCAATAGCTGCCAAAACCGAGAGAAAGATCGAAATATATATAGGCTGGAATCTAGGACTTCGCGCTGCTAACCTCCACTTAGCGCCGCGACGCGTATGGACTTAGCGCCGCTAACGCGGATTTCGGCAGAATTTTGACTTTTTCAATCTTTTGATCCTTATCTCGGATTTTATATCTTTTTCTCCATATATATCCTTATACTTCCGAATTTGAACCTGAAAAATAATATATAAAGATATTAAATATATATTTAACAAATTATCATTGATTTCTATCAAAAATAAATAAATATCGCATCAAAAATATATCTAAAACCCGCGATATCAGTCGGTCCCTAAAGCAAACATCCGTCTCATTTTGACGTTAACAAACACATGTATGTCTCACGTGAGGGCATAAACATCATTTTCCAACCCAATTCATGTTCATATAATAGCTTTCATCTTCTCATTCGTGGCGCCTATTTTACACAGTTTGTCGAAGAAGATAACAAAATCAAGAAAATGGTGCATTTTTGGTGTGGAAAGCTAGCGATAGTGAGGAATGCATAGACAACAACGAACCCATGTAGGCGTTTTTACGAATGTCCAAAGAGAGGCTTCAACTGCACATTCCTTGGATGGATCGATCCAGCGATATGTGCAATTATCACTGGTTTGTCCCTACCATCTACCAACTATCCTTGGTTATGCCCCTCATGTGAGACACACGTGTGTCTGTTAACGTTTAAAAGACGGACGTTTGGTCTAGGGACGACCATGAAACAAACATTAAGCGTTGGTGATGTCAGTGTTATAAATGAAGTTTAAGGATTTAGGACATAATAAGTGACAAACCACATAGGTCATCCGTGTAATTTTCTCAAAGATATATATTAAGAAAATTGAAAAAGAAGAAAGAAAACAAATTGTTGTTGAAAGAAACCATTTGCCGACACCGTATTTCAAAAATACCATACCCTTACATTCTTGAAAACCGGACATGTTGCCTAGCATAAATTACTCGCTACTGCTGCATTGCGCGGATAATGTGCTAGTATTTAATATATTACCGGATATTGTACATGTCATTTTTTTACACACCTTTTATTCCTGAGATTGATTAATTAAAATAGTATATAAAATTTTAGTTAACACTTTCATTTAGACTAAAATGAGTGATAAATTAGCATTTTCAAGTTTTTAAATTTAAAATATAAAGTCAAATACTTAGATTATTTGCAATTTATAAACGTTAGTTACATTTTACTTCAAACACATCAATATCCATGATGAATTCATGAACCAGTTTATGCTATATTTTTTATAAGGGATGTGATCCTTACATAACAAAAGTAGTCATCCATAACAACTTTATACATCATTAACATGTATCATGTGTATTAACTTGCTTATATCCTATTGTGTATAGATAAAAAGTTAAAAACTGTTATGTATTAATAAACTCTCTTTCTACAACCACCCTTCAACATCTCTTTATTAAACATATGGACAATGAGTCAATGACATTGACATAATCATAATGTGTCGTTTGATTTGAGGTTAAAGGGTCTTTTTCTAATAAGTTTAAGGTTAAATCCTTGTTTTGTATATAAAGGAAATAGAGCTATCTAAGATTCTCATTCTCACCAACTTTCATTAATTGTTGCTTAATTTCTTAATAACCAATTAGGGTTTGACACGATTTAATTACTTGCTAACATTTGATTAATGCTCAAACAATGGACTGATAAACATATTCATTCTAAAATTATCCTAATAAATTATTGGTCAATTTTTATAAATTATAATGATAAGAGATGTTACGGGTGTGATGGTAACATATTATGCCCTAGTGTTGGATCCTCATTCCTCAAAAAGTATTGCTATTATTTGTTTTTTTAAGTGTGATAAAAAAAATAATGTAATGTCCTCTTATTAATCGCTATAAACCTTATTTTAAGTAACAACTCAGAAGAATATAAATATCTTAAAATATATTTACCTATCATTCATGTGCACTCCTATTGTCTAGCATCTTGCTAGTACCTTCTTAATAAAATTTTGATTCATAGGCTAAGGGTGATGACAATACCGAAGCTCTTTAGCCTATGTATTCTTTTGCTTTTTAAAAGTTGTCTAAATATCTTACATTAGTCCATATAACAATACTTAGTAGTCATAGACATATCATCAGATGAGTTTTAGAGATCAAATCTTAACTTAAATCGTTATGTGCAGCTTACATGATTATCTTCTTTACAAATATTAAGGCCTTATGGAGTAAGTGAAGTAAAGACACAGTATACGTACCGCTGAGATGACATGCCTCCAACACCATCCCTTTCACTTCAATACAAGGACCACCATATCATCAGAAACAGATTGTAGGACCCGTGGTATCAAGTATCAAACAATATATGAAGCAATCAACACAATGATGAAGTTCTTGAA
Source organism: Pulicaria dysenterica (assembly GCA_947179395.2). Classification (NCBI taxonomy): domain Eukaryota; kingdom Viridiplantae; phylum Streptophyta; class Magnoliopsida; order Asterales; family Asteraceae; genus Pulicaria; species Pulicaria dysenterica. The sequence goes on from OX359292.1 coordinate 80,934,843, forward strand.
GGTATACGTATGATAGTACGTGAGTGATAGTATACGGCCAAGAACACAGTGTAAGGATCGAATGAAAGCTGATTAGAATAGAGCTAGCAAAGTAGTACTTATACCCCTTAGGTATTTACATATTGAACCCTAAACTATTATTAATATTAAATAACAACTAAATTATTAGAAACTTCACTATAATGGAATGAACACAACTAAAGGGATCTAACAATCTCCCCATTTGTGTTCATTTTACAATTAAGCATAACAAAAAAATTAATAAGAATCTTGTAAGTTGAGAAGCACTTCAAATCTTCTGATGTAGCTCCTTAGATATAATTTCTTTTTGATGAGGCTGATTGCTTTCTTCAACTGCTCTTTCTTTGTATCATCCACTTCATGAAGGAGTTTATCATTTTCGTTTAATAACTCAATGAATGGATATACGATCTTTAGTAGAGTACCATCACAGAATTTTTCAATCTCATTGAATCTTGAGAATCTCTTCTTTTCAAGTTTATTGAGATAGATGATTCCAAACTCTGGTTGCTCAAGAATGGTACCCTCTTAAAATGATTCAAGGTCGGGAATTATTGTGCTCGGTTTAGACAAGTTGACCTTCTTCCTTTTTATTTCACATGCAATCTGGAAATCTTGAGCTGTGTAGAGATTGACTTGGCGGAACATAAACAGCTTGATGGCTTCGAAACCTTTCTCTTCTGCTTCATATCTCTTTAGAGTGAACTTGTTGTAGAGATGATATAAATCAGCAATGTCTTGAGGATCAAGGAATTTGAAATCAGCTTCAGTGAAGTTGTGTACTGAACCATCCTCTCTTTTAACACAATAACTAGAGAATTTTGTAAGCCCAAAGTTACCAAGACTCACTTGTTGGATATCTTTGATCCTTACTTGAGAGTGAACACTGTGTTTAACTGTTCTTGCATTGATCAACATGTAAATGTATCCAACCAGTCTTACTACTTGCAGTTGTAGGTTTCTTAGCTCTATCTCGCCGATCATTCTGACCTTATTCTTGTCTCTCCAGATTTTCTTCTTCATGTCTTCAAGAAATGGTACTTTAATACTTTGATTTTCTCGAAGCATGATCTGATGACTTTTCGTACTATGAACCCCTGAATCAGTCATTTGAGGTTCAGCGGTAAAGTCATCTTCTCCGTGAGAAAGCTCTTCTGAGGTAAAGTCACAAATATAATCAATAGCACTTTGACTTTTTCTCTAAATCTCCTTAAGTCGAGCTATTTTCTCAGTTTCAGTCTCTTTCGGCTTATTCATTGAAGTGTCGATCACAGTCTTTCCAATTTTAACAACATCGAGAATTGGATCGTCTTTATACTTGCCAAGACTTTTATAAGCGTCATCTACCATTCTTGCGGGAACTTCGGTAAAAACAGGTGATGGACACTCAAAAACTATTTGTGTTCATTCCATCCATAGCAATCATATTATATGTTCTCCAACTTGGTTTCGATAATAACGCTACATTACTTTCTCTTTTTTCCTCTTTCCAACCAAAACGTTAGTATAGTCTAATTCAACATTAACCCCACTTTATATTATTTTATAAATATATATTAAGAGAGAGAGAGAGGGGGGGGGGGATGTGGGGTGAGGGTAGGGGAGAGCTTGGGTTTATGGACACTAAAATCATTAGGTAAATTGTGTTGGGGGAGGTTTGTAGTGATGTTTCCCATGGAACACGATGGAGTGGAAGAAGCTGATAGTAGGGGGTGTTTGACCGCTACGGATGGTTTAAGGATTTAGACACCCCATTACCATGATTTGGTGTGAGTATGTGACTCGATAGGAAAGAAAAACCGATAGATGTGATGTATTTTGAACTTGACATCTATAAAGTAAATTATATATTTTTCTACTTAATCCTCATACACACTAAGATAAAATGTGAAATTCTTTAATTTTTATTTCATATCTTTTCTTTTGATTTTAATATTTGTTTTAACATAGTTTGTAGAAAAATAAGTAGGAGAATAGAACATTAGAACCTCTCTCTATATATAGAAGTTGATTTTATTAGAGGATGTTGACGAATTCTCATTAAGATAACCAATCATAGCCCAATTAAGCCAGCGTGATGACTAGGGACAGGAGAGGTGACGAATGATGAAGCGTGATGCCTTCGGTATGAGGCATCTCATGTTGAGAATTAGTTTTCTTTTTCAATTTTGGTATAAAAAAGTGTCCTGGCGTGATTGATAAACGTTGAATGACAATTGTATAATAGATATTATTTAAACAATTTTTAAAGCTAACCTTAATTCATGAACAATATCAAATCTAAATTAAATAAGAATCTTTAGGTATAACCGTATAATACTATCATAGATAATTGAATACTGTGACAAAGAAAACAAAATAAAAATGGCCACCTACCACGCTATGTTGGAGAGGAATACCTCTTTTATCGTTCGAAGTCAAATGGATGTGGGTTCAGGGTGCACCTTCCAATGTATATTGAATTCAAGATAACGTGTCGATAAGCGATTTGTTATAGCATCAGGAATTTACAAAACTACCCTTCTCTATTATGTGTAGGAATGTTAGTTCTTCACTTGTCACGAAACTGACACGAAATAAATTGGTTTGGTTTGATACGTATTATAAATAAGTTGAGTTCGAGTTGATTTGTGCAACACGTATAATAATTAGATCGGTTAGAATCATACATAAACTTCATGGATCGACACGCAAACCAGTTTAATATTTGTATAGATTTTTTTCACATACAAACCAAGTTTTGCTATAATTCTCATTCAAAGTACCACAAATTACATACTTGATAGTCTTAGTTTATGAGAAATTAAGCAACAAAGCTCGTAATATTATAAAGTATGATTTTTTGACAGCTCATATAACTTTTAAACATGCTAATATTCCAATTTGTTGCCCCTTTTACAACGAGTCAACCTTTTAATAACCCACAAACCTGTAAAAAACCTATAACACGCTAACCCGTATAATGAAACGGATTACGCGGGTCTCACATATACGGGTTAGTATTTAAATCATGGCACGAATAAATAAATGGGTCGGGTTCGGGTCATGCATGTGTTTCTGACATACCAACCCGCGAGTGACACGCTAACACAAACATGACACGCACCCTTACTTATGTGCCCTTAACCTCATGTTGGCATTTGCTGATGTCCTTTCCAGGACACTAAAACCATTAGCATCCAACCCAAACTTACCCTCCTTAACCCACTGCCACATCAACATTCACATCATCTCACCCTTCCAACACTCTCTAACCCACAAACCTTCACATCCAACCATTTTCAACCCATATCAAATATTAATAAAATATATATTAATTAAGAGAGAGAAAGAGAGAAAAAAAGAAAAAAAAAGGGAACTTGCCACTAGATGGAGAAGCAGCCCGAGTAGTGGAGTCCACGAACCAACGATGCATCAATGGGGAACCAGGGGAACTAGCTCGGGTAGAGGAGCCAGCCAACGTTCCGATGCGGATAGTCTAAAAGAAATTTTTTATTTGTTTTTAGTTTATATTCCTACTCTATCATCTTACATCTGACATATTTAACAATTGAATGTATTTTTTTTCTCTCTTGATCTTATTTTTTAATTTTGGCATTTATTTTTATCGGGTAAGTACAAGAAGAAGTAACAACATATTGTAAAAGGATACAGAATATATCTAAATAATCAACTGATCCATAATTCATACACTCTAATTTACTTTATATACACATCATAATTTAAGCATGTATAATTAGTTATCATTAGATAAATTTTTTAACTCTTTTTACCTTTTCATGTATTAACTAAATCTAATTAAATCGATCATAATAAGTTGTATAGAATAACAACCGAATCAATTTGACCACAACTCTAGTTGCCACTCTATCTTCATTATTGAAGCCTACTTTAGAGGTGGACCACAAGTCCCCTCCATCCACCAATGACCAATCAAATAAGACCATCAGCATCCATCTTGAGGTAATACATGTCATCCCACCGTCACGTCAGCGCCATATCATTTTTCTCTTCCCATCCCACACCATCCCACAAACACCTGCATCCATCCTTGAGTCATCTCATATCTTTTATTAAAAAAGAAAAAAGGCAAAAAAAAAAAAGAAAAAAAAGGAAAAGGGTGAAGCCTAGCGAGAGGGTGAAACCGAGAGAGAGAGCCCGAGTGAGCCTGAGAGGGGGCGATGGTTTGGGAGCCGGAACCGAGCGGAACCACTATGCCATCCCGAGCGGATGCACATAGTCTAAGAATCAATGGCCTACCATCCTAAATAAGACAAATATGTATACTGAACCACATCCTTTTGTCAATCGTTCTCTCTCCAACCCATTCTCAAATAACTGGTGAGAGTCACCATCATCTCCGACCGGCCACCAGCGCCTTCATTGAAACCATCGCCACGTTCATTGCTTCCATCCGCTGAAACCACCACCTCCATCCACTTAAACCACAACCACCTTCACCGCCCTCCCTCCTCTAACCATCGCCACCTTTATCCTCTAAAACCATCGCCACCACCAAAACGTACCATCGATATCGCCTAACCCATCTGGAACTACCTACACCGCCTCTCTTCTAGGAAATCACCGTCACTTCATCGCCTATTTCTCTCATTTGAAACCATCGGCACCACCTAATTAAGCCATTGACATTTGAAACTTCTCCCACCACTAAAACCACCGCCACGTACCATCACAGTCACCCAAAAGGTAAACCACCACAGCCCACCTAGCCACCACCACAATCCACCAACCCATTCTCACCGTAACCCTAGTGTAACGACCAAAAATTCCATCTAATTCCCGAATAATATGGTTTTGTTAAATTGTATTCTTAAAAGTAACGTATAGTCGTATAGGTTAAGGTAAAACGTTTTCGGAATAAATGAGTTAGAGAATGTTATTAGAATTTTTATTATATTTGGTTGTCTAATATAAGTTTGGCAATGATTGTTGACGAAGGAAGTGTAATTCAAGAAAATACTAAGGCTATCTTTATATTATTTAAAGTTTGAGGTGTTAAAAAAAATAATATGAACTAGAGGGACTTAAGAGCCAATTAAGTGAGTTATATATTAAAAAAAACCCTAATTCTCCCATACGTGAGACACATTGTGCGTGGGGAAGTATTCGGCCGAAAGCATAGAGAAGAGGGAGAGATCGTGAGATTCGTCTTGGGGATTCATCAATTATTAGTGGGATCCATTTGAAGAGAACAAGCATTAACCAAAGGTATGTTTACTAAGTATTCATTTTACAATTCTTGGAGTAAATCTGCAGTAGGTTTCTAAGGTGATTACACATGAGATATTAATTAATATTGGGGGTATGATGATCTAGGAACCTAGTGTATGTATGAGTGCGTTGATTCCATATAAAGATGGATATATCATGGTAAAGTAATGGTGTGGTAACATGTATGGCGAATGATCGAACACATGAGCGTATGATATATAAACCTAGTGTAACATGACATGTATTCATATGGTCATGGTCATGGAATTAAAAAGGGGTGGTAGGTTTTAAATCCATATGTGTGATTAGTTAATCAAAAAGCAAATGTCATGTATGTAAGGCTACAGTTTCAAAAACAGGACAAAGAAGGGTTCGACAATTCTAGAATTGGGGTTTAATTCCATTAAAGTTCTTATAATTAAACTTGAATTGGAATGGCAGATTGCATGCGTGTGTGTAGGCATGCATAACATATGTGAATTGGTCCACTTGCAAATTTAAGTACGGTGTGTGTGTGTGTGTCTCGTCATTAAAGAACAAACAGAAATCATTGTTTTGGTGTTTATAATTTGCAAAAGGGTAGGAGGGTGCGTGTGTGTGTTTTATGGTTGTCGGGGAGACGGAAAATTATGGATTGGTGATTGTTGCGAGAACACCGAAAGTGTGCGTATGTGATTGTAGGAACACCCGACACCGTAAGTGTGTGAAATTGAGCTTACTTGTAACAAAGAAATGTGTGCGGCACGTGTGGTGGTTGCAATTGATAGAGGGTCACAAGGACGTAGTCATCGCTAATAAAATTTGTTGTGTGTGCATGGTGATATGTCACAAAAGGTGTCATGTGTGTGCATGTATGTAGTGTGTGTGTTTTGTTAGCGACATAAGAGTTGGTCATTGGGTGTTAAGTGTGCATAGAAAGTCGTCACTAATAGGAATCCGTCTTAATATGATATCTTGTATTGTTGTTCAGGTCGTTCGGGAGTGAATTGATGAACCCTTTGACTACTGATTTGGGACTGAGGTGAGTTCAGTAGAATTTACAAAACCCGAGTACAAAGACAAAACCTAATTTTTGGAAATATAAACGGTTATATATAATTATATATTGATTGATGATACGTATTATGTGTTTAAAGTCAAATACTTGCTTTATATATGTTTAAACACGTGATACACATGCTATAATTATTTACGGTTTATTGCAGTTTATATACATAATTATTTATGATTATATGCATGTTTGAACTTAGCGGGCGAGGGTAGTATACTTTATTACTCATTTATAGATTGCGGGCCTGGTAGGTATGATTGACCTTCTAGGATTAAAGTGCTAGCCAATGCGGGTCGCTTGGTCTTTCTAGATGGCTATAGTGACACATGGTATGTGGACACCTCGGTGTTCAAGTACTGGAGTGATGCAGGCCAGCGGGGCTAGATCATGCATCACGAGGGTGTGAGGAGAAGCGGAAATTGCGGTCGGCTTCGTTTGTACTTGCACTTGAACGACAACGCAGTACTTGTACTCGCACTGTCGGAGTAGCGAAAGCGGCGATACTCTCGGGATCTATGCTCTCAGGTGGGAGTCGCGCCCCACTTGGTGCATAGGTTGGCCGGCACGTGATTAGCGAACCTTGGGTATCTAGTGTGGGTTTAGACTCTACATTAGGACACCTTATTGATGCATATGTGGTTATGATGCGGTATGATTCATGATTACGTGCAGTTGATTACATGATTTAATTTGAGGATATTTGACCCATTCAGTGCTATATGATTTACGGGTTATCGGGTACGGGTCAAATACACGATGGGTCGAGTATGGTATATCCTGTAATGTCATATCTATACTTACGATTATATTTTTATGGTTTTTTGTTTTAACTCCTATTGACTCACGAGGCGTAAGCTGACACTTGTTTGTTGAAATGTGTCTTGTACTCGTGCAGGTGGTTTAGAGTTTGCGGGTTTTGCGAGGAGGGTAGTCGTAGACAATAGTTTGATTTAGTGATTGGTGCCAACAAACATTTTATTTATTTAATTGATTTACGGTTTTAAATTCTGTAACGGTTTTCGAAAGACTGCGGTAGTAGCACTGTGGTTTGTTTATGGTTGGTTTTCTTTGCCTTTTCGGCAATGACAATTATTTTTATTAATGGTTTAAGACTTCCGTTGCAAGTATTCGTTATTATTTTAAAAGTTTTTATAAGAGGTAAAACTTGAAAATCACGGTGTTACACCTAGTCGTTCCAAATCATGAAGAATAGAAAACTAAACCCCATAGATAAAAGAGGATAACAAGAATTGGTGATAGAGGAGAATCGGAGGTGACGGTGAAAGCAGCAGTGACGGTGGAAGATCGTAGAGAAGCAACGGCAGCAAGCAGTTTTCGGTGGCGGTCGCCAGTGATGCAATGGCGTCGCAACTCGCTAGTGGTGCTGTGTGACGCTAATTGTATGGTGTTGTGCGACGCTAATTGTATGCGCGTGTTAGGATAATTAGTATATATATAAGCAAGGTTATCAAGATCGGGATCTTACCTAAGATCGTTTTCGTCTTTGCAAGATCGGATCGTAAGATCGAGATCGGGATCGTAAGATCCTACCACAACTCATTAATGTTTTTTTAGGTTTTTTATATGCTATAACTTTTATCAAAAACCAATTATATAAATTTTTTACGAGAGATGAAACATTAATTTTTAAAATAACATATATCGAATCGTTCAAATTTAAATATTAAGAGCATAGATAACGACTCACCACAATTCATTATTTCATAAAATTTAAAATGTGAATCTTAAACACAATCAATAGATCTAGAGCATATTGTGCACAACATTAATTATTTATTTCATAAAAATTATTATTCTCGTATACCTATATCTCTTATAACAAAAGAAAAATGAAAAATGTGACTTATATAAAGTTAAAAACTGCGAATAATTGTTTTTAGCACAACGTTAACCACTTAGAAATTTAAATATATAGTAATAACCAAAAAAATGTAAAAATTTAAAGATGTAAAATAATTGTAATAATTAAAAAATGTAAAAAAAAAACAAAACAAATTGGGATCGTGGGATCGTAAGATCGCTGGATGATTCTACGATCTTACTATGATCTTACGATCATGAGTACAATCCTACCTATTTACGATCCTAAGTACGATCCGGCGCGTTTTTGGTTGGTAAGATCGTAGGATCGTACGATCCTACGATCAGGATCGCGATTTTGATAACTATATATATAAGATATAGTGTTATATTTTAAATATTTTAAAATTGATTTAGAGTTAAGGAAAAAGAATAAAAGAAAGGGATAAGGGAAATTGTCTCTTTTCTAGACTAACATTGAAAGAAAAAAGATACAACAGAGATCAATGCTGTAATAATCGAAAGATAAGGATTAAATATAAAATTCTATGCAAATAACAGAAATAAAAAAATCTAATTAACTCTAAAAATAAAATTAAACCTGTATAGTTTTTAACTATAGAATTGAGTAATTAATTTATTAATAATTATCTAATGTCATAAATTTAAGAACGATATTAGTTAAAATAGATCTAATATTACTTTTATATTATTAAATTCGGAAACTATAGCAAAAACCATATATAATAGTTGCATTAGAATTTTCGCCATTAATGAAACACATGTTTAATATAATATTAGTAACAACATGACACGTATTCAAAATGTTCGTTTAAAACTAGTAACTAACCTATAAATTGCTTATTTTTATGTAAACCGAATAGAATCTCAGTTTAAAATCCTGAACTCGTCAATGCTCACGTGAGGTTAAGTATATTATGTTGTTGTTGATATACATAAGCAAGTGAAATTCGTTTTCTTGCACTCTTGTGTTCTTACTAAAAATATTGTATTGTGTTTTGTTCTTGGAGATTTTTAATATAAACTAGTTTAATATTTCGTGTATTAATGTTGGTGTATATATATTTAATTAATGTTCCTTTCATAGTTATATATACAACCCACCTAACATTCACATTTTATTAACTTGAATGCCGATGAAACCACCAAGGCGTCAATTTTCCAACCAACGGTAAACCAAATTTTTTTTTCTTTCCAATATGTTCCTCTCATATATTTAAAATAAAAAATAAAAAATTTGTAGCAAATTATTAATTTCACGATGTTCACTAATAAACTACGTTTTTTTTATAGTTATGTTCTTATAATTTAGGTTCAGTAACTACGTTCACTTATGCACTATGTTCACATATTTAAAAAACAAACTGATTCACTAATGCACCATGTTCACATTTTTTTCTAGTATTTTGGTTATTTGTACTTTGTTTATTTGGTGTGTTCACTAGTAAACAATATGTAAAAAACTCAAAAAAAAAAAAAAAACAAACTGATTCACTAATAAACATCGTTAGTAGAACACAAAGACGTTCCAAGCAATAGTTAAAAAAAGTTATACAATTCCCATGTCTTATTAACTTGTTCACTAATAAACAATTAAATAAAATTGTAAAGTTCACACGTGAACATCATCATATTCAAACCAAACCCACAATATAATCTTAAAAATAATATATAACAACACATAAAGCACACTCATACAAAAATAAAATTTTGAATAAATCCATAATATTTCTGGAAAACAGAAAAAAAAAAGAATATATTGTATACTCCTACCCATATCGTCATATAATTCCATCATGATCATTTGTTCATAAATCTATATGTATACATGCATGCACCATAAACATCTTATAAATCACTCGCATGTCATCAAGAATATATTACATGCATCACAAATGATCATAGTCAAACATTAACAGTCAGATTTAGATGTATTATCTTGAAAATCGTTTATACTTTCAAAAATCGATTTTGTCTTTGTGCTCGGTTTTGTAAAATAAATGAACTCACCACAAACCGAACAAATAAATACCACAAATATAGATCTAACAAGCTTCACTCATGGATATTCGAAATCCGGTCTTGCATGCTCTAAAACACTCCTCGAGAACTCAAAAAACAAAGCCTACGTCGAAATTTGGCCCGAAATGGTGTTACCGTACTTCCCGGTCCTCGAATACTTGTTCATATCGAGACCCAACACTACCATATGCCCTAAAGCCTAGGAAATGCTCTAAAATTTGGCAAGCAGTTTCGGTAAAGATGATAGAAAACTGAGAGAATGAATGAAAAGAACACACACATATATATAGACCCCTGCAAATGCGTCGCATCGCGTCCAGGAACGCGTGACGTCGCCACCGCCCTGCCACGTGTCGCTGTTCTGACATACGCAACCGAATGACACACTCAACCTCACGTGAGACCAGCCGCACAAAACGCGTCGCGTCACGATCTCCAAATTTCCAAATTTTATATTTCTTTTTCTTTTTCTTCCTTTTCTTTACATCTTTCCGTCCTTTTTCTTTAAACAATACTTGTTAGTTGTACTTCTTGAATATACTTCTTAGTAAATAAACTCCATAGATAATATTCGTTACTCGTCTAAATAAACTTAAAAATATAAATCCATAAATTCGAGTCGTAACAAAAATAAATTTTTATTATATATAATAATAACTTATACAAAATTTATTATATTTTGTACAGTTAATTCTATTTTTATGCATATTATTTTGCATTGTTATCCCTATCAACTTTAAAAATCTGTTACAACTACCCTCTATAAATGATACTTGCATAGATCATACGTATTGTTCTATATTTCTAATTTGTTTTTCATTTACTTAACTCCTTAGGTGCATAAAGAAGTGTCATAGAAATTTAAAGCTACGTTCACTTTTAGCAAACTAACTTAGTTTTCTAGTAAAAAAAATTTCAAAAAAGGTGAAAACTATAAGTTTGTTCATCTACACATATTTCTAAGAAAATTCTATAAATAACATTTTGCAAGGCAAAATTTAACTGTTCATCTACAGTACATTTTAATATTATATATTTTGGGTTTGCCTCTTAAAGTCTAAATCTTTGTTGGTCTGTTGGCAAGAGACATATTTCCACAAGTAGAGCACCGTTCGACTCTTATCACACATATATTTACCTTTTTTAAAAAAATTACGGTTCCCATCTTTACACGCTACCTAGGCAACTCCATAATTCTCTCATTCTCTGCATTTGCTTTACCTTTTAACCTACCACACCCATACCCTGCGTACCTCCATCCCATGCCTCATAGACTAGCAAATCTCTCCTGCAACACGTCTCCTTCTTCAGATACCCAATGAAGTCCTCCTTCAGATAAACAAACAAAGGTTTTGGGCATGCTTATGTGTAATCATTCCCACGCAAGACTCAAAATCAAAGTCCTCTTCATGTGGTACATCTTCAAGTTTGTATTTCCCTTTCCTCTTATTCTTGAGAACTGTTTGCTCTCTATATTGTGGATGAACTGTCATGGGAGAGATTTTGTTTTTGCATTTTAATCGATTAAGTTTAACACTTGCTCTCCTCTGATTCCTGAAATCAGCTTTCTCTCGATTCTCGACACATATGCATCACAATACACGCTTTCTCAGTCCTCTTCTTTGGTTATCTTCTTAGTAAGTTTTAATGCTTTGGTCTTCGTCTTATATTTGGTTTTCAAAACCCAATTCTACTCTGATTATGAACTATTGAGTACGTTACATACATATGTTGAATTTTTGGATTTTCTCACAATTAAATTTGATTTTTCAAAGGTAGTCTTTCAATGTGCACGCCAACTGTTTGTTAAAATGCGCAGATCCATTACTATTTAAGAAATTCATTTATTTTTTAATCATCAGTGTTCGGGTTCTACTTGGAAGCTGAGCAAAGTGTAGTAGTGATTTTAAAACGAAGCTGAACAACTAGAATCATATAGTTAGATCATAGAGTTTGGTTCCACTTATTGTAATTTATCAATAAACTGCTTTAACCTTAAGCTTACAAAGTTTCAGTTGGTTAGAGAACAGAGTTATGAACAGTGAATGAGGAGATGACTTCTTCTACTTCCTTAACAAGATGAGTTCGTAAGAATTTGTAAAGTAGAGAAAATTTTGGCTCCAAGATTAAGTAAAATTTAACTGATTGTGTTCTTCATCTTCTTCTTTCTTTGTAGTTTTTGACTTTTGACATTGGTGTATATAGGTACTAATTTGCAGGTGGTGCTTTGGTATTGATTCGAAGGTATTTGACCTTAAATGGTGAAAAATTTGGAGTCTATGTGTATAATTGTTGTTTTGGGGTTTTATAATTAGTACTTGATTTTTCTAAAATTTGTTTTAATTTGAGGTTTTAAAATTTAACTTTTCAAATACAGAACCTATAGTTTTTGCTAAAATGTTTATTACAGCTAAGAAAGTAAACATGCTACTGAGTTTGAGTTAAAGCCCCAGCCAGGTTGGCTTCTATTAACCATTTCTTTTCCTCACAGTTTTGTCTTATATAAATTCTATTCCATTATCTTTATATCATTAATTTTGTGATTATTGAAAACATATATCTTTTGTTGGTTTGTTTTATTGTCTAATTCTAGGTTTTTACGGTTTATAATTGTAGTGAAATTGGTTTTATCGTCCGATGAATCTCCTTGAATCTCCTTGGTTTTAGATAGTTGTCATATATTATTGATTATTAGTTGATGTGTCATACAAATGTATTTTGCAATTGTGTTTGATATATAATTGATTGACTTTCGTTTTGCATTATGATGCCCTTCACTTTAAGCTATAATGAGAGACTTTACACCAGAGAAACTGAATTAATCAATTCAAATTGAAATAAAATTTTCTATGCTCTCTTCTTCTATAGTACATTCTTTCTCAAATGATCTTAAATGATGTGTCATATGAATGTATGTTGCTTCTATGCTCGCTGCTGCCTTTGTACTATATGAAAACCCCCTTTCAAAGTAAACTAATTAGAGTAGCATGTGGTTTTAATTAATTCATTTTTTTCTTAAGACCTGTTGACTTATCCTAAGCATATTCGTCAATGTGAGGGTTTCTATCTATTGAACCTTCTATTTTGTCCTTTGTTTTTTATTTCTATCACTCATATACTTAGCATGTAAAGCTTCAAAGTTTAATTTTTATTTGATTAGTGCAGTCTTTTTGGAACTTGGCCATTAGCAATGCATGCAAAAAGCAAATACAAGACAACTTTAGAAGGTCCTATATGCAATTGAAGTCAAGGAATTGGTGGCATGCATATGACAACTCTGTAATCTCCCTTTTGATATAAATAAAAGGAATATGGTTTTGATATATATGTTTCAAATTCTTTGTTGTTCGTAGATGCCCAAATACATGTTATTTATCACTTTTCTTATGTTTCTAATCTCATTAGTGGGTGTTTAATAGATTTTTGTTGATGTTATCATAGATTAAAATCACGTATTAGTTAGCCAAGGAATTTTCGATCTAGCTTTTTTTCCCGTAAACACATTACTGTTGCAGATGCTTTGATACCGCATCACTCTTAGACTATATCCGGTCATTCGAGGCCTTCTTCTTCGACACCGAGCAGGTAAATAGTTGGTACAAATGTTCATGTATATTTGCTATTATATATAATTAGTTTAGATTTTTCAATGTGTTGAATGTTTTGAATCTACAGATTTGTGCTACAAATTGTATGTACACCACTTTCATTCATTGTTCATAGGGTGTTTTTAAGGTTGGTGAATCTTTTACATTGTTGTCATTTGAATCTTTTACCAGGTTTCTTTTTTTTTCTTTTTTTTTAAACTTTGAATATTCATCGTCATTAAAAAATATATATTCAAAAGAGTGTTTGAATTCATCTTTAAATCATGATTATTTTATTTAAGGCTGCTAGACACATAAAGATTCAATAGTTTGTTTATGATGAATATGAACTGTACGATCACATTTTGTTGTTGATGCTTCATAAAGCTTTTCACTCAAGCTTGCTTTTATATTCTTCATGCAGATGTAAGTATACGATTTAATTCTCCATTTGGAATACACTTGAATATAAAGGTGACAAATAAACTGGTTTAACTTTGCAATTTTACATTCAAGATGTAATATGGATCAACTTTTGTTTAAACTCATTACTTGGAAATTTTGCCTTTTGAGACTATGTATAAAAATATATTTTTTTTTCTTAAAATCCGCGGCAACGCGCGGACACCAAAACCTTGTTAAAAACTAAAAACCAAAAAATAATATGATAATTATTTCATTTTTCATAAAAAAAATGAAAACATCACCCTTCATCTAAAAATGTTTTTCATTTTTCTTTAAAAATAGATTTAATTACACCAATGGTTCTTTAAGATATTCTCTAATCACATTTTCAGTTCTTTATTTAAAAAACTTGCAAAGTCGGTCCTTAATTTTTAAAAGTTGAACACGAACGATCATTTGTTTCTTAGAAAATGTTAAACTTTTCAAAATGACTATTTTGTCCTTTACACATTTAGTCCTAACTCATTATTTTTTTTTAATTTTAAATCAGATAATGGGTACCAAACAAAAAATTACACGTGTCACAGTTTTTACACCCAATATTTTCATCTGGGCATGCTTCAAAATTCGTCCATATTCAAAGGCCGAACAATTCCATGGACAACAATGTTTTTTGACAAAAACAAATCCGGTGCAGTAATCGTGACTCCATTGATTGAAACCACCTGTGTCATCTTTGAAGTTTCAATGATTTCAATATCTTTACCTGTAACCAAGGTTCTTAGAGATGCACCTGCAGGCATACCCGCCAACTGTTTGAAAGAATGTCTCTGTGGAATGATATGAATCTTCATCAGTTTATCTAGCATTGGTGAAGACAATGTCATTGATGCGATATTCGGAGGTGTAAAAAATGTTACTGAATTCAAATCAGGGAAATCTTTGAGAATCCCATCAACCACTGAGTTCAATCCGATTGCAAATGACATAAATCCAGATGAATTGAGAAACTTAACCACTCTCCCAAATTCATCTTTTTTTTTAGAAAAACGCCTGTAGAAGTAGAACCAGTGTTATGATCTGATTCACAAATGGAAATATAATGCTTTCTTGATTATGATAAACGAAGCAAAAGAACCCGCGATTCCATGAATTGTAACGGATCCTTGAAGAAACAGATCCGGGTGAGAAATCGATTGGCTGTGGAGGAGCTTGACGGTGATGGCAGTTGCTGCTATCGATTGGCTGTAGTTTGGAGTTCGTCGGCGACAAAGGAGGACCAATAGTGGAACAACCGCGGTAGTCGGTGAAAACGATATCAACAAATACGAACAAATAACCAACCAATTAACGCGTTGATTAATTAGAGAAATTCGGTATCACAAAAACTCTAACAATCGTCCTATTGAATCTATACATCGGTATCACTATATATAGATTAAGAAGACGTATTGGATAACTATTCATATTCTATCCATAACCATCAAAATAGGAAATATTGTAGATAAGCATGAAACTTGATTAACTAGATAATCATTAAACTTGATCAATTAGATAAGTATGAAACTTGATCAACACTCCAAGATAAACATTATCTTGGTCAACCCATTCAACCAACAGTCGGCTGTGAGATGGAGACAACAGCGGTAGTCGGTTGTGGTTGATCGGCGATTAGATGGGCGGCGTTTAGACGGCATAGTCTGCAAACAGATCGAGATCGAGATTCCGGCGCTGGTACGCAACAACATGACCAGATGGAGATTCCTTTGCCGCGTTCTTATGAATCATTAATAACCGAATAAGTTTTCCTGCTTTCCTAGAATTGTTTTGAGGTCAATCACAATTAAACTTAACCATTCATGAATATACTTGGTCGAAATGGAGCAATAAAACACAGTGAAAAGTGGTCTATTATACCAAGTCTCAATTGTTGGAAATTCGTTTTCACGTTCGCGTGAAATTTTAATAGATCTTCCTCGAATTTTCAAAATTTCTTTTTTTATCTACATTGTAAAATCCACATTGGGTTTTCATATTTGGTGACTTAAGATTAAAACAAATGTTAAAAACTCAAAATTAATATGTAATATTTATTTGTTAATAATGAACTTTTACTAAAAAAATAAAAAAAAAGCTAGAGTTACAACCAAAATTATTTTTTTTTATTTTTTTATGAAAGGACCATTCATGTAATATTAAAAGGTTAAAGTTGTCATTTTGAAAAGTTTAACAGTCGGTATGTTAAATTTAACGGACAAAAGACCGTTCGAGTTCAACTTTTGAAAATTAATGACTTTGCAAGATTTTTAAATAAAAGACTGGGAGTGTGATTATGACATATCTTAAAGGACCATTGGTGTAATTAAATCTTAAAAATATGAACTTCACCTTTCAACCAAATATTAGATAAATATTCTTAAAGATGAGTTTAATATCAAGGTTACATGTTTCATCTTTTTATAACATTAGGGTTTACAAACCTAATATACAATTTCAGATTAAGTAAATACCAAATCTTCCCAAAAATCATTTGAAATAAATTTTGCATAACCATGTAGTTTTAAATTTTTTTGCAACCACTCCCATAATAATAATAATATTAATATTTTTATCATGCTAAAATAACATCTAAAGTAGCTAAAGATGTATAACACAAATTGTTTAAAGAGCTAAACGGTGAATATTTATATCAATACTTTTAAAATCACATTCTTATACTTAAAACTTAGATGAGTAAATTTAAAGCTTCTTTGATTGTCTTTCGAATTTCATAAATAATTACAACCACTCAACTTCATAGGAAAAAAGTTTAGACAAGAAAATTGAAAAAAAAAAAAATCTAAAAGTTTGTGCCACTAATACAAATATCAATGCCCAATAATTACCGGGCTTTATTTTTTTGACCCTGAGCAACCTCACTTGGCCTGCCCAAAAGAACTCTTTGGTAATCTGCTCTCTTTTATCCCATTAAACTCATGAGTATTTCTAACACTTTGGGAGATCACTTGGTGGTGGGAGAATTGACTCTTTTGGGCCTTTACCATTGTCCACAACAAATGCCATTTTTAGTCCCCATGTTGTATGTATTTCCAAATGACAATGCATGAACCACACACCTAAAACATCCAAAGGCCAAACCATTTAAAGATTCATATGTTACTAACCAAGTAGAATCAAATTAGAATGTAAGTATTGGTAAGATTCACAAGAGCTAAGCAATCAAGTAAAATGAATCTACAAATTCATTAGATACATGATTATGTATCCCATTATAGTGTTTCGCAAATTTTCAGAAAATTTGGGTTAAAAATGATAAGAAATTCATTAAAATATAAAAAAAAATCATCAATAAAGACACACGCCATATGTGTAATCACAAAACACTCTAAGATGCATTATTAATATGGATATAGTGAATTCACAAATTCATATATTTGATTTCTTAGTTCTTTTGGTTCTTACAAATATTTAAGTTCTTATTGGAATATGAAACGAGTTTGCGTACCAGGATTGTCGGCTCGGAACCTGATTGCAGTCCAACCACCAGCTGGGACGCCGACCGTGTTCCTTTCAACAGGATCAACTAGATTAAACTTCTTAGGATCAGTAACCGGATTATAATTGCCTATCCCCCTTCCAACAACGAAAAAGTTAAAACCGTGCAAATGAAGTGGATGAGACTCGGGGGTCAGCATCCCCGTGTCTTGCAAAACTAGTTGTACTGTGGCATTATAAGGAAGTCTATACAGTTTTGTACCACTTGTTGTTGCAAGATTATTCGGTTGTGTACCCGTGTAATTGTATGGCATCAACGGCTTGCTCGGGAAGTCGTCGGTGAAGACCCCACTTATATTGAAATAATGTGCTTGTAAAAGTGCGGTTTTCGGCATAATAAACGTCACATTATTGATACTTGCCACAACTCGACTACCATTTATACAGGTTGAACACGGGTTGATTCCAAGGCCAACAGTGAAAAATAAGGAATGGTCGATAGTCAATGGAACATTCGCAGGATATTTCGCAGAATTCAAGCTTTTCAACGAGCTGATGAAGTTATTAGCCACCGGAGTTGCATTTTGAGGTGGTGGGGCAACCAGGTTAGTGATGGCCGAAGAAACGGTACCGGAATAATGTAGAGAAGCGGTGGCGGTGACATTATCAACGGCGATTGGTGCATCCATAAACGGCGAAACTGCAACTAGATACTTGCCGGCCTTTTGAGTCGCGGTCACGAGGGCGTTTGTGGTTTGACCTGGTGCTATTAGGATTGTGTCTGTGGTGAAGGGTTTCACGTATGTCGCATCCACCTCCACGACCGTGAGCTTATGCCCCGCAATTCTAAAAAAGAGCTCTTCATTCAGTGCAGCGTTGACGATTCTTAGCATGTATGTCTTTCCTTGATCTACTGGTACTTTGAAACCACCTTATACAACAAAGTTAAATGATTTCAGAGTTATTACTTAGTATTATTTAGGACAAATGGCCGAGAAAGGTAATATATATCAAAATTTGCTAATAAAGGTAACGTGTAATTTTTTTGATCAAGAAGGGATTATATATTTTAATTGTTACAAAAAAGAGAATTTTGATCAAAAAAACCTTGATTTTTAGCATATCATGATACTCCTTTTAATAATAAATTGAAATTTATAATTTCTTTTTATGCAAAATTAAAATTTACAATCCTTTTTTTATAACATACTAAAATTTATAATCCTTTCTCGGCACAAAAATTACATGTTACCTTTATTGAAATTTTTTGATATATATATTACCTTTCTCGACCATTTGTCTTATTATTTAATGTGTTTGAGCCGTTAAAGATAAAATATAAATAATCTCAGATCTAACAATAAGTAAAAGGGTTGAAGTTGTCACTTATAGTGCATTTAGAAGACCTTAAAATCCTACCATTAGCCAAACAACTTGAGATAGGGCCAGGATGGCCATTGATGGTGTGAGCATCTGAAACATTAGGGGCTTGGCCTAGTTTTTGTGCTTGGTTGATAACTGCTTCAGTATCAGCTTTCCACCATTCTCCTAAAAATCACATAAAGTTTAGTTTCATGGCTCAAACATGTGACTATAATAAGCAAAATGAAGAGAGTAAAAATGGTGATATTACCCAATACAACCACAACTTCTTTATGAGGCTTCGGGTAGGGGTAAGGGACACCAAGCTTCGGCAAAATGACAATTGCGCCATGGACCGTGGCCCTTAACCATAATATGTGTGCGTGCCACCAAAGCGTGCCCCGTTGACCGGTTAGCGTGAACTTATAAACATAGGTCCCCTCGGGCTGAATCGGACATTGTGTTATGTAAGCAGGACCATCGGCCCAACCCGTCCTTAGTTGTCGTACACCATGCCTATAGTTGTTACCAAAAAGAAAAAAAAAACATCATTACAACTTTAGCTTTATACTATGTTAGTACTTAACAAATGATAGAACAAATCATGTCCTACTCACCAATGGATGCTGACATTATATTTCACATGATTGACGACTTTGACCATAACCGTGTCGTCCTCCCTAGCAACTATAGTAGGACCAGGGAAACGACCATTAATCGTCACAATCGGCTTACTATCGCACAACCTTGTCGTGTTCTTCATCACCACCTACGTACGGTATCAAAACACGAGAAACTTATAGTTTTAAGAATATAACTTGTTTTAGGAATCCTTCTTTGTGTCATTGTAATAAAAAAAACATTTTCTTTAATTTGTAACATTCCGACGTCAAGACAACCAAAGCTAGAAAGGGAAAAAGAACACGAACATTGAACTTGTAATGGCGGATTCGGCCCTCCACCAATGACGGAAAAGGGCAAGCCACCAGGATGATAGCTAGCACCACCACTCGCAACCATGTCTCCGCCATCTGGTAGCTAGTTTCCCTCTCGATCAGGCTTGTTTTTTGTTTGAAGTTTTAGTTGTTTGTGGGGTGGCAGATAGAAACACATCAAGCCTTATAAAGGGAAGTGACTTTGCTCAAATGTCCCTTTTACCCCATTTGGTGGTGGATTGGGTAGGGACAAGTTTTTTTCTTAGTTGGTATTACAAACTAATTCAACAAATATATACAACTAAAATAAAAAAGAATTTGGTACATTTATCTGCTATATTTTACTTCCCAGTTACACAAAGTTGTTATGTGACAACCAACTTTTATACCCTAAGCTACGTATATTGAACTTTTTTTTCATGTGATATATATAAATAATATGTGCATATATATACACACACGCAAATACATATACACACACAATGGAAACGTATATGTCTTTGTTGTGTAATTACATAATGGTGTCTACAATCTATTATGGTATATTGAGTTTTTCTAGTTTACAAAAATATATTATTATGTTATTTATTCCCTGCCACTTGTTCGATTAGTTAACATCAACAAGCACTACAAAAAATTTCATTTCCTCACATTTAATTAAAAACATTTAAAAAATAAATTAATTGTCACACTTAAAAGTGTGTAAAATAGTTTAATTAATATAAGTAAAAGGAACAAAAAAAGCTCATACTTTTAAATGTGTAAATGTGTAAAAGTAATACTGAGTAGAGATCAAGAAAAGTTCATGTGTAAACTCGTAACTTTTATAACATAGAAATATTTTCAACATTCTTACACTTAGAAGTGTGAAGATTATATTATTTGTTCAAACTAATAAATATAATACTTTAACTATATTTTCACATTTTTACATGTAAATTTTACAAAAAAAAAGTGTCATACCATTTTTTTCAAAGCCGTTTTTAATTTTTCACATTTGAAAGTGTGAAAAAATAACTAAAAAAGTGCAAAAAATCAACGAATATGTGGTAGTGACGGTAGATTCTGAATAGACTTTGTTGTTCTTTTCTTGACCGTTTTGTATAATTCTTTTTATAGATCCTTGTAAATAAACTTTTTATCTTTTCAAAAACAACAAGTTTGATTTTTTTAATCAAATATAAGCCAACAAAATTGCCAATTTAAACCGTCTATGTCCCAAATCGAACTATAAACACTATCTTACTGCTTTTAATTTGCTTATATAGATATACGTGAATTAAATGGATTAGATGTAAGCTAATAGATATACGTGAATTTAATAAGATATGTAGATTAAATGAAAGCTAATAGATTAATATGAATTTAATAAGCTAGATACGTAGATAAAAAGAAACTAGATAATTGATCTGTGTATTACACGGACGATTACAAATAAAGATGTAAAAAGTATAAATAACGGATACATAAATGTAATATAAGTGAGATGAGAGAAATTCTTAAGTAACGGGTATCTATTAACTAATCTATTATAAATAGTGTTGATTAAATCATAGTTAAAGAAAATGATAATATGTAATAAATTATCCAATGTAAATTGATTTATCCAATTGAAAATAATAACAATTATCCAATTGAAGTACTTAATGGATATATTAGCAAATACTTCATGTACGTAGTAAAATTTAGTTTGACTTTACGAAAGTGAAAATTGGTTTGTTATATAATATGTATTTAGTTATATATGATAAAATAAATAAAAACTAGGTAATATATTTAAGCTATGTTTTATTTTTAGTAAAAAATGTAACAAAAATTATGTTATAATACCTTGATTTGAATTTATAACTCATCCTAATTTACAAACATCATATTTATTCTTTATAGCCCCTAAACCCTAAACCAAAAGAGTACATTAAAATATTTTTATAATTATTTTAAATTTTTTATTAATTTAACAAATAAATACGTTACTTAGATGCTCTAATTAGTACAATAATGATCAATCACTTTTAAAAAAAATAAATAATATCTTTTCATATCATCATACCACGTTTTTGCCATCACGCTGACACAACTGCCCTCAACCTCACATCACACTTCCACTACTATTGTGAGTGTTGATGTCATTTGTTGCCACTCTGTCATATTTTAAATTCTCCCTTCGTTTATGTTTTATAATTATTTAATATTTAATATAAATAATTATTACTTATACTTTTTATTTATAATTAATTATGGTTTAAAAATTCTTATTCATTTTAAACCAACTCGTGTATTACACAGACACATAATCAAGTTTAATTATATATTACATGCTTAATGGCAATAAACGTAAGTCAAAACCCACGTAGATTAATTAAAATAGCTGAAAATTGTGACAAATAATATATATAGTCAAATAATATTAATTAAGAAAAAACAGAAATGTAGATTTTAACAAATACGTTCTAACATGATCATAGTGGTTAATGAAAGTATATTATTTATTTACTAATTTATTGGTAAGTTGCCGTTTTATATATATATAATGGAATAGATGAAAGAGGTTAGTTCTAGAAGGGAATTAAGGGAAGGAATCAAGCAAAGGAGAGTAGAGAGGTGATATATAGTGAGTGGATGGATTACAACAAAAGTCAAAAACTACACTTGACCAAACAAGAATGCAACTTTTGCACAAACGTCACTACTTCACCAGATCACCTTTGGTCAAACACATTACGCTACTGATCTTCACAAGTGAGACTGTTTACCTACTTAATTATATATATACACTTCATATATTATTTCAACTGGGCGATTTTTCTAAGAGTTAATATATAGTACGTATTAGAGAATTTATAGTTCGTGCTTTGTAACGGAAAAAACGTTTGTTTATTACTATTATATTTAAAAGTATATTTTTAACGAATAAAACTTTTATTTATATTGATTTTCTATAGATTTTTTATCAAGCAATTTGCAAATTATTATCCTATAGTTAAACTTATTCAAGCGCATGTAAATTTTAAATCACATCAAAATTCAATTGACAAGTAACTTATTTGCAATAATTTGTATATGTATAAATAATAATTTAAATGAAAAGAATAATTTTATTCGGAATAAAAAGAAAAAAAAAACAAAAAAGATTGAACTAAAACGAAAAAAACAGAAACGGAAGAATTAAAAAAGAAATATTAAGTCTGAAATTGCAAAAATAAAATTTAAAGTACATTCAATCAATTAATAATATAATTATTATAATTAATAATATAAAGAGAAGTAAAGGAAAAAAATTAAAAGGTTTAAATAGAACCTTTCAAAAAGGAAATCTCAAAAAAATAATTTATTGTAATTAATAGAGGAAGAAAAGTAAGGATAAGAAAAGAGGACAAGAAATTAAAACAAAAATATTGTCGACATCATCAGTTGAACCGGGTCCTTTAAAACCAAAACACTACAAACCACGTCGCCAAAATCAATTTTGTTTTCAATTATTGCCTCAAAATATTTATAATGTAAGATTTTTTTCTGGTAATTGTATAAAATATATAATGTACCTTTATATCTTATAATTTATAAATAAACCTATTTAATCATTCTAACTCGTATATATTTATATATACACACACACACTAGCATTGTACCCGCACAATGCTGCGGCAAATAGTTTTTTTTTTTTAAAAGCAAACATATATGTATGTATATCAAACTATAGAACGTTAGGGTTACATCAAAACAATTACCCTCTTTCACGATCATGATTTGAAGGTAATTACCCTGTTAAGAGCCTAAATGCCAAAAACTATGACATTTAACCTTCTAACAGAAAATTAACACCAACAACTAATAATTATTCTACGGCCTAATATTTACGAATAAGCGTCGGAAAACATAACCAAACTTCCCAGTTAAATGCCGATGTATATTTGATCTTTCCTTTTAACCATTGAAACCCAAGCAATTGTATTTTGAACATTGTGTCTCCCCCAATAGTTCTCCCTTTGAAAACTCGATTGTTTCTATCAATCCAAATGCAGTAAGCAGATATCACAGCAATGGCTACCCATAAATTCCTGCTCCAGTGTGGTAACGTATCCCTTGCAGCATCGATACAATCCTCTATTGAAGTTGGTGATGACCACCGAATGCCCCACCACCTGTATAACTGTTTCCACACCATGTTCGCCTGACTGCAATAAAAGATAGCGTGTTTAATCGTTTCCACATCCGACCTACACGTTGGGCATAAGATTGAAGGCACGTCCATCCCTTTGTCGCTTAATTTGGATAGCACCGGTAGTCTTCCTAAGTTTAGTCTCCAAGCAAATATACACACCTTTTTCGGAACCAACTTGGACCAGTATGTCTTCTTGATCGTGGGATTTTGCAAGACTAATCTTGATTCAATAAACTTCCGCATAATCCTAACCGAGAATACACTGTCTTCATCCGCAACTGATACCCATCTGTCACGTACATCTTTCTTGATAGAACCTGAGTTTAGTTTTTCGCACATCGCATTAAACTCTTCTGCCACTCGTCCAATCATTTGCCTCTGAACTCCAATCTTCCATACCCAGCAATTATCGATCCACACTCCTTGGTCGCTAATCATAGAAGATTCGTTGCCTACTTTGTTGTACAATCGGGGAAATAAATCTGCCAAACAAGATTCACTAAGCCACACATCTCTCCAAAAACTAGTTTTTTGACCATCTCCCACCACCATTTTAAAAAGTACTTCGGTGTCAACACCCAACTTATTAAGATCCCCCCTGATTTTGATTATTGGACCCCATATTCCATTGTTTCTTTTTCTGTTTTGACAACCCAACCCACCCCTCCCACCATAAATGCTTTTAATAATTTTAACCCAAAGCGCGTCAGACTCGTTTCTAAACCTCCACCACCACTTAAGTAATAAACTGAGATTGAATGTGTTTAGATTCCCCAACCCCAATCCCCCCCGATCCCTGTCTGTAGTAACCAACCCCCAATTTACCCAATGAATTTTCCTACTTCCCGACCCACTCCCCGCCCCCCAAAAGAATCTTTTCTTAAATTTATCAAGTAAAGAAAGGATACAGGTTGGTGCCCGGAACAATGATAGGAAATATACAGGCAAACTCGAGAGAACCGATTTAATAAGAACCCATCTGCCCCCGAAAGACAAAGACTTGCTCTTCCAACCCTGTAAGACCCCTTCAAATTTCCGCACCACCTTATCCCAGTGTTTCTTCTTTTTCATGTTCGCGTTAACCGGCACCCCCAAGTAGTTAAAAACCGTGTCCCCCACCTTACAACCCATTTTCCTTGCTACTCTTGCTTGTGTTTCCATATTCACCCCTATCCCCGTTAATGAGCTTTTTTTCTAATTTATTCTAAGACCCGACACATCTTCCCAACATTTCATTAATGCCATAATTGATTTCGCATTTTTGGTGCTCCAACTTCCCACAATGAGTGTATCATCTGCATACTGAAGATGAGAAAGTAAGATTTTGTCAGAGCCCACTTTCACCCCTTCAAACACTTTAGCCGCCACCGCCTCTTTTAGCATCACATTTAACCCTTCAGCAACAATTAGGAATAAGTAAGGAGCGATAGGGTCCCCTTGACGGACACCTCTTTCAAGACAAAATTCATTTGTAGGTGATCCATTAATTAGGACCGAGATGCGAGAAGATTGTAGACACACCCTAATCCATTCAATCCACTTTCCCCCAAATCCCATTTGAACCATCGTGTCAAATAAAAACCCCCAGTCAATACTGTCATAAGCTTTCTCGAAGTCAATCTTGAACACTAGCCCATTTTTCTTTCTTGTCTTGAGTTCATTCAACACTTCCCCAACAATAAGAATACCATCCAATATCTATCTATTTTTCAAAAAAGCGGATTGTTCTTTGCCAATTAGTTTAGGTATTACCAATTTCATCCTTCTCGTCAACAGTTTTGATAGTATTTTGTAATAACTACCGATCAAATTAATCGGTCTGTAGTCACTAAACACTAAAGGATCACTAATCTTAGGTATCAATGTAATAAAGGATGAATTACAACCCTTAGAAATTTTACCCGTACTCCAAAACCATCTTAGTGCCTGAACCAATTCTTCCTTTATTACCTCCCAGAAGTGTTTAAAGAAGGCAAAGTTAAAACCATCCAGCCCCGGTGCTTTATTGTTACTACAATCCCAAACTGCCAATTTAATCTCCTCCAATGTGAATTCTTTTTCTAAGGCCTTGCTTTCTTCCACCTCCAATTTCACGAACTTATCACTTGTGAATCTCACCGATCTAGTCGTCTGTTTTTTGGCAAAGTTGGAAAAGAAGGTAACCGCCGCATCCTTGATTTCGTCTATGGAGTGAACCCAACGACCATCTACAAGCGTGCCCACCACATTATTGGAGTTGTTCCTTCTTTTAATACAACTGTGGAAGAATTTAGTATTTTCGTCTCCCTCCTCTTGCCATTTAATTCTTGCCTTTTGGCGTAACATACCCCTTTTGGCCTCTTTTTTCTCTTTAAATTTTTTGCACGTTGACATCCAATCCGTTCTTTCTTCCGGTAGCAATTCATTTATTTCTTCTTTAAGTTCATAATTTGACACCACATCTCTTAATGATTTTATCTCGCTTTCCAAATTCCCAAAATTGATTCTCGCCCAAGACTTCAACGCCCCTTTAGCATTTCTCAACTTTTCATAAAAAATACAATCTTTGTTGTAGGACTTTGTTTCAATCTCCCAAGTTTCCTTCCCCAACGCCTCACACTCCTTGTGTTTTAGCCATGTGTCAAAGAATTTAAACGGTTTGAGACCCGAATCTTGCACATGATCAAAGCACATTATAGGGCAATGGTCGGATTCCCTTCTATCCAAGGCCACACAATTGAGATTTCCCCACCATTCTTTGAAATCCTCCGACACTAGGAATCTGTCTAGCATACTAAATTTGGTGCCATCATCAGAAATTCTTGTGAATTTCCTCCCTCCCAATTGTAAATCCACCAGCCCATTGTCCTCAATAAACTTATTAAACTTCATCATATTTATGTTATTGGAGATAACGTTTAACCTCTCTGCATCACTCCTAACTTCATTAAAATCGCCAAACAATATCGCATTTTCACCTATGTATTGCAATACCATATTGAGTTTCGACCAACAATCTACCTTATTTTCTGTCTTATGGGGACCATACACATTAACAATAGAACAAGCATTCGATTTACCTTTCCAATTACCCACTATTGCCAAATAATATTTGAACCCATAAGAAGTGACATTAGATAATATTCTGGAATCCCATATTGTAAGGATACCCCCCGATTTCCCCTCAGCTGGTACAAAGGCACACCTAAATCCCGTATTGGCCCAAATTTCCTCCACCAATTCATCATCAATTTGTTCCATTTTGGTTTCCTGTATGCCGATGATATTCGGCCTTTCTTTGAAACATAATTCCCTTACCCACTTAACTTTTTCCCCAGACCCAAGACCCCTTATATTTAGTGAGATGATTTTCATAAAAGTATATTAACAACGAACAATAATATAGGTTTTCAACCTATTGATCGATCTTGCCCCCCAGATCTACGAACCCAACCTTTTCTCCAAAAATTTTCAAGGAATCGGATGAAAAGGAAAAACTGTTACCTCCCAAAGACGATTCTGAATTTAGACCAGGTTGACTTTTTGTTCTACCTGATGGTTGATTATTTGTCTTCCCTTTGTTCCTTGCCATTTTCTTCATCACATGCAAGCTTAACTTTCCCGTCCCATTCCATGATTTTTTTGTGTTATTTCCTTCTTGTTGTATCGCCACTTTTTTCTTTTGCTTCAGTGATTTTTTTCTAATCGCAGGGATTGACTCTGGTATAAAAGAAATAAAACTATCCAGCACCTGAGTAGCTTCAGCGGCCCCTACCATTTCCAGATCTTGGTTTGATTGTTTTTCACTTGTTGATTTTTTAGACGCATTGGATAAAGGCCCATTAACATTTGGATCTTCTTTTAAAAAGCCACCCTCATCTTCCAGAATTAAATCAGGCCCATTGTTGTATTTTATCATTCGATCGCCCATCTTCATGGAGCCTATTTACTAGGCCCACCCATTCCCAATTTAGCTGAGAACAATTGAGGTTCTTTTCTTTTTGCTTCACGTACGCAGGTACCAAATCTTCCCTAAGTCCAACGTTTATCCTCTGACTCTGCTCAGTTCTCGAAAGTGTCTCACTTTCATTAAATTCGACGTGACTTCTTCCCAGATGAGGGTACGGACTGCAAATAGGTACTTTTTTAGACACCATAGGCTTCGCCGTTTCCTTCACCGTGTCACGGTGGTTTCCGCCGCCGCCGCTATCAGATCCACCACCGCCACAGCTTCCACCTTCCTCCTCTTCTTCCTGCAATTCATCCTCCGAGTTAAGTATATCTCTTGTGTCTACTGATGCATCATCTTCTGCACTTCCATCATCATCCTCCATTGAGTCCACCCAACCATCCTCCCTAACGAAAATCTCCCTGGAATACCCCTGAGCTTTGATGATATATCTATCTACCAGTGGAAATTCATGTGAAGTATTGATTAACACCTTTCCAGCCACAAGCGACTTAGCATCTTTCCACGAACAATTTTCGTACGAGACTGGTTCGCCCCATTTTTCTGCAATCTTTCTAAAATTTTCCACTCTCCACAGATCCAATGGTAATCCGTATACCTTCACCCATGCAAGTCTATGAACTCCATTAGAATACTCTTTCTCCCATATTGATAACGAGTCACACCATTTCCATAGTTCCGAGTCCTTATTTTGAATCGTATTCATCGTTGCTTATCCCGATTCACATACTATGATGATATATCTCCCTCCAGTAAATTTCCATTCAACCATGATAGGACAAATAATCCGCATTACTGGCGCAATATCCTGGAGCAGTTCAGCGTTTTTTAATCTTGCAACTATAGTTCTGGACAGAACCTCTTCAATTCCATCCACTTTTTCCAAATCATTGATGTGACCCCAAGTTGCATTGAATGAGCTTCTCTTTTGTTGTACCTGTTTTTCGATTATATGCACTTGTTTCTCTTTACTACCATTTTCAGTTCCCATCTTAACTACCTGAGCAAACGATCTTCCGTCCCTCATAGCATTAGTTGTATTGAAGTACCTCATGTCTTTGTAATCAATTCTTTCCTCCTTATTCAGTCTCCGAGTAGTACTGTGAACTTTTTCATTTACACCCTTCATTAATGCTTTATAGCACCTAAGCTTATAGGATCCAATCCATATGCCATTTAATTTCTGTAATAACGACTCCATGTTGTTGTTTTCCATAAACCTTACAAATCCAAATTTATGGCCATTCCTTGATAATCTGCTTGCTAAATATACATCAACAACTTTCCCAAAATGTTTGAATAAGGTCCATAATTTTGCCACCCTTGTCTCTGTAGGTATGTTGCAGAAGAACACCGATTTGATGTTTGTTGTTGATGACTCCCCGGTCCTCCTCGTTTGCCTGAATCCGTCCCGTCTAGTTGTTCCGGTCACCGCACCAGCTCTTTCTCTCTCACTCTCTCGCATTTTTTTTATATATGGCAAATAGTTTTTGTTTTACAACAAGCGACTTTCAGGATTATAATTATATGTTATTCGCGCGATTCAATGTTACAAAAATGTTTGCTTCCGCAACATGTCCGTTTTTTTGTAAATTTTCTTTTATATGCGTCAACTATTTTATTAATTATAAAAATAAATTCTAAAACATATTAAAATAAGAAAAAAGATTTATATTTATAAAATAAAGAGAAAGAAGTTCATTAGATTTTGAAAATTATGTTGTGGTAGGTATATAATTGTGTTTGTGTGAGATAGTATGTTAATGGGAAAATATAATTTAAATGAATAAAATGTTAAAGTAAATTAGGAGAGAGAGTGATATGATTAAAGAGTGAGTGGATGAGATTAATTTAGATAAATGAAAGGTTAAGATTCATTGTTGATTGAATTTTAAGAAGTCTTAAAATTAATTAGGAGAGAGAGTGTTAAATGGTTTATATAGTAGTATATATATATATATATATATATATATATATATATATATTATGAAGTGTTCTTGTAACAATGATAATACTTTGCATTTGCTTTCATCTTTTCTCAAACAACGATTGTTATATATATTAAAGATGGTTTTTTTGTTTTAGGTATTAAAGACTTTTCTTACTTAAAACACTATCAAAGTATTAAAAAGTCATCATTTAGGGTTGTTTGTCCCAAAAATAGAATTGGGCGTAAACTTTAGCAAATTTGGTTGGAAATCTCTTATCTCCAATAAGGATCACAATGTGAAGGGCTTATTTAGATTGAGAATTGTAAACCACTTCAACATTTAAATTTTATGGAAAATGATATTTCCACTTATGAAATTGATTCATTTAAAAAAATATATGTTTCACTAACTTGTAATATAGGTTTAAAAATATTGTACATTTATGTGGATGAATCAATTTTGTAAGTGGAATTATCACCTTTCAAATTGTATTCATCTGAAGAAGTGTAATGTATGAGTGAAATTAGAGTTTTGTAACATACGTCAAGGAAAGACAGTTCCTCCTTGTATAGCCATATGCCCATATACGTAGACCTCATTCTAGAGAGTGAGAATTCGGAATCATTCACATGGGATGCATGATAATGGTAAATATTCCTCGGTGTCCAGGAAGACTATAACATTGAAAGTTTCCCGGAAACGATCGATGCTCTAAAAATATGAAATATGTCATAATAAATTCATTACCAATTCTAAAATAATATTTAAATGGCCCCAAAAATATTTTTTCTACAACTTGGAGGGTAAATTTACACACTCCCTAAGATAAAAGCTTCAAACATAGCTTCATGGAGATGAAAGAGAGAACATACATAATCTCTCAAAGGGAGATTGGGTAATATTAGGGCCATGACTACGTATGTCATGAGAGCATTTAGGCTATGAGTATAGCATTACTCAACCCAAAACTCAACCCAAAACACTAGTAGCACCGAACTTTCAACCCAAATCAACCCAAAATATT
Source organism: Pulicaria dysenterica (assembly GCA_947179395.2). Classification (NCBI taxonomy): domain Eukaryota; kingdom Viridiplantae; phylum Streptophyta; class Magnoliopsida; order Asterales; family Asteraceae; genus Pulicaria; species Pulicaria dysenterica. The sequence goes on from OX359292.1 coordinate 80,965,861, forward strand.
TTCTCTCTCCTTATCTTCTCACAAAAAAAGGTTCGGCTTGTTCGGTTTCACCAAACCGGAGGAGTGAGAAATGATGCCAACCCGAGATGGGCGTTTGACATTTGGGTTGGTGAGCTGATGCATCCCAAGGCCAGCCCGAAGACCATACGGATGCCCTTATATCCATGGTTGGTGCCAAATCTAGGTCTTATGCTGCAATCTTTTCAGAATTGCCATAAGCTCCTTTTTCTTATTAGGTATGCCTTTTATAAAAGTAGTTCAAAAGTTTTCTTCTCAAAACCCAGAGCTATCCCGCTGATCACTGCGCTGGGGCCTTACCTTTGCTGGAACCTGAACCACCCGCATACACAACAATACTGAAACATAAGCTTTCACTTAATTTGAAAAACTTTGTTTGTAGAAAATTCAAAGATGTTAAAACAATGAATCGAACCCTCAAGTTGTGTATGATTAATAAAGATTATTCTCGCTTAATGCTCAACATTAAGTGCTACCGTAAAGAAAAAAGAGATGATTATGGTTGAAATAATGAAAAGCCCGAGGTTACCATTGCAAATTTGAAAAGAAAAGCCTAAGGTCACAATTGCAAATTCTGATAACAACTTGATCACTGAAAATAAGCCTTTGAAGGTCATTTAGTACTACAAAGAATCTAAGGTTACCACTGCAAATTCTGATAACAACTTGACACTGAAAATAAGCCTTTGAAGGTCATTCAAAACTACAAAGAATGAACTCTGAGTTTTAATGATTATAGAATGAAAAGAAAACTCTGTAGATTGTAAAGAGGGACATTGGTATGATGCTTAATAAATAGTTTTATTTCAGTTGTGCTTAATTGTAAAATAAACACAAATGAGGAGTTTGTTAAATCCTTAACTGTATTTATTCCATTCTAGTGAAGCTTATTAAAGTTTAGTATCCATATGACATTAGTAATGATTTAAGTTACATTCTAAAAATATCCTTGTTGTATAAATAGTTTGTAAATAACTCTAATTAATCTAAGCATTCATTCGAGCGTAACTTCATTGTTCTCGGTTCTTTCTCTATCGGTTGATTCATATAATCCGAGTTTATAACATTATGTTATTTGCTTTAATTGTTGATTAAAATTTGATACCAGAAATTTTACAAAATAACATTAATATGTTTACGTATATGAGACACTAATTAATTGTTAGATTAACCTCGTTCATTTTATGCTTACGTTACCTTAAATTGGTGGTAAATTTTGTTTCGTCTATAGAATGATAGACCGACATACCAATAGTCGCTAATAGTTATCATTGCCTTTTTGTGCACACGGCGACTATTAGGAAGAATTTGAATAATAACAACAAACAATAATAATAACGTTGATTTAATTATCTTGGATATATTTTTAATTTTCTTTTTGCAAATCTTGCCGGCCATATTTTGGATCTTCTGTATGTAGTGTAGCTTCTTTGGTTCCTCCACTTTTACTTTAGAACTAATTAATTAACTATATATAAAGTTTTCGTTGGTAATATTATTCAACTATTTCTTACTTTAAGAGTACCTAATATAAATATGAAGGTAAGTAAAATAATAATTAACTAATTAATTAACACAACTTTTGAATTTCGTATTCATGCATAGAAAAATATGGATGTAAATAGTGACGGTGCTTGACCATGTAATATCGAGAACAATCTTATATATTTTAGAGTTATCCAATCTTTGTATAATAGAAATAGAATCTTTTTAAACCAATAGTAAACAAAGTGGAAAAAACTTATAAATATTTTAAGTGATTGAAAGCGTTACCTTCAACTTTGTTAAATTGCGTGAAAATACAACAACCACTGTCAATATTATCATTGTATGCAACCAACTATATAATCTACCTAAAAATACACACAATTTAAAATTTTGGTTCATTGTATCCAAGTTACCTATGACAATAGGTAGTTAACTAGTTACCTCTTCAAAAATAAAAGAAAGTTGGTACTTAAAAATACAAAGAACTTTCAAATTTTGTTCATTGTATACAATGACCGGTAACTTGGTAATCAGGTTATCCATTGTATACAATGAACTAAATTTGTACGTTGTTCGTATTTTTAGGTAGAAAATAAAGATTGTTACGTACAATAACAATATTTACATAGTTTGTTGTATTTCACGCATTTTGCCCTTTATATAAATACAGTTAGTTATTATGGGTTGTATTTTAAATAATCATTAAAAATAGAAACATCGAAAAATGGCCAAAGGATATATGCTGTTAGTAACACTTAAATCAAGTGTTGCCAAAATTATATAAATCTTTAATGAGCAGATATCGAATGACAAAATTACCTTCATTAAACATGTATGTGAATATATAACAACACCTAATTAGATAGATGTTGTAGCATCATATAACTCTTTTAGTACAAACATAACCGTAAATGATAAAACAAATATGACATTAGGGTTAGGTGGGTAGTACAAGGTAGTATGATTGATCGAGTAATAGAGTAATACTAGTGATCGAGTTAATTGGCTATATATGTGTTAACTTTGGTTGTGTTTAACGTCATACAAGCATATTAGGAGTTGAACGGGGATGATATATACGATTTCACCATTTATATCGACAAATGATCGATATATGTATTTTGAGGACTCGAATAGATAATATATAGGATGTCATCTTCATAAGACGATTTAACAAGAATGTACGATTTATGTTATGTGTTGTAGTTCTCCTCGGAGGTGCTTACTGCTGTGAGGCTGTACGGTTCGTTAAGGCACTGTTGTGTAAACGGTCTATGAGATTTGGTAATGAATGATCACTACTTGCTGTGCAAAAAAAAAAAAAAAAAAAAGTTTGCTAGTTTCATCATCAACAATTAAATTTAAGAAAAAAATATAGAAACATTTATGTTATGCATTCAAACCAGTTATTTATAGTTTCTAAACTATTTTTTTTTTGTAAAGAAACTTTTTTAAATAAAAATGAATTTCTTTTGTTTCGATCTTTAATATATAGTTTACAAACTTATTTTCTTTTTAATGTCTTTTATTTAGGTATTGTATCTTTTAGAATTCATTTTTTTTTTTCAATTTATGTAAAATCTAAGTTTATGATATTTTTTTAAGTTTCAAGTTTTAATTAAGATATTAAAAATGATAAATGATTTTAATAAGAGAATGACTAAGTGACAAATTGACAATCAATTGAAGTATTAAAATTTATAAATTTCAACGAAATATAAAGTTGTATAGCAAACGAAATATCTGATGTTACAAGCCATTAAAGACAACTTTTAACAATATGACGATAGGCTCTCCATTCTCCAAAGTTGATGGACAAATAATTATGTTTTGTTAATATATTGTTTAAATAAAGAGTGTTTTAATTATTTTAATTTTTATTTATTTAAATAACTTATAAGTATAACATAGCTATAACTAACTTATAACATGCTGTGAAAATCTAAAAACATAAGCATTTTCTTGATATATAAAAAGATTGAGAACGAACAAATTATGAAACAAAAACATCACTTGTAGAAAAAAAACAAAATACTTTTAGTGTAACTAATGTTTTTTCTTGTGAAATCGTACTGTTTCCACTTAAAACAAAAAGGTATTAGCCCAAAAACTATTTCGTGAATCGAATATTAAAAATTATGGCACAGAAGACTGCAATCCTCGTCTATGTTCACATTCATCACACCGTATGTATGTCCTTATTCTCACCGTGAAATAATATTGAATTCTTATACTGATCATGTATTGAAGATCCTTATACAGAATCGAAAATTTTTCCATCTGCAAAAATGTTTTCTTTAATATATATGTATATGTATATATTGATTTTTATATAAGATTAGAAATTACGAATTAAATGTAATTCTTCAACATATTTATTGAAAAATTTAGTTATTAAATTTACATACAACGAAATTAGGATCAGCCTAACCCGACAAAATTTGCTTTTTATATCTAACAGAAAATTATTATTTTCAATTTGAAACCGTACGTTTCGATCCATAGATTGGCAAACAAACCTGTTTGCTTTGTGAACACCATCACTTTTGCCATCTCTCTGACTCATATAATTTGTCTGCATCGTAAAGGTCAAATGTGATTCCAACTCTTAATTATTAAAAATAAATAAATAAACCCCAAAACAAAAGTATCTCCGTCTGAATAAATCTTTTAATGCTAATTTCAACCAGCTAATTACATTGGAGCATAGTAGACGATACAGCACGCATCGCCAACAACGACCCTCTTTTTGGCTGTTCCCTGTTGAAGATTTGAACACTATATAACATATATATGTTCAACAATAAATGCCATTTTGTAGATCTTATTTTCAATGGAGTATCTTCATTGATGTGTTATTAAGGAGAAGTCAAAGTCCAATCAGTTCGATCAGGTATCTATTAATTATTCTTCTAAATTCACTATAACTATCTGAATCTTTTCTTAGGGTATTCAAGAAACCCCAAGAGCAAAATCATCACTTCTTTTGATTTGTTTCAGCTAAAAGGGTAAACAAGAAACCTTGATCATGGCAGATGCACTTGAGACTTACACCAAAATTGAGACTGAAGAAGAAGATGTATACACCAAAGATGGCACTGTTGATTACAAGAACAATCCTGCTAACAAGAACACCACAGGAACTTGGAAAGCTTGCCCTTATATTCTTGGTAAATCTTTTTACCTTATGCTCTAAAACAGTAAAACTTCTTCAACATATCTAAAACCTCAATTCGTGCTTTGGCAGGTAATGAATGCTGCGAAAGATTAGCATATTATGGAATGAGCACGAATCTATTGCTTTATTTCAAGAATAACCTTAATCAACACAGCGCTACGGCTTCGAGAAACCTCTCAAATTGGTCGGGAACATGTTATATAACACCTTTAATTGGTGCATTTGCTGCAGATGCGTATCTAGGCCGATACTGGACCATTGCCATCTTCTCCGTCATATATGTTCTTGTAAGCATTATATATTATAACATCCAAATCTAACACTTTTTAGATTATCCTAAAACTGATTTAGCTTTTTCTTATTGTGTCATTTAGGGAATGACATTATTGACTATATCTGCATCGGTTTCGGGTTTAAAGCCAACTTGTGTAGCTAAAGACGATTGTCACGCGACTACTACTCAAGCAGCTGTAACTTTTGCGGCACTTTATTTAGTGGCTCTAGGAACCGGAGGGATCAAGCCATGTGTGTCATCATACGGGGCGGACCAATTTGATGATGCAGATGAAAAGGAGAAGAAGCACAAGAGTTCTTTCTTTAACTGGTTTTACTTTTCGATTAATATTGGCGCGCTTATCGCGTCCTCAGTTCTTGTTTGGATCCAAGATAACGTGGGTTGGGGATGGGGATTCGGGATCCCGGCTGTGGCCATGGCGATTGCGGTTGGCTCGTTTTTCTCGGGCACTCGATTGTATCGGAATCAGAAACCTAGTGGAAGCCCGTTGACCCGCATCAGTCAGGTCATCGTGGCTTCCTGGAAAAAACGTGGAGTTCAAATTCCTACTGATAAATCTGCTTTATATGAGATTGCAGACAATGAGTCTGCCATTGTAGGAAGCCGCAAGCTTGACCACACCAAAAAGTTCAGGTAAATTTTCAACAGACCCACAAAAATAAACTTTTTTCCAAAGACCTTGAAATCACTTTAAACACCAGATACCGCTGAGCCAAAGACCCTATGCACAGTGAAAATATAGAACTTATGTAGTTTTAATTTGCAGTTTCTTGGATAAAGCAGCGGTCGAGTTAGAATCGGATCATACAAAAGGTTCGGTTGACCCGTGGCGGCTTTGCACGGTGACCCAAGTGGAGGAATTCAAATCTATCATTAAATTGCTTCCTATCTGGGCCACTGGGATCATATTCAGTACGGTTTATGGTCAAATGAGCAACCTATTCGTGCTACAAGGATCATATATGGACATATACCTCAACAAGTTTGAGATACCACCTGCATCACTAAGTATTTTTGACACTCTAAGTGTCCTATTCTGGGTTCCGGTCTATGACCAAATCATTGTCCCTATAGCCCGAAAATATACGGGCAACAAGTCAGGTCTGACCCAGCTCCAAAGAATGGGGACGGGGTTGGTAATCTCAATTTTTGCGATGCTAGCGGCGGGGATTCTAGAAGTGGTTAGGCTCGGGATTGTTAGAAGGAACGATTACTATGATTACAAGCATATGCCCATGTCGATTTTTTGGCAAGTGCCGCAGTACTTCTTGATTGGGTGTGCTGAGGTGTTTACGTTTATCGGACAACTAGAGTTCTTTTACCAACAAGCTCCTGACTCAATGAGGAGTTTGTGTTCTGCTTTATCACTCACTACTGTTGCACTTGGAAGCTATTTGAGCTCTTTGCTCGTGACCATCGTAACAAGTATTAGTACTAAGGGAGGCAAGCCGGGGTGGATACCCGACAATCTGAATCGTGGCCGGCTACAAAACTTTTTCTGGCTCTTGGCGATTCTAAGTGTGTTAAATTTTGGGGTTTTTCTATTGATTTCAAGATGGTATACCTACAAAAAGCCGGTTGGTACTATTTCTAGGAAATTCAAGGACAGTGGAATTTCCTTAGAACGTCTTTCAAATGCGGAGCAGTAATGTATAATTAATGTCTTGTATGTATAACATCTTGTTTTGTATATAGTCATCGTCTTCTTTTATTATATTCAAGTTATTAAATTCTCATTGTAACATTGTTCATCGTTTTCATATCATGATTTTACTTCGAAATGTGAAATTTAATTAAAGCAATGATACAAAAAAGTTTGTACTATATTTCCAAATGTGAATTACATTCACATGTGCATGCAATTCAACAGTACAAACATGTTCGTAAGTAGGCTTCCAACTCATGAGCTTAGATACACTTAACATACGCAAACCATATCCACTTTAATATAACTAACAAGGCAAACATGTCGCCGTTTCGGGCATCAAGTTAGAGACCCATACTTGAGTCTGACCAACTGGGCATACTATAAAGCCTAATAAGTAACTTTAGGGTGACTGATAAAACTGGAACCTTTTACAGTCCAAAATTGAGAAAATTAGTTGATCAAGATTCCTTAAGTAAAGTAGCCGACGAAGTTATGCACAATAAGCACTTCTAGAAAAAGTTGCATTTTGAAGGAACAAAACACCTTGGAAGTGGTACTAATCTCTGCAACAAAAATAGGTTGTAGATCTATATAATCGACACCATTTGTGATGAAGACAAGAAATGGTATTCTATTTATTTGTGACATGGAAAGGAAATGAAAGTTTTATGGTTTTTATTAGTGACTAAATAACTTCTAATAACAATTAATAATCTTAGAAAATAAGAGTATTTTCTAATATAACTCGTTTTTCCTTCTCCAACTTGGAAACATAAAATAAAAACATATTCTATCTCTTTTTTTCTTTCAAACTTGAAAACACGAAACACAAAAATTATTTTCATTTCTCTTCTTTTTCTTTCTTTCCCTCCGTACTTTTCTTTCCTTTCCTTTTATTCCCATCTAAAATTCGAAAAACAGTATAAATTTGGTGCACATTTACCGAAACATTGGATGTTTATTGATAAAATAATTTTCTCAAATAAATATTTTTAAGATAAATTGTTCTAAAAGAGTTGAGTTTAATAAAGCCCATATAAAAAATATAGTTTTGAAATTTTAATATTCAATCACATATGTACCATCGATAAGGCTGATCCAAATACTAATTTTATTTCATTATAACTATACATATAAGTATAAACTATATTGAATACTAGTTTATTACCCCGTGTAAAAACACGGGGATGTTTAAAAAAATATAAAATTTGATGGTATGAAATTATAAAAAGGTATAATAAGTGTAAAAGTGTTTCAGAAAATTTCAAATAAAAATAATAAAATATCACCAAACATTTACATATCAGAATTTTAACAAAAAACAATAACTAATTGTTTTTGAAGTACTACTATTAATGGATAACAAAAAATTAAGAATATACTAATTTTTAAAAAGTATCATATTACAATAAAATTGAAAACGTAGATAATAATGAGATGATCATAAATATATAATTATTTTTTTCTCTAAACTAAATATATCACAAGTTACTAAACATAATGTATAAACACCGTATAATTAATTATATTAATATACATTTTTTATAAAACCCTCTCAATTTTCTTAAAAACCCCTCACATGTTTTATAAAACCCCCTCATAATTTTTATTCAGGCTCCTCCCAATTGATATAGATTTGAAATTCGATGTCATTAATCTTTCAAATACCCACTACTATTAATGGATAACAAAAAATTAAGAATATAGTAATTTTAAAAAAAGTGTCATATTACAATAAAATTTATACCAAAACGTAGATAAAAATGAGACGGTCGTAAATATATAATTATTTTTTCTCGAAACAAAATATATCACAAGTTACTAAACATAATTTATAAACAACCTATAATTAATTACATTAGTATACAATTTTTATAAAGCCTCCTTACATTTTCCTTAAAAAGCTCATTCCATGTTTTATAAAGCCCCCTCACAATTTTCATATAACCCCCTCCTAATTGATTATTAATTGAATTCCATCGAGATTAACTTTCCAAAATTGTTTTTGAAATTGAATAATTTTAAAATTGAAGGTTTTGATTGATTAATTAAGTCTCAATTTTAGGTATTTTAGAAAAATTGGTAAGCCTCTTATATATAGATTGATTTCTCTATACTATCTTATATAATATAATATAATAATATATATAAAAGACTAATTTGAAAAAAATTATTAGATAATCTGGACCCTTTATTTAATAAAAGATTTAATCTTAGCCATTCAATTCTTTAATTCTAAAATTTTGATTTTGACTTTTTAGTGTCAAACTAATATGAATTATATAAAGATAACACTTAATCAAATTAATGATAAATATTAGTAAATTGTAAACTATTTTGAATATCTACAAGATAAGATTATATCTAAGCTAATATAAATTTAATATACTTAAGTGTTATTATAAATTTAAAAACAACATTACGTAAAGTTAATTATATGAGAATCCCATCTAAGTTAGTAAATACAAATTAATATCATTTTATATTCATTTAAAATTAATATAAATCCCTTAATAATGTTTAATATTAATAACTAAATTAGATTTTATTGTAATACACGGGTTGGTTGTAAAAAATAATAAATATTATATATTAAATCTTAATAAAAATATACTAAATATTTGTATAACGCCAAAATAACGAGAAAGTAAAAAAGGACAACAAAAAGTTTCAAATATAAGTCAAAACCGAATCTAACTTTGAACTAAGAAATAATTGTATATAAATTTTACATCATTCTAAAGTTGTCATAATTTATTTCTCTATGTTAGTTGGAATTAATATAAACTTCTTTTAATTTACAGAAAGATTAAGATTAGTCTATTTTTTCATTCGTACAAAACAATTATATATTTAATGAAGCAATATTTATATAAATAATTATGTCTAATTCGTGTGTTTACACAGACATTTAAACTAGTAAATATAATATTTCATCAAAAGGGTTTGTAGAAGGAAAAAAAGAAAAAAAAAACCCTGTGGTGGTATATTCCCCAAAACTAGCAATTAACTATGCACTACCGTCACTACCACCATCTCCTTCACCAACATCTGTTCCCAAGCGGAGCTAAGTTGAGTTGTAGATTTAGCAGCAGATTTGCTTTCAAGAAACGATTCTGCTCGATTCGAAGGTGATCTAGATCTCTTATCATAATTAATTCCACTATATCTTATTTAAGTATATCATCCGCATAATTGTCGATTTCTTTTCACGATCATTCCGGTATCTAATATGCATTTACCTTAATTAAGTACCATAGCATTGTGAAACTGATGATGTTGTTTATTTGCATGTTAATGAGTTCTGATTGTTATTTTTCTATAGCAAAATTAATGACCCTTGTTTGAAAGTACATGTTCTCTCACACAATGTGCAGAAGGAAAACAATTTGACTTTAAATTGGTAGTCTGATCTCTTTTTACTATACCCTACTTTATAAATTCTTGTTGTTGGAACTTTAGAACCCAAAACCCCTTTTGTCAATTCACCATTTTGTAGATTTTTTTTAATTAATTTATCGATTTTTTTTTTTTGTTTTCTTGGTCAATTTATGAGTGTCAAAATAAAACCTACCTTCTTGGACAGTTGCAATTTTCATTAGGATCCTTCAACATCTTCATGATAATGCAAGCCTATTTTTGGGTAAAAGATAAACTAATATGTTAAATCGAACACCTGGATGTCAATTGGAACTTTTAATTAGTTGAAATAAAATACTAAATGCTCTTTTCATGTAAAAAAGGGGATGCAAAAAGTTACAGGTTCTTATACCAGGCAGTCTTTTGGAGAAAACTATATCAGCTTCTTTTTACACTTGCAGAGTTGCTGTGAAATGAAATTTGAAAATCTTTACTGTCTTTTTGCACTACTGGACCCTTAGTAATATAATATACATGACAATATGACATAGTAATTATAGGACACCAGTTATAACTTAATATCAAATGCATATAGTTATTCAAGTTTCTCGACGTCTACTTCATTGCTTCATAGTTTTATCTTGCTGTGAGTTTTCTGCTGACATGATTGGTTGCTAGATCCCATACTGTGCACAAACTATTGGGCATGCATTTAGGCTTCTTTGAATCAAGGAATAACAAAAGCTTCATTGTTTGTGCTATTTTGTCTATCTCATGTTAAGCTTGTAGTGATAAACCAAGTGGTGTGCAAACTCTTTAATATCATGATCAATTTACGTATATTCTCTTGTGAGAACCTTAATTTCTTTGATTACCTGTCTGATTCAATCTTCATGACTGCTATTTCTCTTGGTAGGCCCTAAGGCTTTGATATCAAAAGGTGGGATTAGCACATCTGAAGTATGTCATGTAAGTGTTTTTGATATTAACATTTTACTGACATTAATGAGATTCCTCTACATGGTACAAAAATATGGTAGGACAAAACTGCTATTAGTTTGTCATAGACATAAGTCTTGGTTAAGCAAGGGAGGCAATAGATTAGCTGAGAATAGAGATGTCACGGTTGTTTTCATTTATAGACATTGATAGAATGATTGAGCATCATGGGACGAGTTTACATGGCAAGTATAAGTATTCTTGTAAAATCTCAAATAAATGCTAGTATTTGTTAAAGATGACTACGTGAACTGCTATAATATGGGTTCCAAGTTAAGTTGGACAATCTACCTAAGGATCTTAATTTGTTGGATATCTATTACAATCCCATATTGGCTGGAAGTAATTATGTTGTTGGCTTATAAGTCTAGGTGTCCCCTCCCCCTACAAGCTAGTTTTAAGGGTGAGTTCTACACTGAGACTTATGACGTGATACGGGCCTTGTATGAGATGGGTTCGTATCAATTGGTATCAGCGCATCCCTATCTTGCAAGGTTCCAACACTTGGAGTGGTGACCTATGGAGTGGTGGCTTGGACCCGAAAAGAAGGGTGCCAACCATGACCAATATAGCTGTGACCAACGAGGAGGTTGGTCTTTAGGCACCGGGTATTGTTACAATCCCATATTGGCCGAAAGTAAATTAAGTTGGTGGCTGGCGTCCCCTCCCCCTACAAGCCACTTTTATCGGGTGAGTTCTATACTTGGCTTATGGCGTGATACATGCCTAGTATGAGATGAGTTCGTATCAATATCTTGTGTAGGATAGAATGAATTCATCTTGTGTTATAGTCTCGTTATTTAGGTTAATTGGTAAAAATGGTATCTCTATAATCTAAATAGGTAGTGATAGAATATTCATGATTAAATAGGTAAAAAAATATTTTTATTTATATTTAGATAACTCTATAAATAGGGACTGTGAGATTAGATTTATTATGCTTGATCTGATTAACGGTATAGGATTGAAATCATCATCAGTGTGAGAAAGGGTTGCCTCTCAAAAGCAGGCTGAAGTTTGTATATTAGCAATATTTTCTTTATTTTCAATAAAATTATTAAATGTGTTATATCAGATTGCTGGTGCTAAGTCCTTTTCATTGTTGCATCTCAGTGTTCTAGCAGCTTTTAACTGCAATCTTTCTCAGACAACAAATCATCACATTGATCTGTCTCTATTCTTTTATGAATTCCAATATCATTCATTTACTACCATGTGGCTAAATTAGCTCTATATTATTTTGTTTCAGATGACGTAAGGAGCCCAGAGTTCATTAAATTATTCTCGTGTTTTCAATTTCTAAAACTGGATATTTAGAGCGGCTAAGTGCTAAGTAGTGGGGAGAATACTCCTCAACCTGTGCGAAACTTTTTTATACGTACAGGAGGGTAATCTTTGAGCTGCAATTTCACTTATAGGGTGATATTGTCATTTACCGAATCATAATAATTGCACATTTGTTGTGAAAGATTTCTGAACTTCTCAAACGTGAATAAAGCCAAAACAGGTTAAGAAGATGGACTGGTTCAGTTACGTTCTTGATAAGCGTCAACGCTTAGCAATCCCTATTGGACCACGATTTCAAATTGATGTGCCTGAGTGGGATGACCCACCACAAAGGAAATATCCTCTCAGAACTCTAACCAAATCAGAATCTTCAAAATGGTTAGGCACTCTAATGTGGTCAAACAAAGATACAACCCCAGAGACCGAAAGAGACGTAATTGGGAGAGGGAGACCCGACCATTGTGATTGTCATGTCCCTGGATCCATCCCCTGTGTCAAGCGCCACATCACTGAGAAAACAGCCTATCTTCAGAAAGATCTGGGACCTGCTTTCAAAATTTGGAAGTTTGATGAGATGGGAGGGGTTGTTGCAAAGTTACCGAAGCAGACTGAACAGCAGAAGTTTGCGTGTATTGTGAATGCGAAACCAATTTCAGAAGGTAATATTTTTTATAATACTTGCATTGGAATGTGTTTTTATTGAAGTCACATAATACTAAGGGTGTAATCCAGCCGGGCTGAAACCATGCCTCGCTTGAGCCTGACTTAACCCTTAAAACTCAACTCAACTAAGCCTTATTTTTCAAGCTCAAGCTTGACGAGTAGTAGATGCTCTCGAGTTCGACTTTGACCTTACTCGACTTGTTTTTTTTATAATGAAGTAATCAATTGGCAATTTGCATAACTTCATGAAGCACCTGCCTGTCAGCATCCAATCACTAGTTTTAGCAAAAAATAGTCCTTTTCCAGGTGCCCATTGAGTATAGTAAGATTCTATAAACTGCACTAAGATCATCTTGAAGTAGTGTGTGCATATATCTGCAAACACAATGTCCGGTTTTTGTGTGTGACAAATAGATGAGCTTTGCATAGAGTTGAGATAACTTCCTTTGTCCACAGGTATTACTTGGTTTGCATCGGTTCAATAGATACAAGGTGCACTTTCTTGGACACTAATACGAACCCATCTTATACTAGACTCATATCACGCCATATGCCCAAATGTATAACTCACTTTATAAAACCGGCTTGTAGGGGGAGGAGACACCTAGACTTATAAGTCACCAACTGTATTTTCTTTCGGCCAATGTGGGATCATAACAATACCCCATGCTTGAAGGACCAATGTCCTTGTTGGTCAATTAGGTCACGATTGGCACCCCTCTTTTCAGTTCCAAGCCAACACTCCATAAGTCACCAATCCTAGTCATCATTGGTGATGGCTACGTTGGTCATGATTGACATCCCTCTTTTAATGTCCAACACCACTCCTTAGGCCACCACCCTGAGTGTTGGAACCTTGCAAGATGGGGATGGCTCTGATACCATTGATACGAACCCATTCCATACTAGGCTGATATCACCCCCATAAGCCCAGGTGTAGAATTCACCCCTTAAAATCGGTTTGTAGGGGAGGGGACACCTAGACTTATAAGCCACCAACTTAATTTACTTTCGGCCTATGTGGGATTGTAACAGTCACATTGAAATAGCCTTCTTGTTCCTTGCAAATTCCATCCCTAGGAAATACGTCAATGTTCCAAGTTCTTTGACTTGGAACTCTTGTGCCTTGAGGTTTTAAATTCTCGACATACAATGAAATTGAAATCTGCCCACTTTTAGAGTGCTTGATAAACTTGGTATGATGAGTATTTCCCGAAGTTTGAACTACCTTTGAGAATCCGCCAAATCAAGCACGTGGAGCATGCTTCAGACCATATAGGTCTTGTTTACACACATTCTTAGAGGCTGGCACATAAAGATTTCTTTAAGCTGACCATTTAAGAATGTGATTCTTAAGTCGGCTGGTTTATACGCAAGCTACTAATGAAAGAAGCATTCCAATAGTGTTCAGTTTAGCAACAAGAACACACGTTTCTATATAGTCGATGTCATACTTCTAGGTGAAGCCTCTCAGGCCTTGCACCTTTCGATAGAACCATCTTCTTAAAACTTAATTGTGAATACCCATTTGCATCCGACCGTATTTCTTCCAAGTGGTAATCCTACCAAGCTTTATGTGTTATTCTGTACCTTGGTTTAAAAATGCGAGATGCGATCTGATGCGTTTAGAGTCCCGGGAGCCAATGCGTGATGCGTGATGCGTGATGCGCTCGCATCACGAACACGATGCGCCTAATTTTCACAAAAAATACTTCTAAACTAATTTAATACCTTGTAAGTACTTATATAACCTAACCATTCCCTAAACACATGATATGTATAAATAGTTAAATACAACTCAATATTAGTATCAACTGGCAAGTAGAAGGTAGCAACATCGATTGTTGTTAAAAAAAACAAAAGCTGATGTAATTGCGACTGATAAATGAATTGAAAAAAGGCAGCAGACTTGAAAAAATAAAAAACAGCCATGAAGATGGAGTGGAGGAAAGAATAAGACTGATAAATTAATGAAAAAAACAAAAAATGCAGCAGTTAAGCGCAACGGAACGCATCACGCATTAACCGCATCACGCATCAGTCGAGCGCATCAGACCGCATCAGACCGCAACGCCTACCCCCCAACGCATCAGACCACCTGATGCGTTTCAACCACCGCATCGGGCGCATCACGCATCAGGCGCGCATTTTTAAACCAAGTTCTGTACGAGGGAATTTCATCGAGAACAACAACCTTCCATTTAGGAACTTGTAAAATGAAGAATACAATGTATAGTAAGAGATGAAATGTTAATGTTGAGTAAGAGATGAAATTAGGGATAGGATGTTTAGAACACATCGTAACACCTAGGAGAAGATGTATTTGATTCTGTTTATACATGAGTACCCTGACTTGCAATTAAGGATCTACAATGGTATTTTGTGCTAGCGATGGTCTTCGTCTACAGTAAACTTTTAGCTCTTTTTGTACCGGGCGTGCTGTTTTTCATGTTTCCATGATTGGCGTCACGATAGGACTTTGATTAGTTACTTGGATGAATTGGTTTGGTACTTTGTCTTAGTGAAGGAGGTTCCAAGGTATCCCAAGGACAACAAGCTTCATCATGAATCCCACCATGAAGTTTATGTGATGAGTAGTAAGGTATGCCCTCAAGAAAGGTGACAAAAATAACGATAACCTAGACACCTAGGTAGCGTTTGGTTCGCGGATTGTTTTTTCAAGGAATTGGAATGTAGGAAGGAATTTGAATTTGAAGGATTTGGATTTGGAATCCAAATCTTGGCTCATTGTGTTTGGTTTACCTATACATAAGAAATGGAATTCATACCTTCCACACCACCATCGCCCCATATCGTCGTTGAGGTCGTAGCCCTAATCGAAGCTGCCACCACCGTCACCACCTTTAAGTCTATAACCACTGCCGCCGGTCGTAGCCCTAATCGAAGTCAGGTTGTCGTCGCCGGTCATAGCCCTAATCGAAGGTCGCCTGTTCGCCAGTCGCAGTTGAAGGTCGCCAGTTGCAGTCGAAGGTCGCTAGTCGCCTGTTCGCAAGTCGTAGACGAAGGTCGCTGTTTGAAGGTTGCCGGTCCCCTGTTCGCAAGTCGCAGTCGAAGGTCGCCCTGTTCGAAGATTGCCGGTCGCCCGTCGCTGTTCGTAGGTCGGCGGTTGCCGGTCGCCAGTCGCAGGTCGTGGTAAGCTTGTAGGAAGGAATTTGAATCTTTGCTAAATGGAAGGAATTTGAATTCCTTTGGATAAGGAAAGTTTTCCATACCAAGATTCCAATTCCATAGCTCCAAGTTGAACCAAACATAGGAATGGAATTGGATTCCAATTCCTTCCGACCAAACACCCCCTAGTTTTGATTGGACAGGGTCAAGTTTAGTAAGGGTTGGCAATTCAGGTCGGGAACAGGTAAATAGATCCTTTCATTTTTGCGTCAACCCTGATTTTACCTAATTTAATCGTGTCGGATTCTGTTTGTATTGCTCTATTTCGTGTTTATATGTGACCCAATTTTTTCGCAAACTTAACACATCTTCAACTTTTGGTAGGTCCAATAGAAAATATTTGTGCTTGAATAAAGGAGTTTGGGTTAATATATATCTGTTGTCAATGTTTATGTTGGTTTTTCGGCTTAAAATTTTCAAATTCAAGTATTTCCCTCTAGTTTGAGTATATGGCCCGATTTAGTAGGAGGCTCCCTCTCACCGACTTTGTGGCTTGTGGGTCGTAGCTCCCTCTCCTTAGTTAAGTTTTCGTTGATCACTCAAAGTAATTACATATTAAATTTCCAAACTAATGACTAAAATTAAATATACTAATAGGTATTTTTAATAAATCGAATTTAAAAGTCTTTCTATATGTAATAAAGTATTATTGTAACAGAGATTCTATTAATTGTGTTTTTCATTTATAGCACTATTTTATACAATAATAAGTAACTAAAAGAATAAATTTGGGTAAAAATCGTTATAATTTTAATAGGATAAATATATATATAAGAATAAATAAATAAATAAAAATTTAAGAGAAATAAATATATTATTTAACATATAGATAACAAGCAAAAAAATAAAAATTAATTTAAATAAATAATGTATAAATATATATATATATATATATATATATATATATATATATATATATAAACATTCTCTTTAACATATGTATGGTTGTCTGTGTGTGTGGTTAGTTCTTAATGTATCTTTTTACTTTTTTCTTCTTAATTTTATTATATAAATTAGTTTTTATTATACATAATATTAGTTTTGTATGTATGGTTGTCTGTGTGTGTGGTTAGTTCTTGATGTATCTTTTTACTTTTTTCTTCTTAATTTAATTATATAAATTAGTTTTTTTATACATATTAGTTTTTGATGTATCCTTTATAATATATATGTATGTATGTCTGCCTAAGGTCTCTTAGGTGGCAGTAGATATGATTTTTTTATATAAATTACTAAACACACTCACCCACCTAATTCTACACTTTTGCTCCACCCAATGTTTTGCGCCTAGAAGCCATGAATTAGTTTTTTTAGTTCCCCAAATCTTAGCTTCATTGTCTTGCTTGTCGCATACCCAATGTTATGCTAGTAGATATGTTTTTAAGTTGATAGATAAGATCGGTCATGCATGGTGTATGTGTTGGGTGTGACTTGATTAGCGGAACGGTATATGAAACTAGAATAAATCGTGAAGATCGACGTGAACGTAAATTGCCGGTTTTAATTATTTGTTAATTAAAGTGGCAATGGAATTGAAGCTAATTAATGGATAAGTTAATTTGAATTCATAATTCAAATTTGGTTAATGTGGATATGGTTGCATGATTTGTTCAAATTTGACATATGAAATTAAATATATATGAGATGTACGGCCAAATCCATATTTGTTATTCAAATTTGGTGCTTATCATTAATTAGTTAAGGATCAATTAGAGTTTGATTAGGATTTCTAATTTGTTGCCTATAAATACCAAGGCTAGGGTTAAGTCATGTGTACACATCAAATACCTTGAGTCATAATAAAGAAGTCTCTGCCCCTGCCCGTGGACCTAACTGTGCTTGAGTTGGTGTGTCATAGTTACAAGTGGATATATTCTAATTTTAATGTCCCTTTGTGAATATTGCTAATTTAGCTCATGAGAATTTAACTTGAAGAGTCAAATGGCCAAAATTCATGGTTCAAATACAAGTGTTAAAAAGATGTGATCATAAGATATTTGATACTTCTATGCCACTTGGTGTTCATTGATCATGAATAGAGGTGATTTGGTAAAATTTAGTGCACTTGTGCAACTATGATCATTTTTTAATGATCTATGTTAGATATGGAGCTAATCTAGGTTTTGTAGCGAGAGCCAACCTTAATAGGTTTCTTGGAATCTGTAATTGAGAAAGAAGATCATGCTATATAGCTTTTACATCATATGCAACGAGTATAGATATTTGAAACTTTAATTCGTGGTTGACCTTTACAAGTTTACATAAACTTGAAATGATCTCATTCTAAGCGTTTTTTAGGAGGAGGCTTCAAATAGCATGTAATTTATAAGAATGTTACTATCTCTAATGTTTGGTTCTCTACTGGACCAGAAACATTTGGCATTATCCGGCCCAGTTCATATGGATTCAGTGTTTAGTTACGCGCGACTGTACTAATTCATATAATTGTATAGGTTCATATATGAATCCAATGTAGTAGGTTTGCAAATTTAAGACGTGATTATACAGAAATTATTTTTTTAGGTATTATCATGTATTCTTTTTATCATCTATGTAATGAGTTCTCAAAACCATTCAGTTTTCTTATTAGAGGAAGCAAAAGATGATAAGGAGAAGAAAAGAAAAAGGAAGAGCGAAATTAAAGGTATGTCTGGCAAAAAAGTTAATCGTATAATCTTGTTGATCACGTGATAATACGCTACCGACCACAGGGGGCGTGTTTGACGAGAAGAAGAAGAAGAAGGTTATATCTTATAAAGAGGACAGTGATGAGGAGGAAAGGATAACAAATATTGTTAAGAAAGTTTTAAAAAAGTTACATGTTCAGACAAATGAAGCTTCTACTTCATTGGATTCAGAAAGCGATCCTGAAACACCTATATCGAGACATGCTCATGAAAGACCTCTATTGAGATCTCAAAACAGGAAAGGAAGCATGTATATAACTCCAAAATCACAAGATTATGCACCTTTTGAGAACCCTAGAAGCTTGGACAAGAAAAGGGACATTGTAACTGTTGAAGGAACTGAAAAGATATACAATTCACCTAAGGACTATCCTTGCATTAGATCAAGGGTATCACCAAACTCTTTGGTGCATGCAATTCGTTCAATGAACGAAGAACAAAAGCAGGCAGTTATCGACATTGGTTTTGGTTCCATTCTCCATATGAAGTTTGAAGAAATTCCAACCAGAATTGGTTATTTTGTTGTGGACAACTTTGATGAAAGAACAGGAAAACTAAAGTTGAAAAATGGGTCCATCCGCATAACTAAACAGACAATTCATGATATGCTTGGGGTCCCAATTGGAGGATTGGAGATTAAGGCTGACAACAAGGGTAAAAACGATGATGCTGTTATACTTGAATGGCGAAGCCAGTTTGCTAAACCTTCAATTCGACCAACAGATGTAGCACGAATGATTGCAAATTCAGATGAAGCTGGGAGGAATTTCAAGCTAAATTTCCTTGTCTTGTTTGCCTCATGTATGGCAGAAGGAACTAAATTAGGGGTTTGCAATCAGAAGTTTTTGCCATCCATAGGTGAAGATGTAGACATCAAAACTCTTGATTGGTGTGGATACATTATGGACTGTTTGAAGGTTAGCAAAATCGGGTGGAACAGAGACAATCGTCAATGTTTTTACAGTGGACCACTAACTTTATTGACGGTAATTTTCCATTTTGATAGCACCTGAAATTAATCTATCCATGTACAATTAAGTGAATTAAGAGTAGAGTTAATGGACATTCTCACAAGTGTGCTAATATATATAACACAACTTTCTGTTGTCATTAGAAGCTTGAATTTTATGTATTATTAAGTAAAATTTTCTTGTTTAAAACGAGATCTTTTGAAATACGCAGCTCTTTTATGTTGATTCAACCAAGTGCAGTGAAGTACCAGTGTTGCGTAAAAGACCAGCCATAGTAGGTTGGACTTTGGAACAGCTTAGACAGAGAGAAGTTGCTGATTTGAAATTAGGGTTTGGATGTGGAGATATTGAAGACGATTTTGAAGAAGATGAAGTTGTAAATGGTGGAAGTCAAGAATGCAATGATGAAGGAGAGGAGAAGAACGAGGAACAAGACGACACACGTTGTGGATGCCGTTATGTTTCAAAACCCACTACTGCAGAGGTAATGTATAACACAATAATAACAAACAAGTATTTAGAATTCGTTATTTTTTAACATTAAATTCATAAATATGTAAGATATGGATTTACATGCTCTAATATATGTAATTTAAATAAAATTGCAGGAATTTCTTGCGAATATAGAAGCAAAATATGCACATATGATGAAATTGAAAGAGGAACTTGATTCCACATTGAGTTGTGGTTTGGCTATGTTCCCAGAAAATGAAGAAATTAAAGATCTGAATAAGAAAGTGGGAATACTGTTTGGGAAATATGCAGAGAGGAATGAAACAAATGAAGTAGATGCTGACGAATGTGAAGAAAATACTACTCAATATTTCTCAGAGAAAAGCATTGTGGTGGTGATTGATGACTGAAGTCATAGAAGAACTTATCATTAAGATGGTCGTAAACGTTGTAGAGCTGCAGAAACAGGTAACTTTTCAACCCTTAAAGATCATGTTATTTTTCAAACTCAAGGTTCTGGAGGGTTGAACTGGGATTCTCTTTGTACGTTTTATCTAGCGAATATATGTTATTTAGTGGCTCATATTTTGTGATAGATATGACTGAAATTCTGGATATGGATTTTAATTCTTTAGGGGTTTTCTGTTTTCTTTACAAGCATATGCCTTCCAATCTTATGCTTTTTGAGAGGATTTATAGATCCAAATGGTAAGAAAGTGAAGGCTGTGTGTTTGGCTTGAAAACAATTGCTTAAGAATGGTACGGTTAAGCTTTGCCCGTGTGAGAAAATGACACGCGGTTAGTTTATCTTACGGTTAATTTAGTTTACCGGATAAATTGATAAGCCGGGCATTCCCGGCCCACCAAGCGAAACCGGTGGTTTCTTGGTCAAGACTAAATTTACAAGCTCATGTGGAAACTACTTTACAGGCCCTCAATGCATGTATCTATATTCATTTATACCAAGTGTGGTAATAAGCATGCCAAAAAATTGTGAAATGACATAAGACACTAGTATACTCCACCCACAAGGGCTTGCCATGATCTCCTTTCAGTTAGGGAAGTTAGAATAGTTTGGGAAGTTGAATATTTATAATGTCAGCTTTTAAAAATTTAAGTTATTATCTACTTGCAATCTTAAAATATAATCAAGCGTACAACGGAAGCAAATAAATATATACGAGCAAGAATATAAAGAGCTAAGGAAGAGAAATGATATCACCGGTGTATAGTGGTTGGGTTGGATATTAAGGAATATAACCTACGTCCACTTCTTGTCCTTCAATCTAAGAGATGTCTTCGTCATCGTCTCTCTTAGGCGGAAGAGATCACCGACATGTTTCACTAAGAAGGTAGTGATCACCCTTAAGCACCTATCACTAATTTCACAAGGTAGTGACCACCTTAAGGAACGTATCACTATGAATGGTAGTGATCACCAAACAATCACAACAAATTAAATGTGATGTTCTCTCTAACTTTTTATAACAAGTGAACGTGTTTATAAGTCTCTTTCTAAAGGTACAAGTGTGTATTATAATAAATAATGAACACTTGAAGCTCTTGACCTTGCTCTTGATTTTAAGTTGTTATTCTTTTAATAAATTTTTAAAAAAAATTCAAGAAATCTCACTTTGAATGTAGAAATGAAAGCTCACAATTCTCATGAATTTAGATTGGTAAATGGTGTATACAAATGACTCTAAGGTTCACGATTGTGTTTCTTGTAACACTGTACTTTTTAAAACATATAATTTTCTGCACGCGGAAGCTAATTACATATAATTATCTTAATTACATAATAGGTACAAAAAGATTTCACTTGTTTGATGTACAAAAACCTATACAGTGTTAATACAAAACAGACTCTTTCAAAACTTGACATCAGAGTTTGGTCGGTCCATATTCCCAGCCCGAAGCATCAAGATCACCTCAGAGGATCTGCAAAACAATCTAGTGGGGAATTAACACAAAGCTAAGTGAGAGAACAAATATCTAAACATACACAAGACAAATATGCCCAAACCAAATAGCTCATGAATCCCAGGAGAACCGGCGGTGTTGCAAGCACTTACAACCAAGGTCGGCCAAAACCAAGGTTTACCGATAGCCCAGCTAACAGTGATAACAACACCAGTCTTCTTGAGTACAATAAATGCACCCCAAGATCTGATAAGTTACACCCCCAAGCAAAGGCCCAGACTAAACTGGTCTCCAAATAACATGTATATACAATCCAAACAAGAGCATTCCAAATAGGATATTAAATCCTGTATATCCGAAAATATAAATCCACTCACCAAAGTCTTCAAAACTTTGTCACACTCAGATGACTAAATTCACCGAGTCTTCTCAGTTCCTGAGATTGAAGTAACCCAAGTCAGTATTCAATTCATAATACTGATCCAATAATAAATATCATATTTATCCATGTAAATCATGTATGTACACAATTTCATATAAATATGTATTCATCATACATAAACCCCAAACAGATATACAAATTATGTTTATCTTTAAATCATCAAATCCGATAATGCCCCAAATCCGATTACACCAAATCCGATCATTATTACCCAAATCCGAGCATAGGCGGATTCCGAGTAAAAAATCCAATTCCGATAATATGCACAATCCGATAAACTCACAATCCGATCAAAATGTTTAAATCCGATAATCCAAGATTCCGATAAAAGAGTTAGGGCCAAATATGATATTAAGTTATCGGATTCCGAGTAATGGCAAATCCGAGAAAAGGCACAATCCGATAAGATCACAATCCGGTAAAGAGTTAGGGCCAAATCCGAGTAACTTCTATCAGATTCCGATACTTCTATCGGATTCCGAGTCATTCAACCTTAAATCCGACAGAATCATAACTTCATGCATAAATCTATTTCTTACTGATTTCATGCATACAAGTTATATATGATTCCAGAAATCATTCTAAACATATAATGAACATAATCTATCATCAAAACCTAACATACATTCATCCTATGAGCATCAAATCATCAAAAACAATCGGTATTCATATATATATATATATATATATATATATATATATATATATATATATATATATATCAAACCCGAATGCTTATAACATATAACATATGAATCCAGAATTCTAACCTTAAAATGATAACAAATAATCACAAGAAGGCAGACAAGGTTGAAGTTTGATTTCTTTCTTTCCTTTCTTTCTTTCTTCTCGGCCGAGAGCAACTCAAAGAAAACCCACACACACACTTTGTCTATTTTAACAAGTAATGAAGCATGGAGTGTGGGTTGTTATACCCACCAATCGACCATACTCTCCCCAACAATCCAAATATTTATTTAAAAGAAATATTTATCTCAATCAAATAATATCACAATATAACACTATCACAACAATTAATAATTCACATAAACCCTAAACCCTAAACCCTAAACCCTAAACTATATATATCAAACCCGAATGCTTATAACATATAACATATGAATCCAGAATTCTAACCTTAAAATGATAACAAATAATCACAAGAAGGCAGACAAGGTTGAAGTTTGATTTCTTTCTTTCCTTTCTTTCTTTCTTCTCGGCCGAGAGCAACTCAAAGAAAACCCACACACACACTTTGTCTATTTTAACAAGTAATGAAGCATGGAGTGTGGGTTGTTATACCCACCAATCGACCATACTCTCCCCAACAATCCAAATATTTATTTAAAAGAAATATTTATCTCAATCAAATAATATCACAATATAACACTATCACAACAATTAATAATTCACATAAACAAATAAAATCCCAAAATTAATTAACTTAATTACCTTAATTAATATAGGCCGGTAAAGAGGGTGTTACATTTCTCGACCTTGATCGGTGGTGACCAAAAGTTAAGGACATATCTGATTCTCAATTTCATAGGACAAAACACAATAGGGAAAAAGCTGGCATGTTGGGACGAAGGCTTTAGCCCATAGTCGACCGTGGGCATCGACCATGATGCTCAACACAACCTAACTTTTAGGGTAATGATTTGTACACAACAATTTTCTGCTATACACAACAATTAAGATATTTTTGCCCCTACCAACCCACTACCTATTAATCTCATTCACAAACTCATGGGTAAAATGGTCCATGTAACAACTTTTTGTTGTATATGGCAAAAAGTTATTGTGTATAAATCATCATTCTTATTTAACGTTTGAAATTTAAATGTTTTTGTGTTGTCTTGTCATTCCCTTTATTAGTATATTTAGCAAAAAAACCTATTAAAATAATACCTTTAGTTGTACCATACAACTAGGTAGTGTGAGATGAGTTTTGAATTTCAAATCTTTGGAAATAATAAAATATTAGGATTTGAAATTCAAATCTTAAATTGTGAAATATTTCCAATGAAAGATTGTGTGAGATTCTTTCCACTTAGGGAATGATTTGTCTAGATCTTTCACCAATATCCTATCTTTTACAAAATCTCATCTTTTCTTTTTTTAAATAAATTATTTTATAAAGCTTGTTTTTCTAATTGTTTTATCCGAACATATTTATTGGGTTCTTTTATTAATGTTAAGATTGTGTTGAAAGATTTGCCACTATAAGAGACTTTCTTCTAGAAGCTAGATTCAACAAACTCGTATGTTGGTAAATTTGAATTTTAAACACATGAATCTTTTTATGGGTTTTCCAAAATTCTTTTAAAATCAAGGTTTTCATTTTTCTATAAAAATCCTGTATGGTCATGTGTATTTTAAAAAAATAGTGTGTATTAATTTTTTTGTGACCATACAATTACTATATTTAAATAATAAGTATTTTGACAAATTTAACATTTTCGTATTAACTTGATCTATAACAATATGTATCGTATTAAATCAAATATTAAAATTGTTAATTAATGTTTTTATATTTTTGAATATTGATTACACCAACAATTATCTTCACAACAATCATGACATGAGACACCTTCAATCAAGTTGTTGAAACATGTTTTGAGCCCCATTGTCCTAGGATAATCATTAAGCCACCCTCTTCAAACTCCCTCAAACCACCACAATTTCTGCCTACCAAACGAGTTTGAACTACTGAGCAATTTTGACTGCCTCCCATTGGAGGCTATAACACCCCAAATATCTTTTAAATAGTAATCATAATAATTTAGTAAAATTCATTTAACCCAAGAATAGCACAACTATATTCATTACTGTCATTCGTAAATTGTCTGCCCAACACACGAGACTTACGGAGCCAAATAAATAAATTGTTTAATTGTAATTGTTTGTAAAAATCAAAGTTTGTAAACGACGTTCGGAAGTGTAACTGTCACACTGGAGCTTTCCCTTTATTGACACAACACGAGCCTGAAATAATTCAACAACACGGGATAAACACAAAGATTAGTGAACACACAACACTCATATATTAAATTAGATATCACATTGAACACATAATACACATCACAAGAAGTATGCCACACAGGCGGGTGTGGCCATCTACCAAACGAGCCATCTGCTCAAATATGCCACATAGGCGGGGTGGCCATTTGCTAAGTGAACCATCTGCTCAATAATCATCATAGTATCACGTATGAATATGTATCACAATATAAGATATAAGTTAGTGAAATTCACCTGAATTTCAGCAAAGTATCACAACATAGTAATAAGTTCGCGAGTCACAACGAATTTATCAACAACGACCTAGAATCAAAGTTAATCGATTTATGGACGAGATAAGGTTGGTACACACACCTAATACCTAATTATACCGCCTTGCACTTGGCTATTCACTCAAACACCCTAACTATTTGTGATCCAAATATGTGGTGTACTTGGCGATCCATCATTGTTCCTACACCATTTGGCGATTGGAACTACTCCTATGCAGCTTGGCGATTTGAACATGCCATAACGGCTTCACGATCCTGTGATTTGTGCTTGGCGATTCATGAATTGCCATCCGCTACTAACACCATCAATCTCACCTATTACACATGTAAGTCACTATCCAAGCGAATTTGATCATTTCTTGTTTTATTTATGTTGTATTGAGCTATAAATGCCATCTAGATAAGATCCTAACCATTAATTTCTATTCTTACACCATTAGAACCCACGACTCTTTATGTGTTGGTTCTCGGCCCATCTCAAGTCAAACATGGCATAAATCCATCGATTAATTGAGGTTTCCTCATGATATCAGTTGTTGTAGTGCAAGGGTTACGTACATGAAGTTTCAACAATCGATATTTCAAGACTTGGAGACGAAATGGCTTTGACCCTTGCTTCCTTCCTCTCAGTAGTCCTTCTCGAAACACAGCACACCCACGCACAAACAATGAACATGAGGTTGTGCCCTAATTGGGTATTTATACCCTTCCTCAAGCACAAGCCCAAATACATCTTAGATCCATCATTAAGTCTTTCATTTAGTTTATTAAGAGTAAGCCCAAAACAAGGATTTTTTAATCCATCTCAGACCCAATAACAAAAGCCCTTTTCTCAATACTAATCAATGTAAGCCCATTGCAAGCCCAATGCCAAAAATCATTTTTATTAAGTGACAAATACAATAATAGAATTACACTTTAATAGTAACTGAAAACATGTATTACAGACTCAACTATTTCATTTCAAGACTTCATGCGGAATTCAACATGAATATACCCTTCAACTTCCTCAAACAATTACCCAAGTAATTGGCCTCACCAAGCTCGTCAAGGACAAAACAAGTGATTAAAAATTTTGCCCTAATATAACCTTTTATGTTCATTTTCCTTCTTTTTCTTCCGGAGCTCCTGAATCCCACACCAACTATTGCCATACACCTATTACTATCACCAACCCCTCTCACATCCACTCATCAATCTAGAAATATGAAACCCTAAATTGAACAAGAAACCGAACCCCCTAAAGTGTGTAACCAAAAGCATAAACCAAATAAGAAAATCAAAAACCTAAATGAAACAAGAAATTGAAACTCATATAAGATAAGAAAATTGAAACCTGTTGGTCCCGAATGGATACTACAACAACAAATGTTTGTAGAAGGGGGGAGGTGAATACAAACTTTAGCTTTTTAAAGTTAAGAGACACACAGTATACTTTTATATAATTCTTATTAATGTGAATCAAGAATTACATGAACCAGATGCGGAAAATCTAAGTTCAACAAAGGTGGCAACTAAACTGTCTAACACATAGACAAAACTAATCTTAAACAACTAATGCCTAAGATGTTCAACACGTGAACAAGTTTGATTACACTGAAGAAATAAATGTTAACTCTTCTACTTTCTCAACTTATGAGATTTCAGTGTTCAACACAGATCTATTCGATACTTTGCATGTTTCCATGCATGAGTATATATAAGCAAATAGTATCCGGTCGATGGAGTAAAGAAGGAGACAAATGTACTTGATTTAATAATATTAAAGTAGATAAAGTTAGTGGGTGAAAAGCAAATCCACTTTCTACAGGCAATGTGTAAAGTGAATGTACTTTTCAGTAAAGTCAAATCTCACTATCTATTATTATATTATTAAAGTACTACCTTTTTGTCTTGAAAAAGTAAACTTCACCATACTTAGTTGTTGAAGCATATCTTCAAGATCTTCTCTTCTAAAGTATCTATCACCTTTTCCAGAGGATCAAGATCAATCCTTTTTGTCTTTTTGCAGATCCAAAAAGTGCTTAGTACTTTTACAAAGATAGATCTAAAGGCATAATAGAACAACACATGTTCTGCCTTTGACTTAAGAAAATATTACACTGAAAAGCTATTAACTGAGGTACTGTATAAAGACTCAGCTTATAGACACTGAACTGCAAACATAGTTTTGCTCATTTAAGGATAAATGTGAAAGACTCAGCTACTGAAATATGCTCAGCTGATCAGAAATGCTCAGCTAATAATACATACTAAAGTAATGCTACATAAGCTAATAAACCTTTATGATAAGTAGATCCCAAGGGCTCAGCTGATCATTGAGAGTGATAAGCTTATAAGGAAAAGACTAGATAAGTTAAAGATAGCTTATCTGAGGGATGGGAGACATCAGCTGATCAGAGTGATAGACTCAGCTGATCCTTTGACTGCTCAGCTGATCTTGAAATAACCCTCAGCTGATGGTTAAACCATCAGCTGATGCTCAGCTGATGCTTCTAGACTTGTCTTTTCTTCTTGGCTGATCTTCTTGAAGCTGGTCCTTTGGCTGATACTCAGTGTTCAACTGATGCTTTTGTTCTTCAGCTGCATTTCTTACTTAGAAAATTCTTTAAGTCTAACTTGAAAAACAACATATGTTTTTCACTGATCCAAGTTCAAAACTGAATATGTGGTTTTGTTAGCATCAAATCCTATTTTAAATAATAGACAGGTTTGATTATGATTTGATATTTATATCTCCCCAACAAAACCACAAATCAAACCCCGATCTAAAACAGTGGTCGCATAGTATCGGGTTGTGGAGGACAATCGCTACAAAAGTTGCGACACGAGGTATGGTTATGACACATATGACGAGAAACCATCAACATGATTTAGCTTTTTTTGGGGTAGGAGACAATGATAGAGGCCACCCTCGATGGTGTTGAGGCAATGAAAGACCATCGAGAGAGATGTGTATGTGTCTATAGTTGATCGGTTATAGTAAAATAGTAGAATACTAAAACAAATCAATTTAAAAGGGTAAGATGACCATTTTACATATACTTAACACATCAGTTAAAGTTAAAAGACTTGGGGGATCAAAATAACAACTTTTAATGTATGGACTAAAGTCATAAGTTTACAAACTTAAAACCCAAAAATATAATTTTTATGCACATCACATGAACGAAAAATGTAATTTACTCATTCAATGATGTAGAAGCAAATGACAGTAAAAGCTACAATATAGAATTGGGCATTGGGCTCGGCATGGGCCTTCTCATGGTACCTTCAGGTAAAATCTACCTAAATCTTATCTTTCTTTTCAAACCAAAGTAAAATGAGGTTATTTATTTCTTAAGAGCTTTTTTAATTTGTGTTTATAACCAAACATGATTAAAACTTGTAGTTTAACTACATCTACATTTTCACATTTGTATTCAAAACATGTATTCTTATTTTTGAATTTTTATAAATATAATAGGTTACTTTGAAGCAAAAGTATAAAACTTTTGGGTTTCTAAAGTTTTAGGCTTTTAGCCCTAGCAATAGCATGCATCCCCCTTTCCAATTTTTCATTTCAAAGAAAAAGAAAATGTGAATTTCCTCCGTCGCTAAGATTTCTACCGTCACTACAAGCAGGCGGATTTCTCCATCTTCTTCATCAATAGCTGTGCTTCTAATTTTTTCAATCATCGAAGTGATAAATCATAATCCAAAATCTGAAATACTGTAATTAGTATTATAAAAATCTTAAATTAGCATAAAGTAAAGAAGTTATAGTCTCTAGATCTGCGGCGAAGTGTACTTTTGTGACTGGAAGCCTAGTCGAACTCTATGGAATCAATTTGAAGCCGAACAGAGCTGAGTTGAATCGGAGATTTAGCAGAGAATTTGCTTTCCTGCGACGATTGTGCTCGATATTAAGGTGATTTAGATCTGTTATCTTAATTCAGTTCACTATTTCCTTTTTTAATACATCATCTGCGTAATAATCGGCGCTAATCATAGTCTAGTTTTTTTTAAAGTTTCTTTAGGTATCTAAGAATCTTTACATAGCTTTGTGTTAATGTTGTTTTTGTACTTGTCAATGTGCTGTTTGTGATTTTATAGCTCAAAATAATTGACCCCTTTAAAGTACATGTTCTCTCAGATTGTTGTCTGAGTCAAAAGAAAAGGAAAATAATTGAATTCTGATAAATATATTATAATGCAGGCCAAATAATGTTTCTCTTTCTGATGGTATCCCCTGTAATTTTCAGTCTGATATTTTTTAGGATACTGTAGTTCATAGATTCTTGTTGGGGTTGTAACCCAAAACTCCTTTTTATTTGTTCAATGGTTGGGTTGTAGATGCCTTTTCATGTTTGTGCTTATTAAAGAGGCTGGTTTAAAAAGGTAAATTTATCATCTAAAACATATCCAAATTGGAGGACCCTTATTTGAAACTAATGCCGAATGCTCGAGTTTAAGAAGAAGAGGAAGCGGAAGGAAAAGAAAGGAAAGGAAATTTTCTCCTTCCAAAGTAACTCACTTTTTAGGAGGAAGGATTGAAGGTAATATTTTTATCAAATCCTTTCATTTCCTCTCAAGTCCTTCTATTACTAAAACTCAAGAACACCTCTTTTCTTTTCTTTTTTTTTTCTTCCAAATATCTCTATCTCCCTCGTCAAAAACAAACATAAGAACATAGACTAAACAAGGCTAAAATGACAAATTTGTTATCTAAAGCATATTATGTAGAATGTAATGTTTCTTTATCAGCCACAATATAATGTTTGTGTAATACAATTCCATCTGCTTTAAAAAGAAACAATATAATGTTTGTGTATATGCATTGAACATTGGAAAGGTGCACTTTGGTTCTTCTTGAACTAGCACCCTTGATTTGTTAAATAATTGGGTAACCCACCATAGGGAGTCCCCAACCAACCGGTTCCACGGTTAACACGGAAACAGTAAATCGCATAACTCACAGCCATGGCCATGGTGGTTTTATGTATTTGTCAAATAAGTGGAGTGTAAGGAGCTAAGAACACCGCGTTAGAAGATGTGAATTACAATAATGGGATTTCCAAAGAACCGTCTCCTTCCTGCCAACCGCCCGAAGGGACTTACCTCGTTGTACGAGCCACAATGCCAAGAACTTTGTTTGGTCATTATGTTGCTCCAAGGACAGTACAACCACTGTTTCCTTCACAGAATTGCCTTCCAAAACATAAATACCACATTGTAGTCCCTTCATTACCACCTTGTCACCTTTACCAGAATATCCATAACCATTCTTGGCCAAAGTACCAAGGGAAATCAGGTTCTTTTGGAGATCATGAACGTAGCAGCAATCAAACCATCCCATCATGCATCTTAATTTGCACCATACCACCACCCATGATACAACGTATCCCATCATCACCTAACTTCACCTTACCATTCCATTCCTTGAAAGAAACAAACATATCACACGAGGAAGTCATGTGATGAGATGCACCTGTGTCCAAGATCCAAGGATCTACAAACTAGTCATGCATGCAGTTAAAGCCTGACCTATATCTCCTTCATCCTGGACCAAAGTAGCACTTCCCTTTCGTTGAAGACAATCTCTCTTGATGTGACCCTTCTCATTAGACCGATAACATTTAACTTTATCCGTGGATTCATGTGTTCTTCCTCTGCCCCATAGAGGCTTGAACCCGACTCCCCTCATTACCAGAAACCATTCGCTTCAGTCTATTCGACAACAGGGCATCCTTCACTCACTAACAAGAATTGTTGTTTTATCATACAACATGGTATCAACAAAATTCTCATATGAGTTTGGCAGAGAACAAACGAGAATCAGGGCAAGATCTTCATCATCAATTCTAACATCGATAACTTGTAGATCAAGGATAATACGATTAAAACTGTTTAAATGATCTTTTACCCGGGTACCTCCTGACATCCGGAGGGTATATAGACGTTGATTCTGATAAATTTTGTTCATGAGAGTATTCTTTTGGTACTTTTCACACAGCTTTTCCATAGACCAACAACCGTTGTTTGTCAACCACCTTCCTTAAAACCTCATTAGTCAAACACAACAAAATTCAAAATTGCACTATATGGTTTTTTCACATCTCTGTTTACATCTCTCTCATCCTTTGAAAGTTTATCTTCTCCTTCTAACTCCGTCGCGTAACACTTTGAACCAGAAGAGCCCTCGTCTTTATCTTCCACAGGGTGAAATCGTTTGACCCATTGAACTTCTTTAATCAACAGATGTGAACTACCCTAATGGCAAATGGAACAAGCCCGTAAATAATAAACTCAAGAAACAAAGCTGGCTCAAAAACGGACGTTGTGCACAAGTAGTGCACGTCATGCACCCTTCCACAATCTCGCATGCTCCACGCCATGCAACATGTTTGCACGGCGTGCGCCCTTATGTTCATGAAATTCATAAAAACTTGAAACCAGGCTTCACGTCATGTTCTTTGTCTCTTCGCCGAGCTCACCATATAATTTAGATTCCAGTTCCATTTGTACACTAATTCCAAATTACACCTAACATGGAGCTCTCGTTTTGTTAAGCATCAATCTTCTATTTGTTGTATAAAAGATGATGATTAATACATATAATGGAACCATAAGTTTGTGATTTTATTGAAGCCTTCATGTCTTCAACTATTCAACAATGCTACCTACATAATCAGCCAAATTTTGTAGTTCCAAACATACAACAGCTTCTTACTTCTTTGAGCGGTTGAGTGCTGAATTTGTAACAAAATTTGGGGCGGACCTACATTGTAGCACGAGATAGCGTGGTTGACCCCTCAACTTTTCACACATTGTGTTAAATTTTCTCGAATTGTTCATCTGAAAAAGGTGCTACCTACTACTAAAAAATTGTGCGACCACTCAAATTTTCGAGTTCATCCCAAATAATGATTAACGAGCCCACTTTTAGTTGTTTGATCCAAGAATTAAAGAATTAAACCAAATTGGTTTGGATTGCTGTCTTAAGACTTTAAGGAATTAACTGCCAATATTTGTTGGTTAAGCCCAGTTGAAGTTTGAAGATGCAATAGGTACTTAATCTTGATTCTAAAGTGGACAAAATTTCTATTGTAGGGTTAGTTATTTCATTTCTTCATTCTTATCTTCTTAGTTAGTTTAATACTTAAGTTGTCTTAAAACTATAAAAGTTTTGCTGATAATTTAGTAAATTAGTTGATTTGTTGAAACTTGTTGATGATTTATTTAGGTAGAATTGATTTCATTTGTTGAACAAAGTTCTAGGTTTCTAAGGTTTGGTTCAATGGGTTACTAAAATGTTATCAATTGATTTGGTTTATTGAACATAATTCTAAATTTCTAGGGTTAAATAAGTTAATTGTTAATTGATGCCGATTGGTTGAAACTTGTCCATGATTTATCAGGTAGAATTGATTTCACTTGTTGAACAAAGTACTAGGTGTCTACGTTTTGGTTCTATGGTTATCAAATGTTATCATTAGGTTTATTGAACAAAATTCTAAATTTCTAGGATTTAAGTAAGTTAATTGTAAATTGATGTCTTGTTGGATAATTGTTAACTTGTTGATAATTTGGTTTATTTAGTGAGATTTGGCTTAGCTAATTTGTTGATAGTTTGTTGATACTTGATAATTATGTTAGATCTTAATCTAGATTTATAACTACTTAGTAATTATTGAATGTGCTGGAAAAATAAAATTAGTTATTATACTTTTCCCTGGCAGTTTAATAAAGTGTTTTTCAGTTAAATTATACACTATAAATATGTTCTGACCTGAACTGGTTTGACCAGTTCTCGAGCCCGACCACACCCTCCCATTTTGGTTGTCCTATGTGAATGAGTAACCGAGTCGTGTATTTGTGATTTTGTGCTACCACTGATCAAAATCATCTATGCAAAAGTCATTTCACAGAACAACTTTATCCTCGCAGCCTTGTTTTTTCCCTGCTTTCATATTTAAAGTTACCTTATCATATTCAGTTATTTTCACTTTGATTTCATATATGCTTATTTAAAAATATCGACTCCGCTTGATCAATCACGTTTTCTCTATTATGTTTTCCGTACTTGTTCTTCCTCTTCGTTTTTCACAAGCAGCAACTCCACCAAATTTAACATTATTGTACCTAAATTCTGCTCAAACACAAATCATCTCAGCCTCTAAAAAAAGGACGGTAATTTTGGCCTTTTGATATGCTTTGGATGGCAAATTTGCCATATCCTTGTAAAGAAGCAAATAATAGCCCCTCAAAAGATGGGTGGCAACTTTTTACTGTTAAAATGTTTCAGATGGCAAAATTTTCCTTCTAACCTTGTTGGAATTAATAACTAAATTATCTTTTTATTTTATTTTTTTGGTTTTTCTGACAATTTTATCCTTCAAGATTCCATTGTAGTGCAAGTTGATTTTCAGAAAAAGGATAATTGGGCGAGAATAAATTAATCTGTTGAAATGAAGACCAAAATGTAAGTTGAAGAAAAAACACTAAATATTTGTTTAATGTATATATAGGAGACAAAACAATTTCAGGTCCTTATACCGCGCGCGCGGGGGGGGGGGGGGGGGGGGGGGATATTATCAGCTTCTTTTAATCTGACTTTAACCTAGCATATAGTTGTTATCCGTATAGTATTACCGTTTATTCATGTTCAATAGAAACTTGTTTAGGTTGTTTACTTGTTTTAGTTAACTTTAGTTTCTATCTAACTTTTGTGATTTCTATGAGCTTTTTGTCTAAACATTGCTAGAACATTCTAACAGTTGTTTTAAACTGCCTTTTTTTTCTAAAAATAAACAGCTGTTTTGAACTTATTTAGGTTCCCATGCTTGATCATGACTACCAAGGTTTTGGTTTTTAGTTGGTATGTGTCATATTCATATTACAATTTACCTAACTCTCTGGTTTGGCATATCGTGAAGTATTTTATCTCCTTTGTTGCATGATTGGATGTAATTGAGCCAATTACCTTTTTTAGTAACTCATTCACAAGCATCATATAATTAGCAACAGCTGTATAATAGTTGTCACTCAAGAAAGTTTCTTTTACCATTACCTTTTGCTCTTGCTTTTGAAATTGTTGGCTGTATGTATATACACATGTTTTTCCATCTTTTTGGTTGATACTCTTAAACGAATGCATGCGTATTCTCTTTCTTTTTCTTTTTGACGAACCGAAATTAGAAAAGAGATGGATAGAGGGAGATGCTACAAGTTTCTAGGTGCACTAAGATTGCCAAAAGGGTGGATTGATATAGAGAGACTCAACGTCTTTTTGGAAATAACTTGCGTCATTTTGCAAATAATTAGTGTCATTCTCTAAGCATTATTGATTTGTCAATTTCTTTTCGTAGTTGGAACTTACCAACCAAACATTAACAAAGGGATATTTCATTCCATACATATATTGGATGAAGATATTCCCACAAATTTCAATTATATTAATGTCGTAATGCAATTCAATTCTTCTTTATGTAAATATTTATATCTTAAATGATTGAAGTATTATGACAGATTCCACCTGTCCTTTTCTTATTGTAATAGTTTATATCTTTTAAGAGTCTTGAAATAAGTACACTCGTTCATATAGATGCTGGTATTCCTTGAAGGTGAATGTGAAACTGCTGAAATATGATGTCCCAAGTTGGACAATCAACAGATTGTCTCAATTTGCTGGATATATCATGTAAGGTGGAATTGCTGAAAGAGAAATGAGAGTCGAAGCTTGACATTGTGTTATAGTCGTTTTATTTAGGTTAGCTGAAGTAACAATGGTACTTCTATAAACAAACTAGTCAATGATGTTATTTCAAATAGGTAAAAGTAATTTATTCATAGTTAGATAATTCTATAAATAGGGATTATGAGATTATTTTTTTATGCCTGATTTGATTATTGATATAGTGTTGAGTTAAGTGTGAACCATCACTTGATGGCCCACCGTGTAAGGGCACAAGGCACTGACCTGCCCAAACAAGAGGTCCATGGTTCTAGTCCTATGGGGGTTTCAATCAGCAAATGGTAATGAAACAGCCACGCTAACAATTAGGTGTCGTAGATCTGAGCAAATACTCAACCCCGGGGGAGGAGATGTATCCGGGAAAAACTCCTTTTGGAAAAAAAAGTTCGAGTTAAGTGTGATTGGGGAAGACGTCTGCCTCCCAAAAGCAGGCTGAAAATTTTCTTTTGTCAATATTTTCCCTTTTTTCCAATTAGATTATTATTTGAGTGCTATTAGATTGCTGGTGTGAATCCTTGCCATTTTGCATCTCATGTGTTCTAAACAGTATGCAATGTCAATCTTTCTCATACAACAAATCATCACACTGTTCATTGTCAATCCTTTATGTTTTTTCTCTTTCCCTTTTTTTCTGCATTTCAATATCATTCCTTTACCACGTCACTAATTAGCTCTGTATTATTTTGTTTCAGAGGATATATGCAGCACAGGGTTTATTTTATTCTCATGTTTTCACTTTGTTAAAAATGGATAGGTAGAGCTGCTAAGGAGTGGGGAGAATACTTCTTAATCCCATGCTAATTTTTTCTATACAAACAAGAGGGTGTCCTTTGAGAAGCAAGTTTACTTAAGAGCTATATTATCACTCACTCATCCAAGACTATCGCACTATTTTATCACAAATTTCTGAACTTTTTCAACCATGAAGAAGCGAAAACAAGTTAAGAGGTTAGACTGGTTCAGTAAGCTTCTTAATGAACATAAAAAATTAGTAATCCCTATTGGGCCCCGGTTTCAGGCTGATGTGCCCGAGTGGAATGGCCCACCTCGAAGGAATTACCCTCGCAAAACTCTCATCAAATCAGACTCTTCAAAATGGTTAGGCACTGTAATTTGGTCAAACAATGATACAACTCTGAAAACTGAAAGTGATGTAATTGGGAGAGGGAGACCTCACCATTGTGATTGCTACAACCCTGGATCCATCCTGTGTGTCAAGCGGCATATCACTGAGAAAACCTCCCATCTTCAGAAAGATCTGGGACCCATTTTCCAAATTTGGAATTTTGATGAGATGGGAGAAGCTGTTGCAAAGTTATGGAAGCAGTCAGAGCAGCAGAAGTTTGCACGTATTGTGAAAAAGAATCCGATTTCAGAAGGTAATAACTTAATTAAACTTGCATTGGAATGTTTTCCATCTAAATCGCTTAAGTCAATAGTGGGCTATTACTTCAATGTATACCTTCCTAGACAAATAAGCATAAAAAACAGGTCAGGCGGTACATCAGTAGACACAGACAATGAAGAAGAGGAGATAAAAACCCCTTGTTCTAAAGGGTCACAAAAGAGGGCTCGGGTTGATGTTGTAGGGCCTGCTTCTAAGATTTTGAAGATCGGGTACTTAACAGGACGAAGATGACCTGGCACATCAGGAGTCTTTTTTGTTGTGAAATCAGAAGTTTTCAGACGCTCATTAGCATAGCAAGTCCAGCTCTCAGTAGTAATGTTATTCATCATTCTGGTGTTTCCTACATATATATATTTATTCCCCTCACTAAAATCATATAAGGGTCTCCATATAGAAGCAGTTTCTCATAAGGTCCACTAATCCAGGTTCATAGTCTTGCTTGCCATATATCCAATGATTATGGTAATAGATATGTTCTCAAGCTGATGGGAATTTGTCATGCATGGTGTGTATGATTGGCTAACTATGCCTCATAATGTGAGGTGTATAAGGGGGGTTGCCAATCGTTACCTGTGGATATATTCTGATTTGGATGTGACTTGATGCAATTTTCTAATTGAGTTGATGAGACTTTTAGCTAGATGAGTTTGGGTAACCCACCTAGGGGAGTAGGGGATCCCACCAACAAGACCCATGGTTTTCATGGTGTGAATTGCATTGACAATAGACCAAGGACATGGGCCTAAGATTTGAACCATGGACCTCTGTCATGTTGCATCCGACAATTAGTCTTAAAGTCAAGAAAAGACGCGAGGGTCAGATTTGTGGCACTTTCGCAACTATGGCAATGTTTTAATGATCTATGTGAGATCTAGAGCTAAACAGGTTTCTTATCTAGACCCACCAATAATGGAATTCTGTTGAAAAGTATATGTTGATTATGAGGAGACAAGGCTACATAGAGTGCATCATTGGTCATGAATATTGTAACTCAAGATCAATCAAATCTAATATGCAACTTTTCTAGCTATGCTTGAAGTGTTTGGCTAAAGATCTAGATAATGTAGTGATCATGAGTAGAATTGGGTTATGTGGTACGTAGTTGGTGATTGATAGTTATGGATGATGGATGATAGTAATGAGTAGTTATACCATTGTGGTAAGCTTGCTTATGTAGGACTTGATAGGTCTTAAGCGGCATTCATGCCTACCTTTTACATCTACTCATATATGGGTGTGTTATTTCTCCATGATATCTATACGAAAGGTGTGCGTGCACCAACCTCCTGGTTTTGTGGTTTAGGTCGTGGCTTTAAGTAGATGTCATTTATCAAGAAGTTACTATCCCTAGTGTTTTGTCGCATATTTCTCATTTGCACAAAATCGTTTGAACCTCTACGAGAAGATTGCAAGATTATCCTACGTGCCTACAATATTATGGGTATATTTGGTGCTCAACAAGCATTTAAGAACTAAAGCTTTCGCAATGATAAAGTGATGGTGCGTTTAGTTACTAAAAGTTGGCGTTTTTCCAAGAAAAATTAGAAAACTAAAAGAACATCTTGAAATACGTTTTTAGGAAATTTGCATGGACGTAAAATGCGTGAAAATACATAAAAATTTGTCAATATTGTCATTGTATGCAATTAACTTTATTTTGTATCTAAAATTACATACAACTTACAAATTTAGTTCATTGTATACAATTGATAACCTGATTACCAGGTAACCGGTTACTAATTTGCATACTATGAACCAAATTTGCAAGTTAGTGCTTAATGATTCAGAATGCACTTTAAGGTAGAATGATTCAGTAGCATTCTTCTGATTCATTTAGCACAACTTCATTCAGAGGCAGTAATCATACATGCCGAAGCGCTGAATGGTTTCATTAAGCAACAAATAAGCAGCCCCTAAGTAAAAGGTTTAAATGCTTTATAATGTGTTGTAGATATAATCATAAAAATTAAATAAAAAGTATAGCATACAACTTATGAGATAGTAATATGGGAAGTGTCTAAGTGTCAGAACATAATTTAATTGCAATCAAAGGGTTTGGCATCCGAATGATTGAATGAATGTTGTCTAAAGCATTCACTTCTTCCTCTAAGTCATAACCACACCAAGTTCTTTCACCTCAAAGCTAATATCATCATCGTCATCTCTATAGTGCTCCTTTTTACTACTTGTACTTCGTCCGATGTCTACATTTCTTCCCATCAGTACTCTCACATCCGACTAGAGAAGACCATCACTTGTAGAAAAGTTGAGTGGGCAAACTAAAAGATAACTTATAAGTGGAAAGAAATAGACCGACACTTGGGTGAAAAAAAAAGAAAAAAAAGTCCCAATATAAAAATTACTATAAAACCAATATCCTGAAATCCAAATCTATGCTGATCGCGACGAGGTTATCGGTTCCGATTTTTACAACCAAGATCTGGAGACGATATTCTCTCTATGTCCGAGATCTTACCGAAATTAATTGTATAGCTATCACGTAAACATAAACCTTATATCTGTTGTTTCTCTCTCACTAGAAAATGAAAAGCGTGATTTAGAAGAAAACTACTATGATCTTTTTCTCGAGTCCAATAACAGAATTGTATTATTTTGAGGCAGGGGCAGGCCAGAATTCATAGCTAAGGGCCCAATACTAAAAGATTGGTCTTGATGTTTATAACAACACAACAAATATTTGCAAGAAATATAGAAAGTAGGGGTAGAGAGATTTCACCAAGTATTAGACAAGAGATTTATAGTGGTTCACGTAAGTGTTAACAAACTTACACTACATCCACTCTTTGACATCACCCATCTAGAGTTTCCTTTACTAAAACTTCTCTCTTTAAAGGTAGAGATAAACCTTTATAACTTCTCTCTTTAGCTTACAAGAAATAATCTTCTCTCTTGCAAACAAGGTTAAGATGTGCCTAACTTCACTCTAATTATATTGGCTAGAGTTACTCTTCACACTTCATTCTAATTTGTTGGCTAGAGTTAATCGTCATACAACTATAAAAATAAAATGATAGAATGAGATGTAGATTTTCTCTTCAAAGTTTTTCAATCTTGCTTTTGATCTTGACCTTGAAAGATGGTCTTTTGTATGGAATTTGAGCTCATAAGATCTAAGGTTCAAGTATGGTTTTTAAGTGTGCAAAAGCTTGAAAAGGTGAGATTGTAAGCTTCTTTATATAGCTACAAAAGGGCAAAAGCAAATTTTGTCTGGATCCCCACAGACGATGTCACGACATGTCGTGGGGTGCTAGTGCACAACTTTTGATATTTTAAATATGAACGTTGGAGATTGTTTTATAACATACAAACATTTTTTTTCCGTTTGCCGTAAAAAATCACTAGAGAATGCATTTGGAAAAGTCCCAAGTTGACTTACCAAAAAAGTTTGAAATCTTTATGCAATTTTGGAAGGTTAAGAGGATTTGCAAAAATGATGTTGGCTATATACCACATAATAGAAGGTGTTTTTTTAGTTTTGGTGTTGTGACATTTCAATACAAAATTATGTTTAGTTTTTGCCATAGTGGAAATCATTTGTTTTGTTATAGTTTGTCTTATATTACATACAAGACAAATTAATAAAAGTTTGGAAATATTTTTATAACATATATGTGTTACATATTTATAAAAGTTTGCATAAAATATTCTTTTGTAAAAATTATTTATGATCTCTTATTTTTATTAATCTCCTTTTAATATGACATCTTCAATTGTCAAGTATGAGATCGGTTGATTTCAAGAACGGCGATTTTTAAAAACTTTAGGGCTGTGTAGCAACGGCTTACTAACAGTCGACTGTGGGGTACACCATGAGGGTTGAATGTGTCTTTTAAGCTTGTTTTCTTCATTTCTTGTTGATTTGAGGTATTCACTATGTTTGTTTTTCACTTGATCATCGATTTGATTTTTGTTAATATGTTAAGAATGTAACACATGAACATATATAATTTTGAAAAACAATAATATCACATGTTCATATTTTTATCATCATCAAAACAAGGAGTGCATTTCTCAATATGTAACCACGTATGCACTAACAATCTTATATACCATTTTAATAAGAGTTTGGTTCCTATATATGTATCCAACTTGTCACATTTTGCTATTGTGTGTATGGACTTTCAAAGTTATCATTTTGTGTATCCGGTGACCCATTCTTCAAGTAACTGGTAACACAAGAACCCCAAAATCGAACCCTTAAATGAAGCAAATGAACATGGAGATGAACCCTAAATCAAAATAAACAAAAATTAATGATTACAAAATCGAATCTCATAACTAAAAATCGAAAATTACAAAATTGATTACCATAGATGAACAGGGAGATGAACCACAAAATCGAAAATCACATAATCGAAGCCTTAATCATTTTGTTTCTGAAAAGCTACTATAAATCACCATAATCGGTCCTAGAACTTGGTGTAGAAATTCAATTGCAGATGTGGTCTTATGAACCCTAAATCAAAAAATACATGATAAGATCAATAACTCAAAATCGTCCATGATGAACTTTAAATGTACGAAATCGATTGCATACCTATGAAATGAAATCGCATCCTAAACTTATTGGTTTCAAAAACCAAACAAGAACCCATATCTGGTTTAACTAACCAAACAAGAACAATCAAGAACCCTAAAATCGAACCAAGAAATTGCATACCTTTAAAAATGAAGATGAAGAAGATATGGGTCATAGAAATCACTGGGGATTGACCAGATTCAAGTGGTTGTTGCTGCTGCTGCGCATTGCTCATGAACGAACTTATGGAATCAAACTTGCAACAATTTGTTAGTTGAAGAATCAAATTTGCAATGTTTTAAGGACTAAACTTACAACTTTTAGTTAGTTAAAGGACCATTTTAGTTAATGAAAGGACCATCTATGAGATTAACTTAAAAAGAAGAGTTAATTACAAAAATGGTGGTGTGGTTGTCACTGATTTTCACTTTTGGTCCTTTAACTTCAAAATTTACAAAAATAGTCACTGTGGTTGTCATTTTGTTTCACTTTTGGTCTTTTATGCTACTTCAGTTATCTTTGACCGTTAGTCAAAGAGTATTATGGTCATTTTCCATCTTATTCTTGTTACCAAACACAATTTACCTATTATAATTATTTCCAAACACACTTTTTCTTAAACTTGTTACCAAACATCTATTTTCCAGCTCTTTTATCACCATCTCTCTCTCAAATCTCCAAGACTACCATATTTCATTCTATCTCTAAAAGTGTTGCTCTCTCACACCACCACTGTCACCCCAGAACAGTCGGCCACCATTGCCGCCACTCCTAGACCGTCGGCCACCACCACCGCTTCACCACCTTTGTTGCTCGCTCTTCGATCTACATTGACCCCCACCCCCACACACACACACTCTCTTTCTCTCTCTCTTTGATTTACCCTGGTCACCACTACCACATAACCACTACCATCCCCGTGACTGTCGGCCACCACCACCGCACGACCACCATCACCGCATGAATCGATAACCGCCTCAAATGTGAAGAAACCACCATCATCATAGTCGCTCACAGCCGTAGATATGGTGAAACCACCATAATCACCGTTGCTCACCGCCATAGATATGATGAAACCACCATCATCACCGGTGCTCACCGCCGTGTTCATCTTCTCTCAATATAAGCGATTTATGTTCTAGTTTCTCAAATTCGAGGTGTTAGGTTTCTTTGATTTATGTTCCAGTTCCTCGATGCTTTTGCGTATCTTGAAATAGGGTTTAAGGTTTTTGAATTGGTTTGAAGGGGGAGATCGGTTAGGGTTTGTGGTTCTTAGTCTTCATCTTCAAGATTACCACCACCACCCCCTTCATTTTGGTGCAAACCCATCAATTAACCAACTATGAAATTCGGGTTCTTTGGTTTTTTTTTTGGTTTTCTTTGATTTTTGGGTTTTATTCATCGAATTCTAGTTTTTTTTCTCTCATTTGATCTATTACTGATGGATGGGTTTTTGTTTCTCAGTTAAAATTAGACTCAGTTTTGACTTTATTTTGAATCAAAATTATTCAGAGAATTTTGTATATGCCTTTCTTAAATCTTAAAAATATCATATTTGTTCACTCTAATATACAAATATCATATCTACCCTTTTATAACATTTTGAAATATCATATTTAACCAAATTTTTAGTTTTATCATTAAAAAAAATTTTATATTCATTTTAAATTCTTTTTAAATATAACCAATAAACATTTGTCCTTATTATCTCTAATTGTAACGATAATGATCGATTGTTTGTACAAGAAATACAATTACATCTCTTTGTATCATGATACCATGTTTCCGTCATTATGTCTGCTATCCCTGTGCATCAAAGTATGTGTTGACACCTCTGTAGCCAAAT
Organism: Pulicaria dysenterica; assembly: GCA_947179395.2. Taxonomy (NCBI): domain Eukaryota; kingdom Viridiplantae; phylum Streptophyta; class Magnoliopsida; order Asterales; family Asteraceae; genus Pulicaria; species Pulicaria dysenterica. The sequence goes on from OX359292.1 coordinate 81,009,288, forward strand.
TTTAGTTCTCATTCATTTTGTATTAATAATTATTTAATATCTCTTTATTAGTATTAATATTTACATTTTGTTAAACCAAGTCATGTATCATACAAACATTTAGTCTAGTATTAATATTTACATTCTATCAAATGTTTTATGGGGATACTGTACCAGCATTCCTCGGCTACCCGAGAGCTTCAAGCCAACCGGTAGGGGTGGTCTAAGAGCCCTTTTCTTGTATTCATGCGTTGTGCTCGTTCATACTGTACTCGTTTGGTTATGTGACATTAGCCCGTAAATATCATTCATCAAGCTCTCTAATAGAACATACTATAATTTAGTTGAATATTTTAGTTCTCGCACGAAAAACGGTTCTTGTTTAAACCTTTAACATGCTATAATTTAATTGAATATTTTAGTTCTCGCACGAAAAACGGTTCTTGCTTAAACCTTTCTCCTGTATTTAAAAATCATGAAATCCATAGATTGATGCAACTCCATTTGTTTGCTACATATGATGCAATAAAAAACATCTTTTTATAGACAATGAGAATGCAGTTACAAATTGAATTACTAGATCAATTGAACATTGACAGAAGGTCAGATAATCTAAGGAAACCAATTAAGACTTCGAATGAAACTTAAACCAACTTGTAAACACTAAACAACTAGGCAACTAGAGATCAAAATTTCCAAACTAAAACGATGATCCAAACGAACTTGAGCATGAACATAAGAAACATATGCGTTTGGAACAATCATCAGTTGGAGACTGAACTTGAAACCGAAATTTGCAGAAACAGATCACAAATAACAACAAAATTTCTTAGCAGTAGTAGAAATAAGTGAATTTTGAGATCTTTAAGCAATCTACATAGAATCTTTGCAAAATTCATATTAATGCATCCAAAATTTTCAATCACACAAAAGAAGCATATCATTTTCGTTAGAAATAAATCTTTAATTCATACACATATAATCTAGATAAAAGAAAAGGAGAAAAAAAAAAGGGGGGGGGGGGGTTCTTGCATGTCATAAAGTATCATGAAAGATGATCCAAAGCTTTAACCTGCCTCTGTACACAGAGTCAACAGTGTGTTAGTTTTTGTCACTTCACGAATGGAATCCCAGAAGGAACCCGTTGTGCAAAATCCTCGTAATCCGCAAAAAACTGTCTCAAAAAATATTCTTCGTATGGTATTCTTCTATGGAAAAAATTCCAAACGACTAACGTAAATGCAACGGTTGCCAAAGGGTTGCACAACATTATTTGAGTACCAACTGACCAAATCAAGAAGCCCGTGTACCCTGGATGACGAACAATACTATAAACTCCATGTGTTACTAACTTATGATGTTCTTCATGATATCTTTGAATAAGATGAGTAAAAGCCCGTCCAGCAGTTATAATAGCAAGCTTCCTTATGATTTCCCCAACAATTACCATTAAAAGCCCCAAATTGCTTACCCACCAAAATTTCTTTAACCCCGGGAAAAAGTAAAGTTCAACTAAATATTCTAGGACGGAGAGGATCATTGCCAGGATATATTGTTGGCTGATTAAAAGAGACTTAAGTGTTACATTGGATTTCCCATGAAATCCAAGTGCTAAAAGGTATTCAGAACCATGAAAGAAGACTACTGCAAAGAACATTTGTGATAACTGTCTGGAAGCAGTGTAGCTGAATATTTCTGTCATATTTCCCGGATTGATTTAGTGATTTTTTTAATAAGATTAAGGGTTCAGTTGAGAGGGTAGGTAAATTTGATCAAGTAATAAGGTGAGTTCTACTTCAGACCTGTAAAAGAAGGGCGGTGCAGAAGTTCCAACACAACCTTAGTCTTTATGTCACCCAGAAAATGCTTCAAAAAGGACATTTCTGCAAACAAAATGATGCATAAATCAGCAAAAATGGATTTAAAAAAACACATTCGCAGGATAGGGTTGCCTACAGGTCAAAACTCTGGACTAGTATACAAAAACAAAAATAAAAAAAAACTGGGCTTGGTGAAATTACTGCATCAAGTCCCATTAATAGAGTCGAAACTTCCCTTTTGGGAAAGTAGCGATGGCAATTGTTATTGTCTGAAAACTGTAATTAAATACAAGAATATTAACGATATTGATTTTGATATAGAAGATTATTTGTTGTGCCTTTCTCTGAGGCTATTTCAAGTAATATATAAATGGTCAGACGAATATAATTCGTTGGATCAGAGGTAATTTGCTGCTTTGGCCACAGAATGAAAAAAATAAAGAAATTTGGTGCAGAATATCATTTTGGGCAGAAACATGAAGAAGTAGGTGAAAATTGTGCAGGGAAACAGAGAAAGAGCAATAAGGGGAAATTATTAACTCATAGAAAGTAAAGATGCAAAAGCTGAGTGAAAACTGAAGGATGACAGGATAGAGGGGGCGGTCATAAAGTTGTATTTATTTACAAATACCTGGGCACAGTGATTTCCGGTGGTGACACCGCACTGAATAAGATAGTTTTGCAAGGGAATTTGGCATAAACCACCAGGGAAATTTAGTTTCCTTCTTGAGCTAATATTAATCAGGGAATTGTGTTTGCATCCCTTTTTAAGTATCAGGAAGTTTTGGGATTGCTGATTAAAAGATGCTGCTTATTGGCTTATTGCACTTATATACAGCAAATAAGCAGTTTGAGGGTGGTTAGGATTGCTTATCCAAACTTCTTATCTAATTACTTCTGAGTGAAATAAGCAGATTGAAGTTGCTTATTCTAAATCTACACCGATTATTTCAAAAGGCAATAAACACATAAGCAGTCTTAACAAGCAGTCTCAAACACCCCCTTAATGTACAAGACCCCATCTTATAATTAACTAATATATAAAGCACTAATTAAAAGACTAAAAAAAACTAAGAGCTTCTATCATCTTTTATCATGTGTTATTTACACTGCCCATATTGCCTGCAGCTTCATTTTCCTAGCATCACGTATAGAATCAACTTAATCAGAACTAAATAGATGGTACTACGGTTTCTCAGAATAACAAAGTTTACAAGATTGATACAATCTGACATAATGAACTACTTAATAAATTTTTCAAATTTTTTTTTTCTATCACTATATAAACAGATCCATTGTGATCGAAAGCGCCTGGCTTACATTTTTGCTATTGTCATGCTTTGGGTCATTTGTTTCATAAACTGTGCATACCATGTGAAATGGCTTATTTCCACATGGTTTCATGTTTGACCGGTAGGTCATAATAGCTATATTCAGATGCAAAATTTCCATGGCTCATCATCAATCATAAATCTTATATAGTTTAGGAAGTCAACTTTGGAGGATAATAAATTGAAATAGTACCAAAGGGCTTGCAGCCTAGCGGTATTTGGTGGTTGTGGAGTAGTGCCCCCTCTTGAGAGGTTGTGGGTTCAAGTCCTGTTGTGGACAATGGTGTAAATTTAGGAGTAGGTTTAGTGAATGTGTGAGTTTGCCGTTCAAAAAAAAAAAATAGATTGAAGTAGTAAACAGAAGTAAAGTGGAACTTAAATGCTAAAAGTCTAGAACATTCCTGTTCTAAATTTCTAAATTCATCTCACTCGGAAACATAAAAAAGATCGAACAAAACAACAATCTGAAGTCCTCACCATTCAAGGTGAACTGAAAGGAAACTTGCCAACATTTTAAGAAAGTTGAGACCCTACGGAACTCACTTATTGATCCTATCAGCAAAATGTTTATCAAATTAGAGACTTACCCCATACTGCATATCATATTATCATACACCAGATGTGACTAGAAAACTCTCAGTTTAACATTATGCAATCTACACACCCACCCCCTAACAAAGAACTCGCGTCACCTGTTTCGGCCTGAAATCTATCTTCTAACTTCTTTTAAATGTACCTTCTTTTTATGCAGAAGGCACCCGACAATCCTTTGATTTGGAGAAACCACTCATTTCTCACACCATGGATATAAATCATACTGATCAAAGCTCTCTATAGATCTCTTTTCTCTTTCTTTTTTCAGTCTTTGAACTTTTTTTTGTTGCTTTTTTTGGATTTCCATACTGTCTTTCCTATGTTTGCTACAGCAAATGCACTAAATACAACTGGTGATTGATCAATGGAAAACCGGTTGAGGCCTTTTAGATATACTTTTTCACCCGAAAATAATCAATTCGATTCATTTCAGACAAGTGATGCAGATGATGAAGGCTTAGGGAAAAGACTGGAATTTTTCGTTTCCATGAACCGCGAATACAAATGAAACCACTTACACGCAAGTCATAATCATAACAACCTACTTTTATGAACCCTAAACCACCTACCAAAACCAAATTTACACATTTAACAAACATTGTACACTATAAATGAAAGGTAACTTATATTAGATGGAATTAAATCGAAAGAAAGAACAGGCTTATAGAGTATTAGTTTGAACTAAACAAACAACTAAACCCCGTTGGACTAAGTAATTGTGGTAATAAAAATGAAAGAAAAAGAATTCTTACACAAGAGTAGGCCGACGTTAGTAGAGCAAATCGGAGAAACCGATGAGAATTTTGATCGAGCCGCCGCCGTCGACAGGAAGTAGCGTAGCTGGGAAGAGACTGGATCAGAAAGGCTGGATTTGTGCCTTGTGTTTGCTATGCGAAACATTTAATAAACGAGACTCTTCGTTGCAGCAGGAGAATGGAAATACTGAAAATTAAGTAGAAATAAGAAAACATTTATTAAGAAAATAGAAAAATATTTATTAAAACCGAAAAGGGAAATAAAAAACTATATGTATTCTAATTTTTAACTAATAAAAAAAATATAATTATTAGACTTTAAAATAAAAAATATATCGTCTTTCTTTAAAGTTTTTCAATTTAACTAATAATCAACACTTTGATCAAATATTATAAAAAGCAAACTATTTTTATATCCTATAAATTATATTATTTTAATATTACAATTTCAGAAAATACATCTTTAAATAAATTTGGGATTATGGTAAATTATACAAGGTTTATAATGTTCACCCCTAAGAGCATCTATAGTCATAACAAACATTATTGTCTTACTTAAACGTTATATCAACATTACAACCTCATCACAAACATCATGATGTAATAACATGTATTAATATAAATTTGTGTTTAATAAAGTCTATATAAAAAATATAGTACTGTAATTTTAATATTTAATCATATGCGATTCAGTTTACAATCACATGTAATTGTAAAAACAGCATTACGAAAATGTTATTTCACTCTAAAGTTAAAAATTCAATCAGAACCATTTATAGGATTGATCCAAATGCAAAAATCAGTCTCTTAGAACTATGAATTACGTATGAACTATATTAGATATTTCTTTATTAATATAATCAATAAACCGACACGTAATTATTTATCTTAATTCTTGTTTGTTGAAAAAAATTAATAAAAATAACGAGGGATTTAACTCGTTACCACCATTATGAGGTAGTAAAGAGTTTCTTACGAACCGAATACAATAGTCATAACAAGCTAAGGTGCTCGTATTTGTGATTTTGGTTAGTGACAGATACTTCACGAGCATCATTGCAGATCCTCTAACTATCATCCCTTTAATCGATTGAAATCCATCTAAAAAAAGACAAATTAACTATAATAATGTTTGTAGATGAAAGATTAAACAATATTCATCTTAGAATAAAAACCGTTTAAGTAGATAACAATTATAAGTCATAAAAATTATTAGTGTCAATATCTAATCAACATAAATAAATGATTGATAAGATTATTTTATTATATACTGAACTCAGTTTAAATTGTAAGAATTTTAATTTAATTAATCAGTCTTATCACACGGCCAAATTGTTCATTGTTCAATTGAGGGCTTGCTGAAAGTGAAAACTGGTCATCCATGGAGAAGAAACCGAAAGAATACCTCCGAGTAACACAGCAAGATTCGGATCGGGTCGCACAACTCACCATCCCTCCCCAACCACCCGAAGCTTTACACAGCTTCTACGAGGATTTCACCCTCACAGGCATACGAGTTGACCGATTCCAACCCGGTTCCATCTCTTGCTCTTTCAAAGTTCCCCCTCGCCTTACTGTAAGACCGCCTGGTTCAATTTTACACTCCATTAGTTTCCTAATTTTGATCTGTGGTTCTTCTGAACTTCTTGGTTGCCTTCTGATTCCAAATTGAGACGATGGTTTATTGTTTACTCTGTCGATTCTTGATGAGTCGTCGTTGTGATTTTTTCCCCAAACCAGGATCGGAACGGAAATCTGGCTGTTGGCGCAATTGCGAATTTAGTAGACGAGATCGGTGCGACGATGGTGTATAAGAAGGATGTACCGATGAATGTTTCTGTGGATATGTCTATTTCTTACCTTTCTACGGCCAGGCTCAATGTAAGTTCTTCACCACTTTAGCATTTCTCAAGCAATCTATCTCTTATAAATTGCATAATCTAAGAAAATAGGTGCTTGATAACATAAATGGACTGTTAAAAAGGTGAGATTTTGGAGCTTGGGTTTCATGGATAGTTTGCTGCTTTAGTCTTGGGCTGTTATGAATATTATGGTTTTACAGAAGTCATCTTTGTGATGGGTTGGTTGTTTATATGCTTATCTTCAAAAATGGCAGGATGAGTTAGAGATTAGTGCGAAGCTTCTCGGCAGTAAAGGGGCGTTTAATGGAACCCTTGTTCTTCTGAAGAACAAAGCAACCGGAGAAATGATTGCTGAAGGACGACATTCATTGTTTTGTAAACCAACCAGCAAAATTTGAAGAGTTCTTCTTTTTACGTAAGCCTCGACTCCTCGATGCATTTTGTTATAAAAAACTTGCTCTTTGTATAGAATAAAGCTACTCACTTGAGTATTTTGAGCAAAAACTGAGATTAATATACTGATTAGCAGGTCATGTTTCTATTTAATAGTGTCTATTTTGTCACAGTGATTCATCTTCATTCTTGAATCATGATTCAGGTACTAACATATCTTAGAATTTCTGGTGTGTGAAATGCGATATATCCGATTAAGTTTGAGACTCCGTTCTCAAGTTATATTGAAGGAGTGAAAGGAAAGGATTGCTAAGGAAAACTACAAAATTTGTGTTCTTTTTTTTATGAGGGGAATGAAAGGATTAGGAAGGATAATTTCCTATTTTTCCCCTTCAAAATCATCCGCCCATGGCTATTCATTTCTTCTCCTTCTCTGTGATTTACTTACCTGCAACTCACCGTCACTTTTTCTGTATTCCACCTGCTATGTCTCCTTACCTGTTAGAAATTTGGGTGTTTCGATTGCTTGGATTTACTGAGAGTTGTGATATACTTTCAGATTGAAATATTTTGATGGTACAATCGAAAATTCAACCGGATAAAACTCAGTGTTTGAACAGAGAATCGAAAATGTTATGATTCTTCTGTACCAAAAACGATGACCAATAAACTAAGGAAAACTGTCACGAGGCGGTTACGAAACCACCAAAAACTGCTATAATTCGGGTGAGTCAATAACCGGGTTTGAGAACACAATTTCGGATTTCCATGCATTTTCCATGAAGCAATATTAACCGAAATAAAGTTTTTCCAAGTTGACATGGCAGCTCGACCCTAGCCAGGGGCTCTGCCCCTTGGACCCCGCCATTCACAGCAACAGCCTACAGATCTAACCAGAACACAAACAAAGGAAAAAACAAAATACAACCTCAAAAAACAATTACAACTCAAGGAAATACAACAACCTTAACTGTACTCGTCGTGTGACTCATGCTTACGGCAAATCAGGGAAAGTCAACCAGTCCTTCCACTATAACATTGGTGGCTTACATCTCGCCAAGACCCAACCGAACGATTTCAATTGAAATTCGAAGAAGTGATCTATAAGCTTGCATCCTCCCCTTTTAAAACAAACTATGTCAATTTCTCCAGAGTAGGTACAGAAAGTTTCACTCCACTGTTTGCCACAGCATGTTATTATCACCCAGCAAGTCATTCAACGATCTTATATGTTTTGTTCCACCAGCTAAGGCTTTCTTCCATATGTTTTGTACTTTAATACAACCCAAATGCATAAATCACACATTCAATAGCATCTTCAATCATTGTTGTTATTGTATGTTTTTTTTAAAGGAGTTTTCCCGGTTAGGGCTGCTCCAGGGACGCCAAGCCCAAATTGAAACTTGGTGGGACTTGAACCCTTGACCTCCCTTAGAGGGACAAGTGGCTTACCCATTAGGCCATTAGGAGATGGTTATTGCTGTTATTGTTAATAGGATAAATTCTTTTTGCATAATCACGTGAGCAAACTTGTACGTCTTTTAATTTAGAACAACAATAATTGAATTTCATCAAGACTTCTTGATTTTGCACTTAGAGCTAGGGTTTTGAACGTGATGAAGTGGTACAATTTACCAATTTTATCGCTTTCTTAATCATTTTTGCACATTCTTTCACTCAATAATGCGGGAAGCATGTAAATCTTTCATTTGAAACAAATAATCATCAATTTGCATCAAGTATATAATTTGGTGTGGTGGGAATTACTATCCGAGGGATGAGTGGTTCAAGAAAAAAGACTGAGTAGATAGTTTAGTGAAGTGTGACAACTGCTAACACTTTTAAAGCATAGAGTATATGGCAATCCCACCTTGCAATGTGCCAACATGGATGCCTTTACCATACTCGTATCCCACCCAATCCCACCTTCTTGTTTATTTATTTTTTTGTCCTATCAACTCTATTGACTATGTAAAATTATTTCTCTAACATTGCGACCATTGAATAACAGAAAGATAAAGTTATAGAAATATAGATTATTTTTTAATCAAAAGATACGAGAAAGGTGAAGTATGAAAAATGATCTAAAGTAATGTCTTGAAACAAATAGATGAAATTAGTTAACATGTGATATGAGTAGTTGGGAGTGAAGGTACAATAGAGAACACTCAAGACTAAAGAGTATACTTAACAGTAAAAAAATAACAAATAATCCGATTCAAACAAAGTTGGGAAACCACTATTTTTTTATATAGGTGATGATTTATGTATAATATTTTATTAAATACAATAAAAAATAGTGTATGAATTAATGAATTATCCTACTTTAAATATATAAATAATAATAAAAAATAGTTAATATATAAAGAGTAATAATAAATAATAATGAATTATCATATCTTAATTTTTTTTCCTAAAGACCGAACTAGTAGTCATAGCCTACTAGGACAAGTTATTGATAACAATAAATGATTACCATTTTCATATTTGGTGAACGCCTTACCTTTTCCGGATAATATATATTCCGCACGTGACGCATTATTTATATGTTGAACAGTGAACCGAGCTTGGATGGAGAAGAGGACGAGAGAATATCTACGAGTGACCCACCAAGATTCCGACCGAGTCACCGGACTCAGCACCTCTTCCCGACGACCTGAAGTCTCCTACTGCTTCTACGATGACTTTGCACTCAAGGGTATTCGAGTTCACCAATTGCAACATGGTTTCATCTCTTGCTTTTTCAAAGTTCCCCCTCGCCTAACTGTGAGAACTACCAATTCAGTTTTAGACTCGATTCGTTTCCTAATTTCGATTTTAAACCTTCTGTGTTAAATCCAAATTGAGACCAAGGCTTAGATTCATGTGAAGATTTGTGGGTTTTCTGTGATTCCCCAAATCAGGATAGGAATGGAGATCTGGCTATGGGAGCAATAGCGAATCTAGTAGATATGATTGGTGGGGCTGTGATACATGAAAAGGAATCACCTATGAAAGTTTCTGTGGATATGTCTATCTCTTATTTGTCTACTGCCAAGGTCAATGTAAGTTCTTTACCAGTTTCAACATCTATTAAGCAATCCATCTCTTGTTATATTGTGTGTTTGGGTATATGGGTTGTGTTTCTTTTTATATAAGACATTACAATGCATTCAAATCTTCTGAAATTTTTAGCCAAATAGATTTAACTCATAGATGAGGATGATGGTTCATAGTGAGAATGATAGGACAATCTCATATTGGTATCTGCTAACTTTTGGGAGCTTGAGATATGTGGTTTTGAATTAGATTTGGAGACCTTCTGAGTAGTGTAGTATATCATAAATAAGTGCAATTGACTTAAGAAAGTCAATGCCGACTTTCTTAAATGGCAATTATCTTGAGTAACTTGATGATTATATGCAATTCATGGCTTAACTTAAATGGCATTTATCTTGAGTAACTTGATGATTATATCATCTACTAGACTAACTACAATCTCTAATTGTAGTGGCCTACTGTGCCTAACCGACAGATCTTTTTAAAACTTCTCATTTTATTATGTCATAGTGAATGACATCTTTTAAGATAAACCTTCATGCAAAAAGTCTTGGTTTGCCGTCGCCTGATAGAGGGTGTCCAAATGCCCGAGGACAAAGATAGGATTTGAGATTTGTGGCCGAACCCATAAAGGGGTTAGCCATGACATGCTGTAGGGGGCGTTAAGTACATTTATACAATATGATGGGATTAAAGAAGCCGTTTTTATGGTGGGGTTATTTATTTGTATGCTTATGTTGGAGTATGTAACTTATGGCAGGATGAATTGGAAATTAGTGCAAAGCTTCTTGGCGGGAAGGGGGCATATAATGGAACTCTTGTTGTTCTGAAGAACAAAGCTTCGGGAGAGATGATTGCTGAAGGACGACATTCATTGTTTAGTAAACCAACCAGCAAATTATGATAAAAGAAAAGAAAGATCGATCTTGTGGTTAGATAAATTTGAAGCATTTTGCCTCAATGAAACTTACTTTTGGTGTTTGTTGCTTCTCTGTATAGAAAGAAGGAGATTAATGAATCAATTAGCAGGTCATTTCTGATTTAGCAGTATCCCAGTATGGTTTAGCAGTTTGTTTTGGCATACAATATTATAGGAAGAAATTCACTGAATATCATTAAATACTACAAGTTTACGACAGTACATCACCAGTTTAGCATGTTGCTACACAAAATCTTAAATTTGTACTCATTTCTTCCCAATTGATCCTACACACTGCACCGAGAAGTCGCAGAAAATTCGGATTTTGATAGTGAAAATTTCAAGTTTCGGATATTTCGGGTGTCTGAAAAATATTTTTTATTTTTATATTGTTTATTTATATAATCTTCTTAAAATATAGTTTTATATACTATGTATTTTCCAATTTGAGACATGTTAGAACTATTTTTTGGTAATTGAAGTTTAAAAAATGGGTATTTAGGGGATTATAATTTCAAAACATTTATGTTTTTGAAATTTCGAATGGTTCAGATATCCGAATCCGATCTGAAATTTCGTATACTGATTCAGATACCGAAAACCAACTATCCAAATTTTCAGATATCTAGTTTTGAACACCCCTAGTTACATTACATCAATATAATAGTCATTTCCTAAGTCACCAAAGATAATAAAGTCACCGAAGAAGGTAAGATAAACCCGTGATAACTTTCTATCACATGTTAGAGTACACTAAATGTAAATAGTATGTTTTAAAGTTTTATCACATGTTAGAGTACACTAAATGTAAATAGTATGTTTTAAAGTTAGATACATACAATGATATATGTAAAGTTGGATACATCTGATAAACTATACTCAAGTAAAAACACAAGCACCAACCAAAAAAAAAAAGATAAGGCTGACACTACAACAGACTATTATTCCTATCATTTCAAAGATTTTTTGTATAACACAATCAGTCATGTGAATATTATAAAGTTTCTAAAGAATTATTAGAAAAGGATTTCTTGTTTCATAATTCAAGATAATATATCATCGTTCTCAATTTTAAAGTGAGCCATCAATTAACCAGCAAGAAGCTTTTAAACATTGACATTCATTAATACAAAGTTCTACTGATAGACTATTTGGAAATTGAAGGGGAAATTCTCGATAGAATGAAGTATAGTGCACAAACTCTGATTGATATTATTATATATGCGTTTGCTTTGCATATCTATATTCGTAGAAAATTTGATGAAGGTATCAAGTTAATGCATCTTCCGAAGTTCAATTTGAACCGCAAGTCGATGATTTAACATGATCATTCGTTCGTTATAGTGTTATGTATGTACGAAAAATGACTAGCCTTTTATATCAGATAAAATTCTTACTTATATAATGACATCTTATATTTTTTTGTGAACATACGGTTTGGGTGTCGAAAGATACCTTGGTATGCTTACTTGGAAGTGTGGTACCGAGGTGTACACCACCCCTTCCCTTTGGTACCGAAAAAGCATGGAGTATTTCGGTATTTGAATACCGAAGAGTTATGAGAGAGAGATGAGAGAGAAAGAGAGAAAAAAGGAGAGAGGATATTCTTTTTTAAATAAATTTTTTGAGGTATGTAAAGTATGTGTAGTGCGGAGTTTTAAATATAACTGAAGTATAAACTATAAAGTGAGTTAAAAATTTCTAAAAAAACTCCATTATAGAGTTTTATTGTTTCTTTGGCTTTGTCCTTTTTCACCTAACACCCAAAAAAATAAAATAAAACAAACCATCATTAAAAGTGACAAGATGAACTACCACGGATTTAGAGAATACTTTACCTTCCGAAATGTATTTTCCGGCGGCTGTCAATCGAACGGTCCATTTTTCTCCGGCGACAATTGTTCAGAGCCCTAGAGAAATCAGAAACATCAAACTCTTTCACTGTTTCTCTGAATCATCATCTTGTTGTACGAAATTACTTCTCCTGACCTCCTTCACCACGAAAAGACTTGAATTTCAACAAAAACCATACAGAAATCGGAGTTCCTCTTGTTTACTTCGAAAAAATAGGGTTTCATCGGACGAGATTCAGCCTACTGTTTCGCTTGACGAATGTGAAGTTTCGGAGCCGAGTTTCCTGGAGTTTATTACTTCAGAGAGAGTTAAAGTTGTTGCAATGGTGGCTTTAGCGTTGGCGCTCTGTAATGCTGATCGCGTTGTGATGTCCGTAGCCATAGTTCCGTTATCTCAGTCTCGTGGTTGGAGCCAGTCTTTTGCTGGTGTTGTTCAGGTAAGATTTTCTGTTCTGTGTCATTTGATATAAGCTCAATTTGATTCTTTTATTAATGTTTTTTTTTTTCACTTTTCTCACATTATTGATGCACTGTACATAGATGCCGTTTGATATCTTGAGATTCGTGGACTTGATTATGAAAAGGATAATTAATCTTGCTGAAAAAATATGTAGGATCTGTAGACTCCAGATCATATATTTGAGCTTGTAAGTGCAGTACTCGTGGAGGCACTTCACTATATCTATCTATATACCTTATGATTTTCATAGGATTGCCTTTTAGATTTGCTACAACGGGATGATATTAACTTGAGAAATATCGACTTAAGAAAATAAACTAGAAAGTTCTTTCATCAGAGTTGCTTTACGTCTCTTCTTGTTTTATTTCTTTCTGATTGTGGTGGCACTGATGGCAGTCATCTTTCCTTTGGGGATATCTGATATCACCAATTGCTGGAGGGACCCTAGTGGACTATTATGGTGGTAAAGTAGTTATGGCATGTGGTGTAGCTTTATGGTCAATGGCTACATTGCTTACACCTTGGGCTGCAGAAAATTCTCTATGGGCACTACTTAGCATGCGGGCTTTGCTTGGAGTTGCAGAAGGAGTAGCACTTCCATGCATGAACAACATGATAGCCAGGTAATGACTTATACTAAATAAACATGTACTATCGTTAGAAGGACAACTTTCAACTCATTTTACTTCTGAATGAGTAAATTCTGTTTATGTCTTATCTCTAGTTGTTAAAATAATATGGCTATAAGGGAACGAGTCAAATGGGTCGAAAGTTGCTCAACGTGTACTTTTGGTGCATAAAACATTATAACTTCCTTAATCCTTTTATCAAGAAATAGATTATTATTAATATCATATGATTTCTGGTTATCATATTTACACAAATTGTTTATGATAAATTTATAACTATACACAAAGTGTTTCTGTTCAACCAGCATGTTTGGACCTGTACCCAAAATTACCCTTTTGGCTGTTTACCAACCTGTCCAACCTGCCCATTCTACCAACTCTAACTATTTTGATTGTACGTTTCAAGTCACATGTTTATAGCATCTCTCTGTGATTGTTGTCTGGTGAAACTAAAAAGGTCTAGAATCTGATTGATTGTTTTCGTTTTAGATGGTTTCCACAAACTGAACGATCCAGGGCTGTCGGGCTTGCAATGGCTGGGTTTCAGCTTGGAAGTGCAATTGGACTCACACTTTCTCCTATACTCATGTCACAAGGCGGTGTAGGAGGACCCTTTATAATATTTGGATTAATGGGATTTCTCTGGGTTTTGGTATGGGTATCTGCAACATCTAGTACTCCAGAAAGAAGCCCTCAGATAACTAAATGTGAGTTAGAATATATACAGAGCAAGAGGAATAAATCTGTTAAGGTTGAGAGTCAAATGAAGACGGCCAAAATAATCCCACCCTTCAGGCGTTTGCTTTCTAAACTACCAACTTGGTCCCTGATTGTTGCAAATTCCATGCATAGCTGGGTACACCACTTTTCTCTGTGTTTTACCATATGCAATAGTGATACTCATTTTTGGTAAGTGTTACGTTGACGGGAAACACTATTTGTCTAAAAAAAAAATCAATTCTTTTAGATATAACTAACGTGTCAGTATGATTACACGGATTACATTATTTCAACAGTAAACTTTTTGTTTTTTACTAAAACGATTTGTGAGATTTTATGCATTTAAGATACACGTTGTGCGACTTTCAGTATGTCTTTGACTTAATTCCTTATTAGCAATTTTGTAAATTTTCATCTGTTTGATCATTCATAAGGGAATGGGTTGAAACTGTCACCTCTATGGCTGATGTTTGGACTAAATGTGACATGTCTCATAGCTGTATGTAATTTATTCCTTTTAGAAGATCTTATTTTTGTTCCATATCTAACTTGACAAATATCTTTGTTATTTCATGTTAGTCTTGGTGACTAATATCACGATGAGACTATATCCTTGTACTTGAACTTCTAATATTTTCACAGGGATTCTTTGTTATTCTTTCATGGATGCCGATTTACTTCAAAACTGTAAGTCTTAATGACTTACTCTGTTTCTCCCCATATATCTGAATAACCATATCTTAAAATTGGTGGGTGTTTTCCACTTTTCTTCTTCCTTTCGCAGATATATCATGTTGACCTCCGACAAGCAGCATGGTTTAGTGCTGTCCCCTGGAGTATGATGGCATTAGTAGGTTACTTTGCTGGTGTTTTTTCTGACAAACTTATTCAAAGTGGCATGACCGTCACCTTGACTCGCAAAATTATGCAGGTGCAAATATTGACTGATATTTTAACTAGATACACCATTAAACTCTTTTAGCTTCTTTTTTGTGTAAAGCTTATAAGTAGAGTGGGTTGTAAATATATCCTAACCAAATTATAAAGTACATGACCAATTTAAATTTCTTTTAATGAAAAAATGTAATCTTGATTCGCTTGAACTTTTATTTCAGTCAATCGGTTTTCTAGGACCTGGTATTGCCCTTATTGGTTTGATTATGGCAAAAAGCCCGGTAACAGCTTCGGCGTGGCTTACTTTAGCCGTAGGGCTAAAATCATTTAGTCACTGTGGCTTCCTCGTAAACCTTCAGGTATTGCCTTCTACTTGCATCATGACTAGCGGTGGCAAAAAAGGTGGGTAACATGTCAAAACATGTAATCCTCATGTGCTTTGCCAATGTGTCAGGCCAGGTTCACCACCAGCACTTTTTTGGTCCAACTTTTTTTTAAATTTGTGAATAATCAACGTATCTAAAATGATTACAAAAAGTATGTTATGAAAACAATGATCTAATTTCTTTTAAAAAAATTGAAGACGATGTTTGAATTTGAATACACATTAGGGCATTAGGCAATTTCCAGCAGTCTAATCCATTCAGCTCTTTCAGTTTGGTTTCCTTTGTTTTTTCTTTTCTATTTTACCCTTTTTCAACATTATACAACCTGGTTGACTCATCTCCATATTAATGGGTTGAAATTCCCACCTCTATCATGATTGAAATCTTAGATGCCATCTCACTTGGCTTATAATTTGTTTGCTTTGAGCAGGAGATAGCTCCACAGTATTCGGGTGTTCTACATGGTAAGAGCCCTAATCTTATAATACACAGTCGCATCCTTACTACATTATATTGCATCTGCACATTACATCTGAAAACACTTGGTTTTAAGAGCTTTCTAACTGTTAGTCATCTATTATTGTGGATCCATCTAGGCTATCCATTGTTTTTGGATCCGTCCAACCAACAAATTACAGCCAAGTTGGTAATCATTTGAGAATCCACTAGAATATATCAGATTATGTTAATTGCATTTTAATGAATTCTAAGTTTTGTTTATTTATTGCAGATATGTTGCTTTTATTATATAGATTTATTAAAATTTTGATGTAAAAAGTTAAAGTAATAGATAAAAAAGATCTCATAGAAAGCAACGATTGTTCAAAACTATGTTTTAGTTTATTTCGTGAGGATTACCTGTATTCTGAAAGTTAAAATTGCCAACTTTTAAACTATAATATTATTAATTTCGTAAGTTATAGTTTTGTTATTATTTGATAATTAGTTATCAAGAAAAATTTTAAATGTTATCCACGTATTTCTGAAACATCTAAATGGTTTTAAAATTATCAATATATCAATTTTTGTAACTTCAAAATAAAGACATCTAGAAGTTATACAACCAATGTATGCAATGAACTTTGCCCTAAGTCCCATTGTATACAACCACTTGCATACAAAGAAAGGATTATGAAAGTCAATTGTATCTTTTTTATTAAAAAGTTCATTGCATACAATGGTAGTAAGGCAAAGATCATTGTATTTTCGTGCAATTTAGCCTTTTAATAATGTTCTATCTTTGATGAACAAGATGATTTTGGAGGTTTTCGGCATAAAAGAAATATACAATTTGAGTGATTTTCGATCCAATTTCTTTTGAGCATATTTTTATTTATTTGCTCAACCCATTAGAGATGATCATCAAATTCATTGGTTAATGGATCGAATTTGCCACTTTTGATATTGGTAGTTCAGTGACCAAACAAATGTTTCTTAAAGCTCTTTGTACAACCTGTACATATTGATAAGTCCCTGTACATATTGATAAGTCAGCTAGCTACAAGGATTGTGTGTGTATGTGTGTGTGTGTGTGTGCGTGTGTGTGTATATATGTGTATGTGTGTGTGTTTGATACTTGCATGCCTGGTCCCTGTTGTTAATCTGAACACATTCTTGTTGTATAGGCATGTCAAATACAGCTGGCACGTTGGCTGCCATTATTGGGACTGTTGGAGCTGGTTTCTTTGTGGAATTGGTGGGTTCCTTTCAGGGATTTTTGTTGCTTACGGCACTTCTCTATTTCTCAGCAGCTCTCTTCTGGAACATCTTCTCCACCGGTGAAAGGGTGAATTTTGATGAAGCTAATTAGCTTCTTTTTCATATTTTCTTTCTTCTTTCTAATTTGTAGATATGATTTACGGAGAATCTGCGAATAATCTTGTACATGTGAAAAAGAAGAAAGATATGCAATCATTATGTTGTGTATGAAACAGCGTCTTCTACTTTCCATCAATTCTTTCATTATTCATCTTTTAATTCACAAGATGAGGAAAAACTAGCCCTGACACTCTTGAGATTTCCACTAGCATAAAAGTGGAAAATGATACAATTTCTCTGTGTGTAGTTAAATTAGAACAAATATCATTCGACATTACCTTCAGCTAACATGTTCTAAACGCTTTTGAAGACATAAATCAACTCTATACGTTAGTACTTTTCCAAATAAGATACTCGGAGTATAATTGTCCAATATCTGGTGCTCCCTTTTGAGGTGAATCGGTTCCTTTGATGTATAAGTTTTTCATGATACCTTATTATAAGTGTTACAACCTTAGCTCCGTTGTTTTATAAAAGGTGAAGGAATGGATTGGAATTCAAATCAAACTCTCTTATATTTTGCGTTTGTAAAATTATTTAAAATGAAATCAAATTCTTTGAAATTGTAATATTCCTTTAGGTAATGGAAATCAATTCATTTAATATATTGGATGAAATTCAATTTATTTTTCAAAGTAATGTTGACAAATTAAATCCGACAGAAATTGAATGTTAACCTGAGTGGTCCATGTAATATTATTTATTTAGACTATTAGAGATGCCTTTTAACATAATTTAGATAACAATTTTTATTTGATATCATTTCCCATCCCCCCCCCCCCCCTCTCCCACAACTACTGCAGTGGCCATGGCGGTGGTGGTAGGTGGTTGTAGTGGTGGTGATGTCAATGGTGGTGGTCAAGGTAGTGGCTGTGATGGTGGGTGGTGTGTGGTGACGGCATTGGTAGTGGTGGGGTCGTGGGGGTGGCAATGGAGGTTATGGTGGGGTGGTTGCGGTAAGGCCGTGGCGTTGTTTGGGGTGGTGGTGGTGGTTGTGGTGATGTTGGCGCTACGGGGCTAGTAAAGGCTAGGGGTGTGCATAAAAACCGAAAAACCGAAACCAATCCGTTAAAACCAACAAAACCGAACCGATAAAACCGAAACCATTTCAAAACCGACGGTTCGGTTTTCAATTTTGCATAAACCGATGGGTTCGGTTTGGTTTCGGGTTTTAACTAAAAACCGCCCCATTAATATTTAATATATCATATATATTTTTTTATTTTAAAGTTTTTAAATAGAAATTAATGAAGCTCGTTAAATATTGAAGGTCCTATTATTATGATCAATAACTTTTCATTCCTTTTGTCGTTTACCTCTTTTCAGATCGATATTTATATTATGATTGTATGATATAAAATATTATTATTTTTTGAATATTTGACTTGATAATTATATTTACTGTTGAAGTATGTTATTAGACATTGAACTTAATGCTAGACAATAAGATATTGTGGCTGAAATTTGTATATAATGTTATAGATATGAAGGTTAGTACAAGAAATTTGATATTAATGTTGAAAAGAAAGTGGGTTCGGTTTTAAAACCGAAACCAAACCGTTAATGACTAGAATCCGCCAAAACTGAAACCGTTACAAACCGAAACCATTGGGTTTAAAAATTCTAAAACCGAAATTAGCGGATTGGGTTCGGTTTGAGCATAAAACCGCCCCATGCACACCCCTAGTAAAGGCGTAGGTTCGTGGTGGCAAGTAGTGGTGGGTGACGGTGATGGTAATGCCTGAAAAAAATATAATGTTTAGTTCAATATTTAAATGAGTCTTGAATCGATCCATGCAATGATCCATTTAATATGGCCTATTTGGATGTTTATTGGGTCGATACATATAGTTCTTAACCCATTCAAATCATATAAATGAAGCAGGTTGGATTACATCTTAAATACAAGCTGTCATGTTGACACTCGTAGATGGGATAACATAACTCTTCTTGTTAGAATTGCATCATCTATATATCGTCTAACATGTTATTGGGGGAGTCGGGAGCACGATAGATCAATGTGAAAAAAAATGTATGTCAATGGACAGTGATCCACATAATCCTACATCTGGACCTTCAAGATCCTGTCCACCTTTCAAAAGTTAAAGATCACTCCATAAGTTACAATGGGTGACGGGGATGGTAATAGGTGTTAAAATAAAAATTGTTCGTTATAATATTCAAATGGGTATTAGATTGAATTATGCAATGATCTAGAATAAATAGTTCGTCCTACCTGATAGTTTATTGGGTTGATAAAGCTAGTTTTTAGCTCATTCGAATCATATAACTGAAATTGGTTGGATTGGATTTGGACTAAATCATGTTTTGTTTACACTCCTAGTTGGGATAACATTACTCTTACTATCTATATGTCGTCTAACACGGCATTCTCGAGCATTGATGGATCAATGGGAAAAAAACATATGTTAGTGGATAGTGATTCAGGTAAGAACTGGAGTCTAATATTGGATCTGGACTTTAAAGATCTAGTCTGCCTTTAAAAATTAGAAGATCTAGTTCATAAGTTACATTGGTCTTACCCACTTCCTCTGGCCTTAGAAGGTCAAAGTGTAGAAATTTAAGGCCGGAAATCTAAGACGTGAATCTGAAACCCGACATGAATCCAACATTAGATGGGTTGATACGAACTTAATATGAAACTAAAATGAGTAAAGAATGGATCAACACGAATATTATGTAAAAAAAGAGACAAAGCGTGCTTACCTAAAAATGACTTAATCAACCCTATTTTGTAAAAAGATAATAAGTTAAAGATATTACGTAAAAATGAAGGTGTAATTGTGTAAAGTGGAAAAGAGTAACGGAATCGGAGGTGTTTTAAATTTATAAAAATGAACTTTTCAAATAAAAAAGATTTTCTAGTACAAGTCCAAAAATTAAAACTCAAAAATCTTAGGTCTTACTTATTTAGAGTTTTTGAGGTTGTTGGTGTACCCTATGTTTAGGCCTTGGGTAAGCCCAAACATATGGTATACCCATTGGGCTTGGACTCATCTTACCCTAGACACCTCCCTATATATTGGGAGGTCACCAAGGTGTAAGGCTATTTTCTCTCCTCTGGGATCAGCACCCACATATGGAGATCTCTCCATACATACATACTTTCTCCATCTTCTTCCATATAACCAGGATCATCATCCTCATCATCAAGATCCTTCATCTCCTTCGAAAGTCTATGGATTCATAAACCACGAGATCCTCATGTCACCCCCGCTATGGACACCGTTTCTTCGCCCAGGGTTAGCCACCGCAATGGGAGACTAGACATCCAATCCATCTCCACTCCACTCCACTCCACTCTACTGCTCTACATGTACCTGTTCGTTCTTACGAACAAACAGAGGTGTTATCTTAATGTAGAAAAACAACAAATACCATGTATATCTTAAAAAAATATTAATGAATTAGATAAAGATGTATATATATTTAGAAAACAGACGATCCTTAGGCTGACTTGGCGGTTTAGTAAACTATGTTAGAGTATTTCACTTTTCCCTCTCCCTAAGTCTGACTGGGCGATTCCATAGATATCAATTTTGATTTTCAATTATATTGCCTCATCGAGTTGTGATTCAAGGTTTTAGGTTGAAGATTTGATTTCGAAAATGATGTGGTGAAAGAAGATATGTTTTTAAAGTCATGAATTTTGTGAACTTGAAACATTTCAAACTTTCATATGGTTGGATTGTTTAAGATATTCTAGGCTTGAAACTTTTATGTATTTTAAAGTCGAATAGGTCATTCAAAACCAGACTTTGAAAGATCACCCCCCCCCCCAATCAACACATGGATCCCCTCTCCTTCTCTCGTAAAATAGGTAACATGAAACATGATTTGAATTGAACACGAATGAAATCGACATGAAATAAACTTGGGTTGACAAAAAGTGACTGATCCATTTAACTTGGACACGAACAAATTGCCAGCCTAAAATGTTTTAGAATAGTCTAGCTAGGGTCTATTATCTTAAATCATGGACTTATTTGTAATTTGTATATCATCAAAAAAAATCTAGAGTTAATTAAAACGATGTTTAAGCTATAAAGACAAGATAAAGTTAAGTGAGAATATATAAATTAATACGAATGGATAAACTAATGGACTTATTTGTAATTCGTTCGTTTAACTTTAGTCGAATAAATAAATTAACACGAATGGCTAAACTAATGGATTTTTGTGTTCGTGTTTGTTCGGTTAACTTTAGCCAAACAATTCGTCGGTTTTATTTGTTCCCCGTCGGCCAGATGCACAATACAACCTTTGATTCACAGTTTGCAACATAGTGATGCACGGTAGCGGTAGTGTTTTATACATGTGCATCGATGAGCGGTGACCGGCGACATTGCATCGATGAGCGGCGACCTGCTACAGTCTGGGAAAACAATCATCGATTGTGCACCTGGGAACAAATCAACGATTGTGCATCTGGGAATGAAACATCCGTTGTCTGTGGTTGATTGTGCAGAGGTGAACGAGTAAAATCAAAACTACCGGCGACGGAGACATTGTTGTTCGGATGCACAGTGACGAAAGCAGTTATCGAAGAAACATTGCTGTTCGGATGCAGATGCGGTGGAAGTCGGTTGCTAAAACAGCGGCGGTTGGGAGACTTCACGTGGGGGAAGCGACGATGGTGTGAGTTCACGATTTGCAAAGGCGGTAGATTTAGGGGTAACAGGGGCGGCGGCCAAAAAACCTAATTTGGAGGAAATCGTGGGACATTAATGGAGAGAGAAAACTTTTTTTTTATTTAAGTTCCAATTTTAACCTCTAATTAAAAATGACAAGTGTTATGCTCTCCCTTAAACAAATAACCTAAAGAACCTCCCTGGTAATGACATGTGGCACATTGTTTAGGACAAAAAAGGAAATTAAAAAAAAAACAATCGGCGCCTACAGCACCCACAACCAAAACCCACAACAAACTTAAAAAAAACCCCATTTACTTTAAATAATCATAACTCGTTCGTTCTTAACAATTTTAACATAAAAATTATACCGTTAGATTTAGTTTTTCGTCCTCTTTCAAACAAGACCGGACTTGATATATTTCTGAAACTTTTTTTTTTTTTTGAAATGCAAAGTTTGCATTTTGAGTTGGGTTCATTCAAACTCAAAATGCAAAATCTGAAGTTTGCATTTTGAGCTGGGTTCATTCAAGCCCAAAATGCAAAATCTGTAGTTTGCATTTTGAGCTAGGTAATTTAAGCTTAAATGCAAAATCCGTAGTTTGCATTTTGAGCTGGGTAATTCAAGCCTAAATGCAAAATCCGTAGTTTGCATTTTGAGCTGGGCAATTCAAGCCTAAATACAAACTCCGTTGTTTGCATTTTGAGCTGGATTCATTCAAGCCTAAATGCAAAATCCGTAGTTTGCATTTTGAGCTGTGTTCATTGAAACCTAAATACAAAATGCAAAAAACGAAAACGTACATGCTGCCTAAATGCAAACAAAATTTTCATGTTAAAAAAATTTTAGAAAAATATGGGAAGAGTGATCTTGTTTGAAAGAGGATTAAAAAACTAAAAGATTGGTATAATTTTTTTGTTCAAATTCACAAAACTTAAAAAGTTATGACAATTTAAAATTTTTGGGGTTTTTTTTTTTAAAAAATCGAGTTTGTTGGGGGAGGGGGGGGGGGATTTTCCATGTTTACCCTTTTCTTCCTTAATTAATACATAATAATTACAGTTTTGCCACCAATCAATCTCATCCATTGATTTTGATGATCCAAAGGTCCAGATTGGTTCTTTAGGTTTTTTGTTTAACACATGGTTCTTTATTGATTCAATTTATATATATATATATATATATATATACGAATGGATAAACAAACGTTCACGAATATAAATAAACAAACCAGAGCTCTGTTCGTGTAAAATCTTGTTCATGTTCATTCGTTTATTAAACAAACAAACCTCCCATCAAACAATTTCAGAAACTATTCACGAATGTTATATTGTTTACAACTTTATCCCTCCCATTTAGGTCTGGGACTTCACCATGACTAATTAATACAAACGTACACTTTGTAACATCAAATTTGTTTACAAAGTCAACATAAATATCCATTATGTTGAAATAATAAATTTACTAACACTTACACTTACCATAGTTCAAGAGATTAAGATTAGATTTATAGTAGATAGCAATTACAAATAGCTATCCATTCAAGAGTTAAGACATAAGTTGCGGTTGGTTGACATTCCCTTTCGAATTTAATTCATAGCAGATGTCTCGTGGGTCGTGGGCCTCGCGGCAACTCAGATTCAAATAATAATAGTTATATACTTATATAGGTTGAAACAATAAATAATAAAATCTCCCTAACAACAATAATAAAATACATTAACAAGTGATTTAATTTTTTTGAAATTATATATTTCAACATTCAAATTTTTATATTAATCATAATTGCACTTAATAATTATTCTTTGTTTATGTTTAATTAACATATACGAGTAGAATAAGGTGGGTAAAGTCTACCTAATAATTAATTATTGTGTATTTTTATGAGAAACCTAGGTGATGTTTATTTTTTTAAACATAGATGTTTTATGTCTTAATTCATATTTTTAAGATAGGACGTGGTTAATAAGATATGTGAAAAATATATAATTTTTTGTCTTATAATAAACAAAAATAAAACAAAATAAGGTTTTATGTTAACGAAAAAACAAAAAATCATTAAGAATGTTTGCAAATATGCAAATTTAAAAAAAACAAGTTTATTAGAAATGTTTGAACGTACTCAAAACATTGTCTTTAAAACCTTAGTTAAAATTATATGGACAATAAACTTTTGAAGTGAAAAACCCTTATTTAACCATTGATAGTTTCATAGAACTTGATATACAAGATATATTGAAGTATAAAAAATCTGGCCACAAATCCTTTAAATATGGGAGTTAATTAAAGGGTTTGATTTAAAAAAGTGTACTGAATTTGTCACTTTTTGCTATTGTGTATACCCAATTTTCAAAACTATCATTTAGTATACTCAACTTTCTAAAACTACCATTTTATGTATTTGGTTACCTCTTTAATAGGTCATGATGATGTGTCACCGGTTTTGCTGAGGTGTCATGAACAAAAGTGCTGAGATGTAATTTACTTGTATAAAAATAATTAAATAATAATAATAATATTTATAATTACCTATAGCTGGAACACCATCGAATACCCAGAAATGGGTTGTGAACAAATTCAATCGCCAACCACACCACCACCATCGATCTTCCCCACCACAGTCATCGATCTTCCCCACCACCGCCATCGATCTGCCCCACCACCTCCGTCGATCTTCCCCACCACCACCATCGACTGCACGAGACAAACCCAGCTGGTGCTTCATCGACTGCTGCTTCGCCACCATCATCCGTCTCCGTTTTGGGTCCGATTTAGGATTCTCACGAGACAACTTGGATCTGAAACGACTTGGATCTGATTCTTCAGCCTAGGGTTTCATCGATTGCACTAATTCCAGATCTTCATCGCCTAGGGCTTCGTGAACCATCATCGAGAACCAATCAGTTTCAGGGGCTTCGAAATAAACAAGATATGTTGTTCACAGATCGATTTGAGGTTCACAGATCTGTTATTCGAAATGGGGTTTCTTCTATATGGGACTAATAATCATCGAGATGGGGTTTCATAGATGCGATTGAAGCTATTCGAAAATCGATTGGGGTTCATCTTCACATATCTGCTTAAGGTTCGATTTGTTCTCGTTTTTTGTTTTCGTTTTCGTTTTTAGATTTCGATGTTAGGGTTTGTTCTCGTTTTTGTTTTCGTTTTGGTCTGTGTTTGCTTCTGTTTTTTTATCGATGTAAGGGTTTGATCTGTTACATGATCGACTTTGTTTGCTCGACTCTGGTAGAATCCAGATCTGTGTTTTGCTCGTCTGTGTTTGATTTATCTGGATAATCCAGATCTGTGTTTTCATCTTAGTTTGTGTTTACGTTCGATTGTTCCAGATTATGTTTATGTGTTTTTTATTGTTTCCGATAAAGATCTTCTTAAGGGAAGAACACATCTTCGTCTTCGTCTTCATCTTCATCTTCATCTTGTTCATCTTTATATCAGTTCATCTTCATCAAAATATGATTTGGTATTGTTTTAATGACATGGCATTTTTAAATATGATATGGAATTTATAAATAAATCAAAAATAAGAAAATGACCTGCAACCTGGCCAAAAGGTTTTCCATTACATAAAATGGTAGTTTTGGTAAGTTGGGTATACTAAATGGTAGTTTTAAAAGATTGATACATACAATAGCAAAAAGTGACAAGTTGAGTACACTTTTTTAAACTAAACCCTTAATTAAACGAAGTCTAAGAAAAAGAACATCATTTTTATAGTATTTTAAAAAGCAGAATATTATTAGAAGTTGTAGCGTGGGTCGATTGTATTACAAGTTTGACTTTAATATCCCAATCATATTATCCTAGAATTAATTAAGATATTTAACCTTCAAATATGGTATTTCCATTATACTTATAAACTTAGATAATCGAAAACGACATCTTTAAAAAAGATTAACATTTATTATTACTTTTTTTATTATTATTATGTCTGTTTTAATTTGTCGTAAGACTTGCTCTTAAGTTACTCATATCATTTCTTTTTACACAACAAAGTTTTATACCTTCTAACAAAGATCAATTTTTAAGCAAGTAGCAGTATATGAACAAAATGGTAGTAACTTTAGCAATGTTAACTGCTACTTTAATGTATGAGAGGTTTGTTTGGAAGACCAAAATCGAGAAACATGATTCTGGTTGTCTCGAGATGGAGAAACAAAAAAATCAAGAACTTTATATGACGATACAAATGTGTCGACAATTAATCTAAACTAACAAATCTAAAAGTAATGCATCTATACTTAGGCTCAAGGATTAAAAAAATTAAAAAGTTCAAAAAACTTAGTGTATTAGAAAAAATTGATTAGCATTATATATTTCTTGGCTTCCAACTATATGTTAGACGTTATTAGTAAACCAAAGTGTTTAATAGATAAAAAAAAATTCAAATAAGCAAACAAAAACATGTTAATTATGTTTCTTCAAGCTCAAGTGTTCAATTAATTTTAAAAACAATAAGTTATTGATATCTATACTCTTCTTTTTCTAAGTAAATCAAAAGTTATATTAAATTGACATATTATAAAAAAACATATTGTGCCCTCCCACATTATAAGAGTAGAATAATAGTTGTTCTTACTTCATAATCAATTGACCTTCCAATTACAGTATTTGGATTATTTTTAGGATTTGATGGGTTTCGTGTATGCTTTTGTGAAGTTGGGTTTTGGGTTTTATTGTTGTTACCAATTTGCTCCCAACAATACAATGATATACTTTTAGCCTTTAACATAAAATGACTAAAATTTCCGTATAAAAAAACAAATGACCAACTAATGAATGAGACATTTGAAAGAAAGAAATCTCTGTAATTAAATAAATTAATAAATTATATATTTATATGGGTTGTTGTTAATAACACCCAACTGATGTGCTTTAAAACTTGTATGTCATAAACAAGTTAAACACTAAAAAAAAAATATTCTGTATTTCAATATAGAGGTCCTGTATTACTTCTTTTAAAAAAAAATTCCTTTCTATAATCCTATCACTAAATCAACTAGAAAGATTTAGTAAAAATAAAATAAAAACTTTTTATTTAAATATTTGCAAGTGTTTTGTAGATGGATATTTTCCCAAATTTATAAAGGGGAAAAAATATGTTGTCAACAAGTTAGGTTTAATTACATATATATACCTTTTAAATTTATTAAATACTTAAATAATTGAAACATAGTTCATATTAGTGATATGTGTACAACGTCTAAGTCAGATGCTTATGGAGTGTGTTTAGCATAAATAACTTGAAATTGTAGTTGAAAATTGAGTTGATATCTTTATTAGATTAAACTAATTTGGTATATAAAAATCTTAGGGTACGTTTGGTTGGACGGAAAAGAATGACAAAGGAATGAAATAGACAAATGAATGGAATGGTCAAAAGAATGGAATAGTTCATTACCATTTCATCCGCATGTTTGGTTGCTTTCTCGGAGGAATGAATTTTTAATGTAGTATGTTTGGTAAAGAGGAATTGACATTGGAATGGAATAAAATAAATAAACAATGACCAAAATGCACTGTATTAAAAAATAGATATAACTTGAATTAAGTAATTTCATATATAAAAATATATTTTAAATACACTTTACGCGCCTTAAAAATATTGATAAATATCAAAACTACGAGATTATCATTAATACGACATTATAAAATTGACAAATTTTTCATTAAAATGATCTTTACATACGACATTTAAAAAAAAGATAAAATATTTTTTATTTGTATATTTTTATTGAAAACGCTACTTTCTTTATCAAATTTTCATATTTTATATAAATGTATTTTACTTTTAACTAGTTAATAATTTAATAAAAGTATGTAAATCAATAACTTATTATATAGATAGATTAATCATAAAAAAATGTAGAATAACTTAGTTAAGAACATTATAGAAAATATTTTTTAAATATATTTTATAAGTATCTAAAAAATATCTATTATTGTTAATTAAAAAAACTTTAAAAAATTAGATTAATTAAATAAGTTCATTCCATTCTATGATGGAATGAGAAAAAAACACATCTACCCTATGAAATGAAATAGAAGTAATCATATTACTTGTGTAATTGGTCATTTAATTCCTTTGTGATAACCAAACATGTTTTTTTATTTACGCAGAAATGAGTTATTCAATTTTTTCTTTCATTCCTTCATAACAATCACTGCCTTAGAGTTATTTTAAAAAGCTTTATTATAGATATTTTTATTTAAAAAATTCAATTATTATATTCGAGGTAACATATATTTTTTGAAAAACTCCAGAAGTTACTTATCAAACATAGTAGGCCGGGGAAAATTAAAATATAATGAAATAAAGAAGAGAATTAGCCCTCAAAGTCGGTAGGTAGTTTAATCTCTTGATTTGGTCTACTTAAATTGTTTAATCCAAAAAGAATCATTCCTAAACATACACACACAGTTGGACCAAGATATTTGGTAAACGATTCATGGTTTTCCTGCTCGTTTACCAGTTATCGAATTGAACCCTGGGGAAAAACACACACACAAAACAACAAAAACTGCTTGTTTTGCATATGAATCAAACACAGAAACCCCCCAAATCTCCGGTGATTCGCTCCGGGTCTAGACAAGTTTGGAATCAGAGTTCTAGTTCCACTTCCAATTCAACTTCTGGTTCCATTTATGGCTTACAGAGTCAGAGGAATCAACCTAACGAGAAGAAAGAGAGCTCAATTTTAGGTTTCATAGCTAGGGTTTTGACATGTAGGGGGAATATAGCTCATGTCGACAAAGAGCATGCTCAACCTCCTACAGTTCAATGTAAGTTTCAAGCTCGAATCTTGCATTTCTTAGTGTAATCATTGAGAATTGAACTTTTTATTAAGAATTTAATACACTTTTTGATCGCATACGGAAAAGCCTATACGTAATTTCTAGTTGTTTTCTTTTCTTTTTTTTACAAATAAGCGATTATGGGTTTAGGGTGCTAAGAGAATCAT
This sequence comes from Pulicaria dysenterica, assembly GCA_947179395.2. Taxonomy (NCBI): domain Eukaryota; kingdom Viridiplantae; phylum Streptophyta; class Magnoliopsida; order Asterales; family Asteraceae; genus Pulicaria; species Pulicaria dysenterica. Next base: position 81,038,373 of record OX359292.1, read on the forward strand.
CATTTCAGTGAATCAGATAATAGTTTATTAACTGAATTATTTTCATGGAAGCAGAGAGACGTGTACATTCTTTACCATATTTGACTTTTAAAAGTCAAATGAATTTTCTTTGATCTTTATCCAGCAACAGAAATTGGCAAGGATTGTTTTGGTTGTAGATTGAGAAACCAGCATTACATTAAACGATAACCACGAACTATGGTGGTAGTTAAGTACACAGATATAATTTGGTATTTGAAATGTATAGAGTTTGACCCTAGGAAATCAAAAGAGGGAGTAATAGTTAAAATGCTGAATACTTATGTCGATATAAACCACACAAGTAAGAGAAGCTGAATGCAAGTGTAAAATACACAATTAGAGAACTTCATATGATTGAATTTGTGCAATTGTGATGAGTCATGAACAAATTCGACCATTGAATTGGTAGAGTACTCTTATCAGTATTATTGTTTTTAGAACTTAAAAGGTGAACGGAAATAACATTTGTACAAGTTGGTTTTCATTATATTGGATTAAGTAGACTGTGAAAGTATTATAAGGATGCTTTTTTCCCTTTCCTTTGTGCAGATCCATCACATACTTCTTTGAGGAACAGCAGAAAACTCAACCACTCTGCTTCCTCTACACCTTCTAAGGCATCCGATGGACAGCAGAACACAGATGAATTATCCTTTCAAGATATTTGTAAGGCAACTGGAAACTTCTCTGCTTCAAATATAATCGGGGAAGGAGGATTTGGTACAGTTTATAAGGCTACACTGAAGAATGGATCCATCATTGCCATAAAGCGTGTTAAAAAGGTTACTTTTTTATCGGATAAAAATTTTACTGCTTTATAAAACTAATTAAAGAAAAATCTTCTAAATCTAAAACTATACCGTCAAGTTGTTTGTATTATGGTAGAGGGAAAATACTTAACTATAACATGAAAAAAGTAAAAAACTTTCCTGAAAAGAAAGCATTAGAATTTTAAGTTATATAGTTTATGGTGTTTATCTACGTTTCTTATGGCAGGACAATTATGACAAAGGAACACCAGCAGAGTTCAAAAACGAGATACTAACATTATCAAAGATCGAGCATTTAAATCTGGTTAGATTCTATGGATATATAGAGCATGGAGACGAGCGTCTTATCTTAGTAGAATATGTTGCCAATGGAAACCTTCGTGAACATTTAGATGGTAAGCCAGCACCTTCATTGAAAGGGTATCTCATCTTTTCACATTGTGCATGATGTTTATATGGTAGTCTCGAGGGTTCTTAATAATGCTTCTTTTCAGGTAAACGTGGAAACGGGCTTGAAATTGGAGAGCGTCTAGATATTATGATTGATGTAGCTCATGCAATTACATATTTGCATACATATACAGGTATCATTTTGTTAACATTCTTGAAAATTTCATAAAAATCAAGAACTCTACTTTTAGCTGTTTTTTTCTATTGAAAAATCTGCAGATGTTCCAATAATTCACAGAGACATAAAATCATGTAATATACTGATTACGGATAAGTTGCGCGCTAAAGTTGCTGATTTTGGATTTGCTCGTATAAGTTTTGAAGATGCTGAAGCCACTCACATTTCTACTCAAGTCAAAGGAACTGCAGGCTACTTAGATCCCGAATACCTGAGTACGTACCAACTTACTGATAGAAGTGATGTGTACTCCTTCGGGGTTTTGCTTGTGGAGCTGGTGACTGGAAGGCTGCCAATCGAGTTAAAGAAAGTTCCCAATGAGAAATTAACGACAAAATGGGTAAGTTCCTCTGACATTGCAAATAATTATGTACTTGTACATGTCTATGTGTCTTTTGATATTAATTTTCGACCCTTTGGTTCCATAAAAGTTGGAATATATATTTTCCATAGTATAAGTGAAGTATTTGACTGTCTTTATCAACATCTGAAATACCATTCCATACGAATAAAGCTAAGTTGTGGGCCCGGATGTCGATGAATATATGTAAGAGAACTTGGGTGTGATTGGGAACATTTGGTTTCAACGAGGCCCTGAAACTTTGTTTAGCGATAGCAAAATAGGCAGGTTGGGTAACTAGTCAAATGTGGTCGGGAAACAAGTAAACTTTTAGTTTATAATAAAGCAAGTTGGATCGGTTTGACCTAGAATTGTAAACGAGCCGAGCCGAACCGAGCTTTACACTAATCGAGTTAGGCTCTTTAAAAAATACAGAAGCTCGAGCTCGTGATTTGAGGCTCGAGCTCGGCTGGTGAAGTGTTTTACGAAGCTCGTGAAAAGCTCGTTTATTTTTTTGTTTTTTAAAAAATAGTTTTAAATATTTAAATAATAAATAAAAAACAATTTAAACTTTAAACTATTATTTTTATAATTTTTTTGTCATATTTAATGATATAAAAACAATTTAAATTTTAAATTATGAACATTTTCATATTTAATGATATAAAAATATATAATACAATGGCAAGAGTTCAAACTTTTCTTCGTACGAGAACTGCGAGGACCAGTCTGAGCCGTCCAATTCTCCCTCCTTTAATGTCATCACCCACCTATGAATTCATCACATGCACCCTGCCACACTTGATCCCCCCGTGTTCTACATCCATGAATTTCACTTATTAAATCAATGGCTAAGATTGGTTCTTGCAGTTCTCGTACGAAAAACAGTTCTCGTTTGATAACCAAAGTCGGCCTAATCACAAACATAACGTCATATTGCAGGCAATGCAAAGACTAAAAGGCGGGGAGGTGGTGCTGGCAATGGATCCAAAGCTAAAGAGGAACCCTGCATCCCTGATGGTGATTGAAAAGGTTCTGAGACTGGCACGACAATGCCTGTCACCCACGAGACCATCTAGACCGTCTATGAAGAGATGTGCAGAGATCTTGTGGAGAATCAGAAAAGATTACCATGAACATAATGATGTTATGGAAGCTGCAAACCATTCTGTACAGATACCTCAAATAGATCCCAGAAGGAACCGTCGTGAATTTTTTGGTATCGAAGACAGCAGCGCACAAAGGTTTCAATCTGCATAGAAGTTGTTTAAGCTTTTTGGGTATTGAAGACAGAAGCAACCAAAGGTTTTAATGTGCATAGAAATTGTATAAAAAAAGGTTTTGTATGTAGATGAGGATTTTTCAACTGTTTATTTGTGTTTTGCATAAAAGAAGTGTATTTTATTGTACGCAAGCATATATTATTTTTTTGAATTCTGGTTGATTATAATAATGGAAATTTGTGATGGGTTTGTTTATTCTTGATATAAGATGTAACCGGCTGTATCGAATTTCCAGTTTGGTTTGTTGGACAAAACTGTCGAGTTGGGTTCGTTTAGACTATTAAAAGTTGGAATGCAAAAATTATGTCCTCCCCATACCAAACTGCGAGTCAAACCAAATAAGAAAAAAAATGAAACGGTTAAAGCAATGAGGAAATGTTCTCGAGGCTACACGAGGCAAAGGTTGTGACGTTGGCTATCATCACTATTTAAACATCATATCCGCTGACTGGTAAAGCATAGTTTCAGAGACATCTGCATGATACCATTACCTAATTTGTAGTAGAAAATTTGACTGTATACTTATTTTAGAACTCTTTCGAAATTTCCGTTTACCATTCAAATACAGAGTTACAGATGTTACACTATGAAATTGTGTTGAGATTAGTACTGGTTGGTTGTTAGTACTGGTTGTGGTTTGTGCAGGTGTAGTATGTTAATGCAGGTATGACTGAAGTTAATACGGGTAGCGAGTTTTGTGGAATAGATTGATTATGTGGATAAGAAGAACAAGTCAAACTGCTAAATTGTTGGCTCTATATGCGTACTCATCTCAACGAATACTCGGTGCTTGTTAATCAATGTGGTCTTGCTTTATTCACCCGGTTAGAAGATGAAGATCATTGTCATTTTTACAGTTTATATCACCTTTTCCAGTTGTCAGGTATATATGTGACTAGGCATTTTGATAGGTGGTGAATATACCAATACCAGTTTTCACTAGGACTATATATATCATTAATATATAATAAAGAGAAATTCATTTTCAAAACCTTTCAAATTAAAACCATGTGTAACTTATTTCATTCACAACAACACTTGTGCTTCACCTTTTGTTTACAACTTGATTGTCTTTATTCCCACTTATTTTTGGGAAATCTTCAAGAGATTTAATGATAAACAACAAATACTATCTATACTGGAAATTTAGGAACTTGATGGCATAGACAAAAGCTAAGAAAAATATAAGGATCCAACCAATATGTGCTATTGCCACCACCGGAAGGAAGTCATACTCGTATCCAAAGCTCTCTTTGATGAATACTTTAGGTGTCATGTTACCAGCTCCAAGCACCTCCATCATATAATTGTCCTGACCAATCTGTCCAGTTAACAGACCATAGACTGTCCAGCTCAGAGGGTTTGACCAGTAATACCACCTGCACCACAGTGGTATTTGCTGCAATATCCACATGCATGACTAAGTTTATTAGATTCAAGTATATATGTTTTTATATAAACTGCATTAACCTCTTTCTTTTGTAATATGAACTACTACATATGGTAATTCTTGGAAAAAGAAGGGCATAAAGAGTGACATACCGGTCTTGGGATGACGAAACCAGAGAATAAGTTCCAAAGGCAGGTAATAAAGTATATCAAAACAGAAGAAATCTGGGGAGTTGGTGTCAATGCCACCGTCATCATGCCAAATAAAGTGAAGTAGATGAGACTCGTAAACAAATAGTAGCTGAATGACAAAAACTTGGCAGCAGTCCACTCGAACCCCAACACCGGGTACAAAAATAAGACATAGATACTAGTCTGGATCACAATATATATCGACTCTATGGCCACCTGCGCAGTTAAAAGTTGGCCAAACTGTTTTAGAAGTGCATATTACCTAGTAAATCACTTTCATATGAACTTCAGAAGTTCAGATTATCATTGTAATAATATAGTTTTTGTAATCATATTTAACTCAACCCTTGTGACCCGCCCATCTCACTTCTTCTACTTAAACTTTGACATTTTTGAGCGGTTGATTACCTGGGCAAGAGCATAAGGTAATGATGAATACATCCCTGCAGCCCTTTCGCGATAGAAAACCGTTCTCTCTACAGCAACAACAGGTTGCACGTTACTTTGATTGATGGCTCCAAGTAAGAGAGCGACAGCGTATAAAGCTCCCGATAAATCTATAATATCTTGTTGTTGTTGTCTGTATACACAAACTCACAGTTAAGCTGCTGCTCCACGCCATATTAGGATGACATGATGCACTATTATTTTGTTCTCAAGTTTGTAAAAGAAGTATAATTTAGAAGAAACAAGAAAGGAAAAGGAGTAGTAAGAATATTTTTCATCACCGTGAGTTGGAAAGCAACATGTTCTTTAGTTATAAAGAAGGAAAAGAAAAAATTTCAAACAAAATCGTTTATCTTTCTTTCTCTTGGAAAAAACTTAAGAGCGTACAAAATTTATTCAAACTTATTTCTGATCTTTCCTTTTCTCTTCCCTATGTAATATATTGATTGTTGGCATAGTAAGGATGAGATTCGAACATCTTTTCACCCTTTTTGAAGAAAATAGCAGCAAATAGAGCAGCCATGGCGATAGTGGTGATGAAGCGAATGAGATTATATTGTGGGTTCCTCCAGTATGACCAATGTTGTTTCCACAAACAGGCTTTGCACTGTATGATAAATGGTTGTGCGTACTTTGTTTGAAAATATAAATCCTTGGAACCACTTGGAGGAGAACTAAGCTCCCTGATTAGTTCTTGATTGTCCCTGAAGATGTTGTATTACATCCATAAAAACATATTTTTACAAATATAGAAAAAAACAATCACATGAGCTAGAGATCAAGTTTTAGAATTTACTGATAAAGGGTAGACTTTTCATAAATCTGAGCATAGTCAACATTAAGTTGAACTTCAGCTGAAGAAGAAGTTATTTCCAATACCCATGTAGCAGGATTATAACCATTCCTCATATTTGGCACTCCTGAAATGCCCTGCAAGTTTTGACTGTAAGAAAGTATTTCACTCCAAGATAATAGCTAGTATTTGCAGGCCACATCAGCTATATCCATCCAGTACTAAATTTAAATCAATATAACAGACTCACTTGAAAATAATCCACAAGCTTGTGAGATTGGTGGCCTAATGGTCCTGCATAAATAATCTGTCCTCCCATCTTCATCAAAAGTAACTGCGAAGCAAACCACCGTAGTCAGATTAACACCAATAATTCTCAAATGGGCCGAGTGGGGTCACATAAGAAAAACTAGCTACCCAACCTATCTACCACGTTTAGTTTGTATCCTACAAACCTCGTCAAAAGATTCAAATATGTCAATGCTTGGTTGATGAATTGTGCATACAACAGTCCTCCCAGTGTCAACGGTGCTTCTTACAGTACGCATGACAATGGCTGCTGATCTAGCATCTAGACCAGAAGTTGGTTCATCCATAAAGATGATGGATGGGTTTGCCACCAATTCAACAGCTATTGTCAGCCTCCTTCGTTGTTCTATTGTAAGACCGTCTACTCCAAGAAGGCCAACCACGGCATTCCTCAAAGGATGAAGCTCAACTAGCTCCATCAGTTCATCAACAAATATCTACCATTCAAGTTAGTCATGATGACAATTTATAAGCAGAAGAAAAAAAACATATAAGATTGATTTGCATTTGATAAAAATGGTGGGTATGTAATAACTAAAGACCTTCCGAGTTCTTGTGGTAACATCTGAAGATAAACGTAGCCATGCAGAGTATAAAAGAGATTCGTAAACAGTGACATTGGGTGAATGAATATCATTTTGTTCAACATAACCACTAACACGAGCAAATGTCGATTGATTCTTCGGGTATCCTGAAATGAAGATATTTCCTTCAGTGTATCCACCCGTCTTCCGACCTGCTAAAACATCTAGCAAAGTTGTCTTTCCCGCTCCACTAATACCTATAAGAGCAGTCAATATCCCGGGCCTGAAAGCACCACTAACATCCTTGAGCAATTGCAGCCGATTATCTTCAACCCCTCTAGCCTTCATTTCCTGGTCATACAATGATGATAACATTTGTGATCAGCAGAAGTAGCATACATCAAGAGTTTTGGCGTCACATTTGCAAGTAAATGGGTCAAAGTTGTCATCACTGTTGATCAAATACAGTTAATTTTAGAATAGGCGAGTCCGTAGAACAAAGAAAATATAGAGAGTGAAGGGTATCAAGAAGTTACTAACAAGAGGTGTATCAATGTAGTAGTTGACATGGTTAAAAACAAGTGAAAGAGGCTGAAATGGCAACACCATTCCTCTTGTTTCCGTACTTTGAGCAACAAAAGTTGAATTCTTTCTTCCTGAAGTGCTTCCCACTGCCATATGATGAATTTGACAACATGTCAAAATAAATAGTTACCTTTTTTTCCTTGCATGCATAACTCTTTTCCTTTGATTTCTAAGCTAAACATCATGATAGCAAAGGAAAACGCCCACCTTCATAGATCTCTTTTCTTCTATCATTTATTGAATTCTGAATATCATTTTCATCTCTGATCAGTGGTTTAACGTCACCAAGAGCTGAAAGAAAAGGACCCACTGAGTCAGTTTCTAGAAATAAGATTTAGGGGTAGTTAGATATGCATTCTGAAAGTTACTCTTTGATTTTTTGAAATATTAGATTTATATAATAAACTTTGTAGGTGATAACTTTTAACTGTGCTTTTGGTCTATAAAGCTGTAATAGTCCAATAACGAGAATGCTTTTTACTCTCTGATATCTGTAACTAATCCTTAAAGATATATAATCAGTATATTTCACTAAACATTAAAACTAATTATTGCAGCAACAATCAGATAATCTGTTTTAAAGAGCAAATCCAAACACCCTCTTAATGAAAGGTGACCTACGATTCAAGAAAGTTAGAGCTGCTATGAATAATATGTTGAAGATAATCGAAAACCCAAAGAGGGCTCCAAGAGAGATCCAGAACCAATATTCCTCTGTAAAAAAGCTTCGTGATTTGAGAAGGGCTTCCCCAACAGTTGATGCGTTAATCCGAGGATCTATATTAGGCTGCATGAAGGATACTTTAGTCAAGTTGCAATCACAAACTTGATAAATAGATTTCTTCATAATTATAGTTGTCCATCTATTTGGAAAATTATTTATTTTTTTATAAAGTTCGATAAGGCAAACAAGAGAGCTTACAGTACTCCATCTTTTGTCAAGAAATTCATTTATAACCAAGGCATTCTGTGCATACATCACAGGAGAGGCATAGAATCCCCATGATATCCATGGCGCACAATCACCTAAATTACATTATTAAATTTGTAAATCTGTTTTGTTAACTTATGGTGTCAATGTTATTTCTGTGGTTCACAAACTATGTAAGATATGTAGCAGACAGTAAAACCATAAGCCCAACAGCAGAAGACATTATAATTAGCCGACCAACCCGGCCCTTTTTGACAAGTTACCTAACCCACTCAAATGTCCCTTATACAAAACATATATAGAGAAACAAAACTGTACCCTTAGCCACTATGAATCCTCCAAGGCTGATTATAAGAGTCAGAGTGAAGGGACCCAAAGTGTTTGCAAGTACTTCTGTTCTGGCAACAGCAGCAATAAATCGGAAAAGAGAGAGACCCATTTGATGTATGGCAAAGAATGTCAAGAATTGCCGAGCGAATCTGATTCACAGGAACTGTTAATGATGATAAAAATCCAGAAGTTGAAATTCAGTAATGGAAATAAGAATTTCTTATTATTTTTGTACCTGCTGGCATCTGGAGCATAGCCTATAGTATAATATGTGAGAACCACCCAAATTCCTGATTCCATCAAAGATAAGGGGATTTTAAGTATCCAAATTGGAAGAGCAAAAGCCCAAGCTGGATACAACAATGAATCTCTTTGTTTATAGAAAACTGGAAGCCTCATAATTGTTAAGGGAAGCTCGGTCATCCCATTAAACAGTAGGATCAGGAGACCAAAGAAAAGTGCACCAAAGAACTTCACTCCATCTTCCAAACTTCCCACATGCATTCTTGTTCTGAAAAACATAGCCATGCTTACCAACGACATAAACGTCAACTGGAATGTTTTAAATATGTAAAGCAACGAGTTACGCTTTGATAACAACCACTCCCTATCAAAGCATGCTTTAAATAATTCCATATTCGATATTCCATATTTCTCTTTAACCAGGGAATCTTGATGTGTTGTTTTCGATTCATCATAAGGAACGCCGATATCTTTTTCGAGTTTCTGCCCAATGTAAAAAGAATTAAATGCTTGAGCAAATTCGGGGATTGTAATGTATTTGTAGGGTTGATCTTCCTTGAACCAGTACTGTTCTTGGTCTTTCCTTGAGGTTACCTCTTGAAGGAAGTCAGCAACACCTTTCCTTTCTGGGCACTTGAATCCTATCCACTCAAAAAATTCAAGAACGTTTTCGCAAGGGCCTTGATACAAAATCTGACCTTCTGACATCAATATGACATCATCAAAAAGTTTGTAGGTCTCAGGGTCAGGTTGCAAAAGAGATATGACCATTGTTAAGTCCATTACATGAACCATTTCTCTTAAAAACTTGGTAATACGACAGGTCGTGGAGCTGTCCAGCCCATTTGATGTTTCGTCCATAAAAAAGACATTTGCAGGCCCGACTAACATCTCTCCTGCTCAAAGTTATCATCAAAAGACTACATGAGGTTGTAAAATAGGAGAACTAGATAGTTTTCAATTGTTAATAAATTACTTAACTGTAAAATATGAGTAGTTACTGAATTAGATTTTAACAATATCAATCCAATGTTTTAAGAAAAACAATTTATGCATTGGGTTAAATATACAGTTTGAGGTCTTTCGACATGTTTAACCTGTTAAAGCATAAGCCTCGTAAGTAAAGACAAGTTGTAAACAAACAGACAGAACATACCAATTGTGACGCGTTTCTTTTCCCCGCCAGAGATACCTCTTCTCATCTGATCACCGATCATAGTATCAGCACAACTTTCCAGCCCAAGTATCTATTAAGTTCGTTCAAACCCAATTATCTATTAACGAATAAGTCGAATTGGAATAACTAGCAACATATATATATATATAACAAACCTTGAGAACATAATGGGTGATCAAATTGGTCTCGAGTGTTGTGGGTTCTGTAGATCCTTTGATATCTGTATCAGGACTGGTTCCTGCTTCTTTCTCCATCTTCAAGGTTTCTGTAAGTAGTTTGTATCTCGGCCCAATACCCAAACACCGACCTGAAAAATCTAGTGTCTCTCTCACTGTCATCTCCCCAATATGAATATTATTTGGACTTATATAAGCACAGGTTCTTTGAGGAATAAATTCAGACAGGTTTTGTCCACAATAGGTAACTTTTCCAGAAACCTGCATTTTGAAACCATCATATATATATATATATATATATATATATATATATAACATCAACAAACACAATATGGTTTATATATATATATATATATAACATCAACAAACACAATATGGTTCTGCAAAATCCATAAAAGATTGGGAAAGAAATACACATTACTTACTTTGAGATCATGATCAAGTTTCCCAGCAAGTGCCAGTAGCAATGTGGTTTTGCCTGCACCTGGGGGACCTAGAAGTAATGTCATCCTGTTTTTAGAAAAAATTAATTAGAAAAAAGGATGACAATAATATTGTTAATTATTGTCCTACGTGATATGAGTGTAGCGTGCTTAACCACGCCACTAGGCTACATCAAATTGGTTTTGCGTTGAAAACCCACAAACTTACAAATATTACCAAGACCATATGACAACCTACTTTTAGAAAATGAAACTAGACACAAAGATAGTAAGATATATACCTTGATGGTTTGATAATACCACTAATAGATTCAAGGATCTTAACATTTCTTTTCTTGGAAGGAGTAATCAATTGCATTATGCTCTACAATTTTGTTTAAGATGATAAAGAATAAGAACATAAATAAATAAGGATTATATGCAACGAAATGTAAGAAACTATCCCCAATTTAATATTGTGTGTAATGAACTAAACTTAGTTCGCTAAAATAACCACAACACTTGAAATTTATAATTAATGTAATTTTGACCCTTGATTACCTGTACTTGTCGGTTACCCCTAGACACATTTTGAATTTTTTTTTAAATGCTCATGTGACACTTCATGTAGAATAAAGTTTATTATTATTATTATTATTATGATTATTATTATTATCTTCAACCACCACTCCACAAACACTTCAGATGTGTTTAGGGTAATGGAACCGTCGCCTCCTCCCTCCTCTGCCGCCTCATACGCCGACTTCAACCACAACCTCCACCATCGCCTCCGACCGCCGACTTCAACCTCATCGCCTCCCTAAATCTATTGCTCTAGATCTGTTCCTGTGTTTGTGTGTATGCGCGCAACTTTGCAGCGACAACTACCTCCGCCGTACTACTTTTTCTCCTCTTTTTTTCTTTTCTTTCTGTGGATTGTTCAGATTTGTGTGTGCATGTGCAAGATTGTAGTGGTAGGGGAAGGATTTGGAGGTGCGATGGCGGTGATTGTTGGTGGTTTTTTAATAGGGTTCTTGTCTAAAGCAGTTGTATGATCATCAGATTTTCATTTTTATTTTTGGTTCAAACGATTTGGGCTTCGATCATTGAGTTTATTCGGTGTGGCTTCTTATTTTGATAAGTTGGGGGACGGTGGTGGACTACAATGGAGTTTGGTTCACATATCTATGTTTTAGTTTTTCTAAATCTTCGATTCTTGCTAGGGTTTCGATTTACACAGATCTTGGTAGTTAAACTGATTGTGGTGGTTGTAGATGAAGGAGGTGGCGGCGGTGGTGGCGGCGGCGACGGTGATGGTTGAAGAAGTAGGTGGTGGAGGTGGAGGTGGAGGTGGTAAGAAGGTGGTGTTGGGTAACTTGAATATGATGAAATAAACAATAAATAAATATGTTATAATAATAATTGTAATAGTAATAATAATAATAATAATAAATAAATAAATAAATAAGTAAAGAGAAGAAAATAAAAAATAATAGGTACGGGTTTCACGTCATCACTTTTCTGTTTTGCTGATCAAAATTATATAATTGTTAACTTTTTGATAGTTTATTATATTTTAGCAAACAAAATTTAGTTCATTACACACAATATTAATATGGACATAGTTTATTACATCTTCTACATAACTCAATAAACAAATATATAAAATATATGAATAAGTGATCGATGAATTTATTTGTAGTACCTCAACTGAGTTTAATATAGCATTATAGAGAGAAGGAAGAGCTCTATCACCAACATAAGCATCTCCTTTAACTGATAGATTGTCATATCTTACTTCAATCTTTGGTGTCTCAATCCCAACCCTACACACATCAAATTTTAAGCAGGTGCGAATTATCACAATAATAATACTTCATAGAAATTTATTAGTTATTCACAATAAATTTGATTGCATTTTTATTTATATGGATTTTAAAGAACTAAAATTAAAAAAAAAATTATCAACTTTAATTATGCCTAGCTAGAGGTACTGTTGATCTTCGTTTATGAGTTGCCCGATTTTTAAACAATCAAGAATTTGTTGAGCAATGTCCGAACGTAAAGTGACATTATAATCTACTTAATAATGGTTATGTGTTACTCCTCTTATAACCAATTGGTTTTGAGTTGGAACCCAACAAATTTACATGGTATCAAAGCAAGGTTCATTTGTGGTTGGTTAAAGTTCACACATACTCCACGTAACCCATAAGTGTCCATGTGTTGGGCGGGAAAAAAAGAACGCCACAACATTTTATCGCCCGAACGAGGCTAAAGGGCTAAGAATTATAAAAACTAAAATCTCAAACCCCTATAATCCTCATAAGCCCGTTGCCGAACACACTTATAGTCTCATATATGTTGCAACCCTGTTTTTAGCGACAGATTTGTGAAGGAATTCCCGCCGAAAGTGATCCTAACTTAGAAGTTTTTAGGGTTTTATTTATTTATGATTATGGATGGTATTAATGTTCAAGACTTGTTTTATATATAATTTAAAAGGTTTTAATGAGTTAGTTAAGTTGAATGGAGTGAAGTTGGGATTAACCAATGAACTTTTTTTAACCCCATATATACAACTTATAAATAAAATACATAGTTTTATGCTATAAATTCTACGAAATATATCTATATATATATATATATTAATATATAAAGCATTTAACACTTTTTCTTCTAAAAGTCTTAATCTTCTAAATTTTAAGTAATTTGAAATTACTAACTTACCCCTCATTTAAACCTAAAATAAAACTATTGAATATCATTTTAATAATTAAACCTTTCATAAAAAATAATATTTAAAAATGTCAGGTCAATGCAAATTAAATTTCAATCTATAAGATATTAAAGAAATTAAAATATAAATAAAAAACCCCATAGAAATATTATTTTAAATATTCTATCATATAACAAATGTTTTAACTTAATTATTAGAAATTACATATAACTAAACTCATAAACTTGATAACATTTAACACGAATTTATAAACACTTGTATAAGTAAAATAAAAGGTCTAATAATGTATGCTATAGAAAGTTTTATGTTGATGTGACATAGGTTTTGCTGACTTGGATGGTAGCATGGCAAGTGACATGGCATGTTGAGTTTAAAAAAATTCTAATATTAATAATAATAATAATAAAGTAAAACAAGGTTTGCATAATCTTTTTCATCGATTTTGCAAATGTATAATCTCCATGAGGTGAGTTGCCATCTCTAAATCCATATCTCTTTCTTGAGGATTGCGATTTCCAGAGCCTTTTAGGGTCCTCGTGATTTTCAAATTCATCATCTATTTCTTGATTCTTTAAGGTATGCAATTTTGGCTTTAAGGTATTCTTCAAGTTCATCATCTCTAGTTTCAGATTTGAGTTTAGATACGGGTTCTTGAAGAGCTTTATATGGGTTTTTGAAGAGCTTCGTCTGGGATTTCAATTTAGGGTTTCTTCAATTTTGGTAAGATCTGATTTGTGTTTCTTTAATTTAGGGTTTTTCGATTTAGGTTTCTTCGATTTAGCTTCTCATATACTATCAAAACCCAAATCTCATATGCCTTTCACGATTTTGAAACCATGAGATCGAGGCTTCAAGGTTCTTCATCTTCATTCTCGAGTTCATCTTCATCCTTCAGTTTTTCATCTTCATTCTCGAGTTCATCTTCATCCTTCAGTTCAGATCTATATGTGTTTTCCTTCTTATCCAGGTACACGAGTTAGTTCGATTTCGGGGTTTTGGTTCTTGTTCTTGGTTTTGGTTTGGTTCGATTTTTGGGTTTTGGTTCTTGTTCTTGGTTTTGGTTCTTGTTCTTGTTTGGTTTGATTTCTGGGTTTTGGTTCTTGTTCTTGATTTACGGTTCTTGTTCTTGGTTTTGGTTTGAATTCTGGGTTCTTGTTCTTGATCTATATGTGTTTAATATTCTTATTATTTGTTCGTTTCTAGGATATAAACATGTATTGGATATGAAGATGAATATGATTATGATTGATGAAGATATGGAAATGAAGATAATAATAATAATAAAAGGTTGAATATGATGAAGATCTTCTTCCTCTTCTTCATGATTTATTTATTTATTTATTTATTTATTTCTTGAAGATAATACACACATGACAATTAATAAGTGAGGTGGAATAATAAAAAATAAAATATTGAAGAAATTACCTGCTACCTGAAGAATAGGTTACCCAATACATAAAATTGTAACTTTCAAAAAGTTTGATACATCAAATGGTAAGTTTGAAAGTTCAGTACACACAATAAGAAAAAGTGTAAAGTTGGATACACTTTTATGACCTAAACCCTAGAACATTACCAATATAGTGTTGAATATCCTTACATCTTTTAAAATACACCAACCCTGTCACAAATCCATTATCTCCATACCAATACAATTTCTTATTGAAATATGTTTTCATCATTTTATATTCAAGTAGAGATTTTTTTTTCTAATTTTATTGTTTTCCAAAAGTTATTTTAGAAATTAGCGAAAAAGTTGATAGATAATAAATAAAATGAAAAATAGGAAAAGGAAATGGAAATGGACATGCTATGAATGAAAATTATTCAATGTCATCATAGTGCGTGAACACCGTACACTATTTTGACGAAAACGGACATGTTATGAGTATGAATTAGTTATTGTCGTCGCATTACGCGGGTGACATGTTAGTAATTTTCTAAACAATTTAAGTCTTTTGTCTTAATCTCTTAATTTTAAGTAATTTGAAATTAATAATATACCCTTAATATTTAAGTAAATGGAAATTATTATGTAAAGTAACTAATTGGGAGTTAATGACAATCTTACCATTTTAATAACTAAATATTTCAAAGTAAAGAATATTAAAAAAAAGTCAAATCAATATAAATTAACATAATAATTTAAAAAGTTAAAAACTAAACCTTTCATATTAGATATTCTATCATATAATAAATATTGTAACTTAACTATTAAAAATTATGTACAACTAGAAGTGCAAATCTAATAACATGTAACCTACATTTTATGTAAATTTTTAGATATTTTACGCATAATATAATTAAAATAACATAGAATTATAATGTCAACACTCTTGTTGGTTTTTATTTTCTATATGAAATTTTATTGACCTATTATAATTTGAATTAGATACACACCACTCTGTTCTAAAAATGAACAAGTTAAAAAACATTCGTCACTGGTGTATATATTACGTATGTACAATACTAGCTTAGTATAAACGTTAAAATGGGATGAAGGATTAACCAATGATATCCATAATTTGTAGTGCTACCCCATATATACAACCTAACAAATTAACACCCGACAACTAATTTTTGACTACTCGATCTATGGATTTAATTGCACCCCACCGTAGTAAACTAGTAATAGCAACTTCATGAAACCACTTTAATAAATAAAAAGATAATAAAGGTCAAGCTATTTGAAAATACTATAATAAAGTATTACTAAATTATTATTATATACAATTTAATTTTTTGAAAACATTATAAGCAACTTTGCAAACTTTATCACCGTATGTATGCAGGTGATCGACCGATTATAACAAATTACCTACTTGCATCAGCCGTTTACATTTTTTTTTCTTTTTGTCTATTTAATAAATTAAATTGAACAAACATTAATCTATTTTCTAAAGAACACAAGCAAGTAATTTCTTTAGGTTTTTAAATCTTCAAAGGGATGAACCACCTAAGCCACTATATCTTCAAATGACCACTGCCACCTTCCCTCCGCCCATGTTTCATACCACTGCACAAGTGTGCTTGGTTTAATTGAAGATCGATAGCTAGGTTACGTAACTCAGAATGAAGAAGAGAATACTAACGACTATAATGCGTGTGCAGTTTTTCTGAAGTATCATATATTTTTTTTATACGGTTACATACGGAATAATCTTTAAGGTTTTATTTGTTTTACGGTTTAACCCTCAAAGTTTTTGTTAACACGTAATAACCTGCATAATGTTTCATTTAAATTATGTTTTTTTTAGTTTCACTTGTATTTCGGTTTAACTCTCAAAGTTTGTTTTTAAATGGTTTAACCATAAAGTTTAGTTTGATTTTTGTTTAAATCCTTCAAGTTTTAGTTTATTTGCGATTTCGCCCACTTAAGAATTAAAACATTGAGGATCAAACTGAAATACAAATGAGAATTTAAGGATTAAAACATAATTAATTTTAATGAAACATTATGATTATTACGTGTTAAAATAAACTTCGAGGTTTAAACCGAAATACACGTGAAACTTTGAGGATTAAAACATAATTTAAATGAAACATTATGGTTATTACGTGTAAAAAAACTTGGAGGGTTAAATCGTAAAACCAATGAAACTTTAAGGATTATTCCATGTTTAACCTTTTTTTATAATAAACTTCTTTTTATATTTAGGACAAACTGTATAGAAATATAACGAATTATACTAAATAACTAGATCGTTTGTTTTTCCAATTAAATTGTTTGAAGGTTAAGAAAGTAAGAAACTTCTCATAAACGGCGCGGGCCGGCCTGATAGAATGATTAACATATAAATATGAAGCTCAATCTTTGACTAATTAAACAAATTATTAAAAATGAATCATATATAGTACAGTACGTACGTAGAACGAAAAGAATTGGTGCAATAATAATATATATAAATTAATATAACATGCATGCAATTAATATTGGAATAGAATTATGTAGCAAACAAGCTGCAATTAAGCACATTAGAAACAAAAGATTAAATTAATTAATTACCGGTCAATTGTTTCTCTTAATGTGGTCAAGAGGAAGTTAACATGATCGTCAATATCCACAGCCTCAAGCATGCTAGCTAGCTACTATTTATAAATATATATTAACTGCAGCTTGCCCAAATTGGAATTAGCAACTAATTAACAGATGGATCGATCATATACATATATATATATATATATACGCGCGTACGTACTGCATCTCGTCGGATATATTTATAGATAAAAGTCACGACAATATAAGATCAATGCTCGATCTTAATTAATGACTAACTTGTGCGAAGGAAAGAGATGTTTCATGCGTATTAAATTAATGTTTTGAAATTTAGAAGAAAAGTCTTTAATAATATTAAATACTGCATGTGGTATAAATAAATGCTGATACCCAATGAAAACCTTAGGGCGGCTTGCTTGCTTGCCTAATTTTGTTGCTTATTATGGATGGGAAGTGGCGCGCATTGACTACTTCTAATCATTTTTATTTTCTATTTTTGTATGTCCAAGTTAGAGCATATACCAAGTACATTATCCCTCTGCCGTTTACGTGACCTTTGCTACCGACTACCCAAGATGAACATCACCGCTATATTTTTGACATTCATGGACGGACAGAGTATAACTAGCGGCACCATATAATCGTAAATATAAAATTAATTAAAACTGATTATGTTGTTCGGGAAATTTTCAGTTAATCGGATCAGATTAACGACGTTTCGTTCAGTTGTTGTTCCGGTATTTTAAGATCAAAATTTTAAATAAAACAAGATTATATAAAGTTTTGTTAATTAAATTGTTATTTTAAGGTAAACTAAAATATTTTAAATCTATACGTCAACTATTAAATTATATCTTATCATTTTCTTAAAAAATATTTTATTTTTTTTTAGTTACCAGTAGCGTTAAAAAATCACTGGTGGCACCTCAAAATTTGGCTTGTGACACCGGCTCGAAAACATTGAGATTTTCCACTTCGTCTGCAAAATTGGCTAGTGGCTCGTGCCACCCCCAAAGTCCACATATGTCCGCCCATGTTGGCATCACAAAAACACTAGTTTTCTTAACTTTTCACTACCAAAAGAGAGAGAGAGAAGACACAAGAGAAGTTATTTTAAAAAAAAAAACCTTTAAATTATATGTAGTATGTGAAATATGGGTATATCATTATATCACTATATCTTGGGTTGAAACATGGATCAAGTATGTGTGACGTGATGTTGATGTTGTTGAGGTTTGTTCGGTTTTCAATATATATTTTAGCAACGGAAGCATGAACAACAATTTTAAACATTTTAAAATTCCTCACCAATGATCCATATACAAACTTTGATAAAACAAATCAACCATAGGGTGTTTAGAACTACAACCTTTGTAGCGTGATAAACCGTTGATGAAGTGGTTGATCAAGAGAAGCCAAGTAGAGACTTCCTTCAAGGTATCCACAAAGTCAATGAGTCCAACACCTTCAAGATGCTAGTCTCTCCAACTACGTATATATGAGTATGTTTTATGTGGTATAACACTTGACTTACTTGAAAAACACCAATACAAAATTGTAGAGATATTTTCAAATTTCAAGAACACTTAGAACTCAAAGACTGGTTATCATTTTGATACCATTCCCATCTACTGTGATTCAAATAGCGCAGTTGCTATTTCATGCAATCCGGTTCACCACTCTCGCACCAAACACATCGACATTCGTTATCACTTTCTCAAAAATCATGTCAAAAAATGAAACATTGTGCTTTACTTCGTTTAAATAGAATTTCGGCTAGCGGACTTGTTTACCAAAGCTTTAGATGAAAAATGGTTTAACTTTATCGTGTCTAGGTTAGACATACTAAATCTATTTGAAACCTGATCCTTCTTTCGAGGGGGAGCAGAATTTCGTCGTGTGTTCGAACTGCTCTCCGATCACTTCTCAAGGGAAGAAAACCCATTCAAGGGAAGTTTCTACTCTTTGTTTCGTTTCTTTCTCATTCTTTTTTTCATTTTTCTTAAAACTTATAAGAATTAAAAACAATATAAAACAAATAAATATTTAAAAATATTTTCTTTTATTTGTCTTTATTTAGCTAAACTTATAAAACTCAAAAACATTATAAAAATTTAAAACTCAAATATAGTTTCCATTATTTGTGTTTTTTAATCGTGAAAATAAAAAAAATAAAAACATTACAAAGTTACAAAAATATTTTTCTTCTTTCCTTTTAGTTTTATTTTTTTTAAATCACTTAGTTTGTTTCATCAACTCATTTATAAAACATTTACAACTTTCAAAACTCTTAATTTTTAAGAAAATTGAAATTACTAAACTATCATCAAATCGAAGTAAATGAAAATTGTTAAATAAAATAACTATTAGATGAATTTAATAAAATTCATATATACAATTATGATATTCTATAATAAAAAAATTTAAACATTAAGTTAATGTGTATTAACTTAATTATTACAAAATAATTTAAAAGCTAAACGTTTTATTATAAATATTGTATCATATAATAAATAGTTAAACTAAATTATTATAAGATATGTATATACAGACTCATGATTCAAATAATCATTCATCGCCGTCGCATTAACGCCGATACCATGTTAATATCTTAAAATTCAAAAACAAATTTTACTTAATCTCTTTCTTTAACGTCAGAATAATTGCTTAAAGAAATGGGTTAATTAGAAAGTTCACATACCAAAGACATTTACTAAATTTACTATACACTACTGAAAATACAATTATTCTAAAATAGTAAAACGAATCCAACTTGAAACTTTTACTTATACGCCCCATAAAATGCTATTTCAAGATCAACCACCGCAGGTGTAGAACAATCAATTTTCACATATTTCAACACTGCCAAACTATAATTTCATTTAGATTTGTTTGCAAAATCGATTTTTCTAATGAGAATTATAACCAAACATACAAAGTAAACCTTAACCTTCTTTCACAAAACTTTGCTTAAAGTAATCCCCCAACCACCCTTTTAGTTTTACTACTGCTCCCGATATTTCAAGGTTAAGACATAAATTTTTGCAACTACCAGAGAGTTGAACCTACATTATTTAAAGTAAACATCACAACCACGTTAATATCATAATCACGACAGGAATCCATATGCCAAACAACATGCATACCAAAGATGTCGACATTTTCTTTATGCTCAACTAGGAGAAGCAGACCGAGGAGTTGGGGACCTCGCACTGCCACTCCTGCTACTAGAATAGCTTCTGGAAACACTCCTTGATCTACTTGGTGAAACACTTGGAGAGTACCTCCTTGACCGGGGTGAAATGCTTCTTGAATAGCTTCTGGAAGACCTAACCGGGGACATACTAGAAGAGCAACTCCTGTAATGCCTCCTTGGGGATGAAGACACGCTTCGAGAAACCGACCGGTATCGCCTACTCCTACTCCTGTATGAGGCTCTGTAGTCTGGTGAATAGTCCCTTGAATGGTATCGACTCCTCCTATAGTAGCGGTCCCTATGGTCTGGTGAATAGTCCCTTGAATGGTACCGATTCCTCCTGTAGTAGCGGTCTTCCGGGCTGTAAGACCTAGAATGGTACCGGCTCCTGCCCCTCCTGTAGTAATCATCTTCTGGGGTGTGAGATCTAGAAAGACGTCGGCTCCTCCTCCTATAGTAATGATCCGGGGTGTAAGACCTGTGTCTACTGTAAGGGGTGATAGAACGGGAGTATGATCGGCGACGTCGGGTACGGTAATATGGTGAGTATGACCTGCTCCTGCTCCTGCCCCGGTATCCTTCAGATGAGTAACTAGGAGAGCGGCTTCTTGAATAGGGAGAGTAGGTTGGTGATCGACGACAAACTGTTCAAACAAACAGATTGACACTAAGAACTAAGTACCTTGATGGAAGATTACAAACGAACCACATAAATCACTAGGCAGTTTCATTTGCATAAGCGAAAGGGATTATTTGAAGACAGAAACTACAAGGAGGATGGTTTTGAAACATACCACTGACAGTCCTCAGTCCAAGGTACCTTCCTGGAGTGGGTGTACGGCCTCTGCGCCTCCTGGCCTGCAGTTTGGAAAGGAAAGCATGAGCTCAACAAACTATAGTATTTCATTAGTGTAAAAGTACTTCCACACTGTATATTTGCGTGCAATCGGGGAAATATATGCCAGAACTATATATCAAATAAAATTGCACAAAAGGATGAGTAAAGATATGCGGATATACAACCCTCTGGGTTGATAGTCTGATATTTGCTTGTGATTTGATTTGTTAGTTTGGAACTTTGATGAAGAGCTGCAACATACAGCAACCTCTGTCAAAAAAACACTTCACCCAGAAAGCAAACAACTTTCAAACTTAATAACAAAAACCACCAAGAAAATACTCCAGATATATTTGAGCTCGATTTATCAGCAACGAGCTGAGAAACTAGGTGATTGAATGAAGACCAGAAAGTAAGAAACATTTACCTTCTCCACGGTAATGACACGACCCTCAAGAACAGAGCCATCTAAGTACTTGATGCATCGTTCAGCTTCCTTGACAGTGGACATGGATACAAACCCAAATCCACGAGATTCCCGGGTCCAAGGATCGATCACAAGGCGAACATCTTCCACCTAACGAAAACAATCATAGCAGACATTCAGAATTTCAACGATAAAACAGCCCCCTCTATCATCCAGTTAATAATCTAACCTCTAGATAAGAGCTGAAGCTACAATGCTAACAAACATGCAACAAGCACAATTGACAGCTTTTAATCAAATTAATCACTAGAACTACCTTTCCTTCTGCAGAGAAATGCTTCTCAAGATCTTTCTTTGTGATACGCGGTGACAAGCCCGTCACATACAAATTGTTCCCAGGATTTTCAATGTCGCTTGAATCATAGCTCCTGCAAGCCAGTCAATTAATTTAATTACAACTCAGAATCAGACTCCATCTTGTGGCAAACGTGAATCACAAATATTAATGAATAAAAAGAGACTGACGGTTATCTGGAATTTAAAGGGAAACTTACCGACTCCTAGAATTCGATCTGGACCTTGATACAGACCTACTGTAACGCTTGTGCGGTGGCGAAGGAGAAGGGGAGCATCTGAAGATCAGAGAGATGAACTTGATTAGTGAAAACTATCATTGAGAACTGCCTTGTTACAAGTGGAGTATGTAATCCAGAGACATACACATACCTTGACCTCCTCGAGTATGACATCTGGAAGAGCAAAGGAAAAAAAAACAAGCCTAATTAGCAATAACGCTAAGATGATCACGTAAGAACATATATTTATAAGAATTTAAGTTTTCCAGGCAAAAAAGAAACTAAGGTCGCAACTCGCAATCGATATATGATTTGGATCAGCAGGTAAATAATGTTTGATTGTGCGACACGGGAACCACATAATTCGAAGTGAGAAATATAATCAGCTAACGACGAAAACAGGGTAACACAACGAAATTAAATTATCACTCACGCGATTATGCAAATCGCCGGAAAATGTATAATAACATATTCCTGCACCCTTCAACCGATCCAGATTTGAGAATAAAAACTAAATTCGAACATTCGAATACTTCGTAGTTCATAAAATAACAAAACAAATATAATTGCGATCAGAGATCAATCCCCAACCATAAAAACTTTTACAAACCGTAAATCATCAGACAGTTTACAAACATAATAAGAAACACATAAATTCGAAAAACGATTTAGGGGAATCGGTAACTCACCACGACAATTGGGCAACGAACAATAGATCAACAGGAAGACGAGAGAAAGACGCAAAATTGATGGATTATTGAACTGATAAACCTAGAACTATCGATTTGTAGAAGGAACCTGAAAAGTACAGAGAAAGGGGATTATAACCACACACGTGGAAGTTGGAACCGTCCGGAATGGAACAGAAGGTTCTCGATGAGCGGACGCCAAATTAACCTTTAAACCTGGTTTGATTCTTTAATTTTAATTTTATACATAAATATTTTTACATTAAAGATAATACATAAAGATTAAAGTTCGAGCAAAAACACCTTTCTTCTCAAGTATATACGAATAATACGTGTAAAATTAAGAAAATTGGTAAAATTGTCTTTAAAGTTCATAATAACGGAAAACTTTACAATTATATTTGAAGAGAAATGTTCAATATAGTCCATATTTAATGCATATTCTCAAGGAACTAATCTTAGCCTTTGGATCAGCCCCATCAATAGTCCAGATTGAATTTTAAAAATTTGGGTGGAGTGGCATTTTCGTAATTAACATGTAATAATTTTATAATCACATGTGATTGAATATTAAAATTTAGGACTAAATTTTTTATATAAACTATATTGAACACAACTCTATATTTGAAAACAGATGTAAGATATTGAATAAATAAAATAGATACTTACTGCATCTAATGAATACATCTAGTTTTTATAACTGTTGGATTAGATTTTTATATTTTTTTCGGAAACAAGTGTTCTTCATTAATCATTTCTCACCAAATGAATGTGTTTTTTTAAAATTATAGATGACACATAAAAATATTTTCAATAGTTTAAATTTTATATTTTATTTTTTTAAGAATTTATATTTATCGTAAATGACCAAACAATCACAATTAATTACTTTTGAAACTATGAAAAGTGAAAAAAATCTATTCTTTTTTCTATGGACCCACATATATAAAAGAAAATTTGTTTATTTTTCTTAAGAAATAAAGATAGAAAATAATTTATAAGATGAGAGGGATTATCTTTTATAGCTGAGATCTGTCAATCACTTTAAAGATACAAATGCATCTTTTTCTCTATGGTACTTGAGATGAGACTAAAATGGTCTTGCATGAATACCGCTTTGTCCCCCACCTTGTCGTGCCACTTAATTCCCCGCAAAAGATATCTCTCACTTTCTCTACTATCTCACACAAATGCACACTAGTTATATGAGAAATGTGTAGACAAAGTTGTAAATGTTATTGCAAAATATTCTAATGAATTTTTTACAAGTTTATCTCATACATGAATTGTGTTTTTTTATCTAATAAATATTAACTATGGATTATGTGTCATGTTCGAGTTCATTTAGATGGTTCTCATACTCGAACATTGAGATGCTTGATCATGATGTGTCATATAAGTTGAATAATGAAGCTTTGGGTGTTATTGCAAAAAAATTATCAAGTAACTGCTATTTTTTTTTTATTTTTTTTTTAGTGGATCTCTGTTCGCTAATTCACTTACGGTTGGAGTGCTTGTAACATAGCAGTTAAGTTATCTAAACCAAACATGAACTGGGTCTACACAAACACAACAAGGATCTAAGTTTGGTGAAAAATAGGTCGACACAAAATCATTAAAAAGGAGATCTTTTGTCATTCAAGAGCGAATCTTTTTCAACAAAAGATACAATGAAGAAAACTTTTGGATGGTTAAAGTGTCGTAGCAAGAGCCTTTGATCGAGCGTGTGGTCTACATGACTTTCTTCTATGGATATGTTTGCCATTTGATAAACTAAAGCATTTCTTAGAGTTGCTAACTATTTAAATAGTTGAAAAAAATTCAAAATCGGTTTGAACTCAACAAAAATCTAATTCACCCTCTTGTTTCTTACAATATTGATTCACATAACTTTTCATGACTACTTGTTTTCATCAAACCATCACTGCCCTAATCGACCATCTATATTACCGTCGTTGTTGTAAACCGTTGCCTTAACTATAGTCGCTAGAACCATCGTTGCCCTAAACCCATTGTGACGGGCTTCTTGCCCTAATTGACTTCTCATAGGTTTGTTGTCTTAATCTCATTATCATATTTACACGAACCAAACAAAGAATATGAATGGAACTGAATTCCCATAATTGAAAATCCTTGGAATTTTATATCAATAAACCACACACCCCCTAAGAGCCAATTGACGGCCAACACCTCAATGTTTTGTGTTTAGATATACTCAATAATGTTAAAAAGAACCCCGTTTATACTAATCATTTGCTCAGACAGCTGCACAAATTAAGGCTCATAACTCTAAAATTTCTGACCTATGAATTCCAAAAACTTAACATATAATATCATTGTCCAGCTCCAAGCTAACCGATGACTTCAAATCATGAGACCAAAGGTCTTTGACAGGTGGCAACTAGAAATATAGCATTTACCTGAACTGTAACAAATGAATGCAATAACGGACATTGAGGAAATATGGATTATGGTAGCTCAAACTTCCCGTGAAAATAATCTTTTTACCTGTCATGTAAATCATAAACAATGATCAATATTACTCAACAAAAATATGATCGGAAAAGAATCGCCAACTGGTTTTGAGATGAAAACCTAAATAATTCTTTCGTTTTTTTATGTGTAGGTCAAATGCTCAAAGTCACGGACAATTTGAGTTGAACCGAAATCTCTTGGTTGGTGCCTAAGTGCCTTGGTGGGCCAAAACCTAAAACGATTCTTTATGTCTTGATCTATCAAAAGTTGGGTTGGTTGACTTAGGACACTTTTCCTCCGGTTTCTTATAGATAATCACCGTGTCGAATATGACCACAATTCCACAAAGTACTACTGTTTCAACAGTCACTTTACTTTTTGAGTAAAATGATTACGGAGGATTTATACATTAAAAATACACTAATTCCTTTATTTCAAGTTTAAACCTGTTGAACCATTTCCTTTTAAACTAAATCCCTTATTTCACCCATTCAACCTGTTAAAAGGAAAATCTGACCAAATCAACTCCGTAAGTACAAATACGGTTTCCTTATATATACACATAAGGCTTTCATGTAATTTAGAACAAATGAGCGTAAGTACATGAGAGCTCTGCTTATTGCTAGTTGCAAGTTAACCAAAAAAACGTCCTTATAGATATTGCAGCAGGTCATAAATTCAAGAAAAGAGATCTTACTTGCTCAAGTGTTAAAAACATTATGACATTCCATGATCCTAGTCGACCAAAATTTGGTAGGAACCCTTTGTAGAATGCTAGTGCTCCCTGTGAAACATGAAGCAGAATAATCAAAAATCTGTGTACTTCATTCGTGAAATATAATCTAATAGCATAACAGGAAAAGGGATCATCCAAAAGACAAGAGGGACAGTTACTTTAAACCAAGGGATAATCTGATCAGATGAAATTGTTAGTTTCTAATGAAAAGAAAGACTGTAATGACCTTATTACATACTAATTACAAACATGAATGAATATATGTACCTCAACTCTTACGGTTTTAACCATACAATCAAGAGCACTTTTGTAGATAGAGTCTCCCATCATTCTAGACTTCACCTAGAAACAACGGAAATTGGACACACTCATAGTAAGCTAAGATTTTCCTTCAAATATATTATAACTAATAATATACTGTGAATTTAAACCGGGTATATTTTCTTTTACAATTCAAATCCTTTTGTCAGAGGGAAAAAAGGTTCAAAATTTTCCATTTACTTAAAAAATCGATTGATCTAGGTTGTATTTCATGCCCAACGGGTCGAATTTTTAGAACCTCGGATAAAATGAAATGGGTTGAAACTCGCCCAAAATGTTGTTCGAATGCTCTCAACCTCTAAAAAATTGATTTATTCAACCAAACTTAATATTAGTTTAAAATCGTGTATTATTATAATCATACTTGCTACATAAAATATTATGTAAAATTAGGACATAAAAAAGTGTTGATGGGTTAAACTCAGCCCAACCCATAGTGAAAAACTACCCTTTTTGACCAAACCTGTTCTGACCCATCACCCATCCCATTTTTCAACCTCTATCAAATTGATTTAAACTTGAAGTTAGAAACGAGTACTTCTGATCTTAGAAGTCATAATTTCTCTTGAACCGACTTAACACATAACCAATAACTTTACCACATCGACAGGTGAACCAATCAATACCGCAAAGAACCCTGCACCTAAACCAGCCAGTAGATGAGTGAATATACTGTCTGTGAACCCTGGAATTTTCAAAATGCTCTACAAAGTAGAATCAAAACAAGAACACAAAGGAGTAAGAAGTGCAACAGGCAAATACTTCATGCAAAATAATTATCTACTGGAAAATAGTTGAGATAAATCAGACCTGTTTAACTTGATCATAACTAGCAAGTTCTGCAGCGTTGATAATAGCATTTCTAGCAATATTAGGGCCCAGTCCAGTCCATAATGCCACTAGCCCTTCCTGTTAAAGAATGATTCGATTCAGATTTTGGTTTATAACTTAAGTGTCAAACAGATAAAATAAATAGGTTAGTAGGAAACAGTTCAAACTAGTCAATGTCGCACAAAGTGATGAACGCATCCCAAACCTCCTAAATCATTTGATTAAATAATATTAGATTCTTATAGAATAAACAATACTTCTGCAAGTGTATTTGACACGGTAGTCATCTATTAAAACAAAAAATAATATTCTTGGACAGAAAGTGTTCTGGGGATCTGGATAAAAAAACGACATGTTGACCTGCCACCCAACTTGCCTGGCTCACCAATCCAACCACCTATAGGAAAAAGTAAGTTGGTCACGAAATAATAAAGATACCTCCTTGAGTATGGTGAAGTAGGCATTCAGAGCACCAGTGTATCGCCGAGGTGCACCCGGTGGCATTTTACCTTCAGCTTGAAGCCGGACTTTCACAAGATCGGTTGGATTAGCCAGCATAATTGCTATAGCACCTGTTTAACAAGAAAGCTACAGAATTCAGACTTCTTCTTTTATCATTTAAGGGACCTTTAATGAGCTATATGTCAACTCAGTCTGACATGTTAGAATTAGGTGTGTTCGTTTTCATTAAGATATAAGTGGGCCTATAAGTGTCTGATTCATAATTTCATATGCTACAAATGTGTGAGCAAAAAGGATAAGATTCAAATATCATTTTATGGGCCTTTTCTTAATCGATATTATCAACAACGTAATTATGATATTATTGATTCATATTAGTTGCTCGCAAGGTTAAACCCATCATTCATACAATTCGTGAGCTCACTTTTCAAGCTGCTTGAATGATTTAGCATTTAGGCATTCAGATGTTGTCATTTGATTCGAGACTCATTCAGACGAGTCCTTCAGCGAAGTCATAAAAATAAGTTATTGATGCATTTTGTTCCATTGTATCTCTCATAATAGAGGTTAAAAACAGCACACAGTTTGAGCTTCATGTTCAACTCAATATTCTTGCATTTATATTTGCCATGGATTTTGTTACACCTACTGACCTACATTTTCTATACGTAGTTTTGTTAAAGAGTTTATTGTAACTATCATTTTTCCTTCATAATTCATCCCCACATTTGCATATCCGCACACGAATTACCAAAGACACATCAAGACACAAACAGCAAAAGTTTTATCTTCATGGTACCAGGTTTTCCAAAGAAATAACTAGTATCAACTTTTAACTTGAAAGTCAGTTCAATTAACTTCAAAAGTAGATGAGGCAATTTCGATGCACATACTCATATAAGTGTTGCATTGTATTGTCACGCAGACAAAAAAGAAATTCTAACAGAAAAGCTGAAAATGATATGGGTAGAAAATAATCCTAAGTGTATAGTGTTTCGGGTCAATCCAACCTGACCAATCCACCCATTTTCCATCTCTACCCAATAGCAAATTACAGAATAAGATACCAAAAATCACTCACCTGTGATCAAAGCAGCAACTATTTTCTGGAATAATGAAACGTCTGCAAGTATATTACCACCAGCACAAAAGACCTTAACCTGTATAACGAAAATCTCAGATGTAATACACCAACAGTTCTTGAGCCATACTGAATCAGTCCTCAAGGATGAAGAAGCCTATATGCCCGGGATCAATGAATCACCATATAACCCAAAAACCGACATTGAATACTTGGTACTTACAGGCTCGTATAAACTGATCCTTAATCCTCCATATATAAATTGGCGATGTAATCCAGGTATAATACCTTTCCAAAGTGCAAGTAAACCTTCTTCCTTGGCTATAGTGGCAATGGTACCTAAAAGACCCTTGTATTTTGATGCACCACCTTCTTCTCCCAGTGCTGCTCTCTTTTGGAGTTGAAGTCGAACCTTAGCAGTGTCTAAAGGGATTGTACATAACTACACAAAAGCAGCATTGACAACGTATTAATAAGCTACGCCTTTTTCATGTAAGGAACACAATTCACCACAAATGGGCTTGTTCAAGAAATGTCTCCTGAATTACAAGGGACGAGTGAATTCATGCAACAGTAGTTTCACCTAGAGATAGCAAAATAGGCGAGTTGGGTCGCAAGTAATTTTTAGACACCCAATGGAACTATTGAATCAAGGGTGACTCATGGTACTCAATCCCGCTTGAGTGTGGTATGGGGAAGGTGAAATGTAGACAATTGTACCTCTACCCAGGGGAAGAGAGACTGCTTACAGAGTTACAGAAAGAACTTCAGCTTATAACTGAGCTTTATCTATAAAGGTCATATAGTTGCTTTTAGACACCATTTGGGTATAGGGCTGAACTTCAAAATCTCATTTGATGTCTTAAGTCAAATTAATTCTTTTTAAAGTATGCATTTTCTTACAAACTATTTATACATTACAACCTTTAAAATCATTAATACATTACAACCTTTAAAATCATTTTCTTACAAACTATTAATACACCATAGACCAATGAATAAGTGAATAACTATACTATTTGTAGTATAGGGCTGAACTTCAAAATCATGTTGTTTGAAGTCTAACAAATAATATCATCCTTTAAAATCAATGGAAGATAACTCCAGGAAGGCAGGAAGTTTAAGCAGTAAAGTACACACTTGCACATAACATAGACTTATTTGAATTCGGCCACAACAACAACAACAACAACAAAAAAAAAACAATTCCAGAACCTTTATATGCTAAAATTTAATTTGCCTTTTAAAAGATCAATAAGATATAACCTCCTGCATTCTAGAAAGTAAATTGAGGAAAAAACATCATATAACCAAAAATCGTAGATGCAGATTATGAGATTCATTATATACACATTAAACAATTTGCATTGCAAGTGGATTTCCTACTAAAATTACCGCTACCAAAAACTGGTTTCCCAAATCCCGTAATTTAAAATGTTTGCATAGAATAATAATAGCACAAACACATAATGCAGATGCAGCATAGGAAATGATACACACATTAAACATAGATGATTATCAAAATCCAGTAGTACGAACTTCAAACTTGAAACTGCAAATCCTAAAAATGGAATTCCGAATCTAGTATTAACAATTGATTCACATTGCAATTTAAAAAAATTTGGATGAACGAGGGAAAATCGATCGAATGAAAACAAACCTCAGCGAAACAAGCAGCGAAGGCGCTGCAAAAGAAGGTTCCAGCAAAGGAGATCTCATTGGGATGACTGAGATCCGCCATAATCGGAAAAATCAAACAGAAATCCGATTTGGGGATCGTTAGATTGAAGAAAAGTGGATCTTCCCTCCTTCATTAATATTGTGGATTGTTTAGCGGTGGTGGTGGTTGTCGTTCACAAACTGTAGAAGTCTACTTCAATTCAGGTACGATTGGGAAGTATTTTAAATTATTAATTTCAGTGTATACGTAGGTTATTAATATTAACTATCCTCTTCCATTTTTAACTTGGAAAATTTTACACTTTTTCATCGCTTTTGCCTTTTCTTTCTCCTCATTCTTTGACTAAATTTTGTTTTCTATTTTCTTATTATTAGACTATCACCGTTCAACCCTATATTATCCTATCGAATTCACTGTCACATCAGCATCCATAACATTCTTCACCTTCAATGTTTCAATCCTCTCTAACTCTACAACCTCATATTCAATCATTTTTAACCCTATATCAAATATTAATAAAAATATATATTAAATATTAGTAGAGAGAGAAGAGAGAGGAAAAGAAAAAAAGAAAAATAGAGAACCCTCCACGGCTTCTGCGACTTGACGGCTCATGAACCCTATTAAACCCCAAGGGGGGCGATGGTGTTCATGGAGGGTAGAGGACTTCAACCCCTCGACTTCCACTCCCGATGCAAACGATCTTAAATGGGGTAATTATTAAATAAAGTTAAAAAAAATATATTTTAGTTTAGTAACTAAACTTTTTATATATTAAAAAAGTCAGCTTAATACAAATTAACTCAGTTTTTGAAAAAATATATAAATAAAACTCATAAAGCTTAATAATATATAACCAGTATTAACAAAGAAAATAAAATAATTATCCATTATTTTACTCTATTTTCTTAATTATTTAAATTTAATAGTATCACATTTCTACTTTATACACTGTATTTTCATGCAATATTACTTATCTAATAGGAACCTTTTTTCTAATGTTTTCAAATTTTAATTTACAAATTAAATAAAATAGTTTATTGGTAACAGAAATATAAAGAAAATTGAAAAAAGATAGATAAAATAGACATGTTACTAAAAGAAAATTATTCGTTATCACTTTATTACGTGTATATCATACCCTTACGTCTTGAAAACAGACATGTTATTGAGCCAAAATTATTCGTTACTGTCACATTGCGTGAGTCACATACTAGTGAAAAAAATAAATACAAACCATTACATTCAATGGTTTTAATAAAAAATGTATTTTCATAAAATAATACGGTTTTTTCTGATTTGGTAATAAATCATGCATGCTTCTAGAAATCTTGCTTCTGTTCTTCGGTAAAAGAGCATTGTTTATTGATGTATGTATCGCTTGCCCGTCGAGTGTTTTGTTGATGTATATAGTCGATTGCATGTCTTCATTGATTTCTTTGCATATGTTTTTGTGTGTTATCTCTTACCGAAAACATTCAACTAATTGGTCGATAGGAAACAAATTTATCAAAATATCCAAGCATAACATGTTCAGCCTTTAAGGTTGTAGATAAACAACACATGTTCCGTCTTTAACTTAAATAAAGTATAGAGAAACATAGAAAGTAACTAAGTACGTTACTGGTGAGATAAGATAACACAGTTGAGTAGTAGATTGCTCTGATATAGGTACCCGGTTAGCTAAGCATCCAAAATGATCAACTAAAGACTTAGTTGACTCATTAAGTATCGATGACTACTAATTTACAATGCTAAGTAAGAATATAACTCTTGTATTAATAACATAAGTTAAAATAATTTATAGTTTATTACGAATGAAATTTTTTTGTTAACATCAGATCTTATGTTTTCCAATAAGATAGATTGATTTTTGTGTTAAAAATGGTTATATCCCCAACAATTATTATGTTATTATTACATGTAACATTTATTGTTGTCATTTGCTCATAACCCTCAACTAACGCCCACGAGAGAAGATCGTTTTTAGATTAGTAGTGTATATCTTGTATCTATTGTAACACTGAGCTTTTGAAAACCAGATTTTTCATTTTAAAATAGTAATTCAAAAATCCAAACTGCGTGGATCCGTTTGTAAACTGAACTTAAACCAAACCTGTTTTTTTAAAACTCATAATAACAGCAAAAATATAAAAGTGGCTATTAATTACAATCAAAATCAGCCACAGTATACAAAAGATCAGTTGGTGTTACTTAAATTGTTCACCGACCACACAAACAAGTTTATATAAACATAAACAGTAAATATAAGTAGCAAAGACAAGTGTTCCTCCAAAAGCAAAAGTAACAAACATCAGGTACCCAAAGCTCACACGCCTAAGTATCACCTGCAGTCATGGGGGAAGTATTTGTTAGCTAATTAAAGCTAGTGAGCATAAGATAGCATAATCAGTAATACAAACATATCACATATCATCAATATATCAAACAGTGTTATACTAGCATCTCGCGATGAGCTGGCACAGCCAGAAGGAAGCATAATCTTGCAGGGTAGTGAGCCCGGCTCAACACTCCTAACTGGGGAAACCAGACACATCAACCGCACGGGTGGGTGAGCGGGTAGCGGTATACCATTGCGTTATGAAGTGATCGACTCCATGGGGTACAGCGGGTAACTGATCCCCTAATCGCACGAGGAACATTGGGTTAGCCAAACCCTAAATACCTATCCAGGTACCGTTGATGCTATCATCGACCCGCAGGCCTCAAGGCATCCCAGACCGCAGTCTGGCCTCGATCAAGGACTATAACTAGCCCCCATATCTCGGATCCATTCATAAACACAAAACTGACCCATTCCGAGCCTCATAGCGCGCATACATATCATATCATAATCATGATTCAATGGTTACGTGTGTCATGCATAAACATAGCATACATTACGCATTTCAAGCATACAACAGTGTTAATTACATTTCATGGAACTACTTGCACATACTAATAACATGTAACATGATTATATTAATCCGTATGTTATCTTATACTCACCTGAGAGGCTAGAGGCTATAGTAAACAAATATCGTGATCGTCTCGTTCTTCGGAGTCGTACAATTTACCTATAAGAGAATACTCATGTTTAGTCACTTCACACAAGTACATTAACTAATATAACTAATATGAATCTCTTAATGATGCCCTTAGACTATTTAGAACCTTAAACGAGCTTCCCCTACTTCAGTACACAAAAAATAGCAAAACTGATGATGTTGCAGAAAAAAGGCCTTCTGCGGCCGTAGGGAAAATCCTCTGCAGCCGTAGGGAAAACCTTCTGCGGCCGTAGGAAGCTATTTGTAGACAGTGTTCGTTTTCAGCCCCTATTCAGTCCATTTTCATCCCAAACTTAATTCCAACATTCCCAACTCAATTTCCAGTGTTTCCATATCATCTAAGGCATCATAATAAGTCTATAAACATATATATAACAATCTCAAACCAAGGATTGAAGCTATGGGATCAAAATCTTCAATCTTGACCCATTTGAGCAATTTCTTTGAACATGAACAAAAATAACATTTTAATTCAAGAAATTGGTTCCTAACTACTTATAAATGATGTAAGAACAGATTGGAGCACCTAATTTCACTTATTGAATCCAATTTTGGATTTGGTCATTTCTTGACCTAAAACTTCAAGAACATGGAGTATGAGGAAGATGAGCTTACAAGTGATGATGTAACACCGCAAAAATACAAGCCATATTTTTTTTTTAAATCACAGCGGAAGTATACATCATAAAACTAAAAAGGAAATAACATCAAAAGTTAAAACCAACACTGTACAAACATACAGTACTTCATTTAGTGTTACAAAACATTTCATAAAGTATGGCTCATCATTTCTAAACCCAAAATATCATAGCTACGGTCAAACTTTCCCTGTACACAAAAGCTGCAACCTACCGTGCCCTCAAAACCTGAAACAGAGAGTTAGGGTGGGGAATTAGCACAAAGCTAAGTGAATGAAAATCAAGCCACAAGCAATTAAAGCAGAACCACAACGATCACAAGAACAGTTTATCTCAAATATCAAAGGACCGGCGGCTCTGCCGAGCCTACGACCAATGCTGGCCATAGCAATGATCTACCGATAGCCATCTGCTAACTGGCACAGTTAAACCCCCTCTGCTACAACAAATGCAACAGAGGATCTAAAACTGCCTAACCAGAAGCAACTGACCCAGCCCAAAACCACGCTTAGCTGACCTCTGCCACAAACATCATGAGCACAATTTCATGCCTTGATACTCATATCTTGGACACAATTTCAATAATCATCACATAACCAGTCAAACAATCAAATTAGACTAAACAGTCTATCGCATGATTAATTGTATAAAATCCAAGTAACCATAACTGTTACAACTAAAACCACCGGTGCATTAAATTCCACTCACCTGTGTCCTCGACACCCACCAAACTCAGTTGTCTAATTTCACTGAGGCTTCGGATTCCCTGAGAACACAATACAACCGAATTAGTGAATCTAATCTCAATTAATTCAATAATTCAAGTAGCTACACAAATGGGTCAAAACTAAGCCATTACACAAAACTCATATAATCAATATGGAAAACTTCCAAAACCAATTAAGATATCCATATATGTTACCAACAAAGTGTAACAACCAACAAAACACATTTAAAGTCCAATCCATAAAATTAAAGTAGCCTTATATCATGAATTAAGCATAATTAATTCATATCTTTCTACACATGTTTCCTCATCAAAACCATTCATATATATATATCCTATAACCATGCAGGTAATAGTACTAGCAGCAAATAACAGCATACAAGAAAACACGAAGCAAAACAGAACTTGCAGAGCTGTGCAGGTAAATCTCGCGCCGCGGCCACCCATAGCCTCCGCGCCGCGTAAATTTACGCACAGCAAACTGCAGTTTCTGTTTTCTCGCACCAGCAGCCCAAAACCCACTTAAAACTTGATTTCCAAGCAGCTAAATCGAATAATAACACTTCCAAACATTCAAACAACATCAACTAACATATAAGGAACAACAAAACACATTTCTAATCATCAAATCATGCTTTTAGATTCTCAAATCCAACCCAATACTTCCATTAATGGTGTTCTTCAAGCTTCTCACCAAATATCCAAAAATCACTTATAATTTAATACTAAATCAGTAAGCAAGATCCATAGAACATATAAGAACATGTATCAAATTCGGATTGGGTATAAACCCACAGGAATCTTGAACCCTAGAAAATCAAGTAGCATGTTTTCTTCAAAACCCCATCAAGAACTATCAAGAACTAATCAAATCATGTTAAGAATTATGAACTAACCTTGATTTTGCAACAAAGAACACAATCAATCAAGAAATTAAAGGCTAGAACAAAGCTTCTCTTTTCACTTCACCAAGAAAGCAAACACACACAAATGAAGAAACTTGACTTCTCAAAATCAATATAACCACAAAAGTTGGCTAGGATTTTAATTAAAACAACACACAGTGTCAAATACTGTTATCTAGCATACAGGAACCTAATTAAAGCGGTCCTACTCAAATCATTAACAAGCAACGAGGTATTATTCGGGACCCTCGTATAAAAACGAATCATATGATACCAATACCATATAAAAATATTAAACTAATATTTTTACCTCTTATCTCGCGGTTCAATTTAAATACCAAGTAAGCATCAAATAAATATATAAATAAATAGCAGATAATTATAAACAATCAAATATACTAATATAAACAATTAAATAACTTACCACCGCCACGAAACAACCAGCCCCTAAACGCGGGTGTTACAGATGAGATGAAGATGATAGAGCTGAGATTATGAACTGATTAAGCTTGAAATTGCAGCAGATTACGAAGCTTGGTGATCCTCCTCTTGATTCCTCCTTCACGGTTCAAGAACAAAAGAGAAATGAGAAGTGTGTTTGTTGTGTACGTGTCTGTGTATGAGGATAAAGGAATAGACCGACTTTGGTCTCAATAATATCCACATTGGGTATTTTGTTCCCCTTTTCAACTAACAAGTTAATACCCGTTTACCCGTTTCAACTAACGGAGATATTTCCGGAATCCATATTCAAAACCGTTTAATATTTTATAAACTTATCTATTTTTGTTATAATATTTAATATCATGATTTTTTAATTATTTTAAAAATAATTCTAATATTCATTAATAAAATCAAGATTTGGAACGTACCGAAAGTACAACCGACTAGGACCATTTGAAGATGTTACATCTATGAAGAAAGATTTAACCCTGGGTTACGACCTTGAATGACACATTTTGCTTAAGTTGATTCACGAGATAATCAAGCGCATTACTTTTGACTGATATGTCAATGCATATGATTTGCTCGGTATAATGATGGATTTCCTGACCCGACATCTAATCGACACGAATACGCTATTCTAGACGTAAATGATTTCCCCGCATAGCACTTTTTCTTTCGTCCTCGGTAGTTTGGACCTTTTGTTTGATTAAGGCACTTGCATTCTCATGCCCGGAACCCTCATGACTAATGGGGAGAAAGAGCAAAAACGAAAGATATGGATTGTTATTAGTTGGAAAATTAATAGGAATATCGAAAATACCAAAAATGGATATCAACTTTGAACCGGTAATGATCAGCTACATACGCTCCTCGTAGGCTTTCCACAAGCTAAGGAGTTTATATTGCTAACTACTAATTTAGAGTCACTCGTTGAATCAACTTATTACTTTTAGATATATGTGATTGAAGGTGTTAAACTCTAAACTTTAAAACGTGAGATGGTGAATTTGTAATAATTTCCATATTTTTTTAGTCTCATTTTGTGAAAAGAAAAAAAAGGATAATTTTATTTTTAATTTTTTTACATGGCCTAGGTAAGGAGAAAAAATACAAATAAACTTTATTAGTTTCCGTTTTTCAAAAATCAGAAATAAAACTTTTATAAGTTATTTTTATAAAACCAGTTTATTAGTTTAATTGTATTAAATATATGTTTGTTTTGGTTTCAACCAAATACAATTTTATATATAATAAATAACCATGTTTTACAATAATATGTAGATAAGTTTGCATAATTAAAATGTATCAAATTATAACTCAATTGTTATTGTGTGTATTTATGACAAAAGTGTTATTTTGCGTGTCAAACTTACAAAAAATATGTTATTTGTATATTAAACTTCCTGTTGTATGCACCAAACTTAATTTTTTTCGTTTTTTAAATTAAAATGCGTACAATAAAACCAAGCCCGTTCAATTAAAGCCCAAGTCTTTAATTGAAGTTCCATTCTTCTCACTTTGATTCTTGGACTTTACTAGTTAATTAATTAACTATTAATTAACTGGTCCGTTAAATATTAACCTTAATATTTAATTTCTCTTTAAATAATAAATAACTATTTATTATTTATTTCCTTTCTGATAATTAATTTGACTGATTAATTATTTACTTTTTTCTCTAATAATTAATCCAACTGATTAATTATTTCCACACAAAATTATGGTAAATTCCAACTGTTCTAATTTGGGTGTGTAGCAGTGTGACCCTTTAGTCTCTTATAACATTGGATACAATGTACCTATTAATTATCTCTGCACGTAATCCAACAGACTCCCACTTGTGCAAGATAAGTAATTGTTACTGTAAATTGTTGGCCTAAGGAAGTCCCTAGCCAGACACTTAGGATAACCAGGTCATAAGAACTCTTATACCCCAGAGAAAACTTGTGATAATGTAAACTCTTACAAAACAACTGTTTATGAGCAACCTATCATGAACCAACTGTTCATAGATCAACTATCATAAACTACCTGTTCATGAATGGGTACGTTTATTATAGGTTTGTCCCTTGCAGCGCGATATTTCAATTTTGAGCATGAGCATGGAGAGTGTCAACTCAAAATCTCAAGAATTATGTTCATGACATACTTGATTTCAAAACTGCGTAATAAACGACAAAGAACAGATCAGTTCGTTTGAGCACGGCCTTGCACTTACCAGTTTCTCTAATCAGTCAAGGGGCCCATAAATATCTCTTCTAAAAAGGAGGTAAAAATACCATCTTGCATATTTGCATTTGGCAATACGGCTCCCACTGAATCTAGATACGCCCCTTATGACCACCCTGTTAAGGCGTGGCGTTAAGACGCACTAAGAAGACAATAGTTACCGCATCCCAAACCAAATACCTCAGGTTTGAGGATAACCTATGTTATAAATACTTTTGACACGAATCCATGAAGTATTTTTCATGGTGGGTCAATCCAATATTCGTAACCCTAACGAATATCCGTCAATTTTGGTTCGCAAAAACCTTTTGCAGCTATATTCGATATACTTTGCTTTTCAAAAAAAAAAAATATTCGGTATACTTTCGAATCTACCCCAAAATTACGATAACTTTATAGCCCTATCATGGTTCCACCTAGATAAGTAGTCACGGATAATGTTTTGAATAAACCTAGTTTATTCCTGGATGATCTAAAACATACAAAATGGCGAAGAACAATGAAACTAATTGCTGCACCCTCCATATTCCATCCTCGAATAAAGATGCATAATTTCCACCATTTCATTGACTTAATTCACAGCGTTTATCTGAATTACTTTATTATTTTACATTGTAACTTATCACGGATTACAGAGAAAATAATATGTTTATAAACCTAAAACTCAAAACTAGTACCCTTTTTAAAGTACTCCTTCTTGGTTTTGCTAGAAATCGGTTTTGCAACCCTAAAACCAATTCTAGACTTCCTTATTTTATAAATTCCCTAAACTTTGAGAACTGGAAATAACTAGGGGTGGCAATCGTGTCGTGTTCGGGTTCACGGGTCTTGGGTTGGCGGGTCAGGATTGGCTAACACGAACACGACCCATATAAATATACGGGTCAGACTGCTTGACACGACACGAATAACTACACGACACGACACGACCCATATAATTTCGCAGGTTCACGGGTTCGCGGGTTCACGGGTCATTATCGGGTTCACGGGTCAGATGCTAGTTTTTTTGTCCTGCTTTAATCAAATACATAATCATTCAAAGTAGCAATCATTCAAAGTAGCAACCATTCAAAGTTCCAGCTACAACTTAAAGTTCATCCATTTAAAGTAGCAAGCAAAACAACAAACCAAAGTAGCAAACTTCCTGGTGAACACACACCAGCCATTCAAAGTTCAAACATTAAAAATCCAAACACAAAATAAGAGGCTACAGCCTCAATTTCAAGTCCAACTTCAAGTTCAAATTTGATGCAAACCAGCCAAATCTCCAACACTTCTTCAACCTCAGCCATGCTACAACCTACCAATCTATAATTAACAAAACCATAAACAAGTTAAAACTTTAAAATAGTTAGAGCTTTTAATAAGAATACAACAAAACAGCAAAACTCACCAAATTTAAACTAAAGTACATTTGAATTTGTGGTCTCGTCTTTATCCTCATCAAAGTTCATAGCCATAATATTCTGAGTTATTTCTTCCAAATCAACTTGAGATTTTGCTGTATTTTAAATAGAGAAAATGAATAACTAATACATAATATTTAGGCTGTTACATATTCTCAACAGTAGCTGATAAATTTATAAATAGGTGAACAAAAAAAATAAGTATATAACCTTTGTCTCCAAACAACCAATCTCTTGTACAAATCACAGCTTCAACGGTAGAAGGCATCATAGAATTTCGATATTGATCTAAGATCTCTTGCACCAAACATCCGAAGTTAATTTTCTCTTTTTCCTTTGTTTTGTTGAAGTACTTTCAACACCTTGTGATTGAGATCCAACTGGTGGTCCTGTTTCTTCAACTGAATCATCACTTCCATCTTCAGTTTCCACAGGATTGGTATTTGTACTCTGATTGTTGTCCATATCTCAACTACAAAAACAAGCACATACATATTAATTCTGTAATTAAACTAATCTATAATCTGTATCTTAAATCTTAAACATATTAGCAAACTACCGCCACGACTTGTTTCAAGATTTGATATTGTAGATACACATTTGATTACAGTTGACTCAAGATTTGATTTGTTGGTACATTAGTTGGATATTGTGAAACCATAAACATGTGTAAAATGTCCGGCAAACTTCATTGGTTGGGATTAATCGAGCTAAGTTCTTTAATAGTGAGCGTAACGAACTATACCTAATTACTAGTACTTAAAGCCAGAATGAATAATATTAAAAAAATTCATCTGTTAAATGAAATACAAATTTGGGAAATATACATAATCCAAATACTAGCAACAGATCTAGAATTGAAAAGAAATAAACATAATCCAAATTCTACCAACAAATCGGGAAATATATTTACATAATCTGAAATATAATCCAAGTTCTAGTAAGAGATTAACTTAGAAAGTAGGAATTAAAAACAATCTAAGCATATTAAGGAGGAAACATGAACTAACCAAGAGCAGCGGGAGAGAGAGAGCGACGGCAGTGGACTGCGAGAGAGAGAGAGCGACGGCAGCGGAGCGGCCTGCGAGAGAGAGAGCGACGGCAGCTGAGCTTTCTGCGAGAGAGAGAGCGACGGAGTGAGACGTGAGAGTAGCGAGGCGGCAGAAGAAAATGATACCCTAAAATATATAGGAAGACTAATATTAGGGTAAGTGGGTAACAGCCAAAGCATTAGGGCTTAGGGGGGAAATAAAAAATTTTAAATTTTTAAAAAAAGTCTTAAAATTAAACGGGTTTGCGGGTAAACCCGCGAAACTTTTTTCAACCCCTTACACGACCCGTTTAATTATACGGGTTCGCGGGTCAACACGTTTATGACCCGAACCCGTTTACGGTAAACCCAAACCCGTTTATTTTCGTGTCGGGTTCGTGTCATGTTTCGTGTCGTGTCATGAATTGCCACCCCTAGAAATAACTCCAAAGTTTCTGATTTTATAAAATAATCCACTTGTAATTAAGACTTTAATTACACTTGTAGATGTGATAAACCTTACTAGGTTTATATCCTCCTTTTGAAATGATAAATCCATTTACACAAAACTTGTAAACTTGAGATTAGATTTCCAGTGTACATGAAACACTTATCTAATTTCATTACTAAGGATACCGAAAAAATATCCTATCTTATCATTTCTAACGTTAATCAACCATCAACATTAATTATCTTGACCTTTTGAACGTTTTTATATATAATTTCATTTTAAGTCATGTCACGATCTTAAAACTTTGCAATGACTTCCTTATTGAGAACTTTTCAATAAGTCATGCGTTATTCGGATTAGTTCTCTTTCAAGAACTTTTATTTTAGATCACTTCTAAAAGTTATCCGACAATTATATACTTTAAAAGTTCATACTTGTGTTTATCATACTAGTTAGATCAACCCTCGATAACTTGATAAATACACTAGTCAAGGTGCTCCCACTTTCTTTTATGAAAGAGTGTGTTACCTTAAAACACCCCCTTTTAGACTTAGTCAATTCTTGACTAATCCGTCTAAAACTTTGTGTTTTTAAAACACTTGCTCAGTTTTCGTGAGAAATTTAAACGCTTTATGAAACCGGAACTTGGATTTCGTGTATATCCATCTTTCCAGTTACGGAATGTGGTTTCATCAAGCCTAGTATGTTTGCAAGTATAAAACACTTGTAAAGATATTTTAAATTTCTTTTCCTAAAACATTTAACATAAAATATCCTTGATTATAATAACTATTATAATCACCCTTATATTTTCTTAAATGTTCTGTTCGAAAACTTTTAACTAGAAATAATAACTATTATTTCTTACTTGATCATGTTCAAAACTTTGAACATTTGTGTAACACCCCAAAATGGGGCCTAGTTGTAAACTGTAGTACATGTAGCTTTAACAGTTGTACGTTGATTTTAATTGGTGTTTTGTTGCTAACTGTAGAATAAATGTTGTTAAATGGTGTCTTAAATGTTAATTGGTGTTTTAAACATGAATTGGTGCTAATTGGTGTTAAATGGTGTTAACTGGTGTTAAATGTGGATAAAAATGTAGTATTATGAAAAGTGTCATAAGTTGACCATGTTGACAAATAGTGGAACGGTTTTGGATAATGGTTCCAAAAATATCTCCGTTAGTTGAAACGGATAACCCTAAGTTGTGTTTTAAGTTGAATAGGAGAACGAAATACCCGAGATGGGGTATTAACTTGTTAAGTCGGTCTATATCCTCTTTCTTCTTTACCGGATAAGCTAAAAACACACATACACACACTACAAACACATACATGCGTACGTACAACCATCCACACCCATTTGCTTGACCTTTTGAAAGAGAAGTCAAGAAGAAGAATCAATTGCTAGTTGATTTCAGTAGAGATTCGAGATTGTTAGACCTGTGTTCATCTTCTTCAAGTAAGTTTTCTTGAATAACCTAGTTCTTGAGTGTTAATGGTGAGGGGGTTCATTTTGATGGATTCATGTGTGTTGTTGTTTTGGTTTTGTGTCCAAAAGGTGTTAATAACTTCATGTGTATGTTAGAGATCATGTGTAAACCCTTGAATATGGATTCAAGTGGGATTTTGATGTCAAAACCCGTAAAACCGTAGCTGTGTTTGAACAGAGCAAGAACACGTTGTAAATGTTGTTCCTACGGGCGTAGTATTATATTGCTACGGCCGTAGGGCGTTGTTTGTGTTCCTGCGGTCGTAGGAAATGGTTGCTACGGCCGTAGTGTCGTGTTTAAGAGGATTACCACTTACGGGTGATGGAAACAAGACTACGGGCGTGGGTACATAACCTACGGCCGTAGTTACCCAAAGGATGCCTACTACGGGCGTAGTATATAGTTACTACGGCCGTAGGTCATGGTTCTTTGGTAAGAACTCCTACGGGCGTAGTGCATATGTACTACAGCCGTAGTACATGTTGGAAAGTTGTCCTGCGGGCGTAGGAACATGTTCCTGCGGCCGTAGGAGGCTGTCAGAAGCCATGTTGATCTTTTGTTGAGACTGTTGTTAGTGTTGTCTGTTGTAGTGTGTACTAAGGGGTGTTTATCTATGTTTATTGGTGTTAGGTGACTCAGACGATTCTGTGTGCCTTGGGATTCCCGATTGCATATCTGCCTCTTGTAGTTTCGAGGTGAGTACCGGTTTCCCATGAGTCTCAGTAGGTAAGTTATCTGTAGTACATGTTGACACATGATTGGTGTATTGATACGTGGAAATGGAGGTATGTTATGATAAAGTT
Source organism: Pulicaria dysenterica (assembly GCA_947179395.2). Lineage (NCBI taxonomy): Eukaryota > Viridiplantae > Streptophyta > Magnoliopsida > Asterales > Asteraceae > Pulicaria > Pulicaria dysenterica. The sequence goes on from OX359292.1 coordinate 81,082,181, forward strand.
GTACAAGCATGCTTAGTATTATTATTGTTGATATGAAAGATATTGTTGTGATTATATGCGCGCATGAACTGGATCCTTATTGGATCAACTAGTTGTTTATGAAGTTTTGTCCGGACACTGAATTGGAGAACACGGAGGTCAGTCAGGTAGACGGGTGTCAATACTTGGCTGGGTTCTCGGGTAGACGGGAGTTAGTACCCGGGCACTAACGGTACTCAAGTAGTATACGCTTGGGTGATGGTCCTGCAGGCCGCCGTTCCTCTAAGGAGTAAGGTTCCTTGATAGATGGGAACCAACATGATACATAATTGGCGTACTATGTGGACTGCTTTTGGGTTGTTGAGCGGGGTTAGCTCCCCTGCAACATACGACTACTGCTGACACGTTTGTCACGTAACAATATGATAGGATAGCCCTGTGTGCTGTTCTGATACATGATAGCCTGCTTATTGTTGCTTATGTGTAATTGGTGCTCACTAGCTAGTTGTAGCTAACGGTGCAGGATTTACTTTTTCGCAGGTTGATGCTAGAGGCCTGGTGAGGCGGGTACCGATGGTAGTTTTTGTTGTATATACCTTTTGGGGAACACGTTGTTGTTTTTGGATCCGATGGTCAGCAACTAGTTGGTAACGCTTGTAGTTTTGAACTTGGCTAACCTTTTTGTTGTAATTAATTAGCCGAGTCAAACTTGTTGTTTTTGTAAATGGTGTTTAATTCCGCTGCAACACTTTTTGATAATCGATGTTTAAAAAGTTTAAATTAACTCTAATTTTAAGCTCGTTAGGGGTGGCGTTACAATTTGTCTTTCATAAAATTCTTAAACACTTGCAGATTAGAGAAACTTGTCTAATCTTATAAACAAACTTGTTTATCCAAGTATTTATATAGTGAGAATCAAGTGACTACAACAATTATTGCATAAGATCAATATGAACCATCTATTAAGTCAAAACTTGACTCATTAGTATCCTTTAGTCATAGCTGAACTAACGTGATTCCAAAAAAAAGGCACGTGCACGGATATAAACTAAATAATTCAAATTTCCAAATATTTTAAAAAACATAAGATCAACGCAAGAATTTAGATCATGTCAAATAAAACCGAAAAACATTAAACAAAAAGTTTAATATTAACTAGGAAAGAGTTATAAAAAATATCCGAGCTGCATGTGAGATCTTTAATGCTGGGCCGCTTCACTTTCCGCACCTCCTGCAATAAACGATTGCAAGATGTCAGAATACTTGTAATAACTTTACAAGTAGAAAGTGATAAAGAAGCTATTCACACGATACCTGAGGAGTCAGCCTTGCCTCCTGCCTCGTGAGCCTTTGGACAATCTCTTTTCCAATGTCCAGCCTCGTCGCACTTGAAGCACCGGTTCTCGGTTCTTGCCTTGTTTGGCTTTGGCTTCTTGCCCTTGTTGTTACTAGCCCTGGGTGCATTCTGGCTGGGATGGGTCTTACCCTTTTCCTTTCTGTTGCGCCCCTTCCTCTTCTTGTAACAGCCATTGCCCACCATGAGTACGTCCTTAGACTTGGTCCCGATACTCTGCTCCGCTGTCTTAAGCATGGAGTGCAACTCAGCCACGGATTTCTCCATGTTGTTCATGTTGTAGTTGACTATAAAAGGCTTATAGTCGTCTGACAATGAGTTGAGTATCGTATCCGTTGCCAGCTGCAACGGTCCTGGGTGCCCAAGCCTCTCCAGGTGGTCCATGTAACCTTTCATTTTCATGACGTGATTACTGACCGATGTCCCCTTCACCATCTTGCACGAGTTAAATGTCCTAGTGGCATCATAACGCTCTTGCGGGCTTGCTCCTGGAACATGTCCCTCAGGTGGCGGATCATGTCGTAAGCAGGAGTTTCCATCATGCTTGACTGCAACTCAGGACTCATCGTTGCAAGCATGAGGCAACTCACGTCCAGGGCGTCGTTGGAGCGCTTTTGAAAAGCCTCCCTGATTTCTGCTATGGCGTTGTTGGCAGGAGGGTTCCCTAGAGGGTGTTCTAGGACTTACCACTTTCTCTCGTGCCTCAGCACGATCCGGAGACTTCTCTCCCAAGTGAGAAAGTTCGGTCCTGTGAGCTTATCCTTCTCAAGGATAGAGCGAAGAGATAGGTTGTTAGTGTTGGTAACGTTGGTTGTCATCTACAAATTAAAACCCGGTTTAATTAGTAATTGCAAATAAACCTTTTTTAACATATATCATCAAACCCATAAATAATATATATCAGACGTAGGACCCATATTTCACATACTTGACGCAAGGTTTGGGCACTTCCCACCAAGTCATGCTATTTCTGGTAGGTAACACCCTGTACCAATCGTACCTAGCTGATACGACTCCTAGAACCTCGTAGAGCACTTAGACCTAGTCTAGTATGTTTAACTCTACTCTAGTGCTTTTTGGGCCCGGACTCCCGATTATCACCAAAATAGATCGCACCACCTAAGACAGTATGAATTTTGGCCGGGACTCCCGATTATTGCAAAATCTTTCATACCCTTTCCCGCAATGGTTTGAACACTTCCGACACCCGAGTACCGTTTAACAACAAAGGTGTACCATTAGGTGGGTAGCTCACTGATCTAAGATTTTTCTTGGGTTTTATAATTATGTTTAAACGAAAAACTTAATTTTTCAGTTTTTGAAAAACCATTTTAAAACTAACTATTTTAAAGAATATGATTTACATGTGTACCTATACTTGGTGCACAAAACGGCTTTATAAGTTTCAAACTTATGATCTTAACAAAACTTTAAATTTATAATGCTTCCTCGGTAGTAGCACGTCGCTCAGACATTACCACTCACTTTATATACGCAAGGGGCGAACACGTTTAGTACACTTAATCACAATTTACTAACACCCAAGTTAGTTCACATTGAGCAGTAAACACATAACGCTCACACTCAGCCCCAATTACCCCACTAGGAACACTTAACAATGGTCAAGCCCGAGTTTGAGATCGAATACTCTCACAAGTACTCAATTCCCTCAAACTTAGGCTCTGATACCTAATTGAAACGCCGGTTTCACAAGCTTAAAAATTTAGCGTAAATTCAAACTTTTTAAACTTATTTACACCAAAGGTTTGCAGCGGAACAAACCACTGTTTACATATTAAACATAATTTACCGACTTGGCGATTAAGAACCACAAATCAAGCCAAGTCCCAAAAATCAAGCCAGTGTTACCACTACGCACCGACCATCGTCATACAGTATCAGAGTTTACAACAAGTGTTCCAAAAGATATGTACAATAACACAACCCAGAGTAACCCGCCTCGCCAGGCCATCTGATCACTAACCTGCGAAAAGGGAATTATCACGAAACATTAGCTACACTAGCTAGTGAGTACAGGTATCACATAAGCACCAATAAGCATGTTATCACGTCACAATAAGGCACACAATGTTAAGCTATCACATAGCGGTGTGCCGACATGTCAGCGGGATCATATCTTGCGAGGTAGCTAGCCTGGTTCAACGATTCGAGCTGGGGAATCAGTCACAACCGTATCGGTGGGGGAGCGAAGAGCAGCCCACCATCACGTTTGAGTCACTAGGACTCCGTTTGGATCTGATCATATACCAAGATCCTCACTGTATGTCGAGGAACGGCGGCCTGCAGAACCCTCTGGGATCCGAAATTGACCATCGAATCCCATAGACCCTGAATATACCGTCGAGTACTGTTGATCCCGAAAAACACTCCAGGATCCAGCCGCGTTAGCAAACTGACCTCAACCACTGCGTCTGTCCGGACAGGAATCACAAACACGGATGACCCATAGGGTCCACAGTACGCATGCGTATCACATATCACAATTTATATCACATGGTATCACATATATATATCACGTCATACCTCGCGCGCTCACATATATAAACATGGCACATAGCACAGGCAGACAATAACCCTACTTACTGAGTCTCATGGGAAACTGGTACTCACCTCGATATCACAGGAGGCAGATATGTATTCGAGAATCCCAAGAACACACTGAGTCGTCCGAATCACCTAACACATTAGGTTCAGGCTATGTTATCATATACACATAGTCCACATAGGTTAAAACACAAGTTACACAAACTGTCAGCACTGGACAGGCTTCTACGGCCGCAGAGGACATGTCCTACGGCCGCAGGACATATGTCAAACCCTTCCTACGGCCGTAGGGTCAAGTCCCTACGCACGCAAAATTTCTTTCCAATGAATCATGCCCTACGGCCGCAGGAACCTATTCTTACGCCCGCAGGAGCTATTCTTTGGTGACCTACGACCGTAAGTTATGTACCTACTCCCATAGACCTTGTCCCATCGTCCGTAGAAGGTAAACCACACAAAAACACATCCTACGGCCGCAGAAACCCTGCCTACGGCCGCAGAAGACACAAAAGGCCTCCCACGGCCGTACGGACTATCTCCTGCGCCCGTAGGAAGTACCTGCACAGCAGGTCTTCGTCCCTGTTTCGCACAGCAACTGTGAATCCCGTTTTTTACACCAAAAACTCAATTAAAACCATATTCAATCGTTTGTATGCATTGTTTGACATCCACAGACACATAAGAACACACTTAACACCAAAACCCAACACAAAACATGATTCACACCATCCAAATGGTGTATTCTTACTAAGAACACAAAAACTAGGTTTAATATTAAAAACACTTACAACTTGGTAAAGATGATGATATAAGAACTGAATTAGTCACTTGAATCAGCTGCCAAATTCACAAACTTGCAGTTCCTCCTTTTGATTTCTTGAAAGACTTTGAGAGGATATGTGTGTGTGTTTAAAATCGTGAAATAGTGTGTGTTTTGTTTTGACACAAGGGATAAGGCATACACAAGCCGACCTTGGTTGCTTATTATAAAACACGGGGTATTTTGTTCCCCTTTCGAACTTACAACTTGACACACGCCATCCTGTTTTAACCAACGGGGATATCTACGGAATCATTACGCGAAACCGTATAACACGGTATCACTTTTAGACACTCTAAACACTTTTCACATAATCACATAAAACACTTTAATTACAATTCACATAAAGTCACAATACAAGTACCAAAGCACATGGTACAACACTACACTGCTAGGCCCATTTATAGGGTGTTACAGATACCTCATCCGAAGTACCCGGGCTCCGTGCAAGCCATCACTTTGAACACCTTCTTGAAATTCATCTTGATCGAGGGATTAAACTACAACTAATCTATTACAATTACAATAATGAATGAGGTTGTAAGTGGCACGCAGGCCTCTCTGAACCAGTACAAAATTACATTCAGAAAGGGATTGTAATTGGCACGCAAGCCTTCCCAAAACCAAAAATCAAAAAGAAAAGAAAAACGAGTCCTAAGTCGGCAAAACTATAGCTATATATCACAACCACGCAACATATATAATCAACATATATATGTATCAACCACGCAGTAAAAAGATATATAAATAAGAACTATGCGATAAAGCAAAAACTTGATTCGTTTAACCATTCTCTTTAATCCTTTTGATCAAAAACTATCAACCAAAGAAGAGAATTATGATCTTCTAAAACATTTAAAATTACTTGACCAAAAAAGTTTTTCAACAAACTTTGAAAAACTGGACTTTATCCGAAAAATTGAATGAAATCCCATGTCAGGTTTTTTTACTAGTTTTACCCAAAAACTAAAACACGACAAAACTTTGGTCATTAAAAAAATACTATCATCTTGTTTCAATCCTTTATATATATATAAACTCACCCTTTTAGAGTTTATTTATAATGTCTCAACTGGACATGATAAACAAACATCCAAAAAATATATATTTTAACTAAAACTAATTAAAGTATATATAATACTAGTTTATATAGTACTTTATTAATTTTAAAACTTAAAATTAATAATACCTTTTGTAATTAACCTAAAAACCTTTTGATAGTCTAATCTTGGGCTGAGAACCCACTTGGCCGAGAAACCCTTAGACCGGGGAGCACCTGGGCCGTAGCCTTTCCTGGGCCGTGACCGTACCTGGGCCGAGGTGCCTGGGCGAAGCCGCCTACCACGCCTCCGCTGGTTGACCACCTAAAACTGCGGCTATCATCGACTTGGGCTGCCGCTGCCGCCGTCGACTGCCGCCGGCTACGGTGGTGGTCTCGGTCCCCGTTTTCCGATTAAAAACAAAATTTTAAAATTAAATCCTAAAACCCTTTTAATCTATTAAAACCAACCTTTTTTAATATTCTGATTAAAAACTAGATTTAATCAAAAAACCCCAAAACTTTTAATTATTAATGTAACCTAAAACCTGTTTCATTGATAATTAATAATCCTAAAACCAGATTTCAACCTTTAAACAAAAACAGTTTAAATTTCTGGTTAAGATCAAGTTTTAGATAAAAGGTTTATCTTTTAACCGTTTAAACATAGACTCGTTTAAACTTATCTGATTTAAAGTCAATCCTTTTATTTATTTGGATAAAAACAGAAACTTGTTTTTATACCCTTAGGTTTTCGATTTTCATGAATAGAAGAACAAGATAAAGTAGAAGATCATACAACCTAAAACAAATCAAATGACTGGATTAACTAGGTTTAATAATTAAAGCAAGCTGTTTAATTTATCTTAATCCAAACTTGTCCTTATCCAAAAATCATAATCCTTTTAACCATTTAAACCAACTGTTTAAATTTTCTGATTAATAGGATTAAACCTTTTAAAACTGGATAACAAAAACAAACTGTTTTTGTTGCCCTTGTGATGTTCGAAAAAGCCTAGAACAAGTAGGAGATCAAGAACCAAACCTTAATCCTAAAAACAGATAAAACTAGAAACTAAAAGATCATAGAGCCGAGGCTCTGATACCACTGAAGGGTTTTGATCTGACCAAACCACTATATGACACAAACTGGTCAACTCCTGGGTTTGATTCTACTGGTTCAATCCTAAAGCGGAACTGAATTGAACACAACCCTCTAAACCCCAAAAAGGGTTAGGATCTTTAAACTAATGATCTATTACAGTTTCTCAATCATCTACAACAAAGGTTTAGAATTTTACCTGCTTTGATCCTGTGATTGCTAAAGACAGTCCACCACTACTGCACCTCCAATGAACTGGCTGCTAGACCGCTCCTGGAATCCCTTAAGCTCCAACACTTGAAACCTTGAGCGTATGTGTGTGCGTCGATCTCAACAAAACTGAAAACACCTTGGGTGTTGTTCTTGTTCGACGAGAAGAGAGAGAGAGACGAGAGGGAGAGTGTCGACGAGAGAGAGAGTGTGGGGTGGCTAGGGTTTTTAGAATGCTTCATTCCTCAATCCTTAAGGGTTAAAAGGTTATTTATAAACCTTATTAAAAAACTCAAGCCCGTTCAATTAAAGCCCATGTCTTTAATTGAAGTTACATTCTTCTCACTTTGACTCTTGAACTTTACTAGTTAATTAATTAACTATTAATTAGTTGGTCCGTTAAATATTAACCTTAATATTTAATTTCTCCTTAAATAATAAATAACTATTTATTATTTATTTTCTTTTTGATAATTAATTTGACTGATTAATTATTTACTTTTCTCTCTAATAATTAATCCAATTGATTAATTATTTCCACACATAATTATGGTAAATTCCAACTGTTCTAATTTGGGTGTGTAGCAGTGACCCTTTAGTCTCTTAAAACATTGGATACAATGTACCTATTAATTATCCCTGCATATAATCCAACAGATTGGAGTTTCTAGAAATTTTGAACGGGTCAAGCATTGGTTTTAGAAAATAATGGTTGACATGTATCTCTTTTGGTTCGATTTCTAAAAATATATCCAAGTTGCTACTCATTGTTATTGTATATATCAAAATTTAAAACTTATTATTTAATGTATTGACTTTTGAAAGTTACCATTTAATGCATATAACATTTTGTTGCAACTTAGAGTTGATGGGACACGGCTTTTGCTTACATGTCACAATGTTTAGTGTAACATCCTAATTTAGGGCCTAGTAGTAGCTTGTTGTACATCGTGTTGGTATAGTTGTACCTTGACTTTAACCAAGTTGTTTAAGTTGTTTTGTTGATTAATTGTTGCTATTTGTTGGTACACGTGGTTATGTAGCTAAAGATGGAAATGTTTTATAAATAAATAATGTTGGTAAATAGTTGAACGGTTTCAGGTAATGATTCCGAAAATATCTCCGTTAGTTGAAACGGATAAACCTAAGTCGTGTTGTAAGTTGAATAGGAGAACGAAATACCCAAGTGGGGTATTAAATCACTTAGGTCGGTTTATGTGGGATGTTTATCCCCTGCTTTGTTCAAACTCACACAAAACACACATATAACACACATACATACGTACGTAGCTTCATACACACACACGCTTTGCGATTTTGAAGAAGGAATCAAGAAAGAGGTTAAGCAATAAGGGGAAAACAAGTGTTGAATCTGTTCTATAAGCTTGATATCGTCTTCTTCAAGTAAGTTTCTTGATTAAAACTCGGTTTTGGGTTTAAATGGTGAAAACCCGTTTTGAGTCGATTTTGAGATGTGTTGATGTTGGTTTTGAGTCCAAGTGGTGTCAACAACTTTATATGTGTGTTAGATATCATGTAGTAACGATTGATTGTGAAAACCAGTCGATTTAGGGGTTAAAAATCCGAGAAACAGAAGTTGTCGAAGAACAGGGACGAATTCTGCTGTAACAGATGTTCCTACGGCCGTAGTAGATGTTACCTACGGCCGTAGGGGGGTGATCATAGTCACTACGGCCGTAGGCAGGGTTCTCTGCGGCCGTAGTAAGGTATTTTGTATGGTTTACCACCTACGGGTGAAGGAAAGAAGCCTACGGGCGTAGGTACATAACCTACGACCGTTGGTACCCAAAGAATCACTTCTACGGGCGTAGGGTATGGTCCCTTCGGCCGTAGGGTATGGTTTCTTGGAAGTGAACTCTTGCGGGCGTAGGATGTATTCCTACGGCCGTAGGAGGTGTTTGGAAGGTGTCCTGCGGCCGTAGGACACATCTACTGTGGCCGTAGGAGCTGTTCCAGGTTGCCTGTTGCTTGTTGTTCGTTGTACGTTTACGTAGAAGCAATGATAGTACTTTTAGGCGTTGACTGAACCTACACATGATGTGTTAGGTGATTCGGACGACTCCGTGTGCTCCTGGGATTCCCGAATTCATATCTGCCTCTTATAACCTCGAGGTGAGTACCGGTTTTCCCATGAGTCTCGGTAAGTAGCGTTGTCTGTTGTTTATTGTTATATATGTGGTTGATGTCGCACACATGCGTATGAGGTATGTTATACATGTTGATATATATATTGTTGCTATGCTAAGTTGCTTTACACGTTGGTTATGAATCGCATGCGTATAGTTGAACCCATTACGGGTAGTAGTTGTATATGTGGTACTGGTCCGGACCGATGTGGCATGGTTAAGGTCAGCTTTCTTCCCGAAGGCTGGATCCCTTTGATGGAATAACGGGGATTAACGGTACCCGGTGTGCAGCACGCCGGGGTGGTCTTGCAAACCGCCGCTCCTTAACGTGAGTTGGGATCTTAACTTCAGTTGAGATCCAAGATGTTGAGCTTCGAGCTTCGTAACGCGTTTGGTGGACTGCTCTTCGCTCCCCCACCATAGCGGTTAGTTGTTGCTGATGGTCCCAGTTTGAATCGTTGAGCGGGGTTCCCACCCTGCAAGATATGATTCCTACTGACTCGTTGGCGCGACACTATGTGTTAGGATAGCCTTATGTGCTGTCCCGTAGTTGGGATAACCTGCTTATTGATGCTTATGTGTTAATCTGTACTCACTAGCTAGTTGTAGCTAATGGTGCCTAAATTTACCTTTTTGTAGATGCGAAGTAGTTGGCCTGGTGAGGCGGGACTTGTTGGTAGTTGTTGTACATATCTTTTGCGGAACACTGCTCGTTGTAATTATTTGTGATCCGATGGTCGGTAGTGTCGGTTAGTTGGGTAACACGCGGTAGTTTTTGGGACTTGGTTTTTGGTGTTGTACTTTTACATTACCAAGTCAGATAAACAATATTATCTTTTGTAAAACGTGGTTACTTCCGCTGCTGGCTTTTATTATATAAGTTTAAAAAACTTAAATTTTCCCTAATTTTAAGCGCGTGAAAACCGGTGTTACATTTAGAAACCGGGTCGACATGGCTGGTTAAACTAGTTGACCTGTCAACTAGTTAGGAGGATGGTTGAACAATGATCGAGTTAATTTCTATTTTCGACTTATATTGAACAAGTAAAACTGAACAATTTGATGATTCAAAAAATATGTTTGATGAGCAAGAACAATAATCGGCTTCTCAAACCCATTGTTATGTTTTTTGTTTTTGAATAAAATAATTTAATCTTGTAATTTTAGTTTACCATTAATCTATTACGTAACGGTCAAATTTGTTATTTTTACATATAAATTGAAAAGAGGATGACCTCGTACAGTCGAACCGGTTAACCCATGACCCGGTCATCACATCAACATGACTACAAACCCGGGTTTTTAAACATTAATGTCAAATGTTGTGGAAAGTAATATGTTATTTCATGTTTAAATTTCAATTAAAATAAAACTAATATCATGTTTAATTAATTAATTATTACTAATAACTTCAACATCTTTGACCATTTATCTTCTTCGGCCGCCACCACCACCACCGATTACAACAAATATGTGAAGGGTTTTTCAAATTTGTCAACGCATGGGTTAACTTGTTGAGCATAGATCAGAACATGGAATCCATCTATGCTGGTAAAGGGTTTGATTTCTTCTTGAATTTCTAGATCTTAAGTTGGAATATGGATTTCACTTTAAGGCTTTTTAAGTTGAGATATGTGCGTTGTTTATGGTTCAACTTGTTTTTCCAGAGATCCTACGAGTACTGTTTGATTGGGTTTCGATTGGGTTTCCAGTTCATCTAGTCCGATTTGTTCAATCAGTTGGTTAATGGGTTTCTTGAATTTCACATACGTGTTTCATCTTTGATTTTCACATATCTGCCTCGTCTTTGACTCTTGGGTTTCAAAATTATTTTCACATATCTAGTCCATACTTCGTCTTCGATTTTCACATATTTGATTCATATTATGGTGATTGAACATACAGGGCACCTGATTCTTGGAAATTTCTACATATGGATCAATTATTAGATAGCTCTAAACAAGTTGATTTAGGTTTGATTATTGAGCTTAAGGTTTATATTTATACTTCCTCTTTACATATCCGTTTTGAAAAACGAATTCTTCATAAATTTGATTGTCTTCTTTATGAAAAAGTAAAATCGATTGCAAGATAATTGATGAAGACGAATGCTTGGGGAGATATAATATTTTCAGTGAAGATAAATTTTCATTTGTTCAAGTTGAAGATGAACGCTTAATGAAGATGGATTTTGGATTTAGATTTCATATATTTACATTAAACATGTTATTAATAATGTGGAAAAGATTGTCAGGATCGAGACACCTAAAACCAGCGTTAGAATAATGCAGAAAATAGAAAATAAATGAACACGAGATTTAACGTGGGTCGGTCAAAACACGACCTACGTCCACGGGCATGAACCAGAGACTTCTTTATTATGACTTGAGAGAATTTTTTATGTGTCTACATATGAATTACCCTAACCTTAGTATTTAGGAAACAAACTAGAATCCTAATCAAGCTCTAATTAATCCATAACTAATTAATTCAAATAATATAGATACAAAGAAATTATCGACCTTATATCTCATATCCATGCAAATTCAAATCTTGAATTTCACCTACCACCAATTTGAATTAATCAAATCCCGACAAATTACGTTAACGTCGAGCTTCAGATTAATTATAGTTTCAAACACCGTACCGCTAATCAAGTCACACCCAACAAAGATGCATGTGAAGCATTTTTTGCTATGAGATATATACATTAAATGATAAGTTTGAAAGTTTGATATATACAACATGAACGTGTCAGTTTGAATATAATTTGGTGAACCAAACCCAATATATTTTGTGCTTGTGATTTAATGTTGTGTGACATTTATCTGTTTCTTGTTCGTTTGTTATTTTTTGTCACGTGTTTTGATTATGGTCATGAGCATGCATTATTAACCATGAAACAAGCCACATAGATTAATATTGCTAGTATTATAGTCCTTATGCCCTAAATTGGCCTATGACCGTGAGTCGTGACATGTTTTTTGACAATTTAGTGTCGTTCGTATCTATTTGTCACTCATCGGCAATTTGGTGTCGCTTTTGTAAATGCAAACAACATAAGTTTCTTTTTTGCTTGGATTTTATACTAAATTTTAGATTATAAATATACATAGGGTATTTTATTTAGTTGTAAAATGTTAAATGGTAGAAGGTGAAGCTGAAATCAAATAAAGACACAAACAGTGACCAAATTGCTATGGAGATTCTTTATATGTCCCTAGTTTAACCATCATTTTTTGTGTTGGCTCATGATTCTCGAGCATAAGATTTTGGCTTAGGTATGTACCTATGTTTTTATGTCATACGAGTTGTTCACCTAACCCTCATTAAGTAGATTAGTTATATCAACCACACTCATATGTTAGTTTTTTCGTCCTGCCACTCAATCTCGTAGTGACCTCTCTCTACCACATTATATACTGAGACTAGGGCCGTCAATGGATCGGATCATGATCTAGATCCGATCCGATCTGCTCCATTTAAATGATCTAACAGGTCTAAAAATCCGATCCATTGATCCAATAGGAGATCCAATAGGTCGATCCATTTAATTAGATCACTACATGGGTCGATCCAAGATCTGTCTGGGTCGATCCATTTAACTTTACTAAATAATAATTTGTATATATTTATAAATAGTAAATTGTAATATATTTATAAATATATTTGTGGAGTCTCTCTCATCGTGACCTAATCTTGGACGACTTCACACTTTCAAACACCGTCGACCGCCTCCGTCTCCGTCAACTGCCTCCGTCGACGTTCACCGTCGACTGCCTCCGTCTCCGGCGACTGCCTCCGTCGACTGCCACAGTCGAAGTTTACCATCATCGTCGACTGCCTCTGTCGACCGCCTCCGTCTCTGTCGACTGTCACCGTCGACTGCCACCGTCGAAGTTTACCACCATCGTCGACTGCCTCCGTCTCCGTCAACTTCCACAGTCGAAGTTTATTACCGTCGTATAACCACCGCAGCTCCGGCCTCCACACCTCCACTCACCGGTGACACCACCAGCTCCTTCAACCTCTCACTCCGGCGGCGATATTCTACAGACTCTAGACGACATAGGGTAACCATTATTGTTCAAATTCTTCATTTAATCTCAGCCTCACACCATTCTTGTTCACCCTTCTCATTTGAAATATATAAATGGGTATTCTGACTTCTTTCAACCAGAATATGTATAGGCTTTTATAAATATTTGAAGTAGGAAAGCTGTTTAGCAAACACCCTTCTACAGATTTGTCTTAATGTTCATTGTCTTAATGTTTAGATCTTTTATATGATACTTGTTTCTGTTTGATGATTGATGATACACAGTTTAGTTAGAGTTTCTTCACCCAAAAGTTTGAAATTTTGGGATTAAAAAGTAAAGGTCATTAAATAGTCGATGGCTTAGATTGTAAGAGAACATCCTGTAACCAGTGCTTAGTCGTGTTTTTGGTTTCTAGTTTTCATTTGATGCCATGTTCACTCTTCTCTAGGTTTAGTTTCACTTCAACTTCAAATATCACCATTCACTTAGAAACTTGGAGTTAAGTAAGTAGAAGGAAAATAATCACCTGTCTAACATCATCATTGTCCATGATTTTGAAATATCTTCAGGTAATGATAATTCATATGAGGATTGCATCTTGTTTACACCAAGAATCATATTGTGTTTATGGGCTGCTTTTTCATTGTTGTATAATGGTAAAATGGTACAAGGTTTCAAACTAAGAGTACAAGAGGATAATGCATATTATTAAATACTAGTTTTGTTATGCTTGCTTAGGTAATATTAGTTGTGCTGTAACAGTGAGACAGGTGGGGTAGGGTGGGGGTGGGGGTGGGGGTGGGGGTAGGGTGGGGTGGGGTGGGAGAATTATTTTATATATTGTTACATAAATAAAAATGAATTAGTAATATATTAAATATTATAATATAAAATGGGTCGCTCCGGGTAATGATCCATTAATTATTGATCCGATCCAAATCCAATTAAATGGATCTTCATGTTAATGGATCATGATCCAAATCCAATAAATGGGTCAACGGGTCAGGTCAGATCTTTAAACAATCCGATCCGATCAAACCCATTGACAGCCCTAACTGAGACCAACCTATACCCTAATTATTAGATTAAAATTTTAAAATTAAAGAATAACTAGAGTCACTCTTCACACACCATCTTGAACTTCCCACCTTCACCACACCCTACCCATAACCCACTCACCCACTCAGTCAACTCTAACATTGTATTGATATTCCCTACGTGTTCTTGTTGTGTTAGAGCATCAAGCAAACGAGGGGGAGAAGTGGGGAAACCTGTTTGCATAAAGAAGTCATACCCAATAAGGTAATACCATATGAACCATTTACTAACCTGTAATTTACCCTGATTGGTGAGAATGCCCCTGCATGTTATTTTGGTCAGGTGAAAAGCAACAACTAAAGCTTCACTTCCCGGTGTGCTCATCTTTCACCAACTAGTGAAGTTTCCCTACTACGACTTTGTGTTCTCAAGTTTAAAAAGAGAGAAAATGAAAAGAAAGATCAGAGAATTTGTTCCTTGCAAATCATCTTGTTTTTTGGAGGAAAGAATTTATGATAAAATTAACATATACTCTATATTCAAATCCTTTCAAATTCTTGGTTATAGAAACTTGAAAACACAAAATTTATTTTTTACTTGCCAAACTAGAGAACATTCCGGTTTATCTGACACACCAAACGCAAGTGAGATGGACAAGGACTTTCCACAAGAGAGTGTCTATATCATCCTACAAAAACCTTCTACGTATATTTTTACTCATTTGATCAAGACAAGTGTCATAACCAATAGGAGGTGATTTTTACAAACTACAGAACACATTTTGTCGTATACAACAAAAAACATATGTATGTACTATCCTGTCTTTGAACACATAGCTAAAAAAGTTCGGTGACTTTGTAATAGCATAAAAGTCATGATTGTCATGTATAATAAAAATGTTTATGTACAAAACTAATAAAAGGTGTGCGATAAAAACCTAGTTAATTACACACGTCATATTCTAACAAGTAACCAAGGGACTGTTTGTTAAAACAGAACACTCTTCGTACACGCTGAATACTAAATGATTTAAAATTCAACATTTAATGATTACATTAAACAGAAAAAAACATCCGTAAGAATGGATAAATATAATATAAAGAGAATAGAAATTTTCTTTACACAAACTACCCCGGAGTTTGATATATTAGCAAAACAATCTTTATCGCTCTTGTTATTTGCCCCTCGGAGGCTTAGGGCATCCATAGTAGCAACGCTCACTGAACACTACACCCCCTGTTTTCCTTCCGTGATCACATCGCCACCGTTCGAAGGCCGTCCATCAAACACCAATCTCTCTTACAGTTTCGCTAAGGAGGTCCGACGAGATCGCTGCTGTTCATTCTCACTGTCACCAAGGTTTGATTTTTTGGCTGCCAAAACCCTAGGGTTTGGTTTTACCGATCTAGTTTTCGTAGTTGGGTTTTGTTGTTCTGTATGAAATGAGTTTCCTGGATGTACGTTTTTCTGTAAGAAATGAGTTTTCTCATACGTTATATCTGTAGGCGATGTTGATGTTAAGATTATACATCTGAATTAACCAAGGCCGTTCACACTTCACACGATGATCATCCTTTTGCGATGCATGCTTTTCTATCTACTGTAAAAATAGACGGTTCTATTTATTGGGATCGTTTTCGTTCAATTTTGAGACATTTCCCTTTTTATGTATTCTCGATACCAAATATCCCCTAATACTTTTGTGGCTGCATTAAGTTTTTGGTGCGTTCGAAAGATGCAATTTAAAAAACAATGTCATAATATCTTGGAGACACTAGGGAATTTTTATTTATCAGGCGCAGTTTATGTTTAGTTGGATGGAATGATGGATAGAGTGGCCAAGATTTCGATCTTCACGCATAACAAAGTATAACTTTGATGTGCCCTCTTTGTTTTATCATGGTGATGTGAGAGTTTGTTGGTGTCGTTTTGAATCATGTAGGGGTCAAGAACTTGAAGAAATCTAATAGCTTGTCTACGAGTTACTTTAATGCAATTTGTTACTGTTTGTGGAGTATAGTTTACTGTCCTCCACAATGTTAAACAAATTGCTGAAATATTACGTGGGATTTAGTTTTTTCACACAAAAACATATAACATATTTGAGATGAGAGGAGGGAGAGCAGCTATGAAGTTTTAAGAGAGTGATGGTCATAGAAATGATTCATTGAAGAGATTAATATATAGGAAAAGTATGAAATTTTGTCTATGACACAAGTGCTGTCGTTGTGATTTTGTAGTTAACACAATACTTTTGTAGCATTCTTTTCAGCTGTACACCTGTACCTCAATTAACTTATGAAAGAAATTGATGTCTTCACCTGTCTTTTTAGTGTTTTGCTAGTCCCATGTTATTTTTGATTAATTGTTTCACTGTATTTGTTTTATTTTTCTTGAGGCTTTCCTTATTTTTCACTTAAATTTCCAGTTGTGTGGATTCACTACTGATTGTTGGCTTGAATGTATTTTGCTATTGACATCTTAGGATTACATATAAGAAGTGTTTTGAACTTTTTTACCTGTTTGGACTTGTGTTGCCTTCTTGTTGTATTGTTCTGATCATTTGATGGCTTGTTAAAATTTTGAACATTGTTGTTTGGAAGGATTAAAATGTACCATTTTACTTTTATGTATTGAACTCCTTAATCTCTTATTTCATGCTGAAGGGTTTACAAGGCCTTTGCAAAAATTTACAGTATTCATCATATGTCACTTGGTTAAATAATACCAATAGTATTTGTTTGTACAAGTATTTTCATGATTTACATTTAATCATTTATAAACACACATCAATTTTTCATGGGACTGCAACTTTTGTAGCAAATTTTTTTTTTGTTTGGATGTCAAGGACAGTACTGATGTTTGATTTGAAGAAAATTCTGACGCCCATGTTAAGTTTGACTTAATTGTTTTTTCATTGTTGAATGGGATGAGAATATGAGATGCATGCCTGCATTCTTGCACTGGTAATGGAGGACTTTTTTTCTTTCTTACATATCACCTTGGTCTCATGAATAGTTGGAAGTATTTATGAGATATTCATAAAACTTTATTTGTAATGTATTAACCGATTTCGTCAGTTATTTCCTACCTGATGATGTCTTGTTCTACAGCAATGAGCAATCTAAGTAGTTAGTTTCTCCATGCAGCTTAAAATTGCTCGTTTTTCAAGCTTCTATCAATATACTGCGAATGCTCAGGAGAGTATTCTGACACAATATGGGGTTTGACAATGAGTGTATTCTAAACATCCAATCTCTTGCTGGCGAGTACTTTTGTCCTGTTTGCCGAACCCTTATCTATCCACACGAAGCACTGCAAGCACAATGCACTCATTTATACTGCAAACCTTGTCTGGCATATGTTGTAAGCAGTACTCAGGCATGCCCTTATGATGGATACTTGGTAACTGAAGCCGGTTCAAAGGTAACTTCTTAACTTTTTGGGTTATCATTCTCATATTCTGCTAAATTTCAGTCTTTCTTTCTTATTATAAATTTCTATGTTAAATCATTCTTTCAGCCACTCATGGAATCCAACAAGGCTTTGGCAGAAACCATTGGGAAAACGACTGTACATTGCCTGTATCATAGGAGTGGCTGTGTGTGGCAAGGTCCTTTATCTGATTGCACAACCCATTGTTCTGCATGTTCTTTTGGAAATTCTCCAGTTGTATGCAACCGCTGTGGAATTCAAATTGTGCATCGTCAAGTGCAGGAACATGCTCAGAGCTGTAATGTCAATGTAATAAGGCGTTTTATATAATTCCCTAAGCAGAAGCTTAATTAATTATCTTCTTATTCTTAATTTTAATGTATTTTATTTGGTACTGTTTGCAACAGGGTACAAATACTCAACCACAGCAAGGGAATGAGACTACGCAGGATGCTGCAGCATCTGGAGTTGCAGTTTCCACCGATCAAAGCAAGATTGTAAATCAAGCATCCACAGCTTCAGCTTCCCAGCCACAGGCATCTAATACTGTTTCTGGACCTTCGAACCTGAACCAGCCAGCAACTGCAAATCTTCTGCCCCAAGCCATTCCTGCAACTGCTGTGCCGACATCTGACCAGCAATATTATCAACAGTATCAGCAGTATTACCAACAGTATCCTGGCTATGATCCATACCAGCAGGCTTATCAGCAGCAATACTACCCTTATCAACAGCAGCCTGCTCCGCAATATCAGCAGGCACCTCTTCAAGTCCAGGGGCAGCCTCAGCCACAACTTCAACAGCAAGTACAAGCTCCTGTGCAACTTCAACCACAAGTCCAAACCCAGCCTCAGGCTCAGGGTCAACCACAACCTCAGACACACTCTCAACCTCAACTACAAATTCCATCTAACGGACAGCCTCAACCTCTCTATCCTCAAGCTGCAATGGTTGCTCCAAGTCAAAACCAGGGTCAAGTGATTCCACAGCAACAAGTTCAGCTGCAGAATCAGCCCCCTGTTGCTCATGGTCACATGCTTTCACAGTCATATTCGCAAGTACAGCCACATTCGGTTCAAAATCATGCCCAACCACATATGCAAGTGCCTCAATATCAGCAACCTCATCCACAGATGAATCCTCAGCCTCCTCAAGTGCAACTGCAGCCTCATCCACATTTCCAATCACATCCACAGTCTCAATCCCAACCTATTAATCTCCAGCATCCTCCAGTTCAGACTGTTACTGGTCATCCTCCCTATCCCTCACAGCCTCACCAGCAAATCCAGCATGCCCCACCACAACAGCAATTCATGCAAGTGCAGCCATCTGGGTCTTTACCACCAGGTCAAATGCCTGCACAATTTCCACAAGCACCTCCTCACATGCGGCCTCCTCAACCTCCTCATATGTTGCCATCTCAAGGGCAAGCTCCGGGAATCCCGCCTGCACAACAACAGATTCCTTCTCATAGTCAGCCGGGCCTACCAGCTCATCAGCGTCCCACCATGCATCAGGCACAGCAGCCAGTGCCTTCACAATATATACAGCAGCCTCAAGTCCAGCAACACCATGCAGGCCCATATGCACAGCATCCTCAGGTACGTCCACAGGGTCCGCCTCCGCCAATGCAACAGCCTCCTCTTGGCTTTGTTCAACCACATCAGGCTAATCCATTGCCACATGGCATGCCACCTCAAAGCTATGTGGGAAGACCTCCTATGTTGAACCAGGGAGGTCAGTCACAGCAATTCCCTCAATCTTCTGGTGCAGTAGGTGTTGCACCTCATGCCAGACCACCACAATTTGGTTCAACCCAGCCTTTTGTAAATCAGAGTAATGTAAACGTTACCAACCAACCACATGTATATCCGGAGCAGCAACCTAATCAATATGCACCACCTGTTGGTGGTGCTGTGCTGGACAGGAAAGGTGATCAAACCTTTGAAAGAAGGATAGAACAAGAAGATAAATCAACCACCTTGAAGAAGTCTGATCAGGCGGCTAATGATTTTGGAGCTAATTACAATGAAGTAAAACCTGAATCAGGAATGAGTGATGAAGGTAAGCCTGGGAATGGGGTTGTGGATGGGAAAGATGAAGGATCGAAGGATGCTGTCTCTGAGTTGCATCAGTCCCAAGGGGTTCCAGGTGATTCCGTTACTACACAAAGAGTGAAAGAAGAGAGCAAAGATGGCACCCTAGATCAATCTCCTGGAGGGAAACCATCACACAATAAAGCAGAGGATGGTGGAGTTGCGAACGTTGACTCCATGAAACAAGGGGAAGCAGGTGTGAATTTTCAGGGTTCTCAGGTTGATAATGGAAATTCACAGGGGCGTCATGACAAGACCTTTGGTCAATCCGTAACAACTCCTCAAGGCCAGATTGGTGATGTTTCTGGTGGTTTTCCAAGCAAGGCCACTGAAAATTCTTCTCACCCTGCTTCTCTTACAGAGCAGGGAAGATCCCCACACCCTCTTCCTGTGCCTTATGTACTTTCTGGGCACCAACAAAGACCTGCTGCGCCAGGGCAACCCCCAAGTCATTTAAGGCCTCCTGGGCATGATTATTTCCCTCAGGGATCTCATCCAGGACAAGCTTCAGCAGGTGAACATTTTCCGCCACCTGGTTCAAATCAATCTGGCTCCTTCCATCCAGAGGTCCCTTTTGGAGCACCACATGTTTCGGGATCTGCGTCAGCCTTCGGAGTCGGACCTAATAATAACCCCAACAATAGCAGCAGGGGCTATGAACCGCAATCTGCTAGGTTTTCCAGGCTGTCTCAAGGCGAGCCATTTGGACCACCACTCAGTTCTACGCCTCTGCCACATGGGCCAGATGGCCAAACTGTCCCACGTTATCCTGGTCCAGTGGAATCTGATATGTACCAAAACCAGAGGCCGCCTCATTTTGACGGTAGACGAACAGACTCTTATTTAGACAGGGGACCTTATGGGCAGCCTTTTGGTGTTGAATCAAATTCAAACAGGATGAACGGTGCACCACCGCCAGGTCTTGATGAAAAGTTTAGAACTCCTGCAGGGATGCATCCTGATTCTTTTCCTATGGCACCAACTCGTCACCATGAGCAAGGGGAGTTTAAGGGAACTCTTAAACAATTTCCTGGCTCCTCTCACTTTGGCAGAGAAGATTCTCCAAAGTTTGGGAGTCACTCATCTAGGCCATTGGGTGGATATGGGATGGATGGACCATCAAGGTTTGTTGACAAAGATCCCCATGGATATGGTTATGATGCTGGGCAGAGGTTGGATCCTGGCACCGGAGGGCCTCCTTCAGGGTTCTTGCCTCCCTATCATTCTGCTGGTGGTTTGCATCTCAATGAGCCTGGTGGAAGACCAAGTATGCATGATGATGACAGAGGGAGGTTTAATAATAACCGTCAGAACCCTGATTTTTTTGGACCAATGCATGGTTTTGGTCGGCATCACATGGATCGTTTACCATCTAATAGTCCAGGAAATCCGTCACGTCCATTTGGTGGCCCACACAGCATCGATGTTGATGGCAGAGATATGGAAAGACGTCCATTTGGTGAAAGGTTCCCTATGGGGCCTCCTGGTCACATGCATAGAGGGGATTTTGATGGCCCAGGAAAGCCACGGAGTGGTGAACCTTTTGGCCCGAGGAATTTATCTGGTCGGGGTGAGCCTGGTTTTGGCTCCTACCAAGATTATGGTCGTTCCGGGGAATCTAATGGGCCTGGTGCTTTCTCTCATCAACCGCCTTTTGGAGAATCATTTGGTCCCAAGTCAACTCGTCCACATCTGGGTGAACCAGGTTTTAGAAGTAGTTATTCTCGCAAGGGATTTCCGAGTGATGCTGGATTTTATGCAGTAAGTATTTTTCATCTTTTTAAGCAGAGTGAATATCATATAATATTTCCTCCAAGTGTAAGACTTTTGAGTGTTTGTATTGGGTATATCTAGGGTGGCTCTGATTCATTTGATCAATTAAGGAAGAGAAAGCCGTTAAGCATGGGTTGGTGTCGCATTTGCAAAGTTGACTGTGAAAGTGTGGAAGGTCTGGATATGCATGGTCAAACACGGGAGCATCAGAGGATGGCTATGGATATGGTTATTAGCATTAAGCAGAAGAACTCTAAGAAACAAAAGTGAGTCTTGTTTTGATTCTTTCATGCAGTAACTGATTTTTTTGTAACTTATACCTGTTATTTCTACTCACATTGTAGAATATCTAATGACCATTCTTCACGTGAGGAGGCAACTAAACTGAGAAATGCAGAGATTCATTCCCGTGCTAATATGTCTTAGGTGATTATGGTAGACTTGAGCATGGATCAAAGCAATAGCGCACCTTTGGTGTATTGACATAAATCAATTAGTGAGTCACGGTAAGATGCTCTCTTGGATGGTTTATGCTCGTTTTGTGTTTCAGGTTGCTGCTTTCTTTTTCAAGATGGTTTTTGGGAACTGGGAGTTTCGTGGGAAGTTATTAGGTTGGTTTTGTTTCATCATCTTGACGTTTGATAGCTTTATGTTGAGCTGGTGTTCTTAAATATGTGATTTTCATATATGAGCTCTTTTAGTATGATCAAGTACTTCTACGTCTGAAAATCTTGTTCTAATTTTTGAAGTTATATTCGATTTCTAATTTGATATAGTTAGTTTCCTAGATATGTGGTTATATCTATTATCCTAGAGATAGTTTGTTCCTGCAATCAGCAGAGACATGATATACGGATGCATCATTCACATTCAGTAATTACAGCATAAATTCTGATAATTCGCTATTAATATGTTTAGCTTGGAATATTTATATTGATCTCGTTATTAAATGGTTTCAAAAGTAGGATATTATCTTGGTAGTACTATCTGAAGCATCAACTTATCATCTATTCAGTTGCTTAGGGGAGTCTGCTTCTACCTAAATATAATTTAGTGCTGGATTTGTATAATTCACAGTTTTTGACACCAAATATAGATTAATAAACTCTGCTACTAGTTATGTGTGGGAACTTAGACCACCTAGGCATATCACATGCTAGTCATAAAGCAGAGTAAGCGGCCGACAAATGCTGTATTTAATATGGATTGTCACGTTTTTGGTGGCTATAAAATCTGTTATGAACGATTCTTAAAGTGTTTCAACATGTGTAAATTCTAATTACCTGCTGGATGGCCCACCGGTTAGGATAGGTGTATGAAACTTCATGGTTTGTCACATCTTCACGCTTTTAGCCTTCAACACAATTTACCATCCATTAAGTATATTGCTTAAGTTCACTTCAGATTCTCAGTTTTGAGCTTCTAACTCTTAAAAGGCCAATTTTATTCTTTTAAGATTCTGTTATATTGCTTTGTCACATCAAGTTATATTGCTTTGTCACATCTTCTCGCTTTTAGCCTTCAATCTCATATGCTATGTCAAAATGAAGCAAAAAGGAGGCTTAAAAATAGTGTTCTCCCTATATCTTATCTCAATGCAGATTCTGTTATTGATCTCGAGGAACTCACAAATGTTTAGAGCTATCTTTTACATCTCATGATCATTATCTTGATATGCTTTAAATTTTTTTGCACTCCTCGCCACTTCTTGAACTGCAGTTTCTTGGGACATAAATAATAACAATAAATGGGTAATTATTCTGAAGTTGTTAGTAGTCATGTAGATTATTAATTTGGGGCCTCAGACTGTCTAGCCATGTCTGCTTTTGTATTCTCTTTTGAGTGATTTATCTTTATTTTATGATTGATTTTGGTATTGAATCTTTCTTTTCTCCACAAAGCAGACGAACAAAAGGCTGAAAGTCCAGTGGAGAGGTTTACTTGCAAACTTTGTTGGTAAGGATTTGTTCAACACAACCTGATATTGTGAAATTCTCTTTTGTACTTGTGTTAATTTCGACTTCTCTCGAGACATTCCTTATTACTTACAATGTGAGATGCTATTGATTTTTTATGTTCTAGCATCTTAAGCTTTTTTAACAGTAAAAATTAGTCTTGGGCAAAGGTTTCAATGAGTTGTCCATTATTGGTTCTTTTTATGTTGGGTTTGCTTAGATGGCTACCAGAGTTCTTGCTTGATGAAAATTCTAAATAATGGGTTCGGTGAAAATGTGAGATATAGGTAGAATCCCATAACAAGGAAGAGAACTTTATGCACATCAAAGTTCCTTAAAAGTTAAGACGAAACTATGAATCAGTTTGCCAATATTAAGCCGTTCTTTGTATACCACTATACCAGAGATCAAGTATAAGAGTTGGAGATATTTAACCTCCTGATGCAGACTTTAGAGATGTTACTTGGCTGCTTTTAGATAAAATACAAACCTTTACTTTTTAATTTTTTTATAATGTAATATATATATATATATATATATATATATATATATATATATATATATATATATGTTCTTGTTAACTGGTTACTCTAAGTATCTAGAAAGGAACCAGACCAGATTTCTTTTACTAGTTTAGAAACCTAACATGGAGATCATGATTGAACATATAGCTTAGCTTGGCTAGATTATTCTCAACACATGATTCTTTAATGCACTAATACTTGCATACGCTGACATGATTTTCTGAGACAAGTAGGTTATTAGACAAGGAATGTACTTTGATAGGATCTTAGCGATGTGTTATTGAATATACTAGTAAAATACAAAATCTACTTGCTTTTGAGAGGCGACATCTGTCTCTGAAGTTCACTTACTTTTGTGAGGTATGTGTTCTCCAAAGATGCTTACCTTAACATCCTAGAACAATAACAGATCAAACATACTATCCATTTTCTATGATTAAGGCTATAAAGTAGTTGCGACTGTTCTCAAACAGACACACACACACACACACACACACACTAGAGGGATGCCTGCGCTAAGTGGTGGTGATGTCAAGGATGATTGAGGTTGACAGTGATGAGTGAAGAGTTTATATTTGGTTGTACCAAAACTCCCGTACTGCGGATACATTGTCTTGCTATAAAGTAGAAATTCTGACAAAGAATAGAGGTTTACCATCTATTGATATATGGCTTGATTCAAGTTGGGTATTAAATACTTTTAGGATATTATGGATGTCTTTATTATGATCATAAGGATGGATTGATGTATACTAATTGATAGAAATTAGAGTTGCTAGAAAGTAAATGCTAGATTCAAAGGTTTGAAGTTAATTAAAAAACCCTTAATGAAAACAGATGACCACAATGGTATTACTAGACTCATATTTTGACACACTTCTTTTTCTTTCAATACTAGTGGCTTGATGTATACTTTTGGTAAAAATTTATATGGCTTGAAATTAGAGCTAGAGGTTGTCACTGATATCTAATATTCTAATGATAGATATGCAGATGATTCAATTAGGATGAACTGAATGGAAAAGTAAATGATGTTATTAAGGAAATATGGTTGGAATAGTCGATTTTCATATTTCAGATCATCCTAGGCCATTAGTTATCTTAGAGGGTTAATAGTCTTTTCAAGTACCTAATTTAAGAGATTACACATTTGATCTAAACGTCTTATAATATAATATAGATTTTTATTAAATACTTAATTCTATGGCATTAAACATTTGATCCAAACGCTTTATAATATAAGTATAGATAGGGAAAATTAAGAAATAGTGCCAATATAGGTTTTGACTATTAGAGTACTAGAATTACCATGCTGATTATTCAACCTCAACATGTGAGCCTCTTGACATGTAAAGAGCAATAGCTCAATTAGGATTCCAGTATTACTATGTTAAATGGAATCAGGATTCCAGTATTAGTCTGTTAAATGTTTCTAAAGAATGGCATGTTTACAAAAGATACTGAACACTTTACATAGTTTAAAAAATAAATTCATTATTCATTACTTGGGTGAGCTAGATTTAGCACTATATACTCAAATGACTGAAATACCCCTTGTTGAAGTGGTATGTGAGTGTAACTGCACCTAAGTTAGGTGCAGTTAACTGCACAAATTATTTCCCTAGTAAGCAATGTGGCACTTAAGAAAATGTCATCACAGTCTTTTGAGAGGTGATGTCGAATACAGAGACTCATGACTTGAAAGCACCGGGATGATGCATTGACCGACAGTATGTAGAAAATTATGTAGCTGGATATTGTTTACACATTCAAATTTTTTTTTGGTGCTTTATGGTTGACCACATTAACTCTCGGAGATTATTTAATATGTACATTGCTTTCACCTTACTGAATCACTAAACTTAGATAACAGTGCTTCTGTGTATCTCGGTGAATCAGCTTATAAGGGAAACAATGTCTTGATGAATTTAGATCATGTAATCAGGAAAAGTTGATGCTTATGTTGGGAGTGCACAGATTCAGTCATTACTATTTAGAACAAGAAACCATCAAGTCTTCTAATAATGGCCAGTGTTTAATTCACAATTCAAGTTTATGTTACGTTCGGAGTATAAACTGTTGTGGCTGTCAAGATCATGGAGATACTTGGTTGTGTAGAGCGTTTTTCTTACACGGCCACCTAAACTTCAATTGATTGAGCTGCTTGTAGCTTTAGGCAGAATGGCTGACTGATCGTTGTGAATAATTGGATTCCTAAAAGTAGAAAGTTAGTTGCCTCCTAAGTTACTGGTGTTAATATCAGACTCGGCGAGCCGTATGAATAATATTTTCTGTATGTATATCTAGAAGTGACTTTTAGGAACTTGATTCCATACAAGGCCTATAATGCAACTGCAGATTACCAAACTTCTTCCGAGTATGTTAACTTTAGTCTATGACTTTTTTTTGTAAAAAAGTATCAATTATACCGAAATACAGTTGCCTTTATCGTTATAACCAAGGTGTGCTGAATACGTAGATGAGCTAAAAATCTGTAGCGTAAAGTGTCATCTGACGAGATAACTACTTTTGTTAGTGATTATATGAATAGATGAATGCTTTAATCATGCTGATAATCCCTTAACTAGTCAACAATCCACACTGTGCTTAACTCTGAAATTAGAGACCATTTATGCTGTGAAAGAAAGCAAGTGGCATGACTTTTTGAGCATTGTTCTCGGGTTGTTCAAGTTTAGGAACGTGAATAACTCTAGTACTGGGTCTGGAAGGGCTCTATATAGTTTTTCTTATTATCGTCATCTGTTTGATTTATGAGATTTGTGATAACGATGTCTATCTAATTCAACGATTAGTGTCTGCTTGCTTGTGTGAAGCAATCGTATCTCGGTGGTGCACAACCCTCTCGTGGTTATTCGATTAAATGTGGAATTACGACCAAAGTGTGTATGTTGATCCAGGTATCTTTTGTATTGGGTGGTTTTTTTTGCTCCACAGTTGTAATCGCTTGTATGACTTTGTATATCAAGAGATTAAATTTAATATAAATATAATATACTCGGGTGTTTTGTTTCAAGTCATTGTGAAACATTTCATTTTTTTTTCCTTTCTATTTTATTATTGTATTTGGTATTTTGTATAAAAACTTTATTGGCAAATTTGTAAACATAAAAGTATGTGCATGAAAACTGTTGTAAGCAAGTTAATGTTTTTGGAGGATTAGTAACTTTAGTTATTTAAATTAAAAAATGCACCAGCTTTATGGAAATAGTACCTAAATTAACTCGTAAAGTGATTGAAAAATAGTATGTAACGAATTAAGGTATTTTGGTTTTTCGTAAGGTGAGTTTATCCAGATGATGCCTGGGACGCGATAGCGAGTAAAACCACGTCGAAAATTGGTCCGATTGAGCTGAATTCAATTAATGTGTTAAGTGTGTGAATTGCTAAAGTTTATTCTCTAAGATTGTGGTTAAAAGATATTCGTTGCATTAGAGATGAAATTAGGACTTTTTTTTGACTAAATAAATATAATTAAAAAAAGTAATATTTTTTAGACAAGACTTGGGGAGGACGTGCTTTACACGCTTGTACCTGTACATTGTGTCACACTTTTATCCTAATCGTATGATAAATACACCTATCACGCTGATTTCGAACTCTATCACTCAATTATACCAAAAAACAAAAAAAAAAAAAAAACAAAACAAAAAACAAAAAGAAAATAGAGATAATTACTATCCAACAACCGTTATCAAAATTACATCGGACTTTTGGAGTTCGCACTTTGATATATTAGGCTCTTGTGGGCACTTTTGGTTGTCTTGGTTTATTTTTACATTTAATTTTGCAATGCTTTTGGATGTCTTTGAATATGTGTAGTTTTGTTTCAACCTTTGAGACTATTGATATAGTTTTTCTATTTTAAAAATTACTTTATTTTAAGATGTGAACAAGGAAATAAAATATCTCATCTTTTAAAACCTTCAATGTCCGTCTATCACTTTAGATTTCGACGTAAGCTGTGAGTAAGGCTGGCAATTTGGGTCATCGTATTCGTTTCATTCGTGTTTGTGTTAGTTTTATGTCGACTCATTTTTGATCCATTTATTTTCGTGTTAGATTCATATCGTGTTTTGTGTCGACTTATTTCGGCCAAATGTATTCGGGGATATTTTTTCGATTTTTCTATACGATTTCCATTTCAAATTTTCTAATCCATTGTTTGTTTTGATACAAATTTCAAATATGATTTTCGTTTAGATTCTAACTTCAATAATAATATGGAATATTTTTTCGATTGGATTTGGAATAGGATTTGTTTTAGTTTGATTTGAATTTTGATTTAATTTTTTATTCAACTTATGTAAATAAATTTTCTAAACAATATAATGTACTACGCTTATACCAAGTACCGATAAATAATGTTATTACACAAGAAATAAAATTAAAACAATACATCAGTAAATACAATTATGAAGGCAATCCAAAATACTAAAAATACCAAATATCAAGTTGTCAAATGTTAAAGTACCAAAAGAATATAGTCAAAATAACATATAACAAAATAATGTAATATTGTTTTAATGTTAATCTTATTGTTTATTTTAAGTTTTTAACTTTTAAAAATCTTGTACTTTTGGTTAACGAGTTTTATTGTCTAAAATGTCACTCCCTCGTTTGTATGCATAAACTCAATTTGTAAATTTAAAATTTAAGTATTTTAAGGAAATTTTATAATTATATAGTTTTACTCTTAAGCAGGCATTTTCAGGTTATCATGTTGATCTTAAGTCGAACCTTTTATATTCGTGTTAACTTCGACCTGCTTTTGTCTCATTTTAAGTTCGTGTTAGGTTCGGATCGTTTTTGGTGCCGACACCGGCCCTTACTTGTGAGAGTGACAAAAGTAGAATTTGTAAATTTCAACAAATACAAAGGGGGTTTTGTGTACAAACTACGAAGGTGCGAGTTCATAGTTAAAGGGAAATCGCCAAACCACATAGAAGGAAGAGGCCGCAATCACCACCTGAAGATGGCGACCAGATCAGTAGCTTCAATTGGTAATTCATGGAAGCAGTTGTCTTTCAACTTAATCAGAAGAACCTTCAGCACATCTTCTCCCGCTTCTGCTTCGAGCCCTAGTACAGCAGCCTCGAAATCCAAGAGAAAGAAGAAGAAGAATTTGTTTGAGGTTGCTCAGTTTCTTCCGAATTGGGGAATCGGTTATCAAATGGCTAAAACTCACTGGTCTGGGGTCGCTTATCAGATCACCAAGATCAATCTCTACAAGGTCTGTCTTATGTCTTTCATTGAAATTTGTCGCTAACACATTGAAATCATATCTATTCTGTGTATTGGGTTTAGGGTTTAAAGGGTTTTAGATTTTAAGGGCCGTTGAGTGGTTAGTTACTGACTTACTTCTGAACAACAAGTTACTCTTCTAATTCTGCAGAAATGACAAGACATTACATTGCAAATTCAAACTTTATTCTATATTGAATAGCTAGTTGTAGTAAAACCGATGTCAATTCTGAGGTTAAGAACTGAAAAGTGATATTATATTGGTCTGTTTTTCAGGATGGTAAGCATGGGAAAGCTTGGGGAATTGTTCACAAAGATGGTGAGTTGTGATTTCTCTTTAGGTACATCTTACATGCTTATAGATTGCATTGGAGCTTTAAGGTTTTGCTGTTTCGATGTATATGAAAGATGAGAGTAAGAATAATCAATGAATATGCTATCTTGGATATTTTCTTGTACGTCTGTTTAAGGTGTTACCAATATTAACCCAGACCTATTTTTTCACAATGTATGATTGAAAAACCTCCTTGTTTTCTTCTTGATATGCATAAATAGTTTTAGTATAATTTTTTTAAGGTAAAATGAGTAAATGTCACCATACTTGCACAACATCGAACTAACTGTGACGCCCCAATTCTGTGGGTATCGGCACTCATTCAATGATGTCTTATATACATGAACTAGAAAATTTCATTCATTGCTTTGATTACATCATAGTCTAACAAAGTATTATATACCAGGAAAGGTGTAAAGTACTATCCTAAGTCCTAACAACTTTTAAGACAACAAAATTTTTGATAGGTATTGGCTAGGATAGTAACTACTTCATGTGGTTCCTACTCCTTTCATGCGATGCATACATGCAATACATAAGCTTTAAGCTTAGTGAGTACATTATGTGGTTTACAACGATACATACATGCTATATAAATGTTTTATGCATTTCATATATATATATTACCATTTCTATTTTGCTTAACATGATAAAATTTCATTGCAAAGATTATGCTGTTAAGTATGCATTTTACACATGGCAAATGAAAGTTTCATGTATTGAAATATGCCATTTAAATATCCCATGTACGGGGTATTGAATGAAGAGATGTTTTGCAAAGGGATCTTATGAGATGGCCTTATAAGTATATTGAGGCTAGCTAACCATAATACCTCATAGAAGTTTGGCCTACTTAAAACATTCATTTTGAGATCTCATAGTTAGAATTAAGTAGGCCAAACTTCTATAATGTTAACTAACATCAGGATTTGTATAAGGTTGTCTCATAAAGTCTGTTTGCAAGACAAATCTTCATTCCATGCCCGTACGTTGGATATTTAAAATGGCCATGGTATGAAACTTTCATTTGCCATGTGTAAAATGCATGTTTAACAACATAATCTTTGCTATGAAATTGTGTCATCATGTCAAGCAAAATTGACATGGTAACATCATCTGAAATGCATTAAACATGTATATAGCAGATATGTATCACTGTAAACCACATCATGTACTCACTTTGCTTTAAGCTTGCTTTAGAACTCCTAAGCTCTTCTTAATCTTCTTGAGTTGCTTCCAATCTTTTTACAGTCTTTCTAACTTTTGGATGAAGATTAATGTCTTACCTTTGGCTTCTATGTATAATATAAGTGTCTTGCTATGGGCTGTTCACTAAGCTTTCTAACTGGTGAATTCATAAGGTTTTGACACATGTAGTTATGTACTTGTCTAGCCTTATCCTTGGAATGTTTGACAACTCATGCTTATAGCCTTAGCTTGTCACCCTTTTAGCCTTCATCATCACCTCTTTAACTTAGCTACCTCACTAAGATTTGGACAACACTTAGATGTAGTTGTAGATCCCATATTTAGGCTTGATTTTTCGTACTTTTTAGACTAGATTTCTCATGCTTATAGGCTTGATTGTCATCTTTGCTTTAGTAGCTTGTAGCTTGTGCTGTGGCACTTGCAAGTATTGTGTGTATGCCTACTTACAACTTTTGTTAAGATTTCTTGCATTCTTTAATTACCAAGATTTTCTATTGTCTTTTTTAACATTACAAATTAAAATTTTAACTTCTAATAATTATGTCTTAAGAGTTTTGAACGTTAGGTGTTTACCCTTTTTATGTACAACTTCTGAGAACAGGGGTGTTACACTAACAAGCATACATAATCAGTTTGGGAAGAGATGGCGAGGGGAAGAGAAATTTCATGGAGAAAATGTTAATATTGTGAACTACTTTATTATTTATGTTAGGTAATTTGATTAACTTGGATGAAAATGAAGTATTTGGTAAAATTACGAGTGGGTATGTATGTGATCGTTAATCTTTTGTTTGAGAAGGTATAATGAAATTTTAAAATCTAACTTGCCTGTTTTACCCTTAATTTTTGCTTTGGGTAAAGTTTCATCCCTTCATATTTTGCATAAAGATAAAACTTGTCTACCTTCCCGCGGCATCCCTCTTGTACTTCTGTATATAGCTATATTTAGGGTCAACAATTCAGAGGCAATGGTCTGAAGAAATCAGCATTTTATATAGTATGAATTGCATTGAAACCTTGACCAACGACTTACAGCTGTTAGGCATTTTTAGTATTTGACAAGTATATAAATCATAGGAAGTTACATGTATTGGAGGTCTTACGTTTTTGATGTTGTGGCCCACGAAATACAAAAGAAATAGAATAGGTTTAGAATGGTTTGCTTAAGCCTGCCTGCTTTCTTATCGAGTCATTTCACATGTGTTTGTGTGCGTCTGACATATTTTGTCAGGGTGGCTATTAGTAATATGCAACTTATCTAGTTTAGTTAGCCCAAGTAAGCATTCTTAAGCTTTAGATGGCAAGGAAGAAAACTTTAAGAAGCCATATCTCAGACCACATGTTAATAATTCTGTGACCCTAGATACTAGACGTGGCAATTTTGACCCACTAATTTATGAACAAATCTATTAGGAAATTGAAATACTCATAAAAATTACATCAAAGATTAGTCTGACTTTGACCTTTGCAACCTATCTTGGGGAATGCTAGTTTAATAAATGGTTGAATGCTGGTGATTGTGCAGGTATGCCTGCTGCTGATGCTCCAAAAAAAATTAGCGGTGTTCACAAGCGTTGTTGGAAGTACATTCCCAACTCAAAAAAGCCCGAACAAATCACACCTCAACCTGAAGCAGAAGCTCAAGTCACGTGATGCCCTCTACGTGCTGATTTAGGCTAAATTTCTTCGATAAATTATGTAAGGTTAGATACCATGTATGCTCAAATTTTTGCAGAGTCTATAAAGGTTTGCTAGCAATGAGGTTGCATGTTAAAACTTTTTTTGAGTAGTTATCACTGTTCCAAGCTTTATTCTTGATTAAGAATAATTGTGATCACATTGGATCATTATTGGTTCGCTCGCTTCATCGCTCTAAGTCTAAACTTGAGATGTATGCTTTTATTAGAGGTAGCAAATGGGCCTATCGGGCATGTTGGGTAAGCGTTTGAAATGAGACTTTTTTTATGTTGGCCAATAGCCTAAATGGGTCTAGAACGCTACCTCTATATTATAGATATGAAGTTTAAGTTTTGATGTGATCTAGTGCATTATGTTGATTTCATAATGTTACATATCAGACGACATATCTTTTGGGATCTCATAAAGTGTTCATAGATAGACCGCTTTCCTACTGGTTGCTTTTGTTAAAGTACAATCAATCGCTAACTCCATATGTTTTTAACATGGTGCATTAGTGGTGGTATGATTACATCTTAACTTTCCAAACTAGTGTCTTGAATATATGATCTAATATATATATATTAGTTAGCAACCATCAATGGTTAAACCCACTACACATATATAAGACATCTATAAACCGTTCATCAACATGTCTTGCCCTATACTGATAATTGGCCCGAGTCAACACCCATGCTAATGACTCAAGACACCCCATTTCCATCTCGAATAACTTTTTGCAACATGGTTTATGAATCTTTTGCCTCAAGAACACATAGTTGTACAAACGTTTGTTGCACCTTCGTGTTAAAGTCTTCACGCAACTCCTGAGATCTCTATAGAAATTCGCCCGAGGTTCTGGGGGTACACTCTGGACTTCCCATGGAGACAACCATTTGAGGTTTTTATTGTTGTAGTCATAGTCGTAATCATAATCGTTCCTATCATCGGAATCCGCTTCAACTTTAATGATAAAGTTGACTAAAACTAGGGCTATAATGAAAGGAATGGAACCTCTGTAATTTCTGTGTGCCATTTGTTGATGGAGATCTGAGTTGAGGTAGTTTAAGTAAGTTTTTGTGGGTAGAGTTAACTTTGTTTTTGGTTGTTACAAGTTTGATGTTCATTTGTGTTTGTAGTTATGAGTTTGATATAGTTTAGTTTGTAGTTATGAGATTGGTATAGTTTAGTTTGTAGTTGTTAGAACTTAGTTTCATAAATAAAGATTCTAACCGTTAGATGATGGAGGCATCCAATTCTTGCACCAAAGAACTAGAATGAATCACTATAAACTGTTCTAAAGTTTTACAAAAGTTTGATTTTAAGGTTGAAGTTGCTAAAAATATGCTAGAACGACAGTCGGAGAAAATTTATTAATTTAACATGGATAAAATTTTATGTAGAACATGCAAGTGTTAGAATCATTGTCCTTATCCCATACGTGGTTATTAGGGTAGTCACTATACCAACCTTGCCGTAACCTGGTATAATTTTCGTAATTTAACATCTTTCCGTTTGATGGAGATATATTAGTTAAAAAAAAGTGAATGTAATGTAAAAACGTTCAAATTACTCTTAACTAATTAAGAGTAAGTTTGATTAGTTTAAGGTTATCACTTAACAACTCTTTAATTTAAACCTTCCATTTTTTTAATCAACAGCTATATATAAATGATTCTCATAGTTCTAACCATGGACTAATGAATATGACGTTTTCCTCTCCGTTCTCTTTTCAATATGATTGAACTCCTAAAATTATCTGGGAATTGTTACATTGTAGTAATCGGAGATGATCTTCCACTTAATTAATTATTAATAGACCCTAACTAGGTACAGTTGGTCTTGTTTGTATTACATAAACACAATGTTTAATCTGACAAATATAATATATTAAAAAAACCATTTATAAGTCAAACGAAGGGCAATACAGACATTTATATAAAACAGAAATTGATTTTGTAACACAAACCAATTTATAGGTCAAACGAAGCCAGGCATCATATATCGCCCTACGTCAAACCACCTACCCACTACGGACAATTTTTTGTTTAGTTTTGTTTTCTTTTATCTCACAAATATTAGTAAAAAATCGTACCCGTAACAAAATACAAACTATAATAATTGTTAATGTAATTTTAAAAAGTTAAAGAACATAAATCGAAATTTCAAACCTAATAAAGAGAGGAAATTTGTAATTTACTCACCTAATATTTAATTACATATGAGATCTAATACTATAAAAAAACATGCATGCATTAAGAAAAGAATCAACCCATGTAACTTGGGTTTCTTTACCACTAAATTATCTCATGGACACTCCAATATTGTCTTTTTGCTAGGCAGGTCACTCTATATATATATAGCTAGCGCTCCATCCATAACTCATTCAAACACAAACACATAAACTTAATTAGCATATTTATTCATCCCTACAAAGGAAATTTTCCTAGCTTAAGAAAAAAATGGCATTTGTTCTCTTTCTTTTACTCTCATTCCTTCTCCATGGAGCTCAAGGTAATTAATAAAACTTGTCACCTTCATTTCGCTACTAGATTACACTTCATTATTGATGAAAAAAGTCATCGCATATCCGTCACTAAAAACTATTTCAAACGGATTTTCCGATAGAAAAATTACCATGCAAGGTTCGTTTTCAATCACACAATTGCGAAGAAAAATGTTTTTTTAATTTTCTGTAGGTAATATTATGCTAGTGATGGTTTTTCATTACTATTGTTTATTTCAAATAAAAAACAAAAACATATGGATTTTTTAGTCACGAATTTGATGGAAATAAGTCGTTATGTCGCATATATTAATCTTTGGGGGTCACAAAAGCATCAGTACAGTTAGGTCCCGCTTGTTTTAATTTATTGTAATGCGAATGAATGAAAATGATTTTAATTCTACCCATGTTAGTTATGAAATAACATTCCACTGCCTAAAGAAATATTAATACTTCAAGGAATTTCATATCTTTGTATAATTACCAAGATTAATGTAATAATGGTTTTTTTTTCTTGATAATTTGATTTAGGTGAAGTAATTTGCGAGGAATTACCAACTGGATTGTGCAGTTTCTCAATTGCATCTTCAGGAAAACGATGTTTACTAGAGAATTATTATGTCAAAAACAAGGGTAACATGGAATACCAGTGCAAGACCTCGGAGATTGTCGTTCAAAACATGAACGAATGGATCGAGAGCGACGAGTGCGCGAATGCATGTGGCGTCGACAGGAAGACCGTCGGGATCTCTTCCGACTCCCTTCTTGAGCCTCGTTTCCTTGCCAAAATCTGCTCTCCTTCATGCAATAATCACTGCCCCAACATTGTCGATCTCTATCACAACTTAGCCATTGGAGAAGGTAATCAATTCTACCAATTTAATTAATTGTTTAATGAAGTTAAAAGCTTAGTATCAAATATTTTTGGATTTATAAATCTTTATTAACAATTAATTTCATTATTTTAATTTCAAAAAAGGTGTATTTCTGGGAAATCTGTGTGAAGTGCAAAGCAAGATGCCACGCCGTGCAATGAGTCAAGTTTTAAGTTCTGGAGCAGCCTCGGGCCCCGTTTCTGCTGCAGGAGATGGTTCCATTTTTATGGCAGAAGCAGAAGCCCCTTCTTCGATCTGATAAATATATTATTGATATACAATATTACCATCATGAATTTCCTTTAATTTTGCTTACGAGACACATTGTATTATACATGTAAAAATACAAATCTTTATATTAAAAGATTAATATGAGTTGTGTTAATATAAAAAACATAGTCCTAAATTTTAATATTTAATCACATGTGATTCAATATAAAATCACATGTGATTCACTATACAATCACATGTGATGGTAAAATCACTATATGTTAATTACGAAAATACCACTCCGTCCAAATTTTTAAAATTCAATCTGGACCATTGATGGGGCTGATCCAAGGGCTAATAAGATTAGTCCCTCAGGACTATACAATAAGTATGGACTATATTGAACATTTCTCAAGATTATATATAGGATATGCGCGTTATTACACTTTACAAGACTCTCGATTTGTATTTGCTACACTTAGTGTTACATTTATTAATGTTTGAGAAATAGTAATTCTCATATTTTAAGGCTATGCGTTGTACCTTACCTGCAACTTTTTCTTACCCGATGCCACATCAGCGCCACATCATTCTCCCTTCCTTTACCCAATTTACAAGTTTTACCTTACCTTAAAACTCTTCCTATTTTTTTATTAATATTTTTAAAAAATTAATTGTGTGTGAGATTGTGATTGGTTGAGAGGGGGTGAGGGGTGGGGGAGGTGGGTTTCTCCATCGAGTTCCAGGACTCGGAGCCCTTACTCGATCTGCCTACCCAAACTCGCGTTTTGGTGTTCCTTCACTAACTCGCTGCTACCCGATTGAATTGGGTAGCGTATACGCATAGTCTAATATTTGTTCATTCAAGAGGTACGTGAGTTTGACAATATCTAATTCAGGTGGTTCTCACAACATATATCTTTGGGGTGGGTTCATTGCAGAATCATCCTTATTACGCGAGAACCAGTCTTAGTCATTCATTTGATAAGTGGAATTCATGAATTAAGATGCATCTGAGGATAAAGTGTGACAAAGGTACATGAGATGAATTCATGGATGAGTGATGAAACTGAATGAGGGGAATTAGATGGCTCGCATTAATTCTCACGATACTCGTTATAAAGATGATTCTCAAATAAACGTTTCTTATGTATATTTTGCGCACATTAAAATATGTTTATTACATGCATAGCTTAAGTAATACTTATATAGTACGTTTATAATATCTTCTAGTATAAATAAAAGAATACCCTAACCCTCCCCCTTTGGTACCCTCGGCACTTCTCTCACCTCGACGATTTAGACTTGTTCAACTCTTTTTCTCCACTTTGAGTTATCTTTACAAGTTTGAAGTATGTTTTCTTCGATTCTTATCCACATATCCAATGTTCATTTCGGCGACCCATTTCCCCTTCGCAAATTGCAAGTATTCATCAGCCAAGTTCAATGATGATTTTGAAACCTGGAAGGAGATGTAAGTGTGAAAATGTGGTTGAAAATGTTGTGGCATGTTTTCATCCACCTCGCAATAGGTCTTGTTGTCAACACTGTTAGGAAGGTAATACTTCTGATCTTGCTTACGATTGTTGGAATATTATATGTCCATTATGAGTGAACGAGTTAAAATGTAATTGTTCAGCATGGGCCAATAGCAAGAACAATTTTATCCACACAAAAAAATGTTTAATGTTCATCTTATGAATTCATATCGCTAAAGTTCATTGGTCGTTAAAATAGATGTATGTTTGAAAGCTAAACATAATAAAAGTTGTAACTTAGCTTGAATGTTAAAGACATTGGCAACTAGACAATAGGTACATGGTTAGACTCTCCTTTGATTCTATTGTTCCTTTTTTAATTTGCGCTAACACACATATTAATTTAATAAAAATATTTCTGTTTTAAAAATTAACTTTTTCTATAACAATAATCAGAATAGTTTCAAGAGACTTTTATTTATTAAAATAATTCTTCACTTGTAAAGATTATTAATATTAAATGATTATATAATAACATATTTCAATCCTAAGTATTTAAATAATTTCTTAATTTTTTATAATTTAAATATTATTTTTTAAATTTTGTTTATCCTAAAATATGTCGTAAATAAAACCATAACTTGTTTGTTATTATCAATATCTACTTATCTACTCTTAAAT
Source organism: Pulicaria dysenterica (assembly GCA_947179395.2). NCBI lineage: Eukaryota > Viridiplantae > Streptophyta > Magnoliopsida > Asterales > Asteraceae > Pulicaria > Pulicaria dysenterica. Next base: position 81,120,490 of record OX359292.1, read on the forward strand.
GGAGTACTATTGTTATTATTGTTTTCTACATGTGAAATGGACCATGAATATTGATTCTAAATATTATCCTTCGTTAGTAGTTCTTTACTATGGGGTACTGTGAACACTTATTTCTAACTAATATGAGATTATTAGATTGGTTATAGACAGGGAGGAGATAAGGAGGGTTGAAGGGTGCTTGGCCCCTTTCAATGAGCCTAAAATTCTTAGTAGTTTGTAAGTTTAAGTCCAATAGATATATATTAACCCCTCTTAATAGTTAATTAATAGCTCAGGTATTTCTAAAAATAGAAATAACGAAAAGAAGACTCGAAGTGACGATTCTGGTATTTGAAAGAGGTTTCTCAACAATGAAAACTATGAAAACAAGGTTTCATAATAGCATGAGTGATTATTATCTTTAAAACAGTTTCGTTCTTTACATTGAGAGAGATTGTTGATACTTTCTCTATAGACAATATAATATATGAGTTCTATTCAAATAAACAAAGTCGCGTCCAACTACAAACATACAGAGTATGATTTTTTATCGTTATTTTTTATTTCATTGAAGTTTTATCAAGATAAAGCATTTGAGTTATTGTTTTAGTTAATATTATGCTTATAGCACATTAATTCATGACAACCTGACTGGCGATTATGAGAAAACTTTGGTCATTGAAGACTGATTTTTGGAAAAGCTTAAGCGTTGTTTTGACACATGAATTTTTTGCTTTAAAAAAAAATTTCAATATCTTTTTATCTAGATAGATAATAGTTTTTCATAAGTAAGACCAGCCCCCGCTATACCAAAATTCTAGCTCCGCCCCCGGTTATGGATATGCATGTTGCTATGTTTTATCATATGTGTTTTTATATATATAATTAGGTGATGCTCCATGTTCAAGCATAAGTTAGTTGTGTTGGCAGCCCAAACTTGTAAACGGGATCATACGCAGAAATATACTAAAACTACGTACAAACCAAAAATAAAAAATGGAAAACTAAAAAAACGAACTATAACCGAAGAAACCAAATGGTTTTAGTTTTAGTTTTCTAAAAACCAAAACGTTTAATATGGTTTCAGTTTTATGTAAAACTCGAACCAAATCAAAATAAGCAATCAAGCACACCCCGAATGCATAAAATGTGTCGTTGGCCGAGTAAAATCAACATGTCTAAGAAACAAAATGTTGTAGGTTTGAATCTTAATCCGTTTAAGAAAATATAAATATATAATTAATAATAATATAAAATAATAGCTTTTAAAAAAATATATAATAATAATAATAATAATAATAATAATAATAATAATAATAATAATAATATTAATAATAAATAATATTTTCATATAATATTATATATATCACCTCGATCTTGACGTCTATTTCATATTATATGATATGCACGCTGGCTATATAACCAGTTTAAAAGAGAAAAGATGACAAAACATTGAACATTAAAATGGATGATTATAAACCACAAAAGAACACTTAAAAGGTAGATAAAATATAATAAATTGTAAGTCTAATTGTATTACGTATCATGAAAGAACTATAATCACACAATGATTATGATCTTGGTATGGTGAATGTATAAAAGAAATCAAGAACACATAATATTTAAAATAGAATCACACAATATTAAACTTAACTAAAATATAAATCAACACAATTTTAGTTCTAACATTCATTCCATTTATTTCCATTTTACAACCATAATAAACCAAGAGGATATCGAATGCATAAATAAACAATCCACATTGCATAATTTTGAAATGACTAGTCTTAGCTATAGCCTAACAATATTATTTTCCTAGAAAAGAGATAAAATTGTTGTCCTTGGGTTACTAATTTCGTTTCTTTTTAACCGGATGCATGTCTCTCGAGAAATTTTCATGATCACTGCCTATATTTTATCTTTCTCATAACTTGTTTTTATGGTATTACGTATTGTAGTGTTGTTGTAGGTACGTGTACGTGGTTGTGTTCACTAAAATCACTGACGTTCACTACTAGAATTCTGACGATTACCGACGGAAAAAACCGTCGGAAAAACGTCGCAAATAGCTTGTTCCGACCATTTTTCAACGAAACTAAACGGTTGTAAATAACCCCGTCGCTAAATTTACCGACTGATTTTAGCGACCGTTTTATTTTCTTTCTGACGAAAATATCGTCGCTAAAACATTGGAAAGTATATTTGAATATTAAATAATAATAATTTCTATTATTTATTAGTAATATATAAAAAATTAAGAAGGATATTGATAAAAACGACTTTACGACGATTTTTAGTAGTTTAAGTTCCAACGACTCTGCGACGAAATTTAGTGACATATTACCGACGGTTGTGTTTTAATTATATTAATTTTAAATTTACTTGTACCGACAAATTGTCGACGCTTTAGATTTTCATATTTATTAAATTTAAATTCATTACCAACAGTTTTGTGACGATATTATCTATTTTTATAATTTGAGATTTAAACGTATTATGGACGTTTTTTCAACGAACTTATTTATTTGTAGTAAAAAATTAAAGAACAATCACCCCCGTTTTATAAGGATAAATACGTTTAAAAAAGAAAGCGTAATCAAATCCCCGTTTTATAAGGATAAATAAAAGAAAGCATAACCAATCCCATTTTATAGAGAAAAATACGATTACAAAAAGAAACAACAATTAACCCCCATCGTAGCAAATCAAATACTCGATTACAGCATGATTAAATAAATACACACAATCAATTAGAAACTCGATCGCAATTCTAACGTTGTGCGTAAGGGGCGTTTCCGCAATATTCCTTTTGTCTTTTGTCACTAAAAAGTCCAAAAAAACAGCTTATATTCAAACTGATAACGGTTCAAAACGACGACGGGCATATCCCTCTTTCGCCGCTAAGTAAGCTATTTTGGCCACTTACATTCTAGCTTTCATATATATAGAGATTCCACAACATCAAAATTTATATACACATATATCTGTAATATTTAAGAGAAAACGAATTTCTTAGAATTAACAACCCAAGATCGATGGCCTTGGTTCTCTTCCTTGTTTTCACTCTCTTCCTCCAAGGAGCTTTTGGTAATTTCAACTATATGAACAAGTGAACAACATGATAATCTTGCAAGTTTGTCACTAATTAAGTTTCTTGTTTTGATCTTTTCTAGGTGAACTCATATGCGAGGAACTACCAGTAGGACTCTGCTCTTTCTCCATTGAATCTTCTGGGAAACGATGTGTCTTGGAGAATTACGAGTCCAGAGATGGCGGTATCGGGTTCCAATGTAAGACGTCGGAGGTTGTGGTGAAAGGCATGTGGGAGATGATCGAGAGCGACGAGTGCACAAAATCCTGCGGGGTTGATAGGAAATCAGTCGGGATCTCTTCAGATTCCCTTCTCGATGCTAAGTTGACATCCAAGATCTGCTCAAAGGAATGTTATGAAAACTGTCCCAACATTATTGATCTCTACTATAACTTAGCCTTGGGTGAAGGTAACATTCAAAGAATTATAACACTCAAGTCAAGTTGATCGGTTGTAGTTGAATCGACGGTATATTCTTGATTTTTTTTGCAGGAGTTTACTTGCCAGAATTGTGCAATGTGCAAAGGACAATGCCGAGACGTGCAATGTCACAGGTTCTAAGTTCTGGAGTGGCAAATGGTCCGATATCAGCTAGTGAGTCATCAGATCAAGGAGTAGTACTTGAATATGCTCAAGCTCCCATGTAATTATTAGATTAAGATGAATTGTTATGTACAGATATATATTGTGGATGATGTTGATCTAGCTAGCAATATGATATTGAGATTGCATATATAGACTTATATTATAATCAATATTTATATGTCTAGCTAGCCCTCTTATTATATTGTAGGCTCGAGTATATCTAGTATCAATCTATATGTCTATGAAGCAGACAAAACAATGATATGAACTCATATATGGATTTTGAGAGAGAGAGAGCGCAACACAGTAATTGTATAATATGAATGATTGAATTAACTCATAATATGAATTTAAATTAGAGAGAGAGAGAGAGAGAGTAGTTGTATAATATGAATGATTGAATTAACTAGGGTTTATGACAATCAATATAATAAACTTTACAAGAATGTAATGAACACACAAATAGGTGTAACAGATATAATTTATAATTATGTTTTACGAGCCAATATATTAACTGAATCCACATCCTATAAGGTTGCCTCATGCATCTTTGTTTTAGGGATCAATTAAATAACTCACATATCTGTCGGTGGCCCTCTATAATAACCATTAGGGCCAGTCTCAGCCAAGTGCAAAGAGTGCTCTTGCATAGGACCCAACACTCAATAGAGACCCATAATTTTAATACATGTCTATATATAGATATTAGTTTATTTGATTATCATTTATAGTACAACTACTCGACTAGATTAAAATTATTTGCTCAAGAATCAAAAGGAAATTTACAGACTACAAATCACAAGGAAATTTATAGATCACAGGTGCCTTCTCTCATTTTTATAATTTATTAAGCCTTCTAAAATTAGAAACATGCTTCTGATATGAAAGTAAGAAAAAAACAAAGAATTGAAGAATTTTATAGGTTTTAAATATTTTTAATTTATTTATATTTTGAATGAAATTTTGTCTTGGAAGAATACTACGAGATAAATACAAAATTACAACTTTATTTTAAATATTTTCAATTATAGGTTTTAGGCTGTTCAGAAAAAAAAACGTGTTTAACAATTGACACAAAACATTAAACTTTACGTAATAAAAAACATTTAATATTACGATATACAATTCAATATTCATTCTTAATTAGGATCCAATTAAATTTATTTGAGAAATGTCTAAACATTGTTAACATAGTATACACACACGTACACACTAATTGTGTAATTGTTAGTACTCTTACCTTGTTCGTTCAAAAGGCAAATTAAATGCATTTAAAAAATGGTTGAGAACGTAGGCAAGCTAACTTATGGCGTAAGATAAAGTTGTGACGAGGTGCTGAATATAAATCTATGCTTTTACCAATCAACGCTATAGCTAACCAATATTGTAGCATGGCTATGGATTAGTGTAGAACACATGACTAAAGAGTAACTTGGAAGTTGGAACGCCTTATATCTTAGACGATTAATAAGAACCGTCTAGATGGTACAGCAGTCTAGTATTAGATCGACAAGAAATGCAGGCCTTAACCAATATATAAAAGGGGTTTTTATTCGTACACCCCATCCTATGGATCAAAATACCCCCATCTATAAGATAATTATGTATTTTGATAATGTCTGATTGGTTAATAGTTTCTTTTTCTATTTTCAAGATACTCTGTAAAGTTATTACAATAGTACATATCTTGAAAGTTGGTATCCTGTACCCTTTTTAATGATTGTTTTTTTAAGTTCATATGAACTTTCTCTTTCTTCAAATAAATATGTTCATGTATACATTTCTCTTGCTCTTCAACATTTAGAGATGCCAAAACCCACCTCCGACCCCATCATCGGAACCTAAAAAATACACCAAAACCCACCTCCGGTGCTATCACCGTCGTCCGGCAAGCGTCCCCATCATCCAGAACCAGAAAGACTCACGAAAAATACCTCCTAGTAAAACACACAACAAAACCCACCACCTTACTTGTTGGAGAGACTAGCGAAGAAAGAAATAAAGAACGAAACAAATTGCGACTGGGTGGCGGTGGCGGTGAACCCAGATCTGAAACGGCGAGAGTGGTGGGTGCGGTGGCGTTTGCGACGATGTGATGGCTATGGCGACGGGCTGTGTAACCGAGGCCAGTGGAGTCTCCGGCGATGCTCCGGCGAAGGGTTTCAAGAGAGAGATAGAGATGGAGTTAGAGGGAGAGAGAGAATGGGAATGGAGATGGTGTTGAAAAGAAAGATGGGAATTTGAATGGGTTTTTTTTATCAGTTTTGTTTTTTTTAATTTATTAATTTAATATGTATCTTGAATTTGTTATTATTATTTATTAGTTTATTACTTTTTTTAATATGAGTTTTTTTAATTTTCCAGACTAACAATAATAAGTGTGCTTTGATCACAAACTAATAAAAATTATGTTTTTACTTTATTACTTTATTTTCTATAGTATAAAACACAAATTCAAATAATATAAAAGAATAAAAAAATATTAAAGTAATAATAAGAAAATAAAATAATAATAATGTAATTAAAAAGTAATTAAATAAGAAAAGAAATAAAGTAAAAAAATAAAAATAAAAAAGTAAATAAGATATTAATTATTAGGGTATAATTAAAGTATAATTTTATGTATGTAATTAAACAATTTATTAATCATTGAAGTATTATTAATGTATGATTAATATATAGAGTAGGGTTTTCATAGACCGGGGTGTCTCTATCAATACCCATATAAAAGGTTTGGTATTCGATTTTTTGGTGGATCACTCTCTAGTGTCTTGTTCCTTAGAGAATCCAATTTACCTCGATCCCATGTGTTGGACCTAGGGCAATGTGGCCAGTGGCGGATCCAGACATTTGGAACAATGGGGGCCTATAATTAGGGGTGTTCTTTCGGATCGAATAATTTTGGAACGGATTTTCGGATAATCGATTCGAATATTCGGATTCGGATTATTTTAAACACCCCTACCTATAACCTAATAGTTAAAAGAGTATAGAAAACAAAACAAAATAAAAACAAGTGAAGAGTATAGCAAACCAAAAAAAACCAGAAGAGTGTAGCAAAAATAAAAAGAACTGAAAGTATACAAAAGAAAAGGCATCAATTACATAATGGATGGGCTGCCATTCACCGCTTGTTCAAAGCTCTGGGCTTTAATTCTTCAAAATTGGACAACCATTACACAAACTTGGGTATTAGATAATAGTTAATTCTCTTATTAGGGGCTTATTAGGGGCCTTAAGATTAAATTAGAAGGGGCCTAGTATTTTCAGTCCATATAACTACTAATAAAATTTCTGGGCCATTGGGGGCAGCTCCCCCCCCCCCCCCCCTTCTAATACCTTGGATCCGCCGGTGAATGTGGCGTAAGCCGGTTGTAGTGTCTAGAACATTATCTTTTGCATTCTTAAGCAATATAGGAAAAATGAATGTATGTGGTACTAGACTTAAAGGCTTTATTCCCTAGGTATTTATAAACATCAAATGTATTTAGTTTCTCTTGCCTGGGGTCACGAGTGTTGATATTGTGATTGTTAGGGATCGAGATACCCTTAACTAAAGCGTTAAAAAAATACGGATAACAAAGAAGACAAGAGAACACAAGATATAACATGGTTCAATCAGAGTACGACCTACTTCCACAGACAAGAACCAGAGGCTTTTTTATTAACTCAAAGTGTTTTTAATATACGTATGACTGAAACCTAGGCTCGATGTTTATAACCAAACAAGAAAACCTCAAAGATGCCCTAATTTCAATTATGGAAAACATAATTAACATATATATGAAGATTACATCCGCCGCACAGCCAAAAAAGAAGCTTGGGTTGAAGTAGCCTGCTCCACGCCGTGCACCATTGAGTGCTCCAAGTCATGCACTCATGTTGCGCGCCGTTCACTCATGTTACGCTTCGTGCACTCTTGATTTTCAAGTTTCAATATCTCCAAGCCATTTTGAAGTCACGTTTCAAACAATCTCCCCCTTGACTTGAACTCTCTTCGACAGTCAACAGAGATTACCAAAGAACCGTCTTTTTCCTGCCAATCTCCCCAAAAGGACTACCTCCTTACACGAGCCACAAAGTCTGACACTGTGTCACACGATTTTACCGGGACCATCTCTACCCGTGTCGTCTCGACTTCGTCAAGTCAATTTTTCGCTCCAAGGACGGTACCACCGACCTTCCAAACACAGAACTTCCTTCCAGAACGTAAATACCACGTAGCAACCTGCCCCGCATTATCACCCGAGCCTCCTTAGAAACCTTCGGTCCATCACCTTTACCAGAATATTCATATCCATTCTTGGCCAAAGTACCAAGGGAAATCAGGTTCTTTCGAAGAACCGGGATATACCAGCAGCAAATCTGTCTGACCACTTCATCATGCATCTTAATCTGCACTGTACCACTACCCTTGACACTCGAATCCCATCATCCCCCAACTTCACTTTATCATTCCATTCCTTGAAAGAAACAAACAAGTCTTGTGAATACGCCATGTGATGAGATTCACCTGTGTATAAGATCCAGTATCAGCAGAACTAGCAGTGCATATGGTCAAAACATCGCCTATGTTACCATCTTCATGAACCAAACTCGCATCTCCCTTCCGTTGAGGACAGTTTATCTTGATGTGACCAACCTCTTTAAAGTGATAACACTTAATTTTTCTCGTGGATTTTGACTTGGAATGCGACCCATCCACACCACCCTCTCTGTCATGTGCCATTTCCCTGCCCACATACAAGGTAGAACTGGACTCCCCCTCATTACCACAAACCATGCGCTTGAGTTCCTACACCTCTGCAACAGAAATTATTGACCTACCATACAGTATGGTATCAACAAAGTTCTCGTATGAACTCGACAGTGAACACATCAGAATTAGGGAAAGATCTTCATCTTCAGTTTTAACATCTACCGCCTTCAAACCAATGATGATACGATTAAAATTATCTAGATGATCCTTTACCTTGGTGCCTTTTAACATCCGGAGGGTATACAACATTTGCTTCTGATAAAGCCTATTCGTGAGGGTATTTTTCTGTTACCTTGGTGCCTTTTTATGTGTATTCACATTGTTCAATAAGATTAAGATGACTGAAGAAAAGCATTCTCATAAGTACAAAAGTTTGCAATACATATACTAAAATCATTCTTTATGCAAGTATACGTCGTAGTTTCATGTGTAAAGTGATAATCAATTTAAGTGTGTGACATATGATAGTAATTTACGTACATATGCATACTCAAACATATATGAAGATGACAATCAAAGTGATTTTTTATATAAGGCATAATGTGTCATCTAATTTTACTATATTGATTTTAAAGAGTAATTCATTAAGTACCATGACAAGATTGTATGAGAGAACCACTTGTAACAATCAATATATTAATTTATATTTCTTCACCTTGTAAACATTTTAACATAGTGTGTTAAGGCATTTTTAATCTGATTTTGACCGTATCTTACACATATGTAATAGAATCGGGTTTCCGATTTACATTACTTAAATAAAATTGAATAATTTGCCATATCTATAACAAAATATATATATATATATTTATGGGGTGACACAATATTCTACAGATAATGACAAAGACGTATAAATGTTTTCTTATAAGTTTTATTGGATTTCAATTCATTAATACATTAAATTGTTATAAATTTTATTATGTATGTGAATTTTTATTAGTTTCAAACATTAATGAAATAAATATATTATGCGTAATTATAAATACGTGAAAATCATTAATTTTATACTTTTACAATATATAATTACATATTTAAAACAAAACGTTAGCTTCCGGACCCACATCTTTGCATGAGAAAGACACTCACAAAAACACACCTGCATATAGAGGAAAAAAAAGTTTGTTCTTGTGTGTGCAAAATCCTGATAAGAATGCCAATCACTGATAGTTTTGCTGTCAGGGATCGCCGTCATCATCATCATCGTGGAGGCCGTTCCAACCGCCGCCAACGCATTCCAACAAACGAGGCTGATCATTTGGAGAGGACTGATGAAGTGGAGGTGACGGTGCATGGAAGAAAATGCAGAATTTGCCATTTAAATGCTAATGGCGGCGTCGATGATAAGGATGACGAAGAGGTGGCCGAGGATGTCGACGAGGCAATGGAATTGGGGTGTGATTGCAAAGGTGATCTCGGGAGTGCTCATAAAAATGTGCTGTCACTTGGTTTTTGATCAAAGGAGTAGGGGTGTACATTCGGATGGATCGGTCTGATCCGATCCGATTGAGTAAATCCAATTGGATTTCGGTTTTGAAAAGTGTGATCCAATCCATCCAAACAATCTTAAGATCCGAACCAAACCATCCAAATTACAATTCGGTTGGATCGGTTTTTACAATTCGGTTTTTATTGTAACACAAATACATGTTTAAAGAGTCGAGATATTTTAAAAACTAGATTCAATACATATACTATTAAGATTAAAATATAGTTGTCCAAGTTACAATAAGTAGTGAGAGTAGTGGCTTTGTAAATATATAATTAAAAATAATAAGTTGTAAATAAACATAAACATGACACGTATAGATCACTTTGTTACACTTGTGTTATATATATATATATATATATATATATATATATATATATATATATATATATTATTCGGTTTATTCGGTTTAAATTATAGTAACCAGAACCAAACCGGAATCCAAAGTAACTATTCGGTTTTGATCCAATCCGATCCAAATATCCGAAATATCCGAACCAAATAGTCCGATCCAATATTTTCGGTTCGGTAATTCGGTTTTATCCGATTAGTGAACACCCCTACAAAGGATGAGTTTCTCATTTCTCTATATAACCTTTTTTCTTTAGTTTCATTTTTGTTATACCACTCAAATTAAAGCACCTACATACATACAACATATTATATTGTTTGTGACTTTGTGTATATGTAGTATGAATAAATTTATGAATTTATATTAATTAAGATACATAATTATAAATTTAGTTAATTTGCCATTACAAGGAAAATCACTTTCAGAGAGGACAAAAGTCCTCGCGAAAGGCTGAAATGTCGTCGCAGAAAGTTATTTGCGAAGACAAGTCGTCGCCAAAAAGTCATCGCGGAAAGTCCGTCGCGGAAAACTTTCAGCGAGGACAAAAGTCCTCGTGAAAGGTTAGCGAGGACACTGTCGTCACGAAAAACTGAATATTAAAAATAAATCGAAATTAAAATAATTACTTTTAGCGAGGACATTGTCCTCACAGAAAGGTATTTCCATTTAACTATTAAATTTGTTTTAGAAGTATTAGCGACGACATAGTAGCTATAATTCATCCATATATCATTTGTATTCAATTACAACAATATCACAGTAGCTATAAAATTTAAATCTCAATATCATTCATAATTGCTTAAATTAAAATATATACTCATTTTATACATGAAAGTTCACCAAGAATTCTCAACCCTCATTAAAATAAACTAAATTTCAAGATTAACACTAATTTGAGGCTAAAATCCATTCCTTATCAATTATTACCAAATATCTTTTGAATTTGAGCTTCAAAATCAAAAGTCCAGCAGTAAATCTTATTCTCTAAACATGCTTTTCATGACTAACAAATTTTTATATCTATTTTGTCTAACAAATATAAAAGAAAAATCCTATTTTTATATCTATTTTGTTTAACAAATATAAAAGAAAAATCATACCTAAAGTGCGCCGGAGCAGTCCGAGAAGTTACCGTTGCCGGAGTGTCGCCGAGAAACCGCCGGAGATACAAACTAAAAAGAAACTGAAAGCATTATTTATAAATAATCTAACAAATACTAGATTTATGTAAAAAACTAAAGTAGAAATGTTAAAATCTACTGAAATTGAAAAACTCGCCTCAAATCTTGGAGAACCCGCCGGGAAAAATGGGGTATTCGTCGGAAAAAATGGAGATCTCGCCGGGACTATGTTGATAATACCGATACACACCATGTGGCTTCACCCTCGCTGTAAAAAAAAAGAAACCGGATGAAGGAGAGATGGGTTTCGTCGAAAATTGCTGTGAAAAAAGGGAGGGAGGTGAAAAGTGAAAGAGAAGAAGCTGCCTAGGGTTTTAACACTGTCAAGACTTTCGGGGAGGACATGTCCTCGCAGAAAGTGATACATGCGACGTCGTTTTGTACATCTGCGTAAAGTACATATTAAGTAAATATTAAAAAAAGTAAAAATAGTTTTCGCGAGGACAATGTCGCCGCTGAAACTCTACCAAAACGGCGACGTTCTCTTTCTCCGTTACTTTTATAATAATAAAATAAGTAAATAGCTTTTCGCGAGGACATAGTCCTCGCCAAAGGTCCTGGAATTTTCGTTTTGGCGGGTCATTTACAGCGTAACTTTATCTATATATAAAGAAAATAAAAAATAAATTAATTTTCACTTTTAGAGAGGAAATGTCCTCGCAGAAAGTGTTTGAATGTCAGTTTAGTATTCCAAAGTCAAAAAGGTAAAGTTGTTTATCGTTTAGTACCTTTTAGCGAGGACACGTGTCCTCGCGAAAAACCCTACATGTCTAAAACTAATTTTTCTTGTAGTGTGCGGATACTTATGATCAAATTGTTTAGTTTCTTTTACGTTTTTATCAATAATTAAGCGCTTATTTAAACTCTTCCTTATGTTAATATACACACTCACATACATTTTTTTGTAAAAGGCATTTGGTTCTCTTAGTTAAGGTTATCTTGACTCGATCCTTAAATAGATGAGATTCGGGTCTAAATGATGATCAAAACGAATTAAATAATGTTCATTTAGTAACATGTCAAATTTAATTGGACGAATTGAAAACGGGAAAAGAATGATTGTTGGCACGTAATATGTCATTTCTAGACGAATATAAAGTTAATTAATTTAACATTTTGGTTTTGTTTGTTTCGCAGAATTTGAAAAAATAAAATTGATTTAAATTTAATTATGTCCATCAGTAGATTTTTTACTACTTGAGAAAATGTAAATATTTTAACAAATAAGATTATATTCAAAAACAAATTTATCAAACATAATACAATATAAAATTTGCTTCAAATTTCATTTAATTCCTTTGAATTTTTCAAAATAAATGGGAACTTAAAGTTGAATGATAACATATCAACAATCTAATAAAGGTATCCATTATTTAGAATTGCATACACACACACACACACACACACATATATATATATATATATATATATATATATATATATATATAATTTTACATAATTATTTAGTCAAAGCCATTAATTTAGTGAAGAAAGTCAATAAAGTCAAGACTTAAATTAAACAGACAAGAAAATAAAATGATGATAGTTTTGATTTAGATGCATATATACTTTATCAATAATCATAAACTTTTATATAAGACTTGGTTCTCTTTGAAAATGTTTCACATACTTTAGGATGTATGTTTATGCGAGGTAGGGGTTTTTGTGGTTCAGATTAGCTAGTTTTAGATTCATATATAACCAAACTAACTATTTTGGTTTAAAAAATATTAATAAACCGGACCATTAAACTAGTCAAATTAAAGCTACTAGATCACCAAAAAACCTAGCTATTCGGTTTGAATTGTTTTCACGATTTTAAACTTTTATTTGTAGTTTTACAAATCAAATAGTAAAGTACCGTTGTTAACATAAATAAACTAGTAAATTACTAATATTTTGATGATTGCATACGACATATTCATGATTACAAAAATATAACAGTTCTTTATAGACACATACACAAGGTTCGGTTCGGTTTATACAAAATTTCTTTAAGCAATAACAGTGAACATAACCATTGAAGTTGGTTTTCCTTGTAAAACCCCCAGATTGACATACACTACTTAAAACGCCAAACCAACTAGCAGTTAATTAGTTCTGGCTTGAATGGATTCTATGGTTTCGTCGTTACTACTAATGATATTATTGTTTCTTTAAAGTGATCGACTATCTATTTGTGTTTGATATTTTCAATCCAAGCTACAAATAAATTGTAAAATTTAAATACATACTTCTACATAATTAACCTCTTATAAAATTAGGTCAACCAAAACTAAAATGGTTAAGTCCTCGACTCCTCGGCATCAGAATTTTAGTATAAGTCTATAACTTCATGATCTTATTTTGAAATATTGAACTTTAAAGTGCAAAAATTCGATTCAAAAGGATATGTAACAAATTGTTTTTTGGTTTAAAAACAAAGCTTTAGTGAAAACAACAATAACATATTTTTATAAAAGTCACTGGAAGCTTTTTTAATTAAGAGCCGTCTTTAAAACCAATTAAAAGAAACTTATACACATGACAATCATTTCAAAAATGGCGTTAATTGTATACAGTTGACAATCGACCCCCTTTTGCCTATGTACCAAGCCAACAAAAAAGAAGTGTTAATATAAACATAGACTGTGTATGCGGACTCTACACATAGTGGAAAATCTATAGGTTCCTCTTATGTTACATTTTTCTGATTTTAACTACCTTATACTTTGATGATTATTCAGAAAATGCGAAATTTGCGGAGCCATAGTGGAAAATCTTTTTGAAATGGCACGAAATGTTCCACCTGATCGAGCATATAACAGAGGTGAACCATGATGTTGCCCAGATCCAATCTTATGAATCGGCATTTACTGTTTCGAGCCTGATACAGAAAGTGAGAATTCATTTGATGCACAGAAGTTCGTGAATGTCCTACTTGGTTGCATGGTTATTGCCTTTCTCTTTACGTACGTACGTGGCTCTTTCACTTCAACATTGCTCATTGAGTTAAGCATCTTAATTAATTTGATCATATTTAACCGATCAAACAGCTTTTCTCATTGTTGTTCATCTGAAAACCATAGTTGATAGTTGAATCGAAATATCTAAAACGTAAAGATAGGTTGTTGCATGTAGTCTGAATATGTGTTTTGTTTAGTTTATGTGAAAAATATTTGAAAGATGACAAACTTTTGAACTTGAAAAGAGTTTATGATGGTTTATTTGGTGTTTTGGAGTAGCTAAAAGAATAAGGTTCATACAGGAGTAGGTTAACTTACAGTGTAAGACAATCATGACATACGGGAGTATGCTAAACTACATAGTAACTTTCTTTTATTGGTGGTACGGTTTCATGTTTAGAGACCTCACCTTCTTGTAATTTGAATTGCATAATTTGGATTACAATACAAGGTATGATGCATGAATATACATAATTTGGATTAGCTAAAATAATAAGGTTCATAATTTGAATTCTGAAGAACATCTACTAATGGATTTATGATGAGAATATATAGGTATGATCGATGCATGAATTCACAATATTTGGATATATAAAATGACAAGCCAAAATGGATTCATCACCAATCACCATTACTGTTAAATAATAGTACTTAATTTATATTAATGTATAGTGTAGGGTCTTTGGTGTAAACTATTGTATTATTTATATCTGTGAGATGAATGAAATACGTCCTCAACGGGTTTCCACAATACGTAACATGATATCGAGTTTGACCTAGCTCTCGAGCCCTCACATTTTTTTTCCGATCTATCGATCGCCGGTACCCTCCCGTCGCCGGTCACTGCTTCCGCTGCTACTCGCCGGAACCCTAGCAGCCAATGAGGCGATGGATATGTCGACTTTTTTACACTCAATTGCATATAAATGTTGGGCTATTTGCATGTGATGATATATCCCAGTATTGAAAATCACGTGTTTTTATTAATTTAGTAAAAAAAAAAAACAAGCCGATCAGATCGTTAAATTTTGTTTCATTAATTAATATATATAATATATAACTAGTTTAACATGAGGCGTATAAACACGGGAGTGATTAAAGTCAATTTTAAAATTTTTAGGTTTTTAAGAATACTAATGTATATAGAATATACAATTGTAAAACATACATAATAATATAGAACGCATTCTAAACATTATTGTCTTTTGAAAAATTTCTTAACCATGATTTCTTTCTATGAGATGAAGATTGTCCTAATAAAAATCTTTTTGAAGATGATTGTTAACTCTCCATAATTGATAGCTATTAATATGAAGAGGATTCTGAGTAACATGTATGATGTCGAAATGCAACAATATTTATAGATTTAAGATATTAAGAGCTATAATAGTTAGCATCCTCCGGTAAACAAACATTCATATTCGAAAAGTAATTTACAAATGAAATAATGGACGGCTAGTATTTCAATTTATGTGGTAGTGGACTTAAACATTTTTTATTATTTTTAAAATAAGTATATTAAATAATTATAAAGCACGAAAAAATAAGATTTAAAAATTGGGGACAAATGACGTCAACACTAAAACCAGCGGTAGAAGCGTCGATGTAAATTTGTTTAATTAATATATAATTACTACCTCTGTCTCAATTTAATTGTCCAGTTTTGACTTTTCAATTCTTTCTTTTTCAACTTTGATCTTAAATATTTTTATTTGTGTTATATATTACTTAATAAAAATTATACCAAATGAATATATATTCAAAACACAATCCATTCATATATTTTATATCAAGTACTATATAACATAAACAAAAATCTTAAAGTCAAAGTTGAAAAAGAAAGACTTAAAAAGTCAAAACTGTACAATTAAATTGGGACAGAGGAAGTATATCATTTAGTTTGTTCATATTATGTTTGTTAGTTATATAAAGTTTAAAATTAATAAAAATCATCAATAATTATAATAACCAATCCCATAATTATTTATTTTATATATATTATTTATTAATTTTATCACTTATGTCGAAGTGAATGTCATTAACGTATAATTTATTGGATTTATGTAATAGCGTGTCAATTTGTATATAGTTGTTTTATCCGTGAGTTTTTTTAATTTAGTTTACTTATTATTAAATTAATTAAGTGTTATTTTTATCTTAATTTAAATTGTTTAGTCATATTAGTTTGACTCTAGAAAGTCAAAATCAAAAGTTTGAAAATTTTAAGGAATGAACGGTTAGGATTAAATCTTTTGTTAAATTAAAGATCCAGATTATCTAATAATTTTTTCCAATTAGTCTTTTATATATATTAAAAGATATAAGACTTCATAATTATATTGTTGTTAATGAGGTCACTGATTCTGTAATATGGTCTGTGATCTCAACTTCAGGGGTCGAAGTGCTATATGATGTCGTTTCCTGTTTGGGAATCATATTGTTACTGATGACTGATGAGGTCATTGGTTATGTAATATGGTCTGTGATCTCAATTTGAGGAAATATTTTAAAGGCCGGGAAAACTTTGTCTAAATTTTACCTAAATTTTTCTTTTTCTTTGGGGTGGGTTTTTGGGAAAGGGGAACAAGATTAATCTTTGGTTAGATAGATGGCTTGGTTCGCTTTTAGATTTTGTGATGAATTTTTCAAAGATTGTATATATTAGAATTAAATACGGAAGCTAAAGTTTTTGAAAGAGGTCACCGGAAAGAGGAAAGATGGACTTGGAGATGGAATTTGTTAAAGAGAAATCAGAGGATGAGACTTAGATGAGCTCGAGAATACGATCCACAAACTTGGAAGTCTTCATTTGAAAGAAGAAGAAAAAGAAGACAAGACAAAATGGTGGCTTGGAAACAAAGATTTCTACACAGTTAAAGAAATGAGACAACTGATCGATGAGAAGGCTTTGAAGGTGTCCGAAAATATTCTTGTAACAACTTGGAATAAGTGGGTTCCAAGAAAAGTAGCAATCTTTTTTTGGAGAATAGTACAATTCCGGTTAGATATAAATTAGACCAGATGGGTATCAATTTAAATTCTAGTTTATGCCTTAGGTGTGAACAAGAAATAGAAACTTTGGATCATGGGTTTCTCACATGCCCGGATGTTAAGAAAAAAATTTGGGAGAAGGTTTTCGACTGGTATTGATTAAAAAAATGCTAATCCACTTTCAGTTACAGATTTATTGACTTTAGAAGATTCCTTATGGCGTAGCTTAGATACGAAAATGAGTTAGCAGGCAACAATCTGGTCGTTCGTCTATTTGCTTTGGAGAGACCGAAACAAAGGTATTTTTGATTAAAAAAAAAAATACAAAATCTGAATGTGGCTTTCATTGAATTCTAAGAGCAAATTTACGGATGGATACACTTCTAATTAATCAGAGAATAGAATTGGTTCGAGTTCGGACCGGCTACGGTTTCCATCAGTTAATAGATAACCATTTGAAGTAGTAGGTATACATTCACAGAAAACAACCATGAGTGATTCCATTGGGTGACATAACGTTAGTTCAGGGAAAGACTTGTATTGTTTCGTGGGGGCTTTCTTTTCATTTGTGTCTCGTAAAACCAAAAGATTTTGCTGCCTTTAATTTGTATTATTCAGTTTGGTAATGGTATTGCTTGCTTTTCAAAAAATATTATATTGTTATTAATATTTTTAGCACGTCTCTCTCATTATGTAATGCGAGCGAAACAATCACTTAAAAGTTAAAAGTGATTACTCCTATTATGGAGTTTAGTACTGTCAAGTTTACAAAATTGTTGGGCTAGTTATACCCGTGTAGTAGACTAGTAGTGGTGTAAACGATTTGAACTTTTTCAAAAAAACTCAAAGTTGCTTGGGTTCAAAATCGAGACGAGCTCTAGCTCAACTCAGAATAATAGTGTGCGTGTGTGTATATATTTGTATAATCAAATGATTTGTTAATGCTTATTATATTATAGAAAATCATTTTTATGAAACTAAAGAATCTTAAATTATTTTTTTGAACAGCAAAAGATGTTTTCATGCAACAAGATTACCAGTTCGGGTACAAACTTTCAATGTCGCGATAACAATCAACACACTTTAAAAATTCAAACGCACTATATAATAACTACACTCTATACCTTGCCTATTGTTTAGCACTATGAGTATGGCAACATAGCAGCTTCAATTGGCTTCACAGCAGCAGCCAATCCTCGAGAACAAAATGCATGGACAGCCTGCAAACGGTAGCCGATGCAACAGCAGACAACATGCATCATTCCGCACAACAACCGTAGAAATAATAGGCATCATGGCCAAACCTGTACACGGATTCATCCCATAAACCACAACATTAAAGCACAAGCATGAACACAACATCACTAAAACAGTGAATAAGAACGATCAAAGAACGATAGCAACAGAATTTCGACAAACTGTCGTGACTCGAGCGTGGGGACAATCCTTCTCGACCAGTGGCATGGATACCAAGTCATGAAGCAGCAACTCAAAACAGCAACACAGAAACAAAAGCGATCAGCAAATGTGATTATGATCAGAAAACAGTGGTGCAAGAAAGCGACACGGCCATCCAGCAATCCAAATTACTTTAACACCCATGGCAGCAACCAAGGTTCTAAATAATGTGAGGTGTGGTGTGGCGGCAGGGTCAAGCCTCAAGCCTTGGAAGCCATGGTGAGGCCATGGTGTTTCACAATACGCGACCTAAGGCAACGATTATATATATATATATATATATATATATATTAATGTATATAAAATTATACAAACAAATATATAAAACACATAATTATAGGTTTATAACCTATTTCATCAATCTTTTTCTTTGTTTTCGGTATATCTCACAGTCCTTATAAATGAATAACTATATATATCCGGCTCATATGGCTCAGTATCTCTAACACGCATAAAAAAACACGGCTTATAATAGGTAAAGACATATCAAGTTAGACCTTAGTTTACCCAAGCCTTACGCCCAAGCTTTGGACCATGGCGTGGCGGCATGGTCAAGCCTCAAGCCTTAGCGGAGCCATGGCGAAGCCAAGACAGGCTTTTTAGAACCATGGCAGCAACTGTATATACGTAAACCGTCTAAGGGGGTGTTTTCCATAACTTATTTATTTGGCTTATTAGCTTATTTAAGCTAATAAGCCTTAAATAGTGTTTCCCATAGCTTATTAAGGATGAGCTTATTATCTTATTTATGGGTTTTAAATAAGCCAAGATTTTGAGGCTTATTAGAGCTAATTTATCCAAATTACATCATTTACCCTTTATTTTGTATGCTTCATCTTCTTCCTTGCTTCTTCTTCTCCGATTTTTAGGGTTAATAAGCCATGGTAAACACTTGAGCTTATTAGACATGCCCTTTTTTGTCATTTTAAAGCATAAATAAGTCTTCTTTAAATAAGTCATGGGAAACACTTTTATTTGTTTTAGCTTATTTAATTAAATTAAATAAGCTAATAAGCTTAAATAAGCTAAGGAAAACACCCCCTAACAACAGCTAAAATGCAACAACGAGGTCAGGGCTGCTTATTAACGTGTTAGTGCATTGCTCCATCCCCCCCCCCCCCCCCCCCCCAATTTGCAGAACCTGTTAGCAATATGGAGGTGATCCTTACACAACAATTTTGCATTTTGGCCATTCACAACAATGTTATGCATCATCAACTTATACCATGTGTAATAACTGTTTGCACCATGTTGTGTATGGCTAAAATCTGTTATGTACGAATCAGCTCCCTTAGCAATATGTCAACACAAAACAAAGCACATAGCTATGACTTTCTTTTATCGCAAGTTGAATTTGTAAAAAAGAAATTTATTACCTTTTAACAAATTAGAAATATTTTTCTTAACAAATTACCTACATTAACGATTAATTGGCCTCGTCATTTTGATTAATTATCTAATCCGTCCATTTTACGCCTTCAAGTTTGCGAAAAGTTACGCGGAGAAAAATAAACAACAATTACAAGGTAAATATTGCCAAATTGCAAAACTTGAATGACAAAATTTTCAAATTAAAACTTTCGGGTCTAGAATTGAAAATTTCAGGAGAAAGACCAAAACAGGTAATTTTCTGTTCCTAAAACCCTAAAAAATCTTCTGGACTCCCACCTCTCTGTGACTCTTCTCTCGCAAGGTACAAGATTTCGAGATCAATAACCATTTTTATACTTCTGATTTACTTCTCCTAAGATTTCCAATCTGTGTTCGATTTTGCAGGTTAATCTTATTTCTCCATAACCTATAATGGCTGCCAACAACAATATGCCGACCGCATTAGACAAGGAACAGGTAATTTTCGATGTTCACTTTGAAATTGAGCTTCAAATGGTTTAGCTTGGCAGTTAATAGATCTAAATGAAATCTTCCTGCTTTTAGCTTATCAGATTTTACACTCAGTATATTTCATATGGCTACACTTCGATTTAACCAAGTTAAGTTTGATACCAAGCTTAACGAATTCTAAAGTGATGGTATCTTTTTTAAATTTTAGCAAATTCGGAATCGATTCGTTGAAGTAATTGGTTTGACATAAAAACTGTTAATCATCTCTTGCATTCGTTATCAGTGAAATAAAGGAATAATTAATCCAATGATGGAGCTGATGGTGGTAATTAATTTAATACTCTTTTCTTGATCTATAGATCTTTGGAATGGCAGAGAAGGAGATGGAGTACAGGGTCGAATTGTTTAACAAGTAAGATCCTTGATTTTCAGAAAAAAAAATTCATGTTTCTAGTCAAGTATATTCAATAGGACAATGTAATAGTTTTCTGAATTGGTATGTACTGTAGTACCATTTTTATTGTATGTTTTGTCATCTATCACTCAAAAGATGGTTTTTGATTGATTGAAGAACACTCTTCAATGTTTGCTACCACGAACTATCAACTCCTGTATATTAATTATAGAAAATATGGGGACCGTCACGTTTATATTGGAAAATGTGACAGTTTGCTAGTTCAGGAAAAAGAGCTAAGCGTAAGAGAGTGCATTTCTGTGACATGCTTGTGTAAAAAGTTTGTTATGTCTGTATAGAAACTTCATTATCCATAAACATCTGATGAGGTAGGCTTTATTTTCTTTTTAAGTTTATTAGAATTAGACAAGCCTGAAGTTCTTAAAGATGGACATATTGGTTATGGAAACTTGGTAAAATAAGTCAAATATTGTATGCTATGAAAATCCTTCTTGCCTAATTTAATAGCAAGCATCAAGCAATTAGACGCATGTATCAGCATGATTGTTATAGCTTATTGTTTGTGGGGAACTAATAACCCTTTTCATCTTCAAGGGTTAAGTGTCAACAAGCCCTTTTAAGTTTATACGTTGATGCGGGCTAACCCATACATGTGTATATTCTTATCTAATACCTGTTTATACTTTGATGTAGGCTAACCCATACATGTTTTGCCAAATGTGTCGAGAAAAGGTATTGTTTCTTCACAATGATTAGGCTGCTGGGGGCAGTATCCTTCTTTCTGATTTTCATTCACACATTAGTTCAATGTGATTTATGCTGGAGTCTCCAACACATGATTATGAGTATTCTAATCGTTTTAGGTACAAAGAGTCCGAGTTAAACATGGGTGAAAACAGCTGCATTGATCGTTGTGTTTCAAAATACTGGCAGGTATATTTTCTTATATATAGTCACTGTTCAATGTTCATGTTCTAGCTTCTACCTCATTTTGAGCTGGGTATAAATCACGAATTCACGATAACCATGACTAACATAATGTTTAAAAAAACAATGTGTATCGCTTCACTGAGTAAGAGAGGCAGATAGCCTGCGCCTTTGTAAATTTCAAGAAGAGAAGACATGTTTCATACTGTTGAATAGCATTTTGTACTCATCCTTCCATTGTTTTGTTTACACAAAGTTAAATTGTTCATTAGACTGAGGTGATGCATAAAAAGAAGCGAGTAGGAAAACATTTGTCTAGGTGATAAAAATAATCTCGTTTATTGTTTATTTCATTTATGATTTGTTAGTCATAACCATCTATTCCAAGTTTACCTTTATTGCTGTGATCTAACTTATAACGATCCTGATTCAGTCGTTGTTGTGCGCTATTTGGGGTGTTTGGATGTGCGTTTAGAAAGTGAATATTGAGACTGCAAGAACTAGAAAGAGAAAGATATAATAATTACTAGATGAAACTAAGAAACTGTTGTGAAATTATACTTTTATCCTAAAAACTCAGTTTTCTTCCAGCACTTTTTTAATTGCTTCTCCCAATTTGAATACATTGACCCTAAGAAAATCAGAATCAGTTTTGCAATGAATCCAAACTCCTCCATAGCTCATTTCATAGGACCAACTGTTTGATATCTTTAAGGAATTCTTACTGCGGTTGCCTCATGCATTTGTCTTGGGAGATATTACTTACATATGAACTTAAATTTTAATCATGATTCATGAGTTTTTTAATAGAGGTGACTCATGACTGTAACCATTCTAATTTTTAGAGGTTGCTAGGGTTGTAATCTATTCAAGTCAAGCCAAACCCTGCCAAACTCGAAACTTGGCTAGATTCACAAAACTCGTGCTTGAGCTTGACCAAGTCTTAGTTTTCATGCTCAAGCATGATCTTGAGCTTGATGAAGTAATTGACTCTCTTGAGCTCCATTCTACTCGTTTTTGTATAAATCTTTTTGAAATAAAGCAATTAGTTTGCGATTTTGCAGAAAGTAATGCTAGTGGGTGATAAATATCAATTAGTATGTATGGCCAGACTCGTAAATGCTTGGGTCTGCCCTTTCAATGCTCATAATCGTACATGATCCAACACCAACATAAACCCTGAAGAAAGTAATTTTTACTTGTAATCATACACTCATAGTGGGTCTTTTTCAATTAGGATAGTACGGAAGTCATCCAGGCTACCACAAAAAGGATGTCAAGTTGAAAAGTTGGGGACTTTAGTCATTTAAGTTTTTTTACATTTTAGTTTATATAGTAAGGATAGGTATGTAAATATATGCATATGCTAAGGGCAAAAGTGTAAATTAGCATAAGCTTAATTAGACTCGCGAGTCTGACAAGCTGATATTGAAACTCAAACTCGACAGTCGACACAGTATCCTACTCGAATAGCTAAAGCTGACTCAACTTAAGGGAGGTTTAGTTTGAGTAGTTTTTTAGCTGGTCTCAAGTTGCAAGTTGGGTTAGGTCGATTAAGCCATTAGAGTCTCTAGATGAGCCGAGTAGGGCGATGAGCCAAAACTTGTTCTGGTTGAAAAACGTCATCTTCTAGTATGGGTCGGATTTGCTAATGTTTTTTCTCTATTTTCATAAATGATTCATGCCTTAACTATAATTACTGCAAGAATTAAGGTCAGTTGATGGATGCATAACATGCTCTCCCCTTTATTTTCAGGTCACAAATCTCGTAGGCCAACTGCTTGGTTCTGGCAGACCACCAATGTGAATGTTTCCCCTCATGAATCAATAATACCACCAGAGGATTCTTTAGATTTGTATTCCAAATACAGGGAGTTTAATTACCACAGTTTAGTGTTTTACCATAATTTTTGCAGAATCTTATTTCCATAAATCATAAAGATTACATTGTATTAACTATCTGAAACAAATTTTGAATATTTCTTGGAATGTTTTTGTGCTAAAGTAGTGAAGACTAGAGATTGTTATGATCACAATTCTGCTATGAATTGACTTGTTGTGTGATTCTTCTGCAAAATTCAAAGTTTTTAGGAACAATTTACAAATATTATGTTCCGAATAAAACGCATTTTCAGACTTCAATATGTTATTATGATCACGGTGGTGTTAACGGCATTCATCATTTTTGCTTTTTTCTATTTACTCATTTGATATATCATTTCAAAACATCTCGTTTCTCATCCATAATAGAACATTGCAAACACTCGGTTCATTACAACAGTAAGTTGCCTTTGATGGAAAACAATGCACATATCCACAACTACCAACACATTTCCTAGACACGTCAAAAGAAGGCAACACAAAATCTACACAATTTCAGTTTCCTTTCGTTTCAGAATCCATTGAAACCGCATCTTTGAGGGTTTCACGGGCATCGTTGTCCATTCCTAGGCTAAATAAAGCAGCCGCTTGAAGATAAAGTGAAGTCGACCAGTCGGGATTGATCACCTGTGCTTGCATTGCATCTCCTAAGGCTTCTTGTGCCTTGTTACTCATCAAATAACTCAGACAACGCCTTACATACATAGTCGGTGACACCATTGTTCCACTCTCAATGAACTACATAATCCAAGAGTTTCAACATTATTACATATAGAAAACCGCAGGGTGGGGAAGACATATTATTAGATAACAGATCAAAACGGATTCGGGTCAAGGCAGGTAATAAGTTTTGGTACTAATCAAACTAAGTCGGGTTGACCCCTTCTAACCATTAAAAGATAAAAGACAATCCAAATCGACTCATTCATAAGTAAATTAGTTGAAACTATCACTTCTGAAAATCAAAAAGATTATATATTACTTACACTTGTGTAACATTCTATAGCAGTAGTGAAATCCTTGGCTCGAAAAGCATTATCACCACGCTTTTTACCGTTCAATGTATCTTGTAGCTGACTAGTCCACATTTGGAACGAGAGCTACAAAAGGGAATAAACACAATTGAATTTGAGACTCATTTAGGCTAATGAGCAACAATTTTCACATATGAAAAGAATGAGAGAATACCTCGTCAGTAACACCCTCATCGCCACTGTATCCAATCTTTTCGAGTATCTCGTGTATGGCAGTTAAATCCATTCTGGAGCAAGCATCTCCAAGTGGTGACAGGTTTGATATTTGTGTTGCTGGTGTAGGTTCTTTACTGATTCCCATCAAGACAAGGGATGAAGCCTGTTAAATGTCATTAAATGAGAAGACGAAATCAACAATCTAATAATGTTTAGAGGTCCCTTTTTTTAAACCACAATTGGAACATGAAAGCCACAATCTTACGTCTGTTTGTTTCTGAAGAGGAGTAAGGGCTGCCACGACCGACTTGGCATTAGGTCTCTCCCGAGGTTCATATTGCAAGCAACGTGATGCAATTCTTACCAATTCCGTTCCATCATCATTAGAAAAATGACCCTCTAAACATGAATCTGTTAACATCTGAAAATTCTTCCCTTTTATCAAATCAAGTGCCTGTAAACATCAAGTGTTCAAAGATTCATGGCTTACTTTTTATGTGGCTATTCATATAATCAGAAGCAGAACCAATTGTCTGATCCTCTAAACATTAATCATAAAGCTTTACATAATCGGTTGTAGTTACATAATTCAAACTTGAATGAACTTACGTGGCTTGGTGGAATATGCTTTCCGCTCAGAAGATCAAGTAGTATGGTACCGAAGCTGTAAATTACACTTTCTGCTATCACCCTCCCTGCCATACAACAACATTTACATAAGTTCACTCTACCTGTAGAAATTTTCAGATTATTTACTCTTTTTATAGTCATTTCTCATACCTGTTCTCATATATTCTGGAGGAGTGAAAGCTAAGTTGGTGCTATAGCTTTTCCCATCTCGGCTATTCTTCATCAAACCAAAGCATGAGAGCCTCGGATTACAATCCTGCCAGATACAATAATAAGAACACAAAGACACCAAGAACACAATAGCTAGAGGTGGCGATGAAACAAGACTGTAAGCATTAAGGCGTAATTACCTGATCAAACAAGACTCTGTAAGCATTAAGGTCATGGTACAGAGACCGCCCTTTGCTGCTGCAGTAGTCTAATGCTTGTGCCAAATACAGAGCCACACGTAAACGCATTGCCCATTTCAATGGCTGGCTTTCCCCTAAATTAAGTCATACATTTTAAGTATCTTATAAAGATTTCGTATGCAAATCAATAATCGACTCACAAGATTCCGAATGCAAATCAATACACAACTCACAATGAAATAGATGTTTAGACAACGTTTCATGAGGCATGAACTCTGCCACCAGCAATCTTTCATTTCCTTCACAGCAGCATCCCAACAAATTGGCTAATCTTTGGCTCCTAAGCTGTCCAACTGCTTTTGCTTCATCCTAAAAACCCAATTAATATAAAATTATTTCATTTCGTATCGATTATCAGAGATATGTATATTCATGTTTTAGTATGTGATAATCCTGGTCGTCCATATAACAGGGCATATTGAAGTCCTATGAGTTTCCAAAAGAAGTAAGCTACTGAAACTAACCACCCAAATCAACAAAAACCATAAAAGTGCGACCATGGTGCTATTAATTTCACCAGATCTGAACTTGGGACCTCTAGACAGCATGTGCCCATCATTGAAACACATTACATCAAGCCATAAATACATCAAATCCATTGTACTCTGTTTTTTTCTAGTAAAAACCCACCATTGTTGCAAAAATGTAATACCATCTTCTTGAGGAAACATACTAGCCGATCTAAGTAAAATCTTATAATCTTTAACATTTTGGACAATTCATCAAAAAGCGATTCGATGATCCACGTAAAAAGATGTTTTTTCTTCTGAAAAAAAAATAGGTTTATTTACGACGCGAAAAGACAACTGAATCGTGGATAAAAACAGAGAATTTCGATAAAGAAAGACTGGAATGAGGTGAAATACCAGAAATTGGCGAGTATCAGGCCAAGCTGACTTGTTGAACCGCTTAACCGCGATGAAGCGATCATCATCTTCAAGCTTACCTTTATACACAACATTTGGCGCCTTTTCACCATGCTCGGACACAATATTCTCCACAGAAAACCCACCAGTTGCAGCTCTAAGTTGATCTAGCTTGAATTCTTTAAAGACTGGCAGCTTTAGCTTATCACTTTCCCCACCACCGTTCTCTGAGACAAATAATCGAACACATTATACTCATACATAAACACACATTTGACGACAGAACACCATGATCAAAGAAAGAAAGAAACATCCAAGATTTCAAAATATGTAAACCCAGAATAAATGTTTACATACCCAGATCAGACGGATGGGTATCGTTGGATTTGAGATTAGACCAGCCACAAAAAGAAAAGTAAAAACAACGAGCTGCCATTGATGTTGCTTGAAGGAAACAACTGGCTTTCCTTAATTTGTGATGGAGGGAGAAAGATGCAGGTTTTATAATAATGTTTAAGAAGAGATGGGGGTTTGAAAATTGAGAAGGGGTGCTGTGATTTGATGAAAATTGGGAGTAAAAAATGAATATTGTGAGTGATGAAAAAGGGGGAAAGGACATGGACTTTTCTTTGTGTGTTTCTCTCTCATGCTTCTTCCCTGTCACCGACCCATCATCATTCTCCTCGTATATATGTCATATGTCATGTACAAATTCAGCTTTTTCTCCTTGCAAAT
Source organism: Pulicaria dysenterica (assembly GCA_947179395.2). Lineage (NCBI taxonomy): Eukaryota > Viridiplantae > Streptophyta > Magnoliopsida > Asterales > Asteraceae > Pulicaria > Pulicaria dysenterica. Next base: position 81,148,213 of record OX359292.1, read on the forward strand.
TCATCATTTGTTATAACCCTTTTTAAGTTTTCCTTTGGTCTCTAACTTGAAAAAAAGATTCAATTTTTTTCTAACTAAATCATATTAATTTCTTTCTTATTTATGTAACTAGACTAAATGTAGTGTTATATATATATATATATATATATATATATATATATATATATATATTGGTTTAAAAAACAATAAATATTAAACAATAATTAAAATATATTAATTAATAATAAAATACGAATTAAATGTGAATTTAAAATAACGACGACGTACGACATCAATACTTTAACTAGCAGCGGAAACAACGACGCGAGTAAGGGACAAACTTGACGGTAGAAATGTAGTATTATGATACGAAGAGACGTGATTGAATCTCTTATACAAGTTATCAATCATTATTGTTACAATCAATGGTAATAAAGCTAAAACGTTATTGTGTATAATTAAGAAGAAGTTTAAAATGATTATAAAATATTTTAGAATGATAAAACTAAGAATTTTGTTAAATATGATATTTTGGAATATTATAAAATATAAATATGATATTTGTAAATTAAGGTGGACAAATACAAATTTGTATGATTTAATAAGGGCATATATGAAATTATATCTAATAATCTTCACTCTAAAAATTTAAAATTTATTTTTTGATTTTAAGTCAATGAATGGTCAAGATTATTTTTTTTAAATGAATAGTTCAGACCGTCTAATAAATTTTATCAAATTAGTCTTTTATTTATATCAGAAGATAAGTAAGCTGATCGGTACATAACAGTTTTTAACCATACACAACAAGGTATAAATTGCACATTGTACAAGTTGACGAGACATTAAGTTGTTGTGTATGACCACTTTTGTTATGTACGGATCACGTCTCATTTAATAATAATCACATATAATATACTAATTTTTAGCTCATCTTAATTATTTATTTTAACATTTGTCTTGATCTTAAATATGTCATAGGGTTTAAAATTGCTCAATTATGTTAAGTGTTTAAGTTTTTTATGTTATACGCAACCGTCTCTCTCAACAGTATCATTTCTCTTGTCATGATACTATAAAGGTGTCATATCATTTTCACTTTCATCTTTTTTTTTCTCATCTTTCTAAACCACACTATTATCCCTTTCAACACTCTCTAATTACAAAAACTTAATATACAAAAAGAGAATTAGTGAATTTCAATATTAATATTTAGTAGTAAGAGGTTAATATAGACATATTTATTAAAACAAAATATAATTTTTTATTTTATTAATTTATATGTATAGTCTGAGTTAAAAGAATAGGAAGAAAAGCATTTTCATGTTTGTGAACCGGTGAGGTATAAAAACAATTGATAGTTTTATCTTTTTTTGTGTGTATACAATCGTAATGATGTGATTTTGGAATGAGTCATGAGTATTTCTGGGTCAATATTAACATTTTATAAAGCTATTTGAAGAACAACCTTATTAAAACTTTCTTTTATTTACATCTAATTTTTATATTTTTAGCTTCTTAACAAAATCAAAATATAAACGTTAGAAAGCAACCAAGATATTTTCAGTTCGGTTGTTTCAAACTCTTCTCTTTGAATTACTAACGGGGTAACAATTAGAATACTTACGTGGGATGATTGGGTCAAAAATCCTTGTAATATGGGTAATCGATAGTCCTGATGCTCCGCCTTGGAGATCAACTTTCTCTCCTTTGTAAATTTCCTCATTTAATACTGTAATGAAATGCCAATGGGGTTTAGCATATTTGGTAAGACGCCTTCATTCCTCGTAAGAGGTCAGGAGGTCAAATCCTGCTACAGTGGGTTAGGAGTTTCGAACTCAAACTGGAGAAGCGGAAAAGTGTCTCCATTTGACAGTAAAAAAAATACTGTAATGAAATGATTTGCTTTAAAAAGAACTTTAGAATGCAACCTTTTCTATTTCTTTCATTTTCACTTTCTTAAAAAAATAATAAAAAAGAATCCAAGCAAGAACATACACATTGAAATATTAGTTTCCATACTATTTCGGGTAAAAATGATATATCTTACTATTTTTTCTTCTTACTTCATACTCTTACTCACTATAAGTTGATATGTGAAGTCTACTGATTCTCTTTCTTTACCTTATCTATTAATTTTAACATATTAGTTTATCTTATAAATAGAAAAATAAAATAAAAAGGATATATCATCTTTATGTTTGTGTCACCGCAAACCCCTAGGCTAGTAATTTAAATGAAAAACGAAGGACACTGCCGAAAACATTGCAGGTAAGATTATGATAATGATATATGTTTCGAATCAGCACTTACCGTCAAATATGTGATATTCATTTTTATGTGGCGATTGGTCAAAAAACATATACTACGAACTTCGCGATTCTGGGCAAACCAATATCTTCTAGAGAGTTAATTTATTGTTGTCGTAATCATTACTAAATCACATGTTTTACACTTGATTATTTATGGATAACAAATTTTAATATTTCTTTTGGTTACCATTCAAATACTATTTTTAGGGCTATGATTTATGCGTATCAATGTATTTTAATTGTATTCAGTATTCACACCCTTAACATATTATTTGTAAGTTATTGGTGACAAGTTTTTTTATTTTTTTTATTTATTCATAATTTATCCTCTATTTCGAGTTAAATAAGGGAAGAAAAAAACTTTTTTTAATATTATTCCAAATTTGAAAGATAGATTTAACTCAAAATTACGCCTAGGTAGACTTCCTTTCAAACCTGTCTATTGCATTTATTTTACTTCTTTGAATAAAACTAAAAACATTCTTTTTCAGATTTTCTACCAAGTTTTTTTTCTCTCCTCAAATACTTGAGAAGACAAGTCAATTATATGTGAAGAAATAATAGTCATTCTATGTGAATTCGTGTTAATTTAACCACCATCTTTAAATAATAGATAAAAGGTCAAACTTAAAGTATTTTTATTAGAAAATCTTATTTGTTTATTTTGATAAAATAAAATCATAACTGTTACGTATTGTGGAATTTATGTTAGAGTGTATTGCACTCATCTCACAGTATAAATAATGCACAAAGTTACATAAAAGACCCTTCACTATATAAGAATATAAACTCGTATTTATGTTTAACACACCCCTCCCCCGGCAGTCGAAACGGAAGGAGGCGAATGTTCTGATTGGATCTAAACTCTAGAAATAGTTGTGTAGGTAATCCTTTTATAAAAATATCTGCAAATTGGTGAGATGAGGGCAGGTGCAAAACACGCACCTGACCTAAGGCAACACGTTCTCTTACAAAGTGTAAGTCAATTTCCACATGATTGGTACGCTGGTGCTGAACCGAGTTATTGGCTAAATACATGGCACTAACATTATCACAAAAAGCGCAACAGAAGCAGATCGATGACTGAAGCAGATCGGTCACCAGAGTCGCATAGGCAGACGAAAGCAGATCGATGACAGGAGGGCACCGACTTGGATCGGAAAAAAAAAGAGGAATCGAGGGTTTTCAAGGTAGGCTCGATACTATGTTACGTATTGTGTAATTCCAGTTAGAATGTATTGCATTCATCTCACAATATAAATAATACACAAAAGTTACATAGAAGACCCAACGCTATACAAGAATATAGACTCGTATTTCTATTTAACAACAACCATCCATTTAAATTAAAATTTCATTTTGATTTTATTTTTAAGAGTCAAATTCTTTGATTTGAGTTAAAAATATTAAAGATAAATTACAATGGCCATTCTTAAATCTTAAAATTTTATATTTACACATCCTAATTTATAAGAATCATATTTACCTTTTATAATATTTTAAAATTCATATTTAACCAAATTCTTTGTTTTATCATTTTAAAATATATTATAATCAGTTTAAATTCTTTTTAAATTATAACAAATAAATACTTAATATTATTACTTCTAATTTTAACAATAATGATCGATGTTTTGTACAATAAGTACAATCAAGTCTCTATCATAATACCACATTTCTATCATCCTGTCAGTGTTTCACCTCATGTCGATGCTTCCATTGTTGGTCTTGGTGTTGATGTCGTTTGTCATAATTTTTTAAAACTCTTATTTTCCACGTTTTATAATTGTTGAGTACGTTTTTTTTATGTTTAACATATACCATTTTTTTTAATATCAACCAGCGTATCACACGGGCACTTAATCTAGTACATTATATATGTGAATCTTTTACATTCTACGAGAATACGTATTCAATTAGAGGGTTGATTTATATACAACAGATTTTCTTTAGTATGGCTTATGGTACGTACAGACTGATACTGCATAGAATTCTTTTATATGAATAATTTTCTTGTGTACATAAAAAAATCCACGAAGTTTTTTCTTTGTTACACGGAATATTAATTTAACCAAATTCTATTATATTCCGTTACACATAACCTCGTAATAAATTATTATTTAATATAAGTAACAAATAACAAAAAAAAGTAACATAATAAATTAATGTTCACTTTGTCTTTGAAAAAGAAAAAAAAGAGTAACATATAACAAAATTAGTTGATCCGTACATGAATAAGTTAAAAGGGAAATAATGAGAAAGCAGACGACCACTTCAAAACTGAAAAATTTTCATAGCGTCGACACCACATAACAAACAAATTAAATAACTTTTTTATAAATAAATTATTTCATGTTATGATTTGATATAAACAAATACATCCTTAAATGTATATTGAATAAAAAAATAAATATTAATTTTTTGTTATGATAATTAGCACATAAAGCTACTTTTTCTTAAGGATTAAAGTCAAATATAATTGAAAGGAATAATTCAAACCAAATCCTTACAGAATTTTTATCCAAAGTTTCAAATTTAAGAATGATTCAAACTTGTGTCTACTACTAGTCCTTATCATTCCTACATCTTTATCTAACTGTTACATCATACTCGATCCATCCTAAATATTGTTATTCTTTTTAATTTGAAAATAATATAATCAGTGAAATAATTTTATTCTAATTATATATAAAAGCTACTCCAACTTAACCACTATATTTGCTAAAATGTAATAACCGGTTACTTGTTTATTTGAAATAACCATATTACCCTTATCCTATTTAAATTATTAATTCTCTCTATATTTAATTTCCACTTTTATAATTATTATTTAAAGTTTATTTAATAATATGAATACGCTTCATACTTTCTCACATGAACACTTAACCTCTTTTGATCTTTCCCGGAACTAGCACCACCACTGATGCCACTTAGCTACCACTGTCGTCTACTCTCTTGATCTGTGTGTATGTGTGCAAAGACGATTTGGTTTCGTTTGCAGTTGAAAGTCGTTATAGTATCTCAATTTGAGATGAGGCCACTCATCATTGTCGTCAATCCATCTTGCCACCACTGCTAATGCCATCTCGCTTGTTACATATTTGTGTGGTTTTAAAGGGTTTGTGTGTATGTTTCAATTTGAGGTGTGATCATATATGTTTTTCGTATGTTTTACCATGTCCAAGTTTAAAATCTGGGTTTATTTCTATAGATATGTTTTTCTTTTGATTTGTTTTTACAGGTTTGTTTTGATTGCTTACATATTGGGTTGTTTTTTTTAATTTTTATTGAAGATGTTTTAAAATTGGTGTGTTAATGATTGAAATCTTAAACCAGAGGTGTTGAAGGGAGGTGGTAGCTAAGTGGCATCGGTAGTAGTAGTTATTACTGCAAGAGGTTAATGATATTGATTTGATAGTTAATGATAACACTTATTACTGCAAGGATTCTTAGAGTTGTACGTGGATAAGAGTCTAATATATTTTTGTAAAAATGCTAATAACGGGGTAATAATGCCAGCATGAAATATGATATAAAAAACACGAAATAATAAGAAAAAGAAGCATAAAAGTGAAAAGTTTAAGATAAACATGGCAAATAATGATCTAGGCATCTAACATCAATCTATTATTACTCTTATCTACAACTCTTAAAACTTTGTATCAATCTAAATTTAAATGCATAAATATTTAAAAAAATAATTGTAAAACAATATTAAAGGGTGTAATTTGGTCATTTTCGTATCATATATTAAATATAATATCAGTTTATTAATATTTAAGTAAATTACACATTTGGTCCCTATAGTAAGTCACTAATTCACCCTCGGACCTTAAACTTCATTTATTATACTAGGAGTCCTTACTGTTTGGCTTTTGTTTCACTGGTGGTCCCTCGTTAGATCTTATCACCTAAAAAGACTATAATGCCCCCTCTTATTATTTTATTCTTTTCTTTTAAGTTTTATTCATGATTTATTAATTGATTATTATTAATAAATAATCAATAATAAATCAAACAACATTCATCCTTCATCCTCCCCCCCTCATCCCTTCCTCATCTTCGTCTTCATACACGGCCACAACTACCACCGTCATACTATCATTGGCCGCCATCGTCCCCGACATCCTCACTATCTCCGTCACTCACATTCAATCCTCTCTCTACCTCCGACGAGCACCACCCACTACCTTCTAACACCCACCAGCCACCACCATCTACCACCATCCACCCACCACCATCCGAATCCTGGAATGAGAAAAACCACAGGAAAGGAACGTCTACAACCATAACAAATTCTAAAACTAACACCAAGAACAAGTCAAAACCATAGTACCATAAACCCAGATTGAAACATTTATCAACAACATCAAAGATCAAAACCCAGAAACACTCGTACAAATTAGACGCCAGTAATTCAAGAATTCCATACCCACCTATAAAATCGAAACACCAATAGAAATCCTAAATCAAACCACCAATATAAATCTTTCATCGGAACATAGAAAATACATACCATATCAAGAACCAAACCCTAATTACCCACCTGCACACCCAGATTTAAACAACAAACAAGAATCTCACCAATGAAATTGCGATGCACTTGAAGAGACCTAACTATTCATCTCCGGAAAACGATTTACAAATGCGTCGATGGTGAGATCTACAGATCCAGGATGGTATGTTGATGGTCGATCTATAGTGGAGTGTAGAGAGGTTCGTCTCCGGAGAAAAGAACGAGAGGGATCCCGACTGTGGATAGAGCCAAAAGAGGTGGATAGACGCTGTGGAGGTTGCCGAACGGGGTGGAGAGAAGTTGGAGGTCACTGGAAGGTTGTGGAGGTGACCGGCGGCAAGAGATAGAAAGACGGAGAGGGTAGAGAAGGGTAATGAGTAATGTGTTAGATCATGAAAATCCAACCCTATCTTACCCTCCCAAATTCATTGTCACATCATCATCCACATCATCCCCACGTACATTCTCTAACCCTCAAACCCCACATTCAACCCATACTTATCCTCTCAATATTTTATTATTAAATATATATATATGAGAGAGAAGAAGAAAGAGATAGAGAGAGAGAGAGAGAGAAAAGAAAAAGGAAAAAAAGAAAAGAAAAGGTGTGTAGGTGCGGGTACTTCCACGGGTTAGGGAACCCTCCAAGAGGAGAACCGTCTCTTACCCTACCATAAATTATGGTGTGCAGGTGAAGGTAAGGCCAACCCTCTCTTACCCGTCCACTCCGATGCATAGCCTTATAAACATAAATATAATAATAATAATAATCTATCATTTAGAATTAATAAAAATATATAAATAAAAGATAAGGGTATTATTGTACTTTCAAGTGAAAGAGGAAGGGTACTATAGTCTTTTTAGTTGCATTAGGGACTGTCAGTGAAACAAAAAACAAACAGTAAGAACTCCTAACGTAATAAATGAATTTAAAAGACCGAGAGTAAATTTTGTGACAAACCATAGAAACGAAATGTGTAATTTACTCTTAATATTTAATAGCATAAATGTAATTGGGCCTTCGAAGTAGATAAGGGGACTGACCTTGTATTAATGATAATTTTTTTTATGGATTAGAGTAAGTAAATCTGTAATTTACTTTAAAAAAACATGCATGGATTTTAGTGTGAAACAGCCAAACAGGGGTAATTTGATATCCTTATGTAACTATGCTGTAATTTATATTTTTTATAGCCTGTGTGATGACTAGCTTCAAACTAATTGTAAAAAGGACAAAATAAAATTATATATTAATTCTTTAACGTACTATTATAAATTAATATAATAAATAATCAGGAATTTGATTTTGCAAAACATGTGTTGCCAAAGCTTAAGTACAACTTGTTATACTATTATTTTCCTTGTTATGATTATATATATAAAATGACGCATACAGTTAACATAACTTAACTTAGATAATGTTACGTATATTTTCGACCAAAACATTACAAAGAAGGGTAATACATTATATATTATTTGATTATACATTTAATAACTTAGAATGTATTTACCCTGTAGGAAGAAGTTCATTTGAGAACCATTTTTAATGCTAGAACCGCGAGAACCAATCTTGACCGTCCAATTTCTCCTCCTTCAATGTTATTGTCCACTCATGAATTCATCACATGCACACTGCCACACTTGATCCCTCCACGTTCTACATCCGTGAATTTCAGTATTTCACTTATCAGATCAACGGCTAAGATTGGTTGAGGTTCTCGCGATTCTCGCACTAACAACAGTTTTCTAATGAACACTTCCCTATGACCGTATATGTGCAATAATTCTTAACTTAGATTAACTGCATGTATATATTATTTTTCCTTTCTGATATCTTTATTGTACCGTGTATTCAATGTTAATTGTATGACTAGCGTTACGATATAATTACTTAATAGTAATTTGAAATAAATAAAAGAAAACTTCGAAAGGAAAAGAACATACCTTTTTAAAGCATGCAAGGGAAGAAAAAACATTGGCACCTTGTATGTGCCATCATCATAATGCATCGACCCCAACACTACTTTAAAATAATATTATTTAATGGTATAAAGGCCAAATTGACAGCGAGAACACTGATCTGTATATTTGATTTCCTTCATTAATCTCCCCATCTCAAAGACTGGTTGTTGCCAAATGACAAACATGTCAACAGTATCAGATGGCTGGCTGCCTTGTTGGGAAGTCTGCCAATGTGCTTCAGCCTTCAAAATAAATAAATAAATATATATATATATATATATATATATATATATATATATATATATATGGACAATATTAGAATTATTAATAAAGTAGCTAGGAAAAAATTTCGATTTTTAGTTAATAACTTTTAAGTAAAAAAAAACTATTCGTTACAAAAAAGATGTTGATTATTCATACTTTTTATGAATATTAATACACTTAAAGCCGTAAAAATTACAATTAAGCGTGCATAAATTAGGTGTTACTAATTTTTATTAAACTTTTACATTTGAAAGTGTGAAAATTGGAATAAAAAATTATATTTATTAGTGTGAACAAATTCTCCAAATTTACACACTACTAAGCGTGGAACATATGAAAATATTTCTAGAGTTACAAAAGTTCACGCTTTTAAGTGTGAACTTCTATAATTGTCTATTTATTATTAGATTTACACATATTATAAAAGCGTGTACTTTCAATTATAAGCATAACAACGCGTAAAATATTTACACGCTTTTTATGAAGTATGGATAAATGAAATATTTTTTGTAATATAATTTTATGCACCAAATCTAATTTCTTCTGATTGCCTTTGAAATTCATAGTCAAGAGTTAGAATCTACAGTGCAAGAGCTTTCTTGTATATACAATCGACTTAATTGGAATGAAAAAATATAATATTTTGAACATATATACAACATGATATATATTAACTACATACACATTGTTACTTTTTTGTATGTAAAAAATTGCAAGTTAATTTTGACTCAATACGACGTATCAGTTAGATGTTGAAAATAACAAAATACTTCTTGATGACATGGAATATTTAACAATTATTATAGTTAATTTATAATTTATGAACTAGTAGATACATTTTTTTAAATATTTTTAATGAAAGCGAAATCAAACCGTTGTTTCTCTTTTAAACGGTGTATAAAATATATATAGAAGTACGTATATAGTTGGTATGGAATTATATAGTTTAAGAGATCCGTCCGTCCAGTTGGTGAAGTGCATGGTTATGAGTACGATTAGGTGTCACATGACTTTAATTACTTTTTATGTTAAATTGTGATTAGAAACTAAGTAAGTGAATCTTGAGGTGGGTTGTTGCATTCATGGTTTGATAGGGAAAGAAGCCATACAACATCACATGCATATATGCATCTTATCCCTTCTATCAATATTCTTCTTTTGATTTTTTTTAATTTAATTTGTATGTGTATGTATAAATAATATATTCTACATAATATTTTAAGATAACCTTACCTTATTTAGCTATTTTTCATTATAATTTGAAGAAAATCTGGTCAACATCTCTAAGTTTAGCTTCATTTTTTTTACTCTTTTGGGGTGTGGAGTGGGAGCTGAGGTACTACAACAATAATAAAGAGTATATGATGAACTTAATAAAAAAAATTGTACTTGTGAACTCTAAGTTAATTGTTGTATTAAACAAATTAAAATTCACAATTTAGTCGTAAATATTGATAACGAACACAACCCAAAGCGGTATTTTACAATAGTTAACATTAGTTTTAAATATTAGTGTAGATAGACCAATAACCTAAAAAAAACTTCTATATTTTTAACTAGATATTTCATATTAATTAATTATATTAGTTTTAACTAGATATGTCGTATCGCAGGTTGTTAGAAATCACACCAACTAATATAACACTCAAAGTTCAAATATAATAACAACTGTATTATACAATTCCTAGAAATTAAATAATGAAAAATTGAATGAATTATCTTTTCTCATCTTTACTTTTAATTTTGATATTTGAATTAATTAAATTGAGAATGGTGAAAACAATTAACATATCTTAATTAAACTAATTAATTAAAATTTAACAAACCTTAATTAAATCAAATTGAATATCAACTATTAAATAAAGATAATTTAAAAACTCTAAATTATTCTTATCATTTTTATCTTAAAAGATATTCTCGTTTATTCATGTCTTTGTATAATAGTTATGATATATTCTTGTGTGTTATTGATTATTTGAAAAAGGGAAAAGGTGAAAAAGAGGTTAAGTATATTAGAAGTGTGGGTCAGAAGAGAAAGTGATGTATTATAAAAGAAATGGCAATCATCGATTATCACATGGCTCTTGCTTCGGCGCCGTTTGGTCTCCCGACTATTAGTGGAGAAAAGCCTTGTTAGTTTTTAAATAAGTACAACGTGATTTCTCTTTTATATATGCTTATTAGTGATTTTATTATTATTATTATTATGACTCGTACGATATATGGAGAAAGGATCTTTTAACTATGAGTGAGGCAGATCGATCAAATTGTACTCGAATATATTTATTAGAGATTGACTAAATAAATAACCCTAATTTGTTAAAAAACATCTTTTTTAATTAGATTTGTTTTATTTCTAAAATTATAACTATTGTTTTAAATAAGATAATTAATACAAGTAAACTTTCTAAATTTCTTTTTATATAATTAGATTCTTTATTCCATAAATGTAATAAATATTTTCAAAATAATTAAATAAACATTTTGCAATAAACCTTTTTAAGCATTGAAAAACATAATTGATTAACATGACCATTAATATTAAAATTATATAAAAAACATTTTTCAAGCATACTCCTCTATATCTATAGGATGTGTTTCTGGAATATTAGGCTTCAGTTGTCTATAACATTCCACACGTGACATATACATGGATTGTCATCCGGTTGCAGTTGGGGCTTTGTGACGGATACAATAAGCCGAAATGGTACGTATTAGGTAATACTCCTAATAGTTGCAGTTGGGGCTTTCCTGTTAAATAATATTGTAGAAGTGTTGAGATTAATATATGAAGAAAAATAACTGCAATTCGAATGATGCTGATAAAAATAAAATAATAATTTTAATTTTTATAAATATAATAATGATAACCAAAATGGTATGAAAAGTAAACTTTAATAGCAATATTTTGTAAAAACTAAAATTAGGTGAAAATATATCGTATAAAGTTCAAATTAAAAATGCAAAAATAATATAACAATAATATATTTTTATTTTATCTATTTTTAACGTTAAGGTAATTTATATTAAGAGATCTTTTATAGCCTTAAATCAATTTTTTCTAAATACCCTCCTATTAATTACATTGAAATATGTGTTAATATCAATCTATGAAATTAAAGAAAAGAATTAGTGAAATTAATATTTAATTATTTAGTGAATGATAAGATATGAAAATTTAGCAGAAGAAATTAGAATTTTCTACATAAAAGACGATTTACATAAAACAAAAACTAATAATATACAATAGTTATTACAAAAAAGTTATTACATTTATGGAAACAAAAATCTAATTATAAACAAAGAAATTTAGAAACTATAGATGTATTAATTATATATTTAAAACAATAGTTATAATTTTGGAAATGAATATAAATCAAATTATGGAGGATGTTTTTTTTAGTAAAATGGTTGTTTATTTAGTATAACCCATAAAAGGAAAATGTTAACCAAAATGGCAATCATGTTGTATGTATGGAAAACTGAAAATTAATTAAAAGGTAATTATGTAATTTTGGAAAGTTATCAATGGGGGAAAGTAGTCGAGAAATTCATATCGAGATTGGGGTCATGGAAAAAAGGAAGGATCTCATTGGTGGACGATTAACGCTCATCAAATCTGTACTTTCAAGTATCCTTTGTACTTCTTTTCGGTTTTTCGGGTTCCGTCAACAGTTCTACGTGTTCTTGAAAGTATGAGGAGAGATTTCTTTTGGGGTGGGGAGGGGGGGACGGGAAAAACACAAAATATTCCATGGATCAAATGGGAAACGGTTACGGCACGCTTTGAAAAGGGTGGGTTGGGTATCAGGGATTTACATAGTTTCAACTTGAGTCTTTTGAGAAAGTGGTGGATTCGTTTTAAAAATGGGAATGGGTTATTATGGGTTCAAGTCATTAAAAGTATATACAGGGAGTCGGATGGATGGGATGAGGCCTTGAAGAGGGTTGGGTCTAGTATATGGGCAGGTATTATCAAGGTGGGGAAAGAGTTTGAAGTGCTGGGGGTACCACTTACTTCCTTGTTATCGGTTGAGGTAGGGAACGGTTTGGCAACTCATTTCTGGGATGACATCTGGGTGGGTAATGTGAGTTTAAAAAACATGTTTCCGAGGGTGTATAGTAGAGTTCAAAACAAGAAAGTGTTAGTGGGGGATATGGGTTAGTGGCTGGACTAGAATTGGGTTTGGGACTCCGAGGCGTTTGGTCGTATTAGAGGTTGGGTTGGAATGGAAACACATCATATAACAAATATGTTGGCACGTATTTCATTAAAACAAGGAATACCGTATCGTTGGTGTATTTCAGGTGGTTCCGAAGGTGCTTCCATCGTCCAAATGTTAAGAAGGAAAATCGAAGACGTCAAAGGTCAAAGACAAGGGTCGGATCAGCTAATTCAAGTAAAAGAAACGGCGTGATCACAACTTTTACCGAAGAAGATCGATTAACATTTTTGCTTGGAGAGTCGACAAAGAAAGGATTCCGATACTAACAAAATTAAATGATAAAGGGATTGATGTTCCATCACTGTTGTGTACAAGATGTCTTGAAGATCAGGAAACAGTGGGGCATGCCCTATGGAATTGCATATAAAACTACAAAACGTGTGGAGTAACTTCTTTTAATGGTGGGGTTTGCTCTTCGTGGACGCAAGATCAATAGAGGAGGTTTATGAAGCGGGCGAGAAGCTGGGTTTGATGAACAAAAGGCTGCTATGGGTAAGTTCGTCGAAAGCATTAATGTATAGTATCTGGCGAAATAGAAATGATCAAAATTTTAAAGGTAATAAGAGAGAGGTGGAAGAATGTCTAATGGAAACACAGCTGTGGATGTTTCAATGGTTAAAAGGTAAGTGCTCAAACAAGGGTATAATGGATTGGTCAATATGGTTATTATCACCTGAGAGTATAGCAAAACAAATAATCTGAAGTTGGGTTCTACATGATGTACTGCCCATCGATGCATCAGGTCATGTTATTGTGGGTTTTATATTTCAAGTAGCTGTAAAACAATTAGGGATATGCTCTTTACTACTTGTAGAGAGTAAATGGTTATACAGATATATGATATGTGGAATGAAAAATAATAATATTTGCCTTTAAAAAAAATGATAACATAAGTTGTGATTACCATTTTTAGAAACTGAAATTACTTTTTTTATTCTTAACCACAACTCTAAGGGATGTGGTTAGCATTCTCCTATTTAAAATTATATAAGATAACAAATACTCAACTCTAGTACTTCCGAACCATGCATGATCTTAGAGCATACATCATGGTTTGCATCTCACACATGACACAACGAGCAATCGTAAACAAGGAAGGGAGTGATCGTAATGATGTTATCATGTAGGAAGCCCACCAAATACTTTCACCAAGCGGGGAATTCTCACCAAGTGCAGATGTTTAAGCAAGGAGAGAAGTGATCAAGGTGGTTGTTACCATGTTGGGGAGCGGTGCCAGGTGACACTACTCTCAAGTTCGCCACACACGTATTGGATGTTTTATAGGTGTAATGTCATGATTTTCCGAATTTGTGATTTATTTATTTTTCTTATTTATTTAAACGTTTGCAACATAAAACTTAACCAAACAACATTCCCAAACAATTTGGTAAAATCACAAGTGAACTAATCCGACTACCGAGCAAGAGAATATACCTCGGCGAGCAAAATTCTTATACAGACTACACGAATCTAAGACATATTTTAAAGATACAAGTATTAACTTACGTCTCGTGAGTCAACTATAAAAGTATAAAAAGTCAAAAATCATATTTCAAAATGAGCAACAATGAACATTTAAATTAATAATAATTCATGTCTAATTCGTATAGTTGAATGAGTAACGGTGAACATTTCAACGAAAAATCATCATTTAAATTGCCCGTCTCTAAAACTCTGTATTATAACCGAATCGAAATTCCTGTTTGTTCAACCAAACTGAAAATTTATTAAGAAATTTGAAAAGTTAACCTAAATTTTGATGGCCCTTCTAATTTTATAGTTTCGGATTTTTTTAACATATATAAACGGTAAGGTTTCATAGAGAGCATTCTTCTTGCATAGTACACAAAGTACAGTTGCAAAAATTAAGAAATTTGACAAAATTTTCATTTGTAAGTCACAATAACATAAGAATCAAACTTTTAAATTATTTAAAAAACGGATGAAAAATGATAAATATAATATTTTCCAAGACAAAGAAAAGGTTAAACTAGAAAGAAAAAAAAGATTTAAGTATAGTTACCACTCTCCCCTATCCAACCATATAAGTGATAAATATAGTTGTTTCATTATATTTTTTAACTACTAGATCAAAATTTATGAAGATTTCCTTGATCCTTCTATAAATGTTAACCTTTATCTCCAAATTTTTTATTTATAATATTTTCCATTTGGGATTATAGTTATACTAATATGATACCCACGTAATGCTGTGTTGATGAATAATTTCTACCCGATAAAATGTTTATAGAATATGTACGTATGGTATTCGACAAATAGTTTCTAACCGTTAACATATTTTTTCATTTTTTTCATCAACTTTTTTCTTCACTTTTAAAACAAATTTTAAAGAAACCATAAAATAAACCTTTTCTTCTTTATTCCATCTTTTTTCGGTTAACTCATAGAACTCTTCATTAGAGTGTATAATTGTTCAATTCATTTTGGATTTAATAGTATATTAAATTGCTTTGAACTACCATTCTTATATATGCAATTTAAATTTGGTAAAAGTATATTTAAAACATTCAACTTCCTATGAGGGAACTATTGTAATTTTTCCTTTCTTAAAATTAAGAGTTTAAGAAAACATCTAAATACTTAAGTATAGATGTATGAATATAGTATACATGGAAACTTTATAATTATAAATCAATAGAGTTAAAATAAAAAAATTTAGGCAAATATAGCTTCTTTTTCTCTAAATGCATCATCAAATAATGGGTTTCTTGTTTGTGCGAAAATTGACTTGGTATGCAAGACCGAATGACGGACCATTTTCGTACTTATCCAAGTTTTGTCCTTGCGGACTCCTTCAAAGATTGCTTTTTGTAACAATTTGCTTTTTATATTTCTTAATACCAACATTAATTATTCATAATCTAACTTACATAGTCGATTATAAGACCAAGAGTAGAATTATATTTGCTTTTTATATTTTCTCTTTTTTCTACACTATACTCTTTTTTTTATACCTTTTAGCTTCTTGCTAAAGGCTATTTAATATCAATCTTGATGTTGTTCAAAAATGAAAAAGAAAAAAAAGTCATTCAACGTTTTACTTTATTCCAACATGATCTAATTATATGTTTTTTTCTTTATTTCGGTTTATATTATGTGAATTTTACATATTTTTTTACTATATATAATTATAACTTTAGGACTTTATAATTTTGTACTTCGGACCTAAAGAATAATAGACCGGTTACAAAAATAATTTTGCTCAAAACACTACTAATAAATTGCCATTCAAGTGGTAATCTCAACTAAGAAATGAAACATTTAGAAGGAACTATCTCAAATCTCCATGGTTCAAAAATTTTCTGGGACTCCCGTTCAAAGGAAGTACAAGTTATTATTATTATAAAAGATCATATAATATTAATAACACTAGTATAATACTATATTAATTGCTCAAGATGATTGGATTTAGCCCAAAAATATAGCGGATAGGCAAAATCGATACAAAAAATATATAATAATACGATTAAACAAATACATAATTGTGACCGTGTAATAATTGAAATTTATTATATGAAGAGGGTCTAAAGTGCTATTCAAGCAATCATTTTCTATGCAGACGTAAAAATTAAGTTAATATGAACTTTATGGATGGACATGTATATACTAATAATAACGAGGTGAATATATCCAGCATTTACAAGGGAGAATATTAATAATAAGGGAAAATATTATATTTTTTTTAACTTGTAAAATATTTTATATATTTAACGCATAAGTTTTTGATGTATAAAGTACAATGGTTGTATAAAATATCATACATATGGTGGAGAATTATAAAAATTGATTGTTTTTATTTTTGAAACTAAATAATATAATGGTAAGTAAGACAACTTTATTGTATTTTCGTATAATTTGACCTAAATAATATATAAAGACTAACATTCCAACATAAATGTTTGGAATTATTATTCTCTACATGTTATTAGTATTATGAAAATACCAATCATATAAATAAGTTAATAAAAGCTATATTTGAATGAAATTATACAAATGAGTCGGGTTAAATGTATTAAAACGTTTATAATCTTTTAAACTACTTTACTATTTACTATAACTAACATAATACCTTATTATAATCATATTCAGTATATTAGTTTGTATATAAACTAAGATTTAAAATGAACAAAAAATTATGTTTATGAGTCAACCCAACGTTGACCTGACTATTTTGATCTGTTTTTCAATAAATTCACTTTGAACCCCATTTATTGAACATTTTGCTGTATAGCTTATCCGACTGGCTGACTTTTAATTCTTCATCTTTTTATACATCTCTAATTCTATATGGTGAAATAGTCAACAGTCGTATTTAGAGATGTATAGAAAGACCAAGTTTTTTTTTTTTTTTTTTGAAACGACAGAAAGACTAAATTTTGAATTTGGGTCAAATGTTGAACATAAATACGAAACCCGAGACCTTTAAGCCTGAACTCTTCACACAAGTTTAAATACCTTAGTTACAACTTACAAGTTACAAACTTGCAATTATACATGATGGATGGACTACTGCCTATTGGACTTCATAAGGCCCAACCAGTTCCTCAACAGACCTTCATTTGATTAGTTACATGAAGTAATTTTAAAAATGTTGGGTTAAAATTAACATGTATTACTAGCATTATACTCGCGTAAGCGATGATAGCAATTTCGATTTCAAGAATTTGAGGTATGGTATGTATTGAATGCAATTTCTGAAAATGAAATCTCTCTAACAATATATCTATTTTCTTTGTCCTTTTTCTGTTTTCTTTAAAAAAATTCCCAATCAACCCTTAAAAAATTCCCAATCAGCATAAACCACTCCATACTCCAATCATGCTTAAACATCAGTACTAAGTCTCATTTTTACATAGATAAGCAGCAACTTTAGAAATAAATGCTCAAGTTTGTTACTTAGAAGATAGGATGGTATCGACCCAAACAAGGGGGCAAGATCCGCTTAGTTAGCTTCCATTCTTCCTCTGTGATATCTCCTCCCTAAGAATTGAAGGAACCAAGTTCACCTCCCCCTGCCGACATCAATCCGATACCTTTTTCTTGTTTTTTCATTAATTTACTTGCTTTATTTTCTGGTAAACGGGTTGATTATTCAGTGCGGTCAGTGATTGTCGTGGGCCCTTCACTTCCATACATCGATGTGGTTTGCCTTGCGAAATAGCAATAGAACTTTTCCAGACCGCCTGTCGTTCGGCCTTAGCGTTCCAAACAACCAGTAGTGTGACCGATCTGTGTTCAAAACAACTGATTCACAGTAAAGCATAAAGGAAAGCCTCTAGAAGAAAGTTTTCGTCACCATTAAATCCGGGAGTTAAATCTCTAAAGCTGCTATGGTCTGGGCTCTCACAGGGGGGTGGAGCGCTAAGAAAGAGAAAGCGTTATCACTATAAGAATGAAGCAGCGGCTAGTGCTCCATGATATGACACCTTTCACTCATCCATTCCGCCCGCCCAGATGCTGCTTTCTGCTTCTGCAAAGGTTGCATCTTTGATCCCTAGAAGGGATCTCAGTTCAATTCCACATGATAGCACTCTTTCCATCTCTTATGACCCCACCGTAATACTAATTCCAAGAGTAGCCATCTGGGAGAAGGGAAGGAAGGATAGCTACGAAAGCTGGTCAACCTAAGACCGTAAGAGCCCAGTTCCAGGAAGCATGGCGTAGAAAAAAAAAAGCAAGGCATGTCATGGGTTGTAGGGAAGAGGTAACACGTGTACATGAAAGCAAGCGCAGCGGCTGCCAATGAGAGGCTATGCCGCCAAGGAATACAAGAAGACATTGGTTGAACTCAGTACTTCAAGAGTCCACACCGAGACAAAGTTGCCTACCCCGCTCCCGATAAAAAAGGACACGCTTCGCATTCTTCAAAAAAATATTATTAAAAAAATGCTTTCTTTTCTCTTTCATCTTTTTTTCTCTCCTTTTCTCTCTCTCTCTCTCTCTCTCTCTCTCTCTCTCTCTCTCTTCGGCAATCAAATGTTGAAACTCAATGCCAATTTGCGGCAACGCCCCATGGGTGGTAGTGTTTGCTTTGGTACCGCACTGCCAAATCAGCATGCCAAATGCATGCTTTGAGTACACCCTTTGCTCTTATAGACTATCAGTATGAGTATGCTCCGAGTCCAAACTATTTTTTATGTTAGTTTTAGGATATCGTTCATGGTAATGACAAAATTTGATAATAAGTGAGATATCATCACACCAAAACTTAACTATGACAATAATGAGAGAATTTGTTTTGAATCAAAATTATTGCAATGTAACTGTTAATTGAAATTTTATCTATCCTATAAATAGGAAGAATTTAATACTAACAAAACAACTAAGGTAGGTGTTATCTATCCTAGAAATAGAAAGAAACAAGCGCATGTTAGTTATTTAATTAGTTACTCATTAAAGTATTTGTAAGTGTAAAAGCACCTAAAAATGATATTTCTAGTTGCACACGTCATTTTCCATAACTCCTTGTTTGAACATGAAATTTTCCATTCCAATCAAGGATTTCTTCTCTCAATGTTTTAATCTGAGACTATCATTACTGGTAAAAAAATAATAAGAATATTTTATTTGTTCTACATCACTTGATTAATATGACTAATTTAATTCACAATTGCATAATGAATATTATCTAAAGTGATGCAGAAGACATGCATGATATAATATAGCTACAAGTGATCCAAAACAAAATGCAGCATCATCTAGGGCTCTTAATATCTTACCTGTTAAAAGTTGAAACTGCCTCCTATATTTAACTACATCATCAGAACTCTTTAAGTTTTTTTTTTCCCAATTCTAGACCCTTTCAACAGAGGAAACAGGTGGAAGTGTTGCATATGTTACAGGAGCCTCGTCATCATCGTCATCGCCATTATCATCATCATTTACTTGTTTGGCAACATATGTTTTGAGTTCTGTATGGTGAGACGATTTTCTGCATTCGACGACTGAAATACAGGTCGAGAATGCGTGAAGAAGCGGTAAAGAGGAATCATATTCAACAGAAAATATTCCTTCTTTTAATGGAGAAAGGCTGAAGAAGGGTCTCTCGTTTATGACATCTTCCTGTGATTAAAAGTAGTAAAGAAATAAGTGGAAGAAAATCAGCATTTATAACTTTAGGGTTGTGTTCAATAAAGTCTGAAAAACATAGTCCTAAAATTTTAATATGCAATTACAGATGATTCGGTATACAATCACATGTGATTTGTAAAAGCATCACATGTGAATTACGAAAATGCCCCTCCGCCCAAAATTTTAAAATGCAATCTGAACCATTGATGCCACTGATCCAAAGGCTAAAATTAGTCTCTTAGGACTATGAATTAAGTATGGACTATATTGAACGTTCTTCTATAACTATATGCAAAGAAGCTAAAATAAAATCCTTTTTCCTTGATTATACAAAACTCCTTTGTAACATAGAAGCTTTACCATATTCACATGGACAACCTGATATCGGAATGAGAATCAACTTATTACGAGTGATGAAACGTGTTGCAGACACTAGTATTTGAAAATGATTTGCAGTTTGAAGCTGTAATCCTAAAAACAATCAATTATTTGAATGTATGACAAATACAGATTATTTAGAGTAGTAATGATCAATTTAACAAGAGATCTTGTATACTGTTGGAATATTTTAATTTTAATGTAAACTTTCAAGATATTTTTTTATAAAATATATCAAGTAAAACTATACAGGTTGTCCGTGTAAAATTTCAACATGAGGGATAAATTATTAATTTTTCTTCCCTTACATAACCAATTTTCTAGATGCCAATATGAAATTATCATTTGACCTCAAATCCCTTCATACAACCACTCAAAACTAGAAACTGTGATTTAAAGTCAGCAATAATCAGATAACCAGTCATAACACACATGGAAACACCCCCTTATGCTAACTGGTTAATTTGACAACACAAGACAAACACATAAAATTCGGCTTAAATATATTTTTTTTAAAAGCAAATTCGACTTAGATGTATAAACATAGAAATTAAAACATACCTGAAAGAAAAGGTCAAAACTTTCTGGTGGGTTTGATCTTCTATCAAGTTGCACCTTGTTAGTAAAGGTTCTCAATCTGCAACCCACATCCCAACCCCCACAATCGCATCTGCCACCAGATCGCCACCGTTCGGTTAGCGGCGAAGGTTCTCCTTTTCTTGGAACACCATGATGACCACCTGGTAAAATAACCGTCATGTTAAAACAATCTTTAATCTCTTCTTCGTCCTCCTTTCTCTGAAACCTCACAACAATGGCCGCCAGCTCATTTTCCGGTTGGACATCCAAGATTTGGTGGTCAGTTTGACCCGAGTCAACAGAGGATAATACAAATTCCCGAGTGGTGCAGTTAGAATTTGAAGTATTTGTAACCTTCATTTGCGCAGTTACATTAGGGAGATACCCGTGACCTTTATCTTTAGTGCCATGATATAACCACCCACCTTTCTTTTTTCTCACTTCATGAATGGTGAAAAATGTATAAGCCCAACTGTTGGTGTGATCTTTTGAGGTTAAACTTCTTACTGTGGCTGCAAGTATATCATTGTTATTATCAACTGAAAATGTAAACAAAGGGCGACCATTTTTAACAGCCATTTGAAAAAGAGCTTGCTTTTTTGATGATGACGTGTCCGTCTTATTCCTACTTGAATTGTCAACTCTCACATCCTTGCAATTTCTCAAATCCATTTTCACTTTCATTTTTACTTTTGAATCTTCAGGGGATTCAGCTGTTTTTGTAGCAGATTTAGAAGCTGCAGACCTGGAACTCATGCTAAAGCTAAAGCGATGTTTGCTAGCTGTAACGGTACCCTTTTTAAAATCTGAATTCTTTGAAGAAACACTCGACTCTTTATCCTCTGGGGTCTTGATTTCAGATGTAGTGATCTGGTTTTGTTTGGAACTGGCTTCATTCTGTGAATCTTTTTCAAACGCAAACGATTTTGGAATGTTGTCTCTTGAATCTTGGAGATTCCCGATTTTATTCACCAATTCATCTTGGAATTTTAACTTGCCTTTTGAAGAAGATGATGTTGCTGTGTGAAAACTTCCCATATCATCTGATGATTTAGATTCAAGAAAATTATGAGGATCCAAATCATTCTGTATGTGACCTCTTTGCTTGATTCTTGATCGTTTGGCAGTTTTTTTATCACTAGAGTGAGTAACTGAACCATATTTAGTGGAGATCACTTCAGGAGATATGTTTAAATGAGATTGTAGATTAACATGGTGAGGTTTTAGAGATGCAGTAGAAGAACTTTGACCTCTACTTGATGACGAATATTTTTTACTTGTGTCAACACCCTGTTTTTGATGATGATATTGCCATTGCTCTAAACGCCCCCAATCTAAAACACCAAAAGTTAAAGCTCTATCATGGACAGGTTTACCCCTCTCTAAATAACTTGGCAAATTCGACATGTATCTGACAATTTCTTCCATCTCCATAGATTTGCTTCCAACATGTTTTTGGCTGCTGTTTGAAGATGATGACGCCATTTTAAGTAGTTTTTGTTACCACATTGACACAAAAAGATGGCGCTTTTCAACAAATTTATTCGACTGCCATAAAAAAAACTGAGCTAGAATTGTTGCTTTCCTACCGAACCGAAACTTTTGTCTGTCATGCAAAACTTGCAATGAATGCCGTAATATGAGCTCTCTGAATCAACACAAATTACACAAAAAAAAAAGTTATGATATCATTGTCACTCGTAGCGTATATTCATATCCTTTGTAATTTAAATGACAAGGGAAACAGACAGGTTACCTACTTTCAAGAGGATTTATTTCACAAACATTTGTGCAACTAAAAGCATAATTAAATCAGAAAAAGACTCTGAAAACGAATGAAAGAATGGACGTGTACAAATAATCCCAAAGAAGACTCTTATAACATTTATGGAACTAAAATCATGAATTAACACATAGAAACCACCAACTAAAATAATGTTCTAGACTCATACAGATGACATTTGCAGGTAATTTCTAACACTAGAATTTAGAAAACTAGCATACCCAATTTGACTGAACAATTATTAGTTTCTGGATAGTGGATATAGACAAGATAAGTACAAATGTACAAGCAAAGTAGGTTCACCAAATTGAGCTCATTGGGTGTTCTGATTCACAAATTTGCGTACCTGCAGCATAGAGACAACCTGGAAACTATTGAATAAAGACAAGGAGAAAGTGAAAAGGAGATTTATGTGGTCCTTGAAAATCATTAATACCAGTGATAAAGAAAAGCGTAATAAAATCTTAATATATCACAAGAACCCCATAAACAAGATTCCCTGATGATGAAGAACGAGGCTAAATATCAATTAAAAAAAGTGTTTTACAATATTTATTAAGACGTTTGCGGAAAAAGAGCCGGAAATTGAAAGAGTGGGAAAGGGGAAAAGGCCATTAATCACATTGTCTCATTATTATCTTCCGTTTATTTTATTTTATTTTGTATAATGATACTTTTCTTTTTGCCTACCCTGTTCTTAAAGCATGCATAGAGCTTATTTTTCTGGTATACGAAGTTATTAAATGGAAACTGATCCGTACAAAACAGTTTTAGCCATATTTAGCAAGATACAAATTGTTAATACATATGTTACAAGTTGATGATGCATATAGTTGTTGTGTATGACCACTTTTGTTGTGTTCGAATCACCTTAAATTACTATCGATTTAAGTTTTGTAGTTCATTTAACTGCATAAGTTCAAGTTAAAAACTATAATTCATTGGCAGAAATAAATTAGAGACAGAGATTCACGGGGTGCTTCAACTTTATAAAACAAGAAATAAACTGCATATCTTTTATACAAAAATGGTAACACTCTGTTATTCTTTCTGAACTTAGAGCAATGGAGGCATGGGGCTTGTACCCAGAAGACGTCAGTCCAGACTTTAGGGTAAGATATTAAAACGTTCAATCCATACAATGCTTTAGCAATCATAGACGAATTAGGGTTTCTTTTCTATTTTGAATCTCTAAGTTATTCTATCAGAGCTATAAAAGAAATTGAGGAGCAAAAACAGTACTTGAAGAACAGAATTATACAACTACCAAACACAAAACAGGTAGAAACAACAACTCACCAAGATTTCAACAAGTTAATGAGTGTGGCAATTCGTCGAACAGGTATCTGATATGAATCATTCATTAATGGGTTCTTCAAAAATGAACGAAATTCAACGTCGCTGTCGGTGGGGTGGGCATTATATAAACTATAACTTGTTACAAGAAGCCAAGTAGTAATCCAAGGTCGTAACTCAAAGGATGAGACTTTAATCAAGAAAAAACACAGAAAAAGATTTGACCTTCTGTTTGATCTCGCCTTCTCAAGAATCCAGAGGTCCGAAGAGAATTTTAAGGAAAGAGGCGGTGGGTGGGTGGGTGTGTGTGTGTGAGAGAGAGAGAGAGAGAGAGAGAGGTATTCGCGGGTGGTGATGACATATAGGAGGACTTGGTGGGGTCATAAGCAGAGAAAAATATTGAATAAAGAGTTAATTACAAATTTCGTACTTTTAGATATAGGTCTTTTGCACTATTGATCATTTAAATAAAATTTTTGTACTTTTAGTCTTTTATTTAAAAGTTTGTTACATAAATGGTCCTTTAGGCTAACTCTGTTAGATTTGACTGTTAGTCAAAGGGCAATGTAATCATTTTACTAGTAAAGAACCAATTTTGTAACTAAAACTTGATTTTATAATTTCTTTTACCATTTTTAGTTATTAATTAATTGTTTTATAAATATTTTATCAATTTAGAGTTAATGAGAAATTATTGTTTTTTCTCTCTCTCCTCACAAACACATCAGACACACACTCTATCTCTCTCTCTCTCTCCATATCTCTCCCTCATTCACTCTCTTCTTTCCTTCTCTCTCAGTCACCATTTTGCACCTCCACCACTAGCCACCACCGCCGCTGACTCCCACCGCCACAAGCCACCACCTTAGATCTACACCACCGACTCCAACCGCTGACTCCCACCGCTCACTTACGGTCACTTAACAGCACCTCCACCACCAGCCACCACCTTAGATCTACACCGCCGACTCCAACCGCCACAACCTTATATCTACACCACCGCCACAACCTTCTTTACTTCTCTCTCTCGGACTCCCGCCGCCGATTCCAACCTCCACAACCTTAGATCTAAACCACCGAATCAGAAAATGGTGGTGGTGGTGGTGGTGGCGGGGGCTGCTGCTATTGTTTTGAAAACCCTAGATATACACCACCGAATCAGAAAATGGTGGTGGCGGCTGCTATTGTTTTGAAAACCCTATGGTGGGTGGTCGTTTTTGTAAGGTGAAGGGGAAACAGACCCCGATGAAGGTGAAAAACCCTAAGAAAACCCTATGAAAACCCTAATCCGCCGCCACCTCCTCTTCCTCCTCCTCCTCCGTCTTTAACAACCGCCGTCGACACCTCCTTCTAGGGTTTTCATCGCAAAATTCAACTCTCTGTTCTTCTAGGGTTTTCCTCGTCTTTAACACCTCTCAATGGTGATGGAAGATGTTAGTGGTGGTCATAGTGCCCAAAGAAAAACCTTAAGAAAACCCTACTTGGGTGGCGGAGGGTGGCAGCGGTGGTGTTGGTGGTGTTCCCAAATCGGAGAAATGGCAAACCCGGCGGTGGCAGTGGTGGTGTGGGTGGGTGGCAGATCCGAGATGACAATTGAAGAGAGTGAGAGGTGGGCGGTGGTTGAGTCACCGAGAAAAGAGGGAGAGATGGAGAGAGAGAGTGTGTGTGTTGTGTTTGTAGTGAGAGAGAGAGAAATCCATTAATTATGTAATTAGTTATGTAATTAATGATGATAAAACCAATAAACTAATAATTAAAAAAGGTAAAAAATATTAATTAACTATTTTAATTACAATATTGGTCCTTTACACGTAAAAAGATCAAATTGCCCTTTGACCGTTAGTTGAATTTAACCACTGTTAGCCTAAAGGACTGATAGCGTAACAAATTCTCAAATAAAGAACCGAAAGTGAATTTTTTTTGCTTAAATGACCAATTGTGCAAAAAGCCTATATCTAAAAGGACGAATATTGTAATAAACTCTCAAATAAAATGATGAAGCCCGCAGGTGGGCCATTTGACAGTACATTTGGATTTGAGCCTCAATTTTCTCAAATCAAATCTTCTTTTAAAAAGTTTGATGTGTTTGTGTTTTTATATTTTTTTTTAATTTTTTTTATTTGTTTTTGTAACGCAGTGAAAATTTGTAGTAACTTTAAATAAGTAACGTGATACTGAAAGTTATAGCTCTCAAAGAAACAATACACAAGACTATAACTTGCATAGTCTACAAGTCTAAAAAAGGGCAATCGGCCCCCATTTTTTGGACCACTCGATCGAGGGCACATATGAGGCTTATTCTTCATATTAAATTTGAGACATTAATTAGTTTAAGGAGGGACACAACATCACTGTCACTAACTCTTTATGAAAAACAAACTAAATAATAAGATTTTTCATTTTAAAGAAGTTATGTTGTTATAGATTAATAACCATAAGTACTAATTCTATCATCAATAAACTACATCAACTTTTCTGTAACAATGTTACCAAGGTTACACACTTAGACCTCATCTCCCATTCGACAAAACATCCAAATGAGTTACTTAAAACTATACTGATATACCTCATTACCTAAAGTCATTCCTACAAGAAGATCACCCACCCTGCGAAGATTCAAAATTTTTGTACCAAGCTTGGATAGATGACCAAGTCTCTATAAGATTTCCATGAACATCAAGCTATCAAGGAACACTAGAGCCGGGACTGGAGTTTTTAGGAGCTGGAGCTGGAGCTTTTATTAAGAGCTGAAAATTGAAGCTTTATTTGTATGAAAGTGTTTGACAAATAGCCGTAGCTGTAGTTAAAAAATGTAAAAAGACATAAAAGGATACAAAAATAAACATTTAAATAAGAAAAAAAATTAATCAAAGGGTTATTTATGTAATTTGGGTTTTAGAAGCTCCTAGCAGCTCCTAAAAGCTACTAGGATTAGCTTTTTATTTTGGAGCTTTTATTAGCTTATTTTAAAAAAAAAATAGAAGCTCAAGCTCCTGCAACCAAACAAAATTAGTGAAGATTATTATTTAAAAACTAAAAAGTTCAGCTCTTAAAAGCTTCAAAAAGATTCTCCCAAACATACCCTAGGTCTTCATGAACTTCTGTTGAAAAACTTCCAACTTCCTCAAATTGTCCCCCCACCCCCACCCTTCATCCCTACAATTTTGAAAAGGAATATGATTATGTAAAAGAGCAATAAGATCCAATAATTCACCATATATTCAACCCCTTAGATCTGTCGACCAACCCCACACCCAATTCCGTTTTCCCTCCTTCCGCTCACCCCACTCGCATAGTCCCTAAACTTTACATATCTCAGGATATCCAAGCTAAAGAAGTAAAGAGCCTTGAAAGTTTTCCCTCAAAACATGGCTATTTGCCTATCTACCTATCTATGGTTCCAAAACTCAATAAAAGACCTATCCCCTAAGTTTCCTCACCAAAGAAGAAGTAAACCCTAACCCCCCAAGTTATCTAAAATTAAAGGGCACCAAATTGTTGGGTATTGTAGAGAGAATGACCAAATGAAAATGATACTACTGATGTTTTATTAAAAGATATAATGATATATGATAGGTAAGACTCTATACCGATAACATGGAATAGAAAATTATCAAATATACAAAAACTCAACAAATTCAACTCTTTTTTCGGTAGCATAAAACTAGCCAACAAATACTCAAATTAACTTCCCACGGCACATGATAATTGATTTCAACACTCCTTCATTCGAACATTGTGACTCCAAGCTAGTATTAGAGTTCTTCGTGCTTTTGCTGTTGCAAGGCTTTTGTTATCAAGTATGCGGTGTTCAGGAGTTCTACAACTCCTTACCATTATAAGTTGTATATGGGTGTCA
Source organism: Pulicaria dysenterica (assembly GCA_947179395.2). Classification (NCBI taxonomy): domain Eukaryota; kingdom Viridiplantae; phylum Streptophyta; class Magnoliopsida; order Asterales; family Asteraceae; genus Pulicaria; species Pulicaria dysenterica. Next base: position 81,176,459 of record OX359292.1, read on the forward strand.
TGGTTTTAAGAACCTGAGCGGACCAGCTGGTTAAAACGGGAACCGGCACCGAAAATGGTTCAAAAGAACCGATCAAACCTCTAGGTATTGGACACTGAGAGGTTGAACCGCTAAACAGACCGTCTTGAACCTTTTTTTCCTTTTTTCCCTTTTTGTTTTCATGGTCCAGTAGCCCAATTCCAATCTCATTTGGACTTTTAAAGTGTCACAAATTTACAATAAAACTACTATCCTAATATCTTCACCTAAAATCCATTCCACGATAACTTGCGGCTGGGTTTTTAACCTTTTTCCTAGTATCTAAACTTTTATACAACTTTTTGGTATTTTTTGAATCTTTATAACAACATCTGGTTCTTTAAAGTGGTCCAACCGGTCTGACCGGTTGAACCAGTAAAATATATAATAAAGCAACCGATTTGACCACCGGTTCGGTTTTCAAAGCTTAGTCCAATTTCAACATATATATTAATTAATGGATTAAAAGGGGATGTAATCATGTAATACTTAATGGACGTACTATTTTAGACTGAAAGACTATATATAGGGACTATGGGGAGGGTTCATTCGAGAACCGTTGTTAGTGCGAGAACCGTGAGAACCAATCTTAGCCGTTCCTAGGATATGGGAAGTTTCATGGATGGAGAGCGTGGAGGGATAGAGTGTGGCAGGGTGCATGTGAGGAATTCATGGGTGGGCAATGACATTAAAGAAGGGAGAATTGGACGGCTTAGATTGGTTCTCGCGGTTCTCGCACTAACAACGGTTCTCGCATGAACTTTTGTGTAGGGACTATATATAACTACATACCGATTAATTAACGGCATATGTTATAAATTACTCGTTACATGGACGCCACTTTAAACTTTACGTGTTTGTGCTGCATGTGTGATGTGGGTACCTTAAACGGCTAACACGCGAGATGATTATTACGTACCATCATTGCCGTGAATTGGACAAAGGACTACCTGTGTCTAACAATCAATTTATATATATATATATATATATATATATATATATATATATATATATATATTTTTTTTTTTTTTTTCTATCTTTTAATATTTTTTTAGTTGATTAATTAAGTACCTTATAATAATTATTAGAATCATTATATGCATACTATTTTCATCGAAAAAACATGTCTCAAATTTTTATAACAATCAAAATTTCAAACTAACGAAGATAAGCCCAAAACATATGCTAAAATAAACATCCCTCAATGTCACCAAAAAGTTTTCTTCAAAAACATGTATACTTTTATAATTTTTTTTATTTACATCAACTACTTTATTGATCTTGAACATAAATTCTAAAAGATACTAATATAAGAAAAAAGATTTATATTTATGGAATAAGTAAAGAGAGAAGTTAATAAGATTTAGAAAATTATGTTGACAGAGTGGATATAGACTAGCTAAGTGACTTGTGTGTCAACACGGGGATTATATAAGTCAATTTTAAATTTATATACTTTTAAAGAGAACTAACATGTATAGTAAAAATAACTACAAAGCATATATATGAATATAAAATCTCGTAATAAATGAATAAATATTACAGAATTTTGTAATTCATACATAAGATTATCATTAGATTTTTTGTAGAATCTCTTTATAAACAACATTCATGATTTCTTTAGTAGGGTCGTCTTCATCATCGTAAATTAAAACTTTTAACTCTTCCTTACTCTTCACTCGAGAAAACGCCACATAATTATCAATGAGTGAAAACAGGCCGTCTCAAAAACAATCCGACATTCGATAAAGATTGACCTTGGCTTTTGTTTATATATATATATATATATATATATTGGCAAAAGTTCAAACGAAAACTATTTTTCGTACGAAAACTGCGAGAACCAATCTGAGCCGTCCAATTCCCTCTCCTTTAATGTCATTGCTCATCCATGAATTCCTCACATGCACCCTGCCACACCTGATCCCCTCCACGCTCTCTATCCATGAACTTCCCATATCCAAGGAACGGCTGAGATCGGTTCTCGCAGTTCTCGTACGAAAAACAGTTCTCGTTTGAACCATATATATATATATATATATATATATATATATATATATATATATATATATATATATATATATATATATATATATGTTTACTCGTAAAGTGAACAAGTGTAAGGTTGTCTTTGTGGGAATGTTTGATTGAATGGTAAGACCTACGAAACAAAGGAAACACTACGTTAGAGAGCTTACAGGGGCCAGGCCCTGTAAGCCGCTCCGACGCTCAAGTTAGCCATAGCAATGGTGAAGAGCTTAGGGGAATAATGTTTAGGCTGTGAGAGGTGTGTACCTTAATAGGAGATAATCATCTCCTATTTATAGTCAAGGTGGTACCGGAAGGGACCGTCCAGATGAAGGACACGTAGCGTAATCTTCTGTGAGGAAGCAAAAAGGTTGTATCTTTTTGCTTTAAGTGGGATTTGCTCCCCATTACGGTTGTCAGCCAATCATGGGTGATTGGGTAGTTGGTAGTACTTTTTACTGTTTGAGGCATTGCCTACACTGTGAGATTTACTCTCCATTACCGATGTCAGCCAATCGTGGGCAGCTTGCGTGTGTCAGAGGTTTCAGACATGGCACGCATATCGCATCCGTTGGCGTTATGACACGTGGCCTGGAGATGTTAGGCCTGTGGTAGTTATGTTGCAAGGGACCAGGCCTGACCTGCGAATGCCTTTGAACTAGGCCAGGCCTGGATGCGGAAAAGGTGTTATCTACATGTCCTTTGGTATTTACTGGGCCTGGAGGTGGGTACGTCATCAATATATATATATGCTCTTACTATAAACCATACCTATATAATAACCAAACATAATAGCATATAAAAAAGGTAAGACTTTCATATTAGAAGAATTCAAGAGTAAAAGATTTGGGCACTAATTTGATAATTTTATGGAGCCATTTTGAAATAGAATGAAGGTATGACTAATGGCTTTTCTGATACTAATAAGTTGGGAATTTATTAGTATATGTAAATTGTAGATTAAAAGCGGCTACAGTAACATACAAAATTTTAAAGATCAAATTGTAACAACCTTTTAGTACTCATTACTTAACAATCTATGTTTAAGCTTTTGAATATGAGCAATGTAAAGTATAATCAGTATTTGTTCTATACTAAAGAAGAACAACCTTTTCTTTTATGTTACGACTGAACATGATTTTGTCAAGGCATATTGTGCAAGTGTGATGTTTGTAAATAACGAATAATGTTGATAAATAACATTTCCAACAACACAAGTGAGTTAAACTAGGATATGCAATTTTAGGATCACATGGAGGAGACCGCTACAGACACTAACCCGTAATTGCTAACAGTAAATATAGTTTAAATTTACAGTAATTATATCATCTAACTCGTGATATGGTTTTTCTTATGGTCGATTCAGTATTATAATTCACGAATCGTTTAATTAATCACGAAATCGATTAATTCGAATAATTAATCTTCATTCTTTAATTTAACAGGGAAGAAGACTTACTGGATCAATCGTGTTTTTTTGAAATTATCGAAGAAGGAAACAGCGAAGAAGCTTATATAATCTGTTCTTGAGTTCCGTATGCAATTATCAGAGAAGGAAGCAACGATTAGGGAAGGAAGCATCGACTAGGGAAGGAAGTCGCCGAATGGGGAAAGGAGTCTGGTTTGTTTTTGTGCATAAACCTAGAAAAGATCCAGATAAAAGCGGGTTATCCACATATATTTTAAACCTGCGTGTCTTTTCTTTAGAATTTTAAGCACTCCTGATGTAATCATGTATTTTTTTCGCATTTTTTAATTTTTTTTTAGGAAATGTAATATTGTGATTGATGGAGTAATTTAAAAAAAATGATGATGATGTCATAGTTCCTTTTTTTTAACAAAATAATACTGTAATATTTTTTTTATAGCATGATACAAAACTAACAAAATAATACTTATTTATTATTCAATTACTGTAATATATTTCAAGATATATAAATACCATTTTAATTGTTACTATTATCTAATTCTAATTACGACATTTATATAAAAACTAAATTTCTGCGTGTGTGTGTGTGTGAAAATAGTAGCCAATTATTTAAGTTTTGGATACATTGATTTAATACATAAAAAGTCTGTTGTCACTACGAAAGCAACTTTGTTCTTTTGACCAAATGGAAACTCGAAAGTGATGTCCTATAAACAACAAAGGGACGCCGATTTTGGGGGTGTGGGTCTCCATTAAACCTTTTTTAAGATACTCTCCCTTTGGTTAATATGAGTAATTTAGGGGTGTTTATTTTAGCTTATTTTAGAAGTTTTTTTATGTTATTAACTTATTTTATGAGTTTATGAAAATTATGTTATTTGATTTAACTTATTAGCTTAAGCTTAAGCTTATTTTAAATAAAAATAAGCCAATTTTGATAAGTTAAATTAAATCAACTTATTTTTCTTTACATGAGCTTATATTTATACTTTTACATATGTACTCTTACCTTTCTTCCTTTTTCCAATACATTTCTCTTCCTCAAATATAAGCATGTATTTTTAAAACAAAGTCAAACACTTTTTTGAATATAGCTTATTAGCTTATAAGTCATAAACTAATCCAAACACTTTTATTTACTAATACGCTCAAAAGCCCATAAAATAAAAAGCTAGTAAGCTTAAGTTAAAAAAAAAAAAAATTTTACCCAAACACTGAGTATCTTTTAATCTTTATATTAAGGCAACCGTAAGATTAAAACCAAAATCAATGTAGAGTTTAGAATATTGTGCCAAAAACAAAATAAAGAAGAAAAAAAAACAAAGCTAGGAGTGTGTTCGGTATGGAGCTTATTGGAGCCGGTAGCTTGTTGTTTTAAAAGAAAAAGCTACAAGTCATGTTCGGATGTAAAAGTTGGAAGCTTTTTTTAAACAAAAAAGCTTCTAGAAGTAGCTTTTAAAACTAGCTGGAAGCTTTTTATATACCAAATTACCTAAATACCCTCTTCATTTGTTTTATAATTCCTCCTATTTTAATAATTTGTCTTTTTTTGTCATTTTACACAATTAAACTCAAGCTTTCAGCTAATTTGCCAAACACGTATATAAATAAAATAAACAACTTCCAGCTCCAGCTACCAGCCTTCAGCTACCAGCTACTAGCTAACAGCTTTCAGCTACAGCTACCAGCTCTTCCGCCAAACATACCCTAGATCCGAACAAAAACAAACTTGAGGAATAAGGCCCGAACAAAGCTGCAGACTAATCTGGGGACTAGACCCCAACGGAATTAAACTCGATCATAAGGAGAACGATTCAAAGCAACCACATTGAATGAAGCTTGAAGTGGATTACGGAGCCATAAGTCTCATGAAAGAATATTAGAACCACTCCTATTGGATATCCATTCAAAGGATTTTACTTTTATTTCCGAGCAAATCATTTGCCTAGACATTTAATTTGTTAGGTGTGACTTGAAATTAACGATACGATATTAGAACTAAAATATAATTAAATGGGAAGCTTCACGTAAACAAAAATTGTTAGTTTTTTTTCTTTTTTAATTAAGTCGTATGGTGGTTGCATTGTGTGAATAAGTGAGTTAATGTGGATATGGTTCTCATTTTTGAGATACGGTTAGGTGTTATTCAAAGTTGTATGTACTTATCGCATCTGACTTTATCATTTAATTAGGTTTTGGATTTTTAGTTTTTATGTAAAAATATCATAGCTTGGTTTCATTTAACTTACGCATCTTTGATGTGACATCTATGTAAACACTTTAGTCATAATAAAAAAGTCTATGTTTTCTGTCCATGGGCATAGGTCGAGACTCTGACGACCGAACCATGTTATATCTTGATGGCATGTTTATCTTGTTTTGCTATCCGCATCTTCTAACGGGTTCTTGTTGAGTTTTCAATCCTTACAACGTGGTGTTTTGATCCTTACAACGTCTTCTTTCCTTCAAAGGAGACAAGAGAGTTTCTACTTTCTAGCCTTCCATAAAGAATAAAGACCATCCACATTAGAGCTTCCAGACTTTATTTGATTTGAGCAGCAAGGAGTTACTCCAAAACTGATGAGTGATTGCTGAAACTTAGCCCTCACCACGCAAAAACAAATCTACTAAAACCGCAAGATATAAAACAATGGTCTATAATTTCCACATTGAGATCACACAAAGGGTATAGAGCTCTGTGAATGTCAATACCTCTCAATAATAGTAGACCCCGAACCGGAAGCCTATTGAGCAAAAGTCTCCATATAAAAATCTCGATTTTTTTTGCACCAACTTATTTCTTTTAGTTTCAGAAGTGGCAACACCATCTTGGATCCAGGCATCTTCAAGATAGGATTGAATTTAACTTTAAAAGAGCCGCTATGGTTTAACCGCCAACGCCACGAGTCTTTGCAATCCTGTTTTAAATGGATAGGAAGAATCAAGATAGTTAACTCCAATAGCTCGACCCCTCAATTCTCTAAACCAGTTCAAAGACCAAACCAAACTCCCTCGATGTATCACCCACACAACCATCAATCTAACGATCCAAATTGTACAATCTCCGAAACCTATCTTTAAGGATGACATCCCCCACCAAAGATCATCCCAAATAAGAGTATCCTTACCACTACCTAACATCCTTTCAAAGTAATTCACAAAAGGAACCCCTGCCCCATCAATTGAGTTACCCAACTTTATCAATGAACCTTAATTGTTAACCCTATCCCCACTCATAACTGAATTTGAGATTTAATCTCCAACACCTAAAGTGAATCTCCCTCAACCTAAAACCGCCACCAGTATTTACCGAAAGCACCTAGTTTTTAGCTTTAGGACTCCCCAACCCCAGACCCCCTTAGTGAAGTGGTAAAGTCAGTTTATTCCATTTAACCCATGCTATATAGTTAGTGTTTCCCGACCCCCTTCCTAGAAAAAGTTTTTTTTCCGAACGTTGAAGTGTATTAATAACACTCATCGGAGCACGAAATAAGGAAAAGTAGTATAGGGCTAAACTATCAAGAACTAAGTGGATCAATGTTACTCTGCCACCAAAAGACAACAACTTTTCTGTCCATGTATCCAATCTAGATTCAAATTGATCTATAATTGGTTACTAGCGTGATACCTTTTTCATAGCTGAACCCACCGGTAACCCAAGATAAATAAAGGGGAGTGCCTTGCCTTTACACTTCACAATGCAACTCAAACTTTCAATTTCAAAGGAAGGAACACTAATCCCCATAAACCCGAATTTTGGAAAAATTAATTTTAAACCCGGATACTTGCTCAAAACATTTGAGGATATATACAAGATTGCCGAAAATTCTTCTATCTAAAGGACCAGAGAAAATGGTATCGGCAGCAAACTGTAGATAATATATTTTCACACGCCCGTTTAACCTGAACCCTTAGTCTATATTTGCCAATTTGGCATCTGAAATCATTCAATTCAAGCCTTCTACATCAATAAGGAACAAAACGTGGGCTCACAGGTAACCTTGCCACTAATTTAGATTAAAATTTAATTATTAAATCTGAACCATTCATTTAGCTAAAAACTAAAATCTAATTTTGAGTTTTTATGTTCAAAATATAATTCAATTTGAATCAAAATTATAAGAGACAACTAATCTTAAAATATCATATTTTTTCATCATAATTTACAAACATAATATATACCGTTTAAAACATTTTAAAATATTATATTTAACCAATTCTTAGTTTTATCATTTTATAATATTTTATAATCATTTTAATTGTTCTTAATTATAGCCAGTAAGAACTTGACTTTATTGACCTTAATTGTAACAATAATAATCGAAAAGTTGTACAAGAAATTCAATCACGTCTCTTCGTATTATGATATCATGTCTGCTGGTGCGAGGTTGTTGTTAACTGCCGCCATTTTCCATAATTCTTTATTATTTCTTATTTTTAAATTATTTAATATCTTTTTATAAATATTTAATATTCTATATTTTTTTAAATCAACCCGTGTAATGACCCTGTATCTCACGGGTAAATAATCTAATAACCTCTGTGATTTGATTTCTTTTCGGGTAAAGGTATAAAGTAAATTGTATTGTTTACAAAGTAAAGTAAGTGAAATATAACAAACTTCATCAAAATTGTATCAATTGCAATCGATTTCATTGTGTAACTAAAAATACTAACAAATTTTCGTTTGTGGTTAACAGTATGAAAATATGCAATCGTTTACGTACACAATCAGTTATAGGTCCGTAGGTTCTTTAATTTTTCTTATTTGCATGGGATATCTTTTAGTTGTCATATGATTTTCATAGCTCGAGATTTTTCCCAAATTAAAATGATTTAAAAAAGGATGAAGAATCTATTAAAAGCAGTAAAATAAAATAATAAATCAAGTAACGTTGTATATAATAAACCAAAATTAAAACTAATTATATTTTCTACATAACGTTAGTTAACAAGTTTTATGTTTTACCATAAAAAAGATGCCATAAGGTTATGCGACACATGCTCATGTATAAAATTTCAACATCTTATAGTGTAAAAATGTTCATATTTAGAAACAATAGTACAGTACCCGCACAATGCTGCGATGATGAATTGTTTTCACCGAATTACATGTCGTTTTTATAAAATATGGAGGTATAATGTTCGGAGAATAGTTTTTTTTGGATAACATGGGGCTTCATTTCTCTCTCTTTTCTATCAACTTTTTTCTTCATTATTAGAAAAAAATGCAGTAAAATAACTCTTTTCATTTTTTGTGGGTTGAAATGTTTAGTTATGCAAGAATATGTTTATTGATTAGTTTGTAAAGTAGTTAAGAGAGTATATATATATGATAATGGAGTTTATTTGAAGGGTATATTTATTGACAATAATAGATTTAATAAGTTCCCATAAATGATAATTCCTATGAGAGGAAATTTATTAATATAATTGTCTTTTATTTATTGAAATGTGTTTATACGATAATAGCCCTTTATTTAACAAATTAATTATAATTATATAATAATATAATATTGACCATCCATTTTGATTAAATTGAAATCCAATTTTGACTTTTCTAAGTCAAAATTGGATTCAGTTTAAACTTTAATTTGAATCCAAATTTTCAGAGATAATTCATATATGCACTTATTAAACATAAAAATATCGTATTTTTCACTTTAATTTATTAAAATATATATACACCATTAATAATATTTCAAAATATCATATTTAAAAAGTGTAGATAGATAATTTACTTTTTTATCAACTAAATAACTCATATACATAGTGATTACCTATTAAAATAAGTGAGAAATGTTCAATATAGTCCATATTTAATTCATAGTCCCGAAGGACTAATTTTAGTCTTTGGATCGGCCTCATCAATGGTCCAGATTGAATTTTAAAATTTTGAGCGGAGTGACATTTTCGTAATTCACATGTGATGTTTTTACAATCACATGTAATTGTATACTGAAACACATGTGATTGAATATTAAAATTTCAAGACTATGTTTTTTATATGGACTATATTGAACACAACTCTAAAGTAAGTAAGTACTAAATTTGTTTTGTTAGAGTTTTGACTCTAGCAAGAGTTAATCAAACTGTTGAATCATCACAAAACCTTGGAAACCTGACCAAAATTCCTTCCTATCGGTGATGATGGAGTCTGATCGACCTCCTATCGGTCGTTGTTACCGGATTAAGGAAACAACAAAGCAACCAAAACTACAACGACGGCCGGCATCAGACCCACAAACTGCACCACCACCACCAGGAAAATATACCTGTCAGGTCACCACTCACAATAGTTTGGTGGTCATCAGATGGTGAGAAGTCAGATTAAAAACAAAACTTAATAGGAAAAGTTAAACACTTACTTCAACAATTACCACAAAGTATCTCACGTATGTAAGTAAATTTAATTCATGGGATACCTTACTTTACCGCATGATGAATTTGCATAATATGTATAAGACGTCAGTGAACCGCACGACTGATACTTCCCTATTTGGATCAAGTTCCCCGACCCACGCCTAAAATTAACGATGGAAAGAAGCAATCCATCCATCATTATCCGGGATCTCCATAAGATAGAAGGTGAAAATAGCTCAAATATTTTACTAAAACGCAACGACCTTAATTTCCATCATCTACCAATGTGATTTTCTAAGTTTATTTATGTACATATATGATCCGTCAACGTTTCAGTTACTTACCATCGTGTGCGTATTACAATATACATACGCGTTGCAGTGAGAAGATTAATGATAATTGTGTGTTTTTTTAATCTGGCATTATTTGCTCACTGAAGCGTATGATTTGACAAAACTCAAAAGATCGAGTTCGTTTTCAGAGAAATAGCAACGGTGTTTAGTTTCGTTTTCTTTTGATTTCATAACGTATAATAAATATATATATAATAAAGCAAATGTAAGACAATTATTAAAAAGACCTCCTCGCCCTCCTGCAACTGGTGATTTTAATGTCACTAAGTTATTTTAGTGTCAATAGGATTTACAAGATTGCGAATGAAGTTCAAACTTTAATTTTATACAAGTTAGAAGGTGTTTTATGCGTACTTATACATAACGAATTTGGTTCGTTACAACCAAAATGGCTATAATCAAGGGGCAGCGTCACTAGCAGGGTCCAAAGATCAGAATTCTCTCTAATCATCAAGTAACTTTCAAAACCATCATTCTTATCTTTTCTGGATTAGATTAACATCTTGCTGGTAGATCAAAGGATTGGAAATCTATCTAATCATCAAGTAACTATGACTTTGTTTTAGTACCTGGAATCAAAATCGATCATTGCAGGATTATTTCTGTATATAGTTTGAATTTCATAGTAACCCAAACACGAAAGGTGAAATATCAAATTTGGAAAATGATCATATAATTCTACGAAAAATTCAAGTTCTTTTTGTGATTCTAGAAACAACCATGTTTGTAAAGAAAAAAATTTCTAACACCCACCAATTACCTGACATTTGAGAGATTTTGACGGATTTGAACATGAAATTAGAACCTAAGCCAGATTTAGCTATATAACTCTATCAAATCAGTGAGAGAATAATACCAAAACTATCAAAATATGCGCAATCCTAAAAGTAATTAAAATAAAAGGTATAATTAGTTCATGAAAAAATAAGTATAAAGAAGATCATGAAAAATATCTTTATATATTCGAATAAAATATGTTTTCCTGAAAGCATGAATTTTAAAGAATTGATGTCGATAGAAGTATAAAAACAAAAAGTCATGAAATTTCATTCCATTCCTTAAAGAAACAATAACAATCACTTCTCTAAGAAATGGAAAAAAGGAAAATGATACTTAGTAGTTTATTTTATATTTTTATTTTTACGTGAGTAATAAATATATTTTTACATTTCGTTAAAATGTTTTATTTTATTTCGTCTTGAACTCAAGCATACTAAAGTCTAAACACAACATTAGGTTGTTATGAAACCATCTACTCAATCATTCACTACTATACTAGAGAACTCGTTGAGACCGTATCCAGTACAAACTACAACGCTATTGTTAATACCGACAAGATTGCTAAATTGAAATTCGTTGGTAATTAATTCGCAACTGGTACATGTGAATATAAATTGAAATAAGAAACCGTAGCTAGTACCATCTCATTCTTAGGTATGACTATTTTTAATAATATGAATATTATGTTGGGTACTGAGGTTGTTGGATGATTGGTTAATACTGGTTGATATTTAGTACTGATGATCACAATAGTACTCGTGATAAAAATGATTCTCGGATAAATTTCTCCCTGTATATGTATATCCATAAAAAACATTTCAATCATTTTAATTATGATGTATATGTTATTTTCATAATTAAGTTTCATGTCACAATTCCTATATTATAACGGAATTTCCAAAAAACTAAATTGGACAGCTAACATGTAGGCCTCACATAGTTTCATTTTTCTAAAATAGATAGAAGTCATCGCGCGATTAATATAGTTGTCATCTATTTATGTTTTCAACATCACCTAATTTAAATATTCTTTCTTTTCGATAATGGCAAGTCTCAGCATCACGCCGCCCTCCATTTTCCCACTTGCTACCATCTACCTGATCGGGACATAATTCTTTTCTTGTTGACTTTTTATTTTTACCTTTACGTTTTTCTAACACGTTTCTCTGTAATTCTTTATATATAAACCAGCAAATTAAAGGCCATATATAGATTAATTAGTTTGCATAATTGCATAATCAATCATCAAGTCAAGCAATATGGGAGATGAGAGAAACAGAGGCAAACCTTTGGTTCTAGTAGCAGCTCCTTTTCAAGGTCATATGACTCCTATGCTTCAACTTGGCAGTGTTCTTCATTCCAAAGGCTTCTCCATAACCATAGCTCACACAAAACTAAACTCTCCTGATCCTTCAAATCATCCCGAATTCGTGTTTCTTTCCCTTTTCGACAACTTTCTATCCATCGATGCATCCGCCAACTTCACAAAGTTTCTTGAAGCACTTAATAATAACTGCAAAATGCAGCTACAGCATCATTTGTCTCAAAAGATTAAAGAAGCGAAAGAATCGGATAATGAAACGAATCACAGGATTACAATCATATATGATAATATCATGTGCTTTGCAGAAGAAGTTGCTAGCAATCTAAAACTTCCCAGCATCGTTTTCAGAAGTTGTAGTGCATCGTATATGCCGGCTTTCCTTACTCTTCCTAAACTTCATGCAGAAAAACGCCTTCCCTTGCAAGGTTAGTTAATACCTTTTGAATATATATACTTTTAGAGACGGGGTCTAAAAGACTTAGGCTTTTAAGACAACAATCGTCCTAAAAAATTCTAGCTTTTTACCACGACTTTTGTCCTCTCTGAAAATCATTTTTCTAGTAGTGATACTTTAAAATTTTCAGTTTATTTTTGAAAATTTCAGGGTATTTAAGGGTAAAAAGTAAAAACAAAGATTGTTACTTTAAATAGAAATTTGAGGAAAGTTTTAGCTTTTTATATTGTTAACACTGGATGGTGATAACTGGCAACTAGTTAACGGTTTTTACTGCTCTGCATCACAGATAGTATGCTGCAGAAGCTTGTACCAGAGCTCTATCCCCTAAGGTACAAGGATTTACCTTTTAATGATACATCAACAGAAGTTTTAAAAGACATGCTTTCTCTTGCGGAGCGTGTTAAAACCCCGTCAGCCATTATTTGGAACACCATGGATTTTCTCGAGAACTCAGCACTGACAAAACTCAGAAAGCATTACAAGATTCCAATATTCGACATTGGTCCATTGAACGAAATGGCACGATGTCCATCTACTAGTTTTCTTAAAGAAGACGCCAATTGCATTTCATGGCTCGATAAGCAAGCACCAAGGTCAGTTATTTATGTAAGCTTAGGGAGTTTAGCCACCATGGATGAGACCAAGCTAGCTGAGACAGCTTGGGGACTAGCCAACAGTAAACAACCGTTCCTTTGGGTGGTCCGACCCGGTTCAGTTAACGGGTCGGACTGGATAGAGTTTTTGCCTGAGGGTTTTACAGAAGAGATACAAGGAAGAGGTCTTGTGTTAAAATGGGTGCCACAAAAACAAGTTCTGGCACATTCTGCGGTTGGCGGGTTTTGGAGTCATTGTGGTTGGAACTCGACTTTAGAAAGCATTTCAGAAGGGGTTCCTATGATATGCCAGCCAGTTTTGGGGGACCAATGTGTAAATTCTAGGTACCTTAGTTATGTATGGAGAGTGGGGCTAGAACTGGAACATTTGGAAAGAAAGGTAATAGTGAGTGCAATCAGAAGATTGTTGGTGGATGATGAAGGGGTAGAAATGAGGCAAAGAGCAATGAATATGAAAGAAAAAGCAAAATATTCTTTGTGCAAGGGAGGATCTTCATTTAATTCCTTGAATAACTTGATAGAATTCATCATGGCAGATTCTTACAGCAGTTAGCAATCAAATAAGATTTTAGAAACCTTAATTTAGAAGGCATGTATCAGTATATTATCATGGTAACTTATATTTATACATTTGCTTTTATTTTATTAAAGTTTAACATATATTTATCATGGTAACATATATATCTTAGGCTGAAATTACCATTATACATTGATCCAAGTGTTGTTTTCTAAGAATGTTGATTGTTATTTTATAGCTCATCGATCTCAAATGAGTATGATTAGTTAATGACTAGGCACCTTGATTGTTTAAGTGTCTAAAATAGATGGAAGCTAGAAAAGGATCTATGGAGGACCACTAACCATTCTAAGAGTACTATACGGAAGATGAACCAGTGATAGTTAGGTGACTGAAACCGACCCGTGGGACCAAACAAGGAAAGATTTGACACTTGTCAATACCAAGATGGCCAGATGGGAATGCCCTCTGTGCGAAAATCACAACGCACCCAAGAAAGAAATAAGCATCTAATTAAGATTAGAGATCAATCAAATGCTTAAAATTGATTGACACTTGATTAATCAAAATCTAAGTTCCTTCTATAACCCCCCCCCCCCCCCTCTTCCCCTAATGACTTCTAAAAAAGGAAGTGACCAAAGATCCTAGCTTGAAGGATAACAAAGGATATTCGACTTTGGAAGTGTGATAAAGACATGAGAAAGAAGAAAAGTCAACATACAAATTGGCCCAAACTGTATAGCTATGAAAGTAAAATGATTTATCTATCATGATTTAAGACACCATGTTCCATTAATTTAGTCTAAAAAATCTAATATTTTACTACAAATAGCAGACCTAGCATGTAGAAGGGTTAGCTTGGGTGTATTCGGCAACGGGCTTATGGGGGATTATAGGGGCTTTGGATTCAATTTTTCATAATCCCCAGCCCATGAACCTCGTTCGGGTGTTAAAATCTTAGGGGAATATTAAAATCATAATCCCTATAAACCTCCAAAATAAAATCTTTTGCAAGTAGCTTATGACCCAGCTCCAGCCCCAGCTAGTTTCGTCAAACACACCCTAATGCTACCCCTTAACTTTTTACATGTAGTATTAATTTTGACCGAAAATCATTTTGTATAGAGGTGCAACCCTACTCGAATATATATAATTTATATGTGGGGAGGGTTCATGCGAGAACCGCGAGAATCAATCTCGGTCGTTACTTGGATATGGGAAGTTTCATGGATGGTGAGCGTGGAGGGATAGAGTGTGGCAGGGTGCATGTGAGGAATTCATGGGTGGGCAATGACATTGAAGGAGGGGGAATTGGACGACTCAGATTGGTTCTCGCGGTTCTCGCAAGAACTTTTTCCATTTATATGTTATCCCGACCAATATTTGTGGTGTGCCATTGCCATCCAGCCTTAAACAAATAAACTCCACCTGATAAATCTTACAACCTTTCTTTAACCAAAAAGACACTGGTTATAATCATCTAGCACTGCGAGAACACATTTGGATGGCTTATTTAAGGCATAATATAAGGTTAGCATCGTATAAAAAGGCCAGACATTAAATCAAACAGTTTGCAGACACAATTACACAAACACCCCCTGGTCACCCTAAGAAACCTTTACCTAATCTACAGCTAGCTATTATTGCCTCGAGAACATTCTTGATTAATCAATATTGAATCCAATAAGTGATCAGATAAGCTTGAATTCCAAATTCTAAACAGAGATTTGAATGGACTTACATAGTGTCTGAACCCTCTTTTGACAGAGCGCTGGATACTTCATCGACGTAATCACCCGATCGGTCCAAACATTGCCCTGGAAGCATGAACCTAGGGTGTTTAACTAACGGTTTGGAATCCTAGAGTGAAGCAAAAGAAATTGAATGCAGAGAAAGAAAATATATATTTGATTATATAACCCTCAATGTATAGACATGCAGTGGTAAGAATAAGAGTAATAAATCTCTTATCTATATTTATTTATTTAAAATATAATAGGTTAATTTATTAAAAACATATCAAAGTTATTGGTTTTTGTTCGATAAGTTCTATTGAATAAAGTCAATATAGAAAACACTAGCACCCTACTCACGTAATGCAGCGGTAACCAATAATTTTTCTCAATAACTTGTCTGTTTTTAAAATAGAGGTAGTGCATATCTTGTCTAAATTATAAGAGTCAATAAAATTTCGCATTGATAGTAAAATCCAACAAAAGTATTGACATTATAATTATATGTTATGTTAATTATATTACGCATTAAAAAGATTCGGGAATTTTATAAACGTAAATTATATATTATTTAGATTAATTGATACTTCTAGTCATAAGTAATTTAATAATTAAGTTAACATATCTATTATATCCTATGATATTTAATAAGAAAAGGTTAATTATTAGTTTTTTAATTATTGTGATAATACATTGATTTGATTTTTTAAATATTCTTTATTTTGAAAGGTTTAGTTATTAAAATGATATATAAAATTGTCATTAATTCCACTAAATAGTTACTTTATTTAATAGTTTCCATTTCGTTTACTATTAAGGGTCAATAAGTAATTTCAAATTATTTAAAAATAAGAGATTAAGACAAAAGAAGTAAATGCTTTATATAATAGTATAGATACTTTCTGAAATTTTAATATTTAATCACATGTGATTCAGTATACAATCACATGTGATTGTAAAAGCATTCACGTGTTAATTACGAAAATGTCACTCCGCCAAATTTTTCAATTTCAATCTGGACCATTAATGGGGCTGATTCAAAGGTTAAATTAGTATCTTAGAACTATGCATTAAATATAGACTATATTAAACATTACTCTTTGCAAAACTACAAGTCTACAAGTAGTCGAACATGATGACAACTGTATATCTGAAACGATTCAATGATGGTAAAAACCTCAAAATCATTTTCGTTTTGCTAAATCAATTTCTTTAACTACTATTGTTTGTGTGCTTTAAAAATTATATTGGAGAATTTTCCGGTATACAATTTTGTTTCTTTTTTTGGTCCTTAAAGTTAAAACTAATAAAAATCGGTTAGATTACTATAAAAGGACTATTTTACCCCTCATTTATTATTGTTATTGGTGGTTGATATTATAAACCTATTATGTTGTCCGATCTTTTATATTTTTGAGTTGATGAATCCGAATCAAACATTGTTACAAGCGGATCAACAAATAAGAGATAATATGGTACGTGGTATAAGATGAAACAAGGGAGAAGACGAATAGAGAGCAGGGTTTGGTATCACATGGGAAGAGAGTTAGTTATCGTTAATAGAGGGAGAAGACTAAAAAGTCATTTAAAACTCAGGAAAATAGAGTTGGGTATCGCCGGTAAAGGAAAAAGCGACTAGATGGGGCAGAGTTAGCTATTGTCAACAGCAACAAAACTGGTGGTATAGAAAACCATCATTATTCGTTGGTATCAAAGGATAGATTTTGGAGTGTGTTTACATTGCAAAATGTTGTTCACAACTAGGTTTTTTAGAACCATCATTCTCTATTAGCATCATTCTCACTTGGGCGACATTTCACTCCACCATTCTCCGTTGTTGTTCACATGACTGATTTGCTTGTGACAAATAGAAGGACATTGCACTAATATAAATAGAATCTTTTGCCACTAAGAATACACCAATACACATTGTCGCGTTAATTTTTTCTCACGTACATACCAACTTTCACTATGCTATGGAAGAGAATTGTAGTAGTCACACTATCACACCTAAAAAATTTAACCTAAACATAATACTTAGATTGAACAATTGAATGAATTACAATAAAAAAGATGTCTATCAGTCTATCCACGCTTCCAAACAGAAAACTGTTACCACGTTATTAGTAACCACACAAGCTCGTGTGGTTATAATTTCTTTTAACTTTGGATGTAACCGAAGTTGGAGGTAATCAATGGGTTATTTACATCCATAAATTCATGTCAACTTTTGATTAATTTGTAGGTATATATGGTTATAATTTATAAATGCTCTTGAACATTCAGAGAAACTGCAATTCTTTGCTCTAACTTAAATCGAGCTCTAAAACCTTCAGATATAAACAATCAAACTAACACGAACGAGGCTTGTTCATGTTCGTTCATTTAACTTTAGCCGAAAAATAAATGAACATGAACGGATAAACAGAAAATTTATGTGTCCATGTTCGTTTGTTTAAATTTCACTGAATAAATAACTGAATACGAACGATAAATGAACAAATTTGATATGTGTTCAATCATTTAGAAGATTGTTCAGTTCGTTTACATTAGGTTTTTTTGTTTAAATACTAAATGAACGTAACGAAGGAAGACGTTTACAACAAATCATATATACACACGAAGAGACATACATACTATCATGCAAATCCAACTTTATTAAATACAAATTATAAATCGAATATGCATTTTTTAACGGAATATGCAGATTATGTAAATCGAATATGCAGTCGTACCTTGATCATTTAAATGTTGAAATTGGTTTTGTGGTATTCGTATTGATCATTGTTGATGCATTTTATATAAACATAAACAGACGTTCACGAACATAAATAAATAAACAAAAAATTTTATTCATGTTCATTTATATACTAAATAAACCAACTTTACGTCAAATAATTTATAAACCAGTCAACGAACATTTAATACATTTACTGCAATACATTACGGTTCCTCATTCCTCCTACTATTTGTTAGATAGTATAATGCTGTTACCATTACAAAACACATATATCACCGTTACATAATATTTTCTTATGAGTTAAATATTACTTATTATTATTATGAGCATAGTTCCAAAACACATATCAAAAATCAAAATCCTCCTTTATATTAAATACGAAAAAAATTAGATTTAACTAATATTTACTAAATTCAATTTTTTTAATATTAATAAAAGTTCAGTGTTAAAACACCATTAAAAAGAGAAGAAAAAAAAAACGAAAAAGAAAAAATGTTATTGGATAGGAATCTAAAATCATATACTCGTAGTCGTAGAATTTTATCCAGCACCATCACGACATCGCACTCCGCAAAGACGGAAAGATCGCGAAAATTCTCCGTCTTTCTAAAACCATAACTCCAGCAAAAGGATGATCATGAAACTTCTGGAGAATATATCCTTCTCATCTATAAAATCCCCAACCGCCATCCGAATTCATCATCAACAGAGCAAGCAAAATCGTTCCGTTTTCAAAATCACATCCGCACCAAGCAACCAATTAACAATTTCTTTCACAAGAAATGTCGATCATTCCAAGTTTTTTCGGCGGCCGACGAAGCAGCAGCAGCGGCTTCGACCCATTTTCACTCGACATTTGGGACCCTTTCAAAGATTTCCCCTTTTCATCATCGGATGTCGCAAGACAGACGTCTGCCATGGTGAACACCCGTGTGGACTGGAAAGAAACCCCTGAAGCTCATGTTTTCAAAGCTGATCTTCCGGGCATAAAGAAAGAAGAAGTGAAGGTAGAGATCGAGGATGACAGCGTTTTACGCATCAGCGGCGAGAGGAATGTCGAAAAGGAAGATAAGAATGACAAATGGCATCGAGTCGAACGCGGTAGTGGCTTGTTCACGAGGAGGTTCAGGTTGCCGGAGAACGCCAGGTTGGATCAGGTGAAGGCGGCTATGGAGAACGGAGTGCTTACCATTACTGTGCCTAAAGCGGAAGTCAAGAAACCTGATGTCAAGTGTATTCAGATCTCTGGTTAGAATGCTCAACTGGATTTCATAGTATCATATTGGGAGTGTATGCAAGGTGTTTGATAAAATGCTAGTCTTATATAATGTATCTTTCTTTCACTGTGATTAATAAAATAAGCTTGTAGATTTGGAATCCTATATCTTTCTATCTTTCACTGTGCTTAATGAATAAATTATATGTAAAATTTAAGCATTCTTGTCTAAATCATTAGGCTATCTTTCTTGATTAATTAGTCTGAACTTGTCATAGGCTGTAGCTATTCGAGTAGTTGATATAATGAATCTATGGTTTTATTGAACTTATGGTGTCAGAGCAATATGCTTAGAGCCTTAGATCCAGTCCCATGTCCTTGTGTGCCATCTTTCTATAGGCAGGGGCCAGACATGAACTTGTATTCTTAATCATGGTCCTTTTATCATGCTTAATATATGATGTCTCTGAATTGCCCATCTTTAAAACTGTATCTTCAGTGTTTTGTGTTCTTGAGTGCTGATTGTCTTAGTCGCTTAGAAGCCTGGAAGTAACTTGCTGTTGAGTTCTGAATGTATCAAGCTGTTGTTGATATCCAGATTTTGAAACATGCTGGTACGTATATAATATGTTTCCATATCCGTATGTGATGCTTGTATTTTCTCAAACAAGCAAAATAGAAAAAAAAGTTTAGCTATAAAAATAGACAAAAAATCAGCCAATTAGTACAGATGGATACAAGGCTCCCTTGGTGGTGGGGTCTTCATTTGATACTGTTAGATCAAATGTCTATTGTTACCTTTTTTACTCGACCATGTTTGTAGATGAAATGGTAACACTATCATATATTTGTAGATATTATCTTTTGTTATGGGTATCACTGTTTGAAGTTCGAACCCTCTCACGTACTACATATATCATATCACTCTGTTACAGTTTCCAATGCATGTCACACACATATACATCACATCATAGGGTTGATTTAGACTATAAATGGGGTTCAAGTAGTCACACACTTTGTTATTCCACACACGGACAAAAAAAGAGAGAAATTTATACAGCTTAACGTGAAAATCGATCGAACTTCTTTTCCATAATTAATTCAACCTTTTCTATAAATCAACTTAGCTACTAGAATTCATCTCAAGGTGGTCTTAACAACTGTTGTTATGTGATACCTGTAAGATTCTTTGTGACTTGTTTTCTTAACAACCAGCTATATAACCATGCTAGGATGAGTTGTCTAGATTAATTGTCAGTATATGTTTAATTGCATAGATATCAAGTCTTTGTGTTTTAGTATGATTGCGCAATTGTCAGTCTTGTAGTGATTTTATTGTCAAGGTTCTGCTGCATTACAAGCAACATAGCCATTCTAGACAACTATTTGATCCGTTTCATTCTTTGACTGCTTTGCTTCCGAGTATCTTTTTACTCTTTATTAACAAGTCTTATGGATGAGGCATGACATAAAATCAGAGTATAAATAAGGTCTTGACATGAAATTAAATTCGGTAAAAAGAAGACAGAAGTAACATGTAAATTTTTAAGTCGAAAAAGTGCACTTGTAAAAAGTTACGCAATGGGAGATCTAGAATAATCAATAATTACCTTAAAAAAGGCGTGAATAGACATTTTCGAAGACTCTAAAACTAATAATTCACAAAGGGAATGAGCTTTGTGGAAAATGAGTTACTGAATATTTTCACTGCGAATTTGGGAAAACATTATAGTGCGTACACTCACAATTCATGAGATGTTACCACGAATGACATCCCCCTCATTATAACATACTAAATTTACGGGGTTAATAGAGATAAAAGGTACATTCGTCGAGAGAGAATCATAGATGTGTAACAACCTTTAATCTTTATCAAATCAATCAGTTTTTTTTACATAAAATAGTTCACACTTTATAAAATTTAAGGTACCGTACAATTTTAATGTAGTTCAATATAAGAAAGGACGTTAACTAACTTCAGCACATGTGACCATGTGAGGCTGAACCAATCGTATGGCATTCTAGTGACTATTGAAGTAGATGCTTGAGGCTCACTATAAAACTATTTATCTGATTCACCCCCAACAAACGTGAGGCAATCAAGATTCAAGAGAGAGTTTGTGTGATGGAAGACAACGGCGGAAGGCGGTGGCCACTGGTGGTGCTGACAGCATCACCATTACAAGGCCATATTGTTGGGATCTCGTGGGCAACACAGCGGAAGCAAGGTACAACAAACAAAGCCCACAGTACAAGCAAATAAAGCACAAAACGAGAAATCCCGAACATGGACCAAACTCTATGTAAAGAAATGCAACTAGGAAGGAAAGAGGTGTTATACCTTTCTCCTAAGCTCCAGAAAAGTGATTGTCTCGTGGTGTTGAGCTCCAAGAACAAATTGCGGATCGACTAATGGGATATACCCCGGTAACACGCCAACCTCTTGAGCTAGCAAGCCTCCATGGTACTTCTACTCGAAAACCACTTCTGGAACAGCAATAAAACGAGACCAAACTCTGGAGAACAACCCTCTCCCTTGAACTTCTCTTGGCTTCTTGTAGCACCAAAGAAGATAATGTATATTTTGAGAGAGAGAGCTTCAAGAGAGAAAACCCAAATCAAAAAATGAGTTACTGCTCTTGTGTTCCAGATTTCGTCTAATATTCCCTCTCCACCGGCCCCAACATCGAGAGTTGTAAAAACAACATGCATTGGTCATTTTGGAGGTGGAAATGACAAAATGACACTGGCAGGGTTTAGCGGCGCTAACCAAGAGTTAGCGGCGCTAACTCAAAAGTGTTAGCGGCGCTAACGCGCCCTGTCAGCGATTTGACACAAAGTACATGCAGCCGTAGCGGCGCTAACCTATAGGACTTAGCGGCGCTAACCCCTAACAGTTAGCGGCGCTAACGCGGCCTGCGATGTCACCTTTTTGTCTTTTGCCATATTTGGTCCCTTAACTTAAGTTGCTGTCAGGTTAGACCCCGGTGTATGACCCAATAGGCCCATACATCATCAGCAGCGGTCCATATGGCGTACATGCATTAATGGGCATATTTCTAACAAACTCCCACTTGCACATAATGCACCGTACCCATGTAACCACAGACAAAGAGCGGCCTCTAGCAAAAGCATCAATGCCCCCAAGTCAGTATGGGTTCCGCTTTTATGCAGAAAACC
This sequence comes from Pulicaria dysenterica, assembly GCA_947179395.2. NCBI lineage: Eukaryota > Viridiplantae > Streptophyta > Magnoliopsida > Asterales > Asteraceae > Pulicaria > Pulicaria dysenterica. Next base: position 81,199,211 of record OX359292.1, read on the forward strand.
ATTACCTACAAAAAGAACGTAGAGGTCCTATTTGATAAGTGATCAATACTCCTTTTGTTCGCGATATCCTTGTGAACACGAGACATGGATTGATATGTCAATCTCCAGATCGTTCACGATTATGTTACTCGATCTTGATTGGTGATGACCAAAATTTAAGGAAATATCTGATTCTAAATCAATATTCCTTTGCGCATGGCCATGCTTATTTTGGTGTCAGCGCCCAATCATCGAGGGGCCCAGGGATATCTCTCATACCAGAGGAACAAATCCCGTTGACTATACAACCCCATAGCGTGAACCTTCTCTTACTTGGCTATTCCCTTTATAGTAGCCAGTTACGAACTACGTTTTGAAATGGCTAAAGTAAGAAAGTTTCATGCTATAGCAATTCATACATCTCGGGTCGAAGGACGTAATGATATTATCCTTCCGAGTCACTCTATGACCATGATCCATGAAGTGAACTCGGGTGCGGGTCTTCCAGTTACTTGAAACTCCTTTCAAGCACAGGTTACTGTTGCGTTTCATGCATTCAATCCTTGATCAATGCACAACCAACACCTAACCTCAGCCTTAATTCAAGCTTCCTTCCCTTGAAGAATGACTGGCTGTGGAAATTTAGAATGTATAAACATTCTGGGAAGTGGTTAAACATGCTAAGATGGAACACAGTAAAGACCAATGAAGGTAACCGCATCATGCGTATATATAGTCCCCACTATACATCGATACAATCATCGGTTAGCAGTACTGCTTACCGTTCCCAAAGCTTATAAGTAAATCAAACATTTACTAAAACGATATTCGAGCCTAGTCATAAGCATTAACAATGCTATTATACCTAGTATGAAATTCATCACTAGTATTTGACAACGGCTTAATTATAGGATCATTCACACAATATCCCTTTTGTACTCTTTTGTATTTTCTTATTAAACCACTAGCGAAGTGTTTATCAAAGAGATCATATACAAAGTTATCATAGTCATCATATCCTCAATGTTACCGAAGTCAACAATAGGATTAATGACACTTATGATTATCAGAGTCGACATACTCTCAATGTAACCGAAGTTCACAATAGAGTCATAGACACTCATGTTTATTAGAGTCGACATACCCTCAATGTGACCGAAGTACACAATAGGGTTAATGACACTCATTTAAGTTTAAATGTCGTATCTATACCACATACTTGATTAATCAAAACTTCGATAAAATCGACAGTCTCACAAGTATAGATTTGCTTGCAGTAATAACTTACTCAAGACAATTCTACTTTCGTCGAATATCAAGAACATACATCAGTACTTCTTGAATTAAAAATCCACTTGATTCCATATTTTCTATTTATACTCATAGAACAACAATTTCACCATTAGGTTGTAGAACAACCCTAAATTAGGACATTATTCTTATTGAGCATATTTTCCTAGGAACACATGAAGCTACCACTAGCCCTGACAAGGGTATCCAGCTTAATCTATGTTTGCTAGAAAACTCATTCCTTTGTCTTTCTCGCAAAGCAGGATTACAGCCACAAGATGCAAGTTTTGCTGACTTTAGTCATGGACATAACTTGGACATAATGGATATATAAGACCTCGAAACATGTTTAAAACATTTCCTCAAATTAATCCCGCGAAGGATCTTGGTCTTTTATTTCCATGTGAACATATTAGTTTCCCCAAGACGACAGCAATGTTTCACATAATCCAGACCTAATCTGGATATTACGGATGTATATGACCCTCGGAATTGTGCCTTAAGCATTTCCTCAACTTAATCCCATAAAGGATATAGGTCTCTTACATCCAAGTGAACTAATCTTGTTTCCGCTAGGTGATAACAATATCTCACTTGATCCAAATTATCTTTAACATAACCACTAGAACATGTTTCCATATTTAAACAATATGAAACACTATGTCTCTAGTCGGTATTTGAAGTTGTCCATAAATGCATATATGTTAGTCCCTCATCCTTCTCGGATTACACCTTAGGTGTGGGATTAACCCAAGTCAAGTACTTGGATGCAGCAAATTGATTACATCTATGTACACCATTCACTTCTTATATTCACTAGCGAACACAGGGTCCCACCATGTTTCCGATGAATGGTAATATCACAATGATTTACCATCAAGCTGTTGCTACTCTGATATGACAACCTCATATCTATAACAACCTTCTTGATTTCCATCAGATATAAAGAAGCAATGGATATTGTCAGGTTTTACCAGCATCTCTATGCTGATTAAGTGCTAGTGTCCACATTAGGTCTTTTATTTAAGTTTAACGTTCTTCCACTGGAATGCTTTTGTAAATTGTTCTTTCCCTTTTGAATAACCAAACATGGTTCCCATAAGTTCATGAACAATTATCCAAAACTCGGATGAACTACTTAAATATACAAGCATCAACTTATAATTCATACATCTCCCACTTAATGAATAATTTTAAGTTGTGAGATTGATAAGCAAAGTACTCTTTTTAGTCAAAATCTCATTGGATGCTTAAGTTGACCATAATGTTGTGTTTCAGATTGAGAACTTGGTTCATAAAAATTAATGTATACCAATCACATTGAATACATGTTTTAGGCCTGCCAACTACCAGATCATCTACAAAGATATCCGGTTTTTATTCAAAGCAACACCATATACAAATGTGTTTCTTCAAGAATATGAATTATGGGATAAACCCATGATTCATTTGATGTTATAGATAATGGAAACTTAGCATCTACTCTAGATCTAATTCATCCATATTTATATGCCCTTCATGATTCTTAATTCTCTTAAGGTTATTTCCGAACATCTCCAGGTTTCAGACACAAAACTTTTAACTAGTTAAACATTCTCCCAACTACTATCATAAAGATGGTGATGGAGAATTTTACTAGTGTCATTCTATATGGCATACTTGAACGGATTATCCACACACGTGTGATCAATATCCAACAAGTCATAATCCTTCCTACCAACACAGGTGAAGGATTTCTTAATCACCCTAGTCCAATAAACAATATTTATATCTTTCATTTAGCCCGAGGCTAAATTTGTACGAAGATCCTAACCACATGGATCTAAGCGATGTAAATGTTGTTTACTTGGTCAAGTTTTTGATTATGCCATAGAGCTTATTTATCCAAATCACTTTTGGATTTAAGAATCAATTATTCATGATTGCCTTATTACTTATAATGGGCCTTTATGTATGCATTGATATGGATAAGTTTTGATAAAACATCTCAAAATAATTTTTCAAAATGTTTCAATTCCAAGTTATCTCCATCGTCATCAAATGTCTATTTAAGCACCAAAAAGGTCGAAAATAACACATAAGCATTGACATGGAATAAAATTGAAATGAAACTATTAAAATGAAAAATCTTTATAAAATACAAGATTCAAAAACATCCATCATCTCCAAAGGAGCATACACTAAAGCAGTTCTTGCCACGCAGGGCGTACAAACAAAAGTAATAAATTAATCCGGAAACAATGGCGAGACCAACACTCCCAATTCTCTTGTAGAAGACAATTAACAAAATTTCTTCTTCAGAGATCCGGTTCTTCAAGCTTTTTCCTTCTTACAACGAATAGACCTACACTTTGCAACAAAATAAATTTGTGACAAATGTGAGTCTTATAGCTCGGGTAAACATCCCATCTTATAAGGAATAGCAATGAAGTATAATCATGAATGTACCTCAAGTAGGAAAATTAACTCTCTCTTGTCTGAGAAGTTTTATATCCTTTCGGCACGAAGGGCAGGCATGACGGCCCCAATCCCCAAATCTACCGCAGAAGTAGCAAACCACCCCTTGTTGAGTCTTTTTAGGCACATCATCAATGTCCATCGACTCAAAACTTGAAGCAAGCTTGGAAACTCCAACTTCTTCTTTTAATGGGATCGATTTCTTCTTCTTCATGTTATGTAGTTCCTTAGAACCAAAAACAAGAGTGGATGAAGATGATGCATGCTTGGACATGTTAGATTCTACATCCTTCAACATTCCATGCAGTTCATCTATAGATATTTCCTTTCCATGCATATGATAGTTCTCTACAAACTTTTCATATGATGCGGGCAGAGACCGAAGTATGAAATTCACACCAAGCTCCCTCCCTATAGGAAAACCTAGTCTCTCCATCTGGTCCATGTATGACTTCATCTTCAAAACATGGGCACTAACACTCCCGCCTTCCTGCATCTTACAACCGGTTAGACTTTTAACGCACTCATAATGTTCTTGCCTAACTTGCTGTCGGAAAACATCCTTCAGCTTGTTAATCATGTCATACACAGTCATGTGCTCAAATTGCCTTCGCAGTTCCGAGCTCATACTTGATAACATGAGGCTAGTAACATCGTGCGTATCCCGAACACGCTTTTCATACGCGTATCGGATAGCCCATTCCGCATTGGTAGCAGGTGGTTCAGGAAGGGGTTCCTCAAGGATGTGCAACTTGGACTCGGCACGTAGGACAATCCTCAATTGCCTAAGCCAGTCCACAAAGTTCACTCTCGTGAGTTTCTCCCTTTGTAGGAACACACGTAGTGATAAGTTCGACGTGTTGTGGTTTTGATTTGACATCCTATATTAAAGTAGAGTACACAAATTAGTTGTTTGATTTAATCCTTGTTAAAATAATTACCCAATATCGTCTCGAAAAATATTTTAACAAGGGCTAAGAACCATATTTCACTCCAATCCATGACGGGTTTGCCGCGGATCACTTCATGAAACTATTTAGGCCGATAACCATCTTACCGATTGCAATCTCTATTACAACTCTTAGGCACTTGCGGGATCCTACGACAACCATCGGTCGTTTGGCATGTTTGATCCCTACTTGCACCAATTCCAAATTAAAATTCTCGGTTGACTCGTGCTAAGCTCGACAATCACTCAAGGATTTTAATTTGCAATTGTAAATCGTCCGTCAAGACATACGGTAACAAATTCACCAAAATTGACTCGTGCTAAGCTCGACAACCAAAATTGTGAATTTGCCACACTCACCTTCCACACAGCTTTATGGGAGTTGGCTCGTGCTAAGCTCGACAACCAAAACCCATAAATCTAGATTCGGGTGGTATCGACTTACGGATGGCGCAAGATTTACGTTTTATGAAAAACGGGCTTTTGTTTTCGGCTTGGTTACAGATTAACTTGTTTAGTGACAAAACCTATTTCCACTAGGTGAGTTAATCTTGTATGTGAGCGCGCGAGAGTTGCAAACCATTTTTACCAAATCTCTTGTGATTTTATTAATTTCGAAAAATTGTCTAGCATGCGAATCCTAAGCAAACCATGCAAGAATAAAATGAAATCACATCACACGCATATAAACGAAGTAAATTGGTAACCCTTGCCAAAATCCTATGCGTTCTTCCCGTGAGCCAAAACGGGTAGAACGTGGTCAAACTAGGGGACGGAAAGTCTTCAATGCGAGCTCCCACTAGATCCGCCATCTCCAATGGACTTCACCGGCTTCTATGGACACGCTCTATTTCCTTTCCGACTCCTAAATGTGTGTCTTCATCCAATTTGTACAAAACATACAATAGAAAAAGAAATGGCGTACAAGCCACAATAACTTCCTATTTATCTAGTACAAATACACGGATGAATGAAATGGCATGCAAGCCACAATATTATTACAAACAAAACTGAATTAATAACTATTACAGCCCATATGTGATTAAAATCACCAAATTGCATCCAAACACACAAATACAACCACAAGGTCAAGGCAGGGTTACCAATTTCACAACAACCACATACAACCAAACATAATGGTAACTATAATACCAAAACAAATCTGGAACAAATTTCCAGAAACAGAAAATGACCAAAATACCCGAGAACAAAACTGTTTTTAACTTTTAAAACCAAAATCGTAGCTGCGCGTTAGCGCCGCTAAGTTTAAGTAGTTAGCGCCGCTAACTGAAGACAGTTAGCGCCGCTAACCCGGTTCGAACAGAAAACAAACATTTTGATTTCGGGATTTTCAGGCCACCAAGTGCAAATCTAACATAGAGGTGGCTCTGATACCACTGTTGGGATCTCGTGGGCAACACAGCGGAAGCAAGGTACAACAAACAAAGCCCACAGTACAAGCAAATAAAGCACAAAACGAGAAATCCCGAACATGGACCAAACTCTATGTAAAGAAATGCAACTAGGAAGGAAAGAGGTGTTATACCTTTCTCCTAAGCTCCAGAAAAGTGATTGTCTCGTGGTGTTGAGCTCCAAGAACAAATTGCGGATCGACTAATGGGATATACCCCGGTAACACGCCAACCTCTTGAGCTAGCAAGCCTCCATGGTACTTCTACTCGAAAACCACTTCTGGAACAGCAATAAAACGAGACCAAACTCTGGAGAACAACCCTCTCCCTTGAACTTCTCTTGGCTTCTTGTAGCACCAAAGAAGATAATGTATATTTTGAGAGAGAGAGCTTCAAGAGAGAAAACCCAAATCAAAAAATGAGTTACTGCTCTTGTGTTCCAGATTTCGTCTAAGATTCCCTCTCCACCGGCCCCAACATCGAGAGTTGTAAAAACAACATGCATTGGTCATTTTGGAGGTGGAAATGACAAAATGACACTGGCAGGGTTTAGCGGCGCTAACCAAGAGTTAGCGGCGCTAACTCAAAAGTGTTAGCGGCGCTAACGCGCCCTGTCAACGATTTGACACAAAGTACATGCAGCCGTAGCGGCGCTAACCTATAGGACTTAGCGGCGCTAACCCCTAACAGTTAGCGGCGCTAACGCGGCCTGCGATGTCACCTTTTTGTCTTTTTCCATATTTGGTCCCTTAACTTAAGTTGCTTCAGGTTAGACCCCGGTGTATGACCCAATAGGCCCATACATCATCAGCAGCGGTCCATATGGCGTACGTGCATTAATGGGCATATTTCTAACACATATGACTCCAACTCTGCAGCTAGCCACAGCCCTTTATTCCAAAGGATTCTCCATTGCCATCGCTCACTCCAAACTAAACCCACCCGACCCATCTAATCATCCTTCCGACTTCATCTTCCTCCCCCTTTCCGACAACTTATCCGCCATTGATGATTCCGGTAGCTTCACTAATCTCATCTACACGCTCAACAACAATTCTAAAGCATCATTTAAGGAACACTTGACTCGATTGATGAGTGAACAGAACAGAGGAAAAGAATCGATTGTTGTGATCTATGATTCCCAGATGTTTTCATCCAATCTCTTGAACCCGATTCATTGACCCACATCCACCAACATTACCAGGTTCCTGTTTTTGCGATCGGGCCTTTGCACAAAATAACATCAAGCCCCTCAACTAGTTTTCATCAAGAAGACACCAGTTGTATCTCGTGGCTCGATAGGCAAGCTCCAAAATCCGTGATTTATATAAGCTTTGGAAGCTTAGCCACATTGGATGCCAAAGTGCTGACGGAGATGGCATGGGGTCTAGCCAATAGTCACCAGCGGTTCCTATGGGTAGTTAGACCTGGGTCTGTGAGTGGATCGGAAAGTGTCGAGTTTTTGCCAAAGGGGTTTATAGAGGGAACGAGAGAACGAGGTTTGATTGTGAAATGGGCCCCACAAAAGCAAGTGTTGGCCCATTTCGCGGTGGGTGGGTTTTGGAGTCATTGTGGTTGGAATTCTACGTTGGAGAGTATTTCAGAAGGGGTTCCAATAATATGTCAACCTTGTAACGCGGATCAATGGGTGAATGCGCGCTATGTGAGTTATGTGTGGAAGATCGGGCTTGAATTGGAGAGGTTTGAGAGAGGAGACATTTCTAAGATGATTAGAAGAATTTTAGTGGATAAAGAAGGGGAAGAAATAAGAGTTAGAGTAAATGATGTAAAGGAAATGGTTAAGAAAGCAGTGGAAAATGGTGGTTCTTCACAGGATTCATTACAGTGTTTGGTGAACTTCATGTTATCACATTAAAAGCTAAGGAACTTGCATGGTGAATCAAGTTGATATAATGGTGCTATGTTGAAATCAATTTGGGTTTCTTTTGTTATTAATATAAACTAATGTTAGTCGAAGCAAAACTTATTTTACTATCTTGATATTTTTATAGAAGATAACACACATTTGGTTTCGTATTCGGATAAATGTCTTAAAATTTTAAGTTTATACATGGAATATTATATCTATACTATCTTTTAGAAAGGAGTTGATCTGTATAAAATAATTTTTTTATTCATATACAATAAATATAAATAGTTAATAGCATCTCGTACAAGTTGATAATATAATTATTGTATATAAATAATTTTACTGTATACTAATTACCAGCCCTTACATAAACAAAGAAAAAAAGAAAAGCAAGTCATGCTATATTGCTATTTAATTATCCATCTATGAGATATTAAAGGTAAGGAACCAAATGATAATAGTTTCTACTCAATTATTTAAATATTTAGTTCGCTAAAATGTATTTAACTTGTCATGTTTGTTATTATTTGTAGTGAACTTTAAAAGTTTCTATTGTACTGTATCAAACGTTTAATTTGTTGCTATTTTATATATTTTAGTTACGTAAAAAGGAAAAAAGTGTAAAAGATAAGTACATACAATATAAAATTTAATATACACAATAATGATTAATTAAATGTTCGATACATACAATATAGAATCTTAAGTCAACATAATAACAAACATGATGATTTAGATACAATTTGATAAATTAAAACCTTTTAAATATTTAATCTGGTCATATAATGTTATCTATTACTTTCTTGATATTAATAAAATAAACATGGCAAAAAATCCTGAATATAGAACAAAAATACACTCGAATATGAAAATTTTCAAATCTTGTATAAAATAAAATGCCCAGATCTTCATACATGCAGTTGTTGTTTTGCTTTACGATTCTTGAACATGTGTCGATTTCAAATTTATGATTTGAATAGACTCGTCACAAACCGATCTTTAACTCCAGCAATGGCAACGGTGATGAAGGAGAGAGGATAGACATAATCCATGGGATTCATAACACTTAACTGTGTATATGAGACAACGTGTTCTGTTTGGGTTCGTGTATCGTGGGGTGGTGGGTCAGAAACATGTACCCAAGAACAACCCATTAATTTATTCATGTCGGGATCCATAATACTTAACTGTGTATATGAGACATGACATGACCAACATAACTTACTTAATTATACGGGTTGGTGGGTTATTTCAATTTGAAGTGTCATAAACAAGTTGTGTCATAAACAGATTGGCAGGTCAACAAGTGTCGGTTTTTATTTTGTAGTCCCATAAACGTTGATGCCTCAGTGGTGTCTCACTTTTTCTGGTTTAAATTGAAGTCTTGAAGGTCAATTGTATCTATAGGTTTCTCTTTGTCAATGGTTTCTCACTGTGGATTCAGATTGATGATTTCTTTGTCGGAGTGCGCGATTGTTTCCCAGTGTTGATGGTTCTCGATTAGCTCTATCTGCCCGGAATCAAATGTCCAGTCGAACTTGTTAAATGCCTAAACGGTAATTATTAAATACTAAATAGAAAGTTAACAAGAAAACTTTTCTTTGTAAACTCTCTTAACCTATGCATAATTTTAAACCTTGTCCACAATGAGATTTGAACCCTAAATCTTGAGAATCGCCATAAACAATGATACTATTGCGTCAAATGCCCTTTGATCACTAACAAAACGAAGAAAAGACCTATATAAATAAACGGATTGCCGGGCTCAACCGTCATTTCCCAACTCAAACACTACCGCCTGAATATACGGGTTAGACCGGTCAATCAAAATAGTGTTTATTATAAATGTTAACTCAAAACCAATAATTTGTATGTCTGATATATGTTGGTTCAAAAAAAAAAAAAATTGCCCCTTGAGATATTTATATGTAATAAGTTTTAACCTGCAGTAACAGATTATAAAATTTAAATATCGGGTTTTTTGATACAATAAAAGTATAAAACCATAAAATTGTAAAAGTTAAATCGAAATAGAATAGAAAATTTGAGAAGTAAGACGTTGTGAAGGAGAGTTTTACACTTTTACCCCTGATGTTGATGGACCGCACATAGAGGTTGAACCAATTATGTTGGATTCTTGTGCAGTAACCGGTAGATGCTTGAGGCTCAATATAATAAAAAAATCAGTTACATTGTGGTTCATGACGAACAACCATACAAACATCAAAACAACTTTTTTTTTTAACGGTAGCAATCAAGAGAGAGAGAGAGTGTGCGCGATGGAAGAGCACGGCGGAAGGCGGTGGCCACTGGTGGTGCTGACAGCATCCCCATTACAAGGACACATGACTCCAACTCTCCAGCTCGCCACAGCCCTTCACTCCAAAGGATTCTCAATTGCCATTGCTCACTCCAAATTAAACCCGCCCGACCCATCCAATCATCCTTCCGACTTCATCTTCCTCCCCCTTTCCGACAACTTATCCGCCGTTGATGATTCATGTAGCTTCTCTAATTTCATCTCGACGCTCAACAACAATTCTAAACCATCATTCAAGGAACACTTGACTCGATTGATGAGTGAACAAAACAGAGGAAAAGAATCGATAGTTGTGATCTATGATTCCCTGATGTTTTTTGCGGCAGATGCTGCCGTTGATCTGAATATTGCCGCCATCCTCTTCCGGAGTTGCAGTGCAGCCTACTTTCCGGCTTTCTTAGTCCGTCTAAAGCTGGGTCAACAGAGCAGATTTCTTGAACAAGGTAGTATGAGATTGCTTTCTGGGTTGTACCGTACAATTCCTTAAGAATTCGTGCTTAAATAATGTTAAAACCTCTAAAAAGTTTATACCAGAATCAGTATTCTTAGAAAGATAATTAAGTTGTGTTTATCTTTTGAACACTTTCTTTCTATTTTTAATATTATTTTTAAAAGGGAAATGATCCGATCTGTGAGTTTCACTGCTCCACAATTAGGTGTTTAGTTTAGCTGCTAATCATTTCCCCTTTTAAATTATGGTATTTGAAAATAGTTAGAAAATATATTACAATAATTATTCCACTTCCATAAAATTAAACAAATTATTAGAGTTTGAATATCATACTTTGTAGTTATTTCTTTATATCTTTATTAAGAGTATGTGAAGTGCGCGAATTACAGCTTCACAGTGTTTTAAGCTCTTCTGCTGTCTTCTAGCTAGAGGCCCCAAAACAAGATCCTTAGCTGCCCAAATGAACTTGATAGCCATCCCCTTGGTAAACTCTTCTGCTGTCTTCTAATACTTTCGGTTGAAAAATGAGATTAATATGAATGTGTGAAACCATGAAGCACTTGAAAGCCATAAGTATAAATGAAACCTTTGTAGCCTTTTTGCTTTTTGTTGAGATGGGATGTGTCATAAACTCTTAGGGTAAAGAGTGTTGGATTGGATAAAGTGATAAACAATTCATATTAAAAATATATAATTTACTGTCAAAATAAATTTATTTATTGTATTATATTTGTTGTTTTCTTAATACTGTGAATCATCAACCTAGAGTTAGTAGAGGTAATGGCAAGCTATTACTCATTTTTGTTGTATTATTATCTTAAGGACCATTGGCTTTTATAGTTTATCAATTAGGAATTATAATTAAAATTATATAGCTAAAAAACTCAGGAGAATTAAAGATAAAAAAGTTATATAGATATTATGTGTTTTACTACTTGGTTAATTTGAATTATTTGTTAAGTATTTGCTTTAGTTGTTTATATAAGCTAAGAAAACCGAACCGGAAACCCGAACCGACAAACTAAGTTTTTTGTTTGACTTGAATAATTGTTTAATATAAAATTCGAAAAGAAAGTGCTTACCCTGATAAAAATTTCTAGATCCGCCACTGTTTTAAGGTACCACAGGTAACACCACCCTTTCATCGCCCATGCATCAATGTAGTATGCCCTTGCTTGCTTGCCACACCTCTTCACCGAGCTTCATACCACAAATTGTTCTCCCTCACACACTCTTTTTTCATGTCCTTTTATACGATAGATAATCTTTAAATTAAAAAAAAATAAGATAAAGGTAAAGTAATTGAAATTTGATTTTTTTTAGTTTAAAGTATGGGAAGATGTTGTGACACTAAGCAAGTGTTTCACTAAGTTTATTATATGTTTTTTTTTAAAGTTCATTATTTCGGTTTATTTTCTGAGTTACTTGCATATCATAACTTCACATGTGTTATACAATCTCCAAAGAACATTTAATTTAGGGTTTAAGTTGTTGAACACAAAGAAATTTTCCCAATGTCCCATTTTAGCATATGATTTTTTTTCTATTCACATATACCCACTTATGTTTACAAAAGGTTTGTATGTATAAAAATTTGAAACAAAACGAGGGCATAATGAAACGTTTATGTAAACATTAATGGGTATAATGACACATTTTGTTAATATTAATGGACATAACGAAACTATTTTGAACTTGATGTGTATACTTAAATAAAAAAATGTCATAATGGAACATTGGAAAACATTTTTTGTGTTCAACAACCTTAACCCTTTAAGTCGAGTATTATTAGACTCACATACCCGCTTAAATAATGATTATTTTTGTTATATCAATGTTTTAATGATTTATGTGTTATGTAATTGTAAAACTACCTCCAAGTTAGTTGGTGCAACATATCATTTCATCTTTAATTTGCAACAAAACACTTTAAAGCTATTTTAGAATATGAAGTGATAGTAATTCCTGCTTGTTTGAAAAGATTTTGTTATGCAGGAGATGGTGCCAAATCATCACCCCCTCAGGTACAAAGATTTACCTTTTTCAAAATCGCCTATTGAAGATTGGAGAAAACTCATTGCAATTTTTAGCCAACAAGCACGCGCCTCGGCCATTATCTGGAACACCATCAAATCTCTTGAACAAGAACCATTGAACCACATCCACCAACACTTCCAGGTTCCAGTTTTTGCGATCGGCCCATTGCACAAAATGACACCAAGTCCACCTACTAGTTTTTATCAAGAAGACACCGGTTGTATCACGTGGCTCGATAAGCAAGATCCAAAATCTGTGATCTACATATGTTTTGGAAGCTTAGTCACATTTGATTCGAAAGTGCTAACCGAGATGGCATTAGGTCTAGCAAATAGTCACCAACGGTTCCTATGGGCAGTTAGACCTGGTTCAGTGCATGGATCAGAATGGCTCGAGTTTTTGCCAAAGAGTTTCTTAGAGGAAACAAGAGACCGAGGTTTGATTGTGAAATGGGCCCCACAAAAACAAGTTTTGGCGCATTTCGCGGTGGGTGGATTTTGGAGTCATTGTGGTTGGAATTCTACGTTGGAAAGTATTTCAGAAGGCGTCCCAATGATATGCCAACCAGATAGCGTAGATCAAGGGGTGAACGCACGTTATGTGAGTTACGTGTGGAAGATAGGGCTCGAATTGGAGAGTTTAGAGAGAGGAGAGATTGATAGGATGATTAGAAGGATTATGGTGGATGAAGAAGGGGATGAAATAAGAGTTAGAGTAACTAATATAAAGGGAATGGTTGAAAAGGCAGTGAAAAATGACGGTTCTTCACAAGATTCATTGCAGGGTTTGGTGAATTTCATATTATCACGTTGATAATGAATTGAAGGAATGTCATTAATTTAAATGTTTGGTGTTTTTATGAAATCATTTTAATTGTTTTCGTTATTAAAAAAAAACTAATGTTAAGCAAAGATGAAACATACTCTGATAAGTTTGTGTTCATATTAAAAAAATAAGCTAACTCAACCTCCTACTTAATCTTGTATCTCGTAAAACTTAGAACTTTAAATAGAATACACACTCCATCTCTCTATAATTACGCCTTACATAATAAAAAACATAAAGAATTTTTAAATAATACAATTAAAAGCAAATTAAATTTCCATCTAGAATGAAAACTAAATGATAATTGTTTGTACTCAACATTCTGAATATTTGGTCACATACCTTATTTTTTTTTATTTTCTTGGTATTAAGAAAAACACATATAATCCAAACAAAGAAACCTAAGAACTTGTGATCCAATCTACAAAAATGTGTACATCCACTTTTTAGGTACCATATGTAACGAAAATAATAGGAAATTATTTGTTATTTTAAGCAGATCCATACGCTAGACATGTAAATTATAAAAAGGGGCAAATTGCCGAAAAAGGTAACGTAATTGTTCATTTTTTTCAATCAAGGTAACGTAATTTTTTTTTTGCCGAAAAAGGATTACAAATTTCAATTTTTAACAAAAAAGGTAATGGTGACCTGATTGACTCTCTGACTGCCTAGTCAGCAGGTTACAATTAATTTGACAATCCATGTGGCACTCCACGTAAACACTACATCACCATCTTTGATGACATGCTAATCCACATCATTATCATGTCATACTTACCATTTTTAAATAAATTATTAATTAATTTAGGTTAGTATTACTGTTTTTTTTTGTTTGGTTTATTATTTTTTTAATAAATTATTAATTAATTATGTTTAATATCTTTTCTTTTCTCTTTCTTTCTGGTTGGACCACCGTGAACCATCATCGGACCACCGTGAACCATCACCATCCACATGAACACAATACTCAAACACTCGAACACAACTCAAGAACATCTAAAACCTGTAGATCTGGAACTTGAAGAACAGAAAGAGAGAGAGAGAGAGAGAGAGAGAGAGAGAGATCTGAAACTTGATTCAAACGAGGATTTAAATCGGCCTCAAAGAAAACCCGAAATCATTCACAGATCTAAACGAAGAACAATATACATGCACACACCAGCAAACAAGGATTTAGATCTGCTTCAAGATTCAACCATCGATTCAAAACTTTGCATAGATCTGGACCAAACAAGATTTGGGAAAAAACCTTATCGGAGAACCCTAAATCTTGTTCAGATACGCACCTCCACCACCGCCGCCGTACTCCACCGCCGCCATCGCACCAGCGCAGCGTCGCTTCACAACCATTAACAACGCCACCGTCGTTCCCCCGTCACTTCACAAGCTTCACCACCGCAGCGTCGCTTCACGACCATCAACAACCATCGCACCACCGCCACGATGGTTCTTCAAAGTTCAGATCTGCTAACCATCGTCTCTGCTCCTTCAGATCTGCTCTCCAGATCTGTTCTTCAAGATCTGCTCTCCGGATCTGTTCTTCAAGATCTGCTCTCCATATCGATTCGTATGTTCAAGATATGTGTCCGTATGTTCGAATCTGAGATTAGAGTTCTTCATATCTTCATATCTCGAGATTAGAGTTTGTTGGTTTTCCAGATCTGAGATCCGAGATTAGACGGTGGTAATGGTTCATGCCGGTGGTGGTTCACGGTGGAACCGTCTTGAGAGAGAGAGAGGAGAGAGAGGAAGAAAGCTTTAGAGAGAGAGTGTGTGTGATTAGTTATATGTATTATAATTATTATATTTAAAGATTTTTTTGAAATTAAATAAAAATGCCACATCAGAAAATAAGTTGCCACCTGAACTGAATGTTAACCGGTAACCTGGACTTCCGGTTACCGGTTCCCTTTTTTGTTAAAAATTAAAATTTGTAATCCTTTTTCGGCAAAAAAAAAATTACATTACCCTGATTGAAAAAAATGGACAATTACGTTACCTTTTTCGGCAATTTGCCCTTATAAAAACTATTTTGTTAAAATCCATGGTTATTGGAGAATTTAAACGAGAATTGTTTTTCATGTGAAACTTAATTTTGGTTTTTGATTTAGATAAATCAATGATTACTAGTGGTAATGACCCATTAATAACGTATTAATAAGAGGTATTTTGAGAAAATTCAGGTCTCATTTATTAATGATGTTTTATCCGGACACAATTCATAGTTAGGTAATATATAAAACCAAAATCATCTATTAACAAGTCATATCAATAATATTATAAACTATTATCATACGAACAACAGTTTCATTTTAACTTTTCTACGACTAAATAAAGTTAAAAGGGTGTACAAACGTTATTACATCGGGTATATATAAACACCATTTTCCAAATGATTCACTTCCAAACAACTCCTAAACAGTCCCTGGTTACTTCTTTAGATAAACTATGTAGGGGGTTCTTTGCAATTCACTCAAAAAGCATGGACTTATTTTGTAACTTTCTTGTACCTTTTATACGGGGATATAGTTATGGTAACCATTAACCAATCGAGATAACCTCGGCCCTAACGACCAAATCTAGTTTAAAACCTTGTACTACACTAACAAACCAACATCGTACTATCAAAATTACTGAAGGTTACGATAAACAAATTGTACTACGTTTACTCTAATTCGGATTTAAATACCAAGATTACTAATCAACAATTACGGTAAACAAATACGAGTGAGTGTTCATATTAATCATAGACTCCACCACCGATGATCAATACCGGTAACACAACGGGAATGGGAATACCACGTCGAAAGAAAATGATGATGCACATGACATTCTATTGGGGGAAAGATGCTTTGATTCTTTTTACAGGTTGGCCTGGGACTAGTAGTTTGATGTATTACTTGGCACTCATTTTCGTGTTCTTTATGACTATCATTGTAGAATGGCTTGCTCATTGCAATCTTGTTATGATGAAATCCGATGGTTCGGGTTCGGGTGTGGGACGGATGTTGGTGTACGCTTTACGTGTGGGGCTCGCGTACATGGTGATGTTGGCGTTGATGTCGTTTAATGTTGGGGTGTTTTTGGTGGCTGTTTTGGGACATTGTTTAGGGTTCTTTTTCTTTCGAGTGATCATGAGATCGTCCGAGAAGGAAGATGTGATTTCGACAGCTTGCTAATGTTGATCTTTTTTATGTCATTTGTAGTTTATTTATTTACTTGTATTACATCAACATGAAATAATGTCATTTGATCAAAGGAATTCCTTTTTCTTTTTTCATTTCATCTGTAAAAGTTAGTGAATATATATATATATATATATATATATATATATATATATATATATATATATATATATATATATATAACTTAATTTTGGTTTTTTCTACATAACACGTTTGTGCTTTCAAATTTTTATTAAATGTGCCAACCTCCTTTTTTTTTCTTTTTTTTTCCTTTTCTTCAGCATCTATGTGAATTTAACACGTAAATTTATTAAGTTGTCGCTAGTAATTCAGACGATACAATGGTAACATGTTAGTATTGTTACTATTATTATTTGCAAGCCCAAGATATCAAGTGTCAAATGGTAATGAAAGCAATCAAACACAATGATTAGAACTCTTGACGTAGGTTATGTACGTTAGAGAGGAGAGAACACCAGACTTTTAATTGTATCATGAAAGCTTAGATTAATTAGGATTAAATAAAAAATATTTATACCTAAAATGCATTTACATGATGCACCTTAAATTATCACCAATGTCATATAGACAACGAACTTTAATAAACTTTCCAAGAATGAAATGAACACATTCATATTGTCTCGTCTCGTCTCCTCTCCTCATATCTTTCCTTTCATATCCTCTGCTCTTCTTTCATCTCCTCTCCTCCCCTTATTACATCTATGAGTTGTGTATTGATTTGTGCATTTGGTTTATATTGGACTTGAGAGTTGTGTTTGTGTGTTATGGATTTGGAATCTTAGTATCGATTCCAGGCTTGAAATGTGTTTGTGCATTATAATGGCATTGTCGATTCATATATCAGTATTCATGTGTGCTTGTGTTTGTTTTTTGTTTACGTGTCACTTTAGAGTGGTGACTTCAGTGATATGTGGTGCCGGTGGTGGTGGTTGATGGTATTTGGTGTTGTTTGTGGGAGATTAGGACATGAAAAGGTCCCTGTAAGATCAAAATTGGATCAAATGAGGATATATTTCGACTCATTTTATGTTGTAGATGTGAAAATGATTAATTACCACTTCCGTTTTGATTAGACAATTTTATACAACAATACCCTAAATTAAAGTTTCCAAAAGTTCCATCGGTTCATGTACCTCTCAACCATTTGTTTCCCAGAAAAAAAGATAAAAAAAAAAATACCACACCGACAGCACAGAACTTTACCAAAAAAGAAACTCCATCCCACACAGCACAAAAATGTTTATAAGTCACTCAATGTGTCAAAAGAGCCAAAAACTAGTTGCACTTTGAAAGTGAGAACTATTATAAAACCAAGCTCCCACCACCCACCAAAAAGAAAAGGATCGACAAAGATGAACAAATTACTCTTATCATCTTCCAAATATCCAACATGAACCTCAAACTGCTACCAAACCTCCATGAATTTCCTGCATATATTATTCAAAAACAATTTACATAAACTAAACTAAAATTCAGACTATAAATCAAACCAGCCAGCAAATAAAAGAAACAGAGACCATTTACAGTGTGCATTCTTTAAACTAGCAACCAATGTCGAGCAATCTAGCCATTATATTCACCCTCAGTTTTTTTCAGGAAAAAAAAACAAATTTTGTTGAGATTACAAACATATTATAGAACACGAATGACCAAGTAGAGATGGTAAGATGGCCATGCTGGGCAAGTTGGGTAATTGGTTAAAAACAGGTTATTGCGTCATGTTTGGTCGATCGATAAAGACTTTTTTGTTCATTTTTAAAAATTATTGTATATATAATTAATGTGTTATACGATTAAAATACATCATTATTGTAAATTTCAACAACAATATAAAATCTTTGAATTAGATGATTTTTAGGAAGCTGTATACAGAAATCGACTTTGAACGACTATCAAACCTTGGAGTGCTTCCCCTTTTGCTTAAATTTCTGGTTAGATACTTCTGAGATTTAAAAAAAAAAATTTGGGGTAAAAATACCCAACTTTATTGACCATTATTCTAGCAAAAAAGGATAATTTTTAACAAAGATGTCTAAAGTAAAATGATGCCTATGTTAATAGCTAGGCATAGAGTCCAAGTTGATACCATGGGAGTGGAGAGCAACATCTTAATAGTAAAGGGATCCTGCAGAGTAAATGAGGTATAAAGAAGTAAGTTTGAACACAATCTAAATTAACAAATTATAGCCAAATGCACAAACCATTAGATGTGGCAATCCAACCCAACTTCTTTTGACTCTTACAAAATGACATTGTTACCCAACCCCGCCCAATTCACCAAGTAAATGAATGTTGATATTCTGGGAATGGTCAGAACTGACCTTGCCACCAGTTTCCTCTAGTAGCACTCAGCAGATGGTCAGGATCTTCTTTTGAATCCTCTTTTATGAAAAACTGTTTAAAAAAGAAAAGGAAAAAATTAGGGATAATTTGGTCACGATACACCTGTTAAGTTTGCTTGGATGATGACATGTAAATGAATGTACTTTACTGAACTCACTTTTGTGTATGAGTTGGAGGTAAGATCACAGGAAGAATGGATATACATATCTTCTTGTCCACCATAGTAGATTGATGAACTTAAAGGACACGGTTCTATTTTTTCTTGAAAGATTGACCTCCTCTCCATGTTCCATACATCACTCTTTGCATTTGCAGTGTTCTTATTAGCAACATTCCCGGCTGCTAAAAAAACAACAGAAAGAAGGGTTTAGATAAATATTAACTACACTAGAAGTAGCTCTACATCCTGACAAACACAACATATATATAATAAAATTTGAATTGGCAATTTTGAACCATTTACTCAAGGATGGGAGCATTATGGCGGCAGGAGAAATAAATAAAGCTTAAACCAAAATGGTTTGAAGGTCTCCTGAGGTGTAGTCTTAATGCATTGTGCTTCTAGATTATGTTATCTAAAAAGTTAGCGTGTGATAAAAGAGTATAATCTTTGTAATATTACTTCGTGTCAAACGAACTCATCTTAATCTGATATGACCCATATTTTGTGAAACTTCTAAATATGGTAGTTATTAGATTTTAATTATAGAAATTTTATTATCTTAGGGATATTTACCTATTATAAATAGAGGTTTAGGAGTGAGATATTAGAGGAGAGAAATATTGTTTGTTTTGTCATTTGTTTTCTTGGGAGACCTCCTGGTTCTTGAATTCCAGGGTTTATCTGATGCTTGATCAAGCATCCGATTTAGGGCGCCTATTATCAATAATTTTCAATTATCAATTTGATTCATATCATAATCACTTGCAAAGCCTGCCTCGTTTTGCCACCTCTAAAAACATATACTATGAAGTTGCAAATTTATGATTTTGGAAATCTTCAAATTACAATTGCCTACTTGTTCATCATAGCCATTACAACAATTCTAAAATTGATGCTGATGAGTTAAGCATATAAAATTTCAGGGATGTATTTCGACATTATTATATTGGCCGTTTTCCTCAAATTATTAATCTAATGACTCATTGCAAGTTTCAAGCGACCATAGGGAAGTGTTGTAACATTAACTTAGACTCTCACGCTAACCTGAAGTGCCATGAACAGTTGACCAAACCTGGCTATCCAAGGGCTCATACTGCATAGTAGATCTTGAGCATAGCAGACAAGTCGAGTATCCTGTCATCTGAAAGAGCACAACTGATACCTAATTACTGACTTTTGAGATTTTTATGTGGTGAGGCACCAAAATTTTCAAAAATAATTTACAAGAAAGAATATTTGATGAAAAAGATTGATTAAACGAAAGAAAAGAGATCAAGTCATGCGAATCAGTTATCTGCATCGAATGCAGTAGTGCAGTACTACTCATTATTATCAGTTGATCAAAGACCAACTTAACCAAAATAAGATAAAATAAAAAGAACATTTTAAAGCCACACTCCCTTCCATTGATCAACTGGAACCAACTCAACATTTCATACGCAATATCTCCATCATTAATTGCATCCCTAAATCATTGACCAAGAATCGACAGTATCACGAAATTAGGGATCACATAACAGGGAATGTTGGTATTGCTTTTACCCAAAAAAGATGAAAATTTACGCTTTTCACAATATTTTTGTTTTATGCGACGTACTTCTTTTGGACACCCTAAGTCATTGAATTCTCACAACGGTTCCGTTTTTATGCAATGAACTTGTAAAAATGTTCCATCCAGGTGAATACTCATACACCTTAAGTCCCTAAGTTTGCATAGGGTGGAACAGATTTTACAAGTACAAGTAGAACCATAATTGGTATAATTGTGGAGGTATGTTGCTATTAAATGCCATTATCCCCTGAAAAGTTAAAAAAAAAAAAACTAAAAATCAAAATTAAACTATTTTAAGATTGTGAAAGTGAAACAATCAAGGCAACAGACTAATGTATATTTCTAATAGTTTGGACTTCCATGGATGCTATTTAAAAGTAGAAGCATCGAAGATTTAGGTTCTAGTGTGCGGTTATTCAATAGAAGGATTACGAAACAATCGATTTCCTTCTATATGTTTGGGTTTTTCGATGACTGTATACACAGATACTTATAAACACACTCTCATATCTCTTAATAAATCCGGTGGCTGCAATATATAATGGCCTACTGTTACGGATGAAATTTCTGGGAAAATGAATTTAGAAACTAGACATTGGTTATACTAATTCACAGAGGACCAGTGCTGACATGCCAAACTGAAGGTAGTTGCAAAGTTTCCGGATGATTCTACATGGAAGAATCAGATTCGACTTGCTAATTAGGAATATCAGCATTGATGCATTATTAAAGGCTAAGTTGTCTTAAATTAATGCTTCAAACGTGAGGTCCAAGTACAGGATCTAACAAAAATCGGGAACAAGAGCGCCACGCCCATACTAGGGTTTTACTCTAATTTCGATATTCATTAGTGATAGCATGTTTTCTCAGCTAGCTCCCAAAGGTAACAGATAGACACGCAAATGATTAAACATATATAGATCAAGAAGAAAATAAAACAAAAGGAAAAAAGAGAAGCGCTCGGTACGGTTCGATATATAGTATATGAAATGAAGATGAATCAGAAACCAGAAGGCACTAAATCATACTCACAACCAGATATATAAAAAGAGGAGGATAAATTAAATTACCGTCGACGGAGGAGGGAAAATTGATGCGAAAATCCCGGTGGACGACCGTGGCGAGTCATTGTCACCAAAAAGTTGGGCGGTTAACGAGGAGACGGAGGAGGAGCGGAGAGCTGGTGGCGGCGGTGGTGGTGGTGAGGAAGACGGTTGATTGTTGTTTTCCATAAAAGTTTGTTAGGAGGAACTGAAAACAGAGGATAAGGAGAAAGAGCCAAAATAGAAGGAGAGACAGAACACGTGGCGATAAATCAGACGCTCCATGTTTCTTTCACGCAACTGATGTGCCAAAATAACGCATGATATAACAATTTATTACTTTTGTTAAATGTTAAATCAAAATATTCGTATAAATTTAATTTTTATTTTTGATAATAATGTATTTCTATGTAATTTACAATTTTTATTTGTATGGTTATATATGAAAGTGGTGAATCAGGAGAAAACACTTTTGAATGCCAAATACATATATAAAAGAAATGTCATATCACACTTAGGGTTGTAAATAAGTCGAATGTTTATTAATCATTTATGAAATTGTTCAGCAAGAAGTTTGTTAATATTCGTTTGTTTAATAAACAAACGAATATGAACCAAAATTTTTGTTCGTTTAATCAAACGAACGAACATGAATAGAGATCTCGTTGGTTCATTTATGTTTGTGAATATTCAGTCATCGTTCGTTTATGTTCGTTTATATTTTATATAATTATTCATTTAAATATGTGTGTGTGTTTAGATATAGTGTTTATTTGTGTTTAATAATATTGGATTTGTATTATAGCACGTGTCTTTTGTTTACGTTTGTTTATTATTTAAATGAACAAACAATAATGTACACGAACTAGCCATATCCTTTAAACAATCGAACACACATGCCCGTTCGTTTACCATTCGTGTTCGTTAATTTGTTCGGCTAAAGTTAAACGAACGAACATGAACACATAAATCCGTTCATTTATCCGTTCGTGTTCGTTTATTTGTTCGGCTAATGTTAAACGAACGAGCATGAACAGTCCTTGTTTATGTTCTTTCAGTTCGTTTACGGCCCTAATCACACTAATTAATTGATGGTCTTTAAAGATATTTTCATAATAGGGGAGGGTTCATTCGAGAATCGTTGTTAATGCGAGAACCGCGAGAACCAATCTCAGTCATTCCTTGGATATGGGAAGGTCATGGATGGGAGAGCGTGGAGGATAGAGTGTGGCAGAGTGCATGTGAGGAATTCATGGGTGGGCAATGACATTGAAAAATGAGGAATTGAACAACTCAGATTAGTTCTCGCGATTCTCGCACTAAAAATGATTCTCGCATAAACTTTTTCCCTTCATAATATATATCATCTATTAAAAACGAACACTTTTAAAACCGTAAAAACATGTGGCCACTTGCGAATGTACGTTTTTTTTAATTAAATAAGGTTTTATTTAACAAGCAATACCTTAGTTAATTAATGTTCATCTTGAAGCTAAATTGCAGACACAAACATTTATATCTTTAAAAATGTGAAAAGAGAATACAGGGGAGGAAGAGCAAAAATATTTTACTATAATTTATATAATAAAATATTTGAAATATATTTATACATTTTGTGCAAGTGTGGATGCATGGGCTCTCAAAAATTTATATTTTAATACACTCACCTGAAATATACAAGAAAAACAAAATAATTTAGATGTGGTAAAACGGGTGACACATTTACGTAAGATGTTTTTTTTATGTAAAACTAATAGACAGAAGTAAAAATCTTGGATAATAATTAAAATATTTAATTAAAACCTTTAATAAGATAAGAGTAATAATATCTAATACGATATATGAAAATATAAGATATAAACACAAATGCTTTATCCAAATGTTGACGTACATGTATAAGAATAATGACTTACAATGTTCATTCCGGATAATTTTAGACAAAAACGCAACCTCGGAAAACTGTTTTCTTAAGCTCCAGGCGATCGATAATCAATCTATTTAGAGTATAAATAGACGAGCAAAATGAAATCCTACAGGGGCGACCTGAGAACACGTGATAAAACACAAAGGATTACATATCATTATGTATTTGTCATGTGTTCTCATATCACACCTGTTGGATATCTATGCTGTTTGTTATCTTCTCTAGGTTTTGCAATATAATTTGACTACTATAATAGATTATTTATAGAAAAATGGTGTGTTGTGTACTACATTTGTATGGTACTTCATTAGTACAATATTTTGTTGTACACTTGTACTTCAAATGAATTATTTGTACTTGTCGATTACTTCTACCTCAATCTTGTAGTAATGTTTCTTAGCATATTCATAGTTTCCTTAGTTGTTATTGTCATAGACGAATTATAATGAAGAACTTCTAGTTTATTACGCTAAACGTTGTTATTTATTATTCGGAATGAAAATAGATGCATAGCGAGGTGACCACTTAGTTGGTATTGTGATAGGATGTGATACTATCTTATTATATTATGTTTACAGTTTATTTAAGAGTTTAGTTTATAAAAAGTGTATTCAACTATACATCTTTTGCTATTATATGTATTGAACTTTCAAACTTACCGTTTAATGTATTCAAGTTTCAAAACGTTGCCATCTTATGTATCCGGTTACATATTCTTCAGGTAACCGGTAATTCTTTACCTTTTCTATTTATTTTTATTGTCACATCATTAAATTCAAAGCCACATCATTAATTCTTTTTTCTTAAAGAAAAAAATTAAGAACATGAATATGTTAGATGAAACCCAGATGATCATAGAACCCTAATATCAAGAACAAGATCCCATAAATTGAATCAAAACCAGGAACAAAAACCGTAATTCAAGAACCACAACCCATAAATTGAATCAAAACCAAGAACTAAAACCAAAAACATAGAACCCAGATTCATCGGCCCCAAATCTTAAGAAATCACAACCAAGAACTAAAACAAGGAACTAAAATCGAGTACACATTACGTTCGGGTTCTACGAACATTCAAGAACTGATCAGATTTGAAAACGAACATAAACCCTAAATCTTAAGAAACCCTAAATCGATGAAGAAACCCTAAATCGATGACGAACATGAAGTTGATGGTGGAAGTCGATGAAGATGATGGTGGATGACAGGCCCATGGATGCTTGAACCGCCGCAGACCAAAAGACCTAAATCAACAGTCGATGGATGCTTGAACCGCCGTCGATGAAGATGATGGTGGATGACAGACCGACAACTGATGGATGCTTGAACCGCCGCCAACCAAAAGCACTAAATCGTTGGCAAATGAAATCCTAAGTGCAACCGGCTGTTGAAGATCTGGAATGAATCGGCTGTTGAAGATCTCAACCCATAAGTGCAATCGATTTCATCTGGAATGAAAGCAGATCTGAACATAGTAAATACAATTGATTTATTATTATTATTATTATTATTATTATTAGTATATTAGTACTGTGCCAAGTCACCATCCCCATAAACAAAAATTGTGCCACATCAGCTTGTAACGTGCTATAGCAGGTTAAGTACACAAAATAGTAAATGTTTGAAAGATCAATACATCAAATGGTAAGTTTGAAATTACAGTACATACAATAGCAAAAGGTGTATAACTTGATACACTTTTATGAACTAAACCTTTTTTTTTTTTAAGAGAGAAAAAAAAACAAAACAAAAGTTTCTCGAGTTTCATTTGATTAAAGAATAGAAAGAATTTGAAGAGAGCAATTAGACCAATGTTGTTATAAAATCCATCCTCCTAAAAACAATTTTTTTTGAAAATGACGAATATATTTACTCTCTTCTTTCGTTTACTTTCATTATTAAGTGTTAAACGTAAAATAAATAAAAAAATCTCATACCTATCACATTTGTTGTTTTTAAATTTATACACAATTACTTTTTCTTATACGCGAGAGAAAAATGTAATAATATCATTATGTGAATGATATAACTTGATAGAGAGTTTATAAAAGAGTTAATTGCATATTTGGTTTTTGAAGTATGTTACTTTTTGCATCCTTACCTTAAATTACGTTCATTACACTAGACGTTCCTGATGTTTTCATTTTGTTACACTGATAGGCCTTCAACACTTAAAAAGACGATAATACCCTTAATGATTCAATTTATACTTTTATAATAAATTATATTCATATAAAATTTAATTATTAATTAAAATTTATTTTAATAAATAAATGAATTGGCTTTTGTTGAACTGCCACCGCCCAAAACCTTAAACAACCACCGTCTACCACCATCGATGCATCCCTAAAACCCTTTTGTTAATCTGCCACCACCCAAAACATTAAACAATCACCGTCTACCAATCCCTGCTTCCCTAAGACCTTAACCACCGCCTACTAACACCCACACACCGATGACTGGTTTATCACCACCTCTACTTAATCGTTCCCATCAAGAATACTAAGAAATACTAAGAACAAGATCGGAAAATGCAAATCAATAACAGATATGAAAATCACAAATGGAGAACAAGATCTGAAAACTGCAAATCAAGAACAAGATCTGAATCACAGATCTGAATCACAAATCACGAACAAGGTCTGAAATGGTATACATATATGGAAAATCGCATGAGAAAACCCTAATTTGAATGGAGAGAGAGAGAGAGATGCGGCGGCGGTGGAGAAGGGGGAAGGATGATGGTGGTGGTCTGTGGCGCTGATGGTATTCTCCAGTTGTGGTGGTCTTTGCAGGTGTTGATGCGGCAGAGAACGGGAGAGAAAATGGTGGTGATGTGGTGAGAGGGAGAGAGATGGTGGTGGTCTACGGCGAAGGGAACGGAGGCTGATGGTAGGGGCTGTGCGGTGCTAGAGAAGAAGGGAAGGGAGGTGATGGTGATGGTCTATGGTGGAGGCATGACTGAGAGAATGATTGGCGGTGGTGGCCGGTGTTGGTGGTGTGGTCGGCGCTGGTGGCTAAGAGAAAAAGGGCACCGGTTGTAGAGAGAGAAACGAGGACTTAGGGTTGTACATATACTATAATATAGATATAATATACTTATAATATAATATATAAGTTTTTTTACCGGCAAATGGGGACACTTCCCCGCCTCTCCAGTGTGAGTTCGAATTGTTTGGTGGCGTGTTTTCAACCGCCCCTCGTTATTTGGCTTTAACAAAGTTTCGAACACCACACATTCACTTCATGGAGGAAACCCTAAAGAGAAAACCCCCCCAACTCACTACATGTAGTAGGATTTGATCCCCCAACCTATTGCGAGGAAGGGGGGCGCCTTACCACATGGGCTAATACAGTAAGAGTATTTTAATTATCTTTTTCAATAATACAGTAAGGGGGTGTTTGGTTGGAGGGATTTGGGGGAATTTTATGGGAATGAGATTTGAAATCCTCCCAAATACCATGTTTGGTTTGCAAATATGAAATAGGATTTCAAATCCCAGGAATTTACAAAATCCCTCAGATGGAACGTTTCAAAATCCTTTCACCCCCATGGTATTTTGAAATCCCACGTTGAAGGTATTTCCTCCGGCGGACCACCAGCTAAATTTCCGGCGAACTACCACCGTCACCATCATCCTTCCATCGAACTATAACTGTCGTCGTCATTTCTTCCGTCGAACCCTTTGTCGCCATCTTCGTCGTCATCTCTGCCGTCAAACCGCCCCATCGTCAGACCTTCCATCTTCGAAAACCCTAGCCGCCGCCTTCGAAAACCCTTCCATCGTAAAACCTTCCATCGCCGAAACCGCCTTCACCGCCTTCGAAAACCCTAGCCGCCGCCGTCGCCTTTTAAACCCTAGCCTTCGTCGCCTTCAGAAACCGTTGATGTTCAGAAACCTTCGTCGTTCAGAAGCCCCTTCATATAAGTTTTTTTACCGGCAAATGGGGACACTTCCCCGCCTCTCTAGTGTGGGTTCGAATTGCTTGGTGGCGTGTTTTAAATCGCCCCTCGTTATTTGGCTTTAACAAAGGTTCGAGCACCACACATTTACTTCATGAAGGAAACCTTAAAAGGAAAACCCCAACTCACTGCATGTAGTAGGGTATTTTGATGGACTTTTTCACTAATACAGTAACAAAATGAAAACATCATGGACGCCTAGGATAATAAACATAGTTTAAAGACAAAAGATGCAAAAAGTAACATACCTCCAGAACTAAATATATAATTAACTCTTTATAAAAATATAAAATCAAGATGATTATGTATTGAAAAAAAAGCTCTTCTACGACACCTAAGAAAACCCTAACATCAAATTTGTTAAAAATCGCAGCCCCCGTAGCCACCGACGTTCACTGCTGCAACATCCTCCTCCACGTTCGCAACTGCACCGTCGGCCTCCACTTGCGACAGCCTTACCGGCGAAAGGTATGAACTTTTTCGAGGTCCAGTGAGACTTTTGCATCTCTCTCTTTTGAAAAGACGCCGGTTGTAGATCGCAAGGGTTTCGCAGAAATTAATCGGAAGAAATGCAATCATTTTGTGGGAGAATTAGATTGCTAGCAAAGACTAGCTTTGTTTCCACCCAGAGTTTTAATCATGCGTCATCTAGGGTTTGGTTGTCTGAAGCCAATGAACCCCTCCTCATTCCGCGATTACTTTCTTCATATTTTTCGGTAATTTGTTTCTCTTTCTTTTTAGTCTATTCGAAGATAATTATTTGCTCAGTTGATGGTATTGTTGTAAGTAATCATAATAGATTATATAATTTTACAGAAATTACGTTATCAAACCCAAAAGCTTTATGACTAGGTTGCTTTTTTAGATAATAGATTATTTAGTTTTAAAGAAATGTAGCTCCTGAGAGGATAGTTGTTCCATTTTAAACGTAATGTTGAAGTGACACGAGGATGTATAGATTCAATATTGTGTCAAAATGGTGTTTTTATAATAGAAAACTGCAGTATGCTGATTTAGTAGAATGAGAGAGCTTGATGATTTTACTGGATTGTTAGGGCCTAATTAGAGGTAGTTTGCACTGGTAAAATAGGATGCAAGCTGTGGCGTGAATAGAATTAGAGATTAAAGAAAAGGATATTAGTTAAATAGAATTAGAGATTATGTAGGTTCTAGCTCTAAGCTTGTTTAAGCTAACTCAAAACACAAGATTTGGAATTTGATCGTTGGGCACTTTCTCATATATCTAGCAAGAATACTAGCAGAGCTGTCTGTGTGGGTGTGTGAGTACGAAAAGTATGACCGCCCACGGCCTACAATTTTAATAAATTTCCTCCACTATTTTTATGTCAAAACATAAGAAAAGTTTACCATCCAATATTAGTTATCGGATCAAATAGTCGGAAGAAAGCGGTTCAATAGAAATAGAAATTAATTTTTCTTTCGGGCGTAAACTTTTCTTCTTTGTAATCAAAGTGTAGCTTCTTTTTTACTTAGATAACGTTTGTACTAGACCTGCAAAAACTCAGAGGCGGACATGGGTAGGGTATGACTTACGAGCCCAGTTGAAGTATGAGCTTTTGAGACTTCTTAAAATCCTATTGCTTACTTTCTTTCTATTATATGATGCATCTAAATTATGGGGGAAATTTTGCCATCAGCTGGCTTATAGTTAGTTAAAGGCTGATTACATCCATTTTCATTAGGTCAAAATGTGATGAAATGCATGAACATTTACACTGCTATTGGCAGTCAATTTACTCTAGATGGTAATTTTTGCAAGTTTGTACATTAAAAGGTCAGTTTAATAGCCCATTAGATACAATTATATTTTTGGCAAAGTTCTTTGCATATCACCGCAATTTGCCCTTTTCATTGTGATATGTTCTGTAAGAGCTCTTGTAGTTTGGTTATGATAGCGTCTTATAGGTTTATCGCGTGAATTTTTTATCATTGCCTTACTAAATCTTAATGTGTTGTCTGCCCTTTTGGACTTGAAAGTACTTGGTTTTTGTTTTAGACTGATTGATGAGATAACTTCACCTACCCACTTCCCTTTCCCTTCCTATCCTTGGAATTGTTACATTACTTAAATTATTACAGATCACATATATAGAATGTGTTTGGCAAAGTAGATGGAGCCATGAGTTGTAAGCTGCGTGTAAAGTGTTTGACAAAAGCAGTTGTAGCCGTAACTGAAAAAGCGTAAATTGAGTAATTGACATAAAAGGGCACACTTATAAATACTTATTAGGTCCGTGATGATTATAAAAGGGTATTTGGATATGTTGTCCTAAAAAGCTCCAACCAGTTCTGAATGCTAGTTTGAGTAACTTATTCTTTTAGATCTTAGTCTTTCAGAATCAAAGCTAAAGCTCTGTCATCCAACAGAACTACTTATAATTTTTCCAAATGGGAATATAATTTTGAAGCATCTAGTGTTAACCTTTCAAAAACTTTTAAGAGCTTTGTGCTAAACATACCCATAAATGACAAGATAACAAAATTTGTTGGTTAAGCTTTTAAGAACATAAGTTCTCAAACACTTAGCTTTGCTCTTTTCAATGTCAAGTACTTTTTTATTTTGTCTGCTGAAATTCTTCTTCTACGAACCCCATTCTTGGTTTCTCATATGAATTATGGTTATGGTGATAAGATTGTAACATTTTTGAGTCGTGAATATTTTTTTTCAGACAAGAAATTATGGATCCTTAAGAGAGTTACCAGCTTTATGCAAAAGCAACAGCATATCTTCAGTAGCATCACCCTACAGAGAGTCCAGGCCAGGATACTTCATAGGGGCTCAGCCGATGCCTTGTTACACGAGTAGGGGCATTACAACATCGGATGATGCGTCTACTGCTGCCACTGAGATCGCACCTCGCATAAAATTCAAGAGGCTTGATAAAACATCCAGACACATAATGCAGGCAGGAAATCCTGTTTCCTTATATTTATACTTTGACCCTTTTTAGACAGAGTTTTTTATGTTTCTAAAATTGTAGAATGTCATTTGCAGATACTTGACAAAGAAGCAGTGGAGGAAGTGCGCACACAGAGAGAAATACCTGATATAAGGCCAGGTTATATCATCCAGCTCAGATTGGTAAGAGAAGTGTATTGATTGTGTGGTGTAACTGGTGATTGTTTCGCAATCACCTTTTTATTAAATAAACTGATTATTATGTGAAAGGCCAATCTTTGATTCTATGAAATCACAGGAAGTGCCTGAGAACAAGAGACGTGTATCAACAGTGAAAGGAATCGTCATAGCAAGACGCAACGCGGGTCTAAATACAACCATCCGATTAAGAAGGCTTGTTGCAGGAGTTGGGGTTGAGTCTCTCCTACCTCTGTAAGTCTCCTTAAGAGAACCTTTTTTTCTTCTTTTGTTTATATAACTTACCAAGATTGAGATTTTGGTAGTCCTGAATCAAGTATAACATCTTAAGACAACAAAAAGAATTTAAATGGTTATTGTAAACTGTATATTATGTGAATGATACAGGTACTCACCAAATGTCAAAGAGATAAAGGTTTTGGACAAGAAGAAAGTGAGGAGGGCGAAGCTTTACTATCTCAGGGATAAGATGAATGCACTCAGGAAATAGTAACCGCCACAAAGACGGTATGTTTGAATGGGTGGATCGATTCCTGTCCTTTTTTATTAGGTATCATACAATGTTAAACTTGTTTTCTTTTACAGTCTTGTTTAAGAATGTTACAAGTGAGACAGACCAATCTTTTACATAATAAATTGCAACAAGAACCTTATGTTGTAGGCATTTGACTGCTCTCAAGAATGGAGGGAAAAAGTGGTTGTCATAATAATGTAGGCATTGGATAGTTATTAGAAAATTGTCGCGATTATCTGAGAGAACAAAATGAAAAGTACCCACATAGTCGTCGTTATAAACACCATTTTATTATCATCAAATATGCAAGTGTGATGACTTAGAAATGAGATGTAATATAATGTAACTAGTTCAAATGTCCGTGTACACACGCGGGTATGTCATAGTTATTTATATGAAAATATTATTCTATATTTCCAATTTCTTATTTTCCGCTCAGTTTCCTTCCTAAGGTAGACCATCAGGGCCGGCCTCACGCGAGTTTAAGAAGTACTTACGAATAGGGCTCTTTTCTATTAAGGGCCTAAAATTTGATTCATACGTCGTACTATATAGTTATTTATGACTGTTAATTACTGTTTGATGCTTAAAAATGTTGTTCTTTTTACGGATCTGAACAATATTGTTTTGAGCCTGTATTACTAAATTGCATAGCGCCTTTGAAATCTCGGGGACGGCCCTGCAGACCATTATAGATCTCCGGCCTAGCAGTGGTTCCCAACGGTCTTCCTCGGACCACCGCCGCACAACCTAACACGATGTGAACCAACTTTCCGGTCTCCCCTAGCCCGGCGCAAAATTTGAATAATTTTTCCCTTTCTAGCCGTTTTTCAGTGATAAATTGGTAATAAATAATTTTTTTCCTCCTATACATGATCTCTTCCCTAAATCATACTTTTCATAAAAAATTATATACTTTGTCCGACTCATTGAGTCATTGTCTCTAAACTCCTTCACAACAATACGATCTAAACGAAGTGTGGAATTTTATAACCCTAACTTCTAGTTATCGAGAGCTACTAATTCAAAACCAAAAGTTTTGGACAATATTTTCTGCTAGAAATGTCGTGTCATTGCCGCTAACATGCCAACAGAACACGCATCAATCCCCCTTATTTTCACCAGCATAGGTTTACGCACTATATAGCGTTCTACCAACCACCATGTAACATACAACCTATTACGGTATAAGCTATCTCTCTTATTGTTTGATTACTTACTAGATCAAGGTGTTGTTTGTCGTTTACATATAAATGAAACCATTTAGTGCGTTTAATTCTTGTATCCGAATAAAAATCGGGTTCAATGAAACATAAATATGCTATTTAAACATATATTCAACCTTAAAACACATTATGAATCATTACTCGTTAACACCCAATATTGAACTCTAATATATTATTTTCACATATTTCATACTAGTTTATTGACCCGTGCACGCACGGGTATTGCGAAAGTTTATTTGAGATATTATAAATTCGTTTAAATGTTATGTTAAACCAATATCATCTGATTTATAATATGTTACTTTGAATAGAATACTCAAGTTGACCACTCAGCTCATCACCATAATAAATAAATAAAAAATCACTCAGTTAAACAAAAAATTACCTACTCACTACTATTAATGGATAACAAAAAGTTACGAATATGCTAATTCTAAAAAAGTGTCATATTGCAATAAAATTTATACCAAAACGTAGATAAAAATGAGACGGTCGTAAATATATGATTATTTTTGCTCTAAACAAAATATATCACAAGTTACTATACATAATTTATAAACAACTTATAATTGAGTTAAAATTGAATTCGATAATAGGGTCATTTTACTAAAA
Organism: Pulicaria dysenterica; assembly: GCA_947179395.2. Taxonomy (NCBI): domain Eukaryota; kingdom Viridiplantae; phylum Streptophyta; class Magnoliopsida; order Asterales; family Asteraceae; genus Pulicaria; species Pulicaria dysenterica. Next base: position 81,232,471 of record OX359292.1, read on the forward strand.
TTGTTTTGTAAAATTTAAGGATTTTGAAATTCAAGGTTTTGATTGGTTAATAGGTTTGAATTAATAGTTAAAAAAGAAAAATTTATAAGCCTTTTATGTATAAATATAGATTAAAAAAATCACATATTACTCTATAATAAGTTATTGCAAAGATTAAAAGAATAATTTTTACTACTTTTCAAACAACTTGTAACATTCTTATTTTATGACTCACTTTTATCTCTCTAAATTTTTGAAAAGAATATTAATATAAGTGATTTAATGGATAGGAAGTAGGACTTGGGAGAACATGGAAGCCATGAAACATTCCCAACCTGTCAAAAGAGGCAAATACCCCACTATTGCCAGTCTGCCATTTCTCTTTGCCAACAAGTAGCAGATTATTGTCAACTTTCCCCCACCAAACGCCGACGTTTCGTTCTTCACTAATCAAATAAGACAACACCAACCCTACTTTTTGCCCTTTCCATTTGATTACCAGACCAAATTAAAATAATAATAATAATAGATTCCCAATCATTCCCAACAAGGAATTGTAATATATTAGCAAGCATCATAAAAATTTTATTCAACCATATATTTTAGTGATCAAACTTATTTTATAATTTAATATGTGTACTTTAGATTTTATACATAGACTTTATACACATTTTGTGTCAAAATAAACAAATTTTAACTAATGAACATATTTAGGTATGCCAGTTTCATTATGATAGTCTCAGGATTATATTAAAACTTTATTTTATACTATCTACGAAATTACAACCATAAATCTCGATAATATTGGTTAGAACAGTCTATCTCTTTTTAACGAAATTCAGTAATACTATTACACCAGAGTGAATAAAAAACATATTAGAAGTTGGATGATTGCGCATAGTATATTTTAAACAAAAATAGGTATTTTTGGAGGGTACGTCAATATTTGGAATCAAGTATTGATCATTTACTTTATTCTCTATTTATTTTATAATTCAAACTAAAAAACAACAATTGACATAAAGAATTAGAGAATGATAACTTAGTTTTCAAGAGAGAGAGAGAGAGAACTGATAAAAAAAAGGAAAGTAATAATCCAACTTAATAATTGTCGAAACTCGTAAAGCTTTTGCGGTTTTTGGACTTGTATGTTACACGCATATAACCGATATAAAATTTAATTTTATACAAGCTTTAAAATATTTAAGTAAATTTATAAGATGATTATAAAAATTATACAGGTTAAAATCTGTATTTATTACAACATGGACGAAAAAAATGGTAGATTAATATAAAAAAATTACACAAAATAGAGGAGATCAAATGTCTTGTAGTATCTGAGTTTTTTTTATAAACGGGATTCATTGTTTAACTTTTAAGAGATAAAAATTTGTAGGAGTGAACATTTGATCTAATCGGACCGAACTGGACAAGACTTGTAACACCCTAAAATGGGGCCTAGTTGTAAACTGTAGTACATGTAGCTTTAACAGTTGTACGTTGACTTTAATTGGTGTTTTGTTGCTAACTGTAGTATAAATGTTGCTAAATGGTGTCTTAAATGTTAATTGGTGTTTTAAACATGAATTGGTGCTAATTGGTGTTAAATGGTGTTAACTGGTGTTAAATGTGGATAAAAATGTAGTATTATGAAAAGTGTCATAAGTTGACCATGTTGACAAATAGTTGAACGGTTTTGGATAATGGTTCCAAAAATATCTCCGTTAGTTGAAACGGATAACCCTAAGTTGTGTTTTAAGTTGAATAGGAGAACGAAGTACCCGGGTTGGGGTATTTGATCACTTAGTCGGTCTTTCCTTGTTTGTGTACATCAGAAGCTACACAAACACATACTTCTACACATACATACATACGTGAACCTTTACACACACACATACACTTGGGGTTTTTGAATTTGGAAAGAGAAATCAATAAGGGAAAAGCTTGTTGACTGATTTCATTGAGGATTCGAGTTCTTGTGGCTGGTGTATACCTTCTTCTTGTAAGTTTTCTAGTTGAAACCTAGTTCTTAGGTGTTCATGGTGTAAAGACCCATTTGGATAGATTCATATGTGTTTTGGTGATTGTTTTGTGTTCAAATCGTGTTAGTAAGTTAGTATATATGTTAGAAGTATGGTATAAACGCTTGAATATGGATTCAAGGTGATTTTTGTGTCAAAAACCCGTAAAACCGTAACTGTGTTCGAACAGAGCAAGAACACGCTGTAAATGTTGTTCCTACGGGCGTAGTATTATATTGCTACGGCCGTAGGGCGTTGTTTGTGTTCCTGCGGTCGTAGGAAATGGTTGCTACGGCCGTAGTGTCGTGTTTAAGAGGATTACCACCCACGGGTGATGGAAACAAGACTACGGGCGTGGGTACATAACCTACGGCCGTAGTTACCCAAAGGATGCCTACTACGGGCGTAGTATATAGTTACTACGGCCGTAGGTCATGGTTCTTTGGTAAGAACTCCTACGGGCGTAGTACATATGTACTGCGGCCGTAGTACGTGTTGGATGGTTGTTCTGCGGGCGTAGGAACATGTTCCTGCGGCCGTAGGAGGCTGTCAGAAGCCATGTTGATCTTTTGTTGAGACTGTTGTTAGTGTTGTCTGTTGTAGTGTGTACTAAGGGGTGTTTATCTATGTTTATTGGTGTTAGGTGACTCAGACGATTCTGTGTGCTCTTGGGATTCCCGATTGCATATCTGCCTCTTGTAGTTTCGAGGTGAGTACCGGTTTCCCATGAGTCTCAGTAGGTAAGTTATCTGTAGTGCATGTTGACACATGATTGGTGTATTGATACGTGGAAATGGAGGTATGTTATGATAAAGTTGTACAAGCATGCTTAGTATTATTATTGTTGATATGAAAGATATTGTTGTGATTATATGCGCGCATGAACTGGATCCTTATTGGATCAACTAGTTGTTTATGAAGTTTTGTCCGGACACTGAATTGGAGAACACGGAGGTCAGTCAGGTAGACGGGTGTCAATACTTGGCTGGGTTCTCGGGTAGACGGGTGTTAGTACCCGGGCACTAACGGTACTCAAGTAGTATACGCTTGGGTGATGGTCCTGCAGGCCGCCGTTCCTCTAAGGAGTAAGGTTCCTTGATAGATGGGAACCAACATGATAGATAATTGGCGTACTATGTGGACTGCTTTTGGGTTGTTGAGCGGGGTTAGCTCCCCTGCAACATACGACTACTGCTGACACGTTTGTCACGTCACAATATGATAGGATAGCCCTGTGTGCTGTTCTGATGCATGACAGCCTGCTTATTGTTGCTTATGTGTAATTGGTGCTCACTAGCTAGTTGTAGCTAACGGTGCAAGATTTACCTTTTTCGCAGGTTGATGCTAGAGGCCTGGTGAGGCGGGTACTGATGGTAGCTTTTGTTGTATATATACCTTTTGGGGAACACGTTGTAGTCTGTATGGATCCGGGGGTCGGAACTAGTTGGTAACGCTTGTAGCTTTGAACTTGGCTAACCTTTTTGTTGTAATTAATTAGCCGAGTCAATCTTGTAGTTTTTGTAAATGGTGTTTAATTCCGCTGCAACACTTTTGATAATCGATGTTTAAAAAGTTTAAATTAACTCTAATTTTAAGCTCGTTAGGGGTGGCGTTACAAGTAGGTATCAGAGCCTAAGTTTGAGGAATTGGGTACTCGTAGAAGTATTCAATCTCAAGCTCGGGCCCGACCATCGTTAAGTGTTCCTATCGGGGTAATTGGGGTTGAGTTGAGTGTTATGTGGCTGTCCTATATGATAGATTAACTGTAGTATTTGTACATGGTGAATAAATTGTGTACTAACTGTGGTCTACGTGTAAATAGTTACAGAGGGATCTCAATATGAAATCTGGAACCGCATATAATATATTGTTTCTTTTTCTTGAAAAGCCCAACAGTGTATCCTGATATATGTGGTCACTAACACTTTAATCATGTTGTATTTGAACTTATTTTAGGATTAATATAAGATTTTTTTAATTAAATTTTCTATGATATATTAAAATTAATATAAGAGACTAGTCAATATATAAAGAGGACATCTAATATTATCATCTTATTAACATATCTATCAATTTGCAAACTATCTAGCCATTTTCTTGTTATCTTATATATCAATTCACAAACTTTTTAGACAAGTTATCATGAGATAATAAAGGGTGATTAATTTGGTAATTTACCAAAAACTCATGAGAATTTGAAAATATCATGATATTATGTTGCTAATTAAGTTGATGTGACTAGAAGGTGTAGGACACATGTGTTCCATTTATAAGTATCTATCTAATTATATTTATGTTTTCTGAATAAAATTTTGAGAATACATAACTTTTAAAATATATAGCTAATCTTAATTTTTGATAATTAAGTGTAATTATTTATTAAAAAATTGTTTGATGAAAATAATATATAACTTAGGTTGCATAATAGTTGGAAAAAGGAATTTAAATTTGTGTGCAACAACAAATAAAATTTCATTACTATTATATTATTACATTATATTTAAGAAAACACATAATATGCATGTATAAAGGTAATGTATTATTAAAAAAATTTTCCGAAGCAACGCTCGGGTAGAAGAAAACTCGTTGTTAATCAATATACAAAGATGAAAGCCAGAGATATCATCTCATTTTGTAATAGGAGATATCATTGATCATAAGTATTCGCTAGCATCGTATTACACACGTTTTTATTATGTACCGTTCATTATTTCTTTCAAATCACATTTTAAAATAATGGAGATGACTCGTATGCCTTTATTAATCTACTATTTTTTATTCTTACCTATAAATTTAAAAATAAAATGATTTAAACGATTACATTTTATTATGTATAACTACTAATATAACTAATAACTAATATGTGTTGTAATTATTTAGCTTAAAATAAAAATAACAAAAAACTAAAATAAGGAAAAGAGAAGATGGTGAGGCCCAAGGTAGCTTTTTAACTAACTCGGAATTATTTCAGTTCACCTGTCCGAGAAGAAGTAGACGATATAATATTGCTTTTAAATTCACGTTGGCTCTATCAAACCTCTTTCTCCATTGTTTCAAACCTCCCTTTTATCTCTTCTCTTCCTTCAATTTTCCCTCAATTCCTTCCTGATTCATCACGTACGGTGAGTTCCTTAACATACAATTCAACACGATTATCGTGTTTGTTCATGTTCTTGTTCACTGATTGAGCTAGTTTTTTGGAAAGGCTAATTTGTGAGTTTGCTCGCAATCAAAAGAAGATCACTGGGTTTTGTTTGAAATCGGTTTGGTTTCGATCTTCTTAGATCTATGTTCATCTGTTGATTTGAGTGAATTCTGAAAAGCTGTTGTGTTTACAGGTCTGTGACGAAAGAAGAATGGCTAATAGAGTAGATCATGAGTACGATTATTTATTCAAGATCGTGTTGATCGGGGATTCAGGTGTTGGAAAGTCCAATATTCTGTCGAGGTTTACGAGGAATGAATTCTGTTTGGAATCGAAATCAACCATTGGAGTTGAGTTTGCTACTCGAACTCTTCAGGTCAGAATTTCTTCCTTTTCCTGTTGATTTTGAACCTAAAAAGTCTATGATGTGATCTAGGGTTTTTGTTTGCATATCATCGAATTGCTACTGTTGATTTCCAGATGTCATGTCTTTATGCCTTTATGGTATTAAAGTCTCACTGAAATTTTATAAAATTTGGCACACGAACTGTTTGATAGTTTCCCTAGGGCTTTTGTGATTTATTTTTTAACGATGTTTTCTGTTCATTAACATAAATATTTCAAGAACTAAATGGGCAGTGTTGGAATTTGGATATAGGCTTTAAATAAATGAAATTGTCAGTAAGATCTATAGTGATGCTCTTTTGTCTTTGATTTACAATTTTTAATTCACACTATGCTCTTGATAATTGATCTCAAGTGAGTTGTTTTTCAGAAAAATTTGGTGTTTGTTCTGGTGTTTAAACCAGAGCTTAGAATGAGCAGTGATGGAATCAGGATATGAGATTTAATCAAACAAAAGTTCATAAAATTCTACCAATTTTATTTTTTGGAAGCTAAGATTGTCTATCTGAACATTGTCATCTTTAAAGAGTTAGTCAAAAGAAGTTCAATCTGGTCCATAAGATTCTTCCTGTTGGTCTTATTCAAGGCTATTTAACATTCGATTAACTGTTGATTCAGTGGAACACTTGAATAAGACTTTTATAGATTCCACTGGGTGTTGGAGTAATCCAGTTGAAAATGTCACAAGGTATTCCGCGGAACACTGGAATAATCCCTTTGTGGTTGGTTTCCGTTTGAAAAAGTTACAATGTGACTTTCTAAACAATGAGTTGTGTGGCACACAAAACTTAACTGCAAACAGGATACTAGATCTAAATTTGTATGCTACCTATTTCTTTAATTACATTCTTAGCTTTTCTTAATGAAAGGTGGCATATTTCAACCCATTTACTTGAGAATGGGTCGACGAACGTTTGATCTGATTTATAAGAATAGAATGGGTCAAATTAAAAGTCATCCAAACTGTTATTCAAATGTTTTCAACCTTTTTACATCAATTCATTCATATAAATAAAGATAATACCATAAAAGCATACTTTTTGTAATTATATATAATTATTTATAGAATTTAAAAGACAGATGGACGGGGACTAGGCTCATTTTGACTCGTTTACCAACCTGCATGATCCATCCATTTTGGCACCTCTCCCATAATCCTTTACATAAATAATATGCAACACTAATGATTTGATAGCCATCCTTGTGAAAGAAAAATCCAGGACTAATGTATAGAAAATGGGTTCTTGAAGTGGCTATACAACAGACTATATCGAAACTAGTCTACATTTTCTAACCGAGACTTCCCAAACTACTTGAAAACAGGTTGACGGAAAGACTGTAAAGGCTCAAATTTGGGACACAGCAGGGCAAGAGAGGTATAGAGCAATAACCAGTGCATACTATAGAGGTGCAGTTGGGGCCCTTCTCGTGTATGACATAACAAAAGGTCAAACATTTGACAATGTTCAAAGGTGGTTGCGTGAACTAAGAGACCATGCAGACTCGAACATTGTCATCATGATGGCTGGAAACAAATCCGATTTGAACCACCTTAGAGCCGTGGCTGAGCAAGATGGGCAATCTCTGGCTGAAAAAGAGGGCCTTTCTTTTCTTGAAACATCAGCACTTGAAGCATATAATGTCGAGAAAGCATTTCAAACTGTTTTGACAGAAATATATCATATAATTAGCAAGAAAGCTTTGGCAGCCCAGGAAGCAATGGGTGGTGCGAGTGCTTTACCTGGCCAAGGAACCACCATTAATGTCGGTGATTCATCTGCAAACACGAAAAGGGGTTGCTGTTCAACTTAAGTTGAATCATCTCCGTGACGTGAGGTAAAGAAGATATGGTAACAGGCTTTTATTTCATCATTCTTTTTTTCTTTTTGTAATCAAGAAACACCTCTCTTTGACCTTGTAGAATACTATCCTACCTTGGAACAAATATTGTGAAAATTGAAAACATGGTTTAGTATCAATCGGTTGTATTACGTTATGTGTAGCCTTGACTTATTTCACGCAATACCTTGTGACATTTATACATTGTTGACTTTTTTCTGTTCAGCCAGTAGTGGTTCCACTAATGTTGACTTATCTCTTTGATTTGACATTTGTCATCTAATTATTGGACGGACTACCAAGTTAGCCAAGCTCACATAAGTCTATATATATATCCTTGTATTAGATACGATGTTCTTTACTCCCTCTGGAAACTTATCATCTGAACATGCATATTGACTTGGACGTCAGACTGGTGCAAACCTTGTAGCCTTCTAACGAATGTGCAATTGTCTCGCTGAGCTTTCACAAAAGTGAAAAGAATGTAACCAATTTACTGCATAAACAAGGCCGCAAGTTAGTAATTAAGACTAAATAATGAAAAAGATTATGTGGTGGTAGAGAGAACATTACATTTTAAAACCAGACCGGCTATCGAACCGCTCGTCTATGGTTATTGGTTTGGCTGGTTTAACCGGATTCAAAAACCGTATATTTTTATAACTACTTTATTAATTAGGAAGAATGTCAAAACACAAAATAATACATAGTTACATGAGAAAGATTAACAACCTGTAACTCAAATTATAAGCGGATTACAACGTTAATACTTGATTTACCTTGGTAACTCAAACTCAAAAATATAAACAACTAAGTATAACAATATTAAACACAAAACAAAACAAAGGAAAAGTGTCATATTGCCATCCACATCGCTGGTTAATAAGGAAATAAACAAGGAAGCATATGTTTAAAAGGGATGGTAAGTGAAACCCCAAAAGCCTCACAAAATTTGAAAAGAATTTTAATAAGAGGGGTCATGAATAAGAATACAATAAACTAATATTTAGTTTTTTAAACACAGTAACCTTTGTTTATATATGAAAAGTTGAAAACTAATTAAAAGGTAACTATAAAAATTATGGATAGTTAATTATAAATACATAAGTTGTGATTACTATTTTTAAAATTAAGTTTGAGGCCGATTCACCCGGTTTATTAAGGTTTTTAGTATGATTTGTCGGTTCTTCTATAAATTTACCGCTTTTTATAGCCAGTTTTTCAGCTTGTTTGAATCGATTTCTTCACTGATTCGTGGCCGACCTGTTTAACCGGGCATTCCGATCCAATTTTCATAATAATGTTCTCGTCAAAAGAAAGACGAGGAACTCTGAAACATGTAAACAACTGGTAGATCACTAATTATAGCATTAACAATTCAAGCTTAGTTGCTTTTGACAAACTTCAAGCTATGGTTTGATTTCGTTTTCATTTTAAATATTTAAGTAAAAAACTTTTAATTAATAAAAAATAAACAAAAGAGTGGAGGACTAGAAGAACCTTTTCAAAATACAAGGGGCGCGTATGTATCATCGATAGAGCATGAGGGAATCTTGTATACACCCCCAAAGGTAAAGTGGGAAACAATAACCCCACCATGAGATTTTTGAGCAAATCAAAACCCTAGATTTCAAATTTGTTCTTTCGATTAATGAAATAAAAGAGTATAAATTAAAAAGAATAGAATACATACTTTTTTGTAGCATTTAGTTTAGACATTTTCACGTTTAACATTTTTTTGTTACACAAAATAATTAAGATTTTTTATCCTTACAAACCCACTAATTAGTTTTCTAAAATGTGTTAAAAGTATAGTAATTCAAACATACTTTATATATGATAAAAAATATTATATAAAAATTATCTCTATATAAATTAATCTAACTATATTATTAAAAGAATAAGTTTTTAAGAAAAACTTTCCTTCTTCAAAATTAATTTAACCAATAGGAGTTTTTTGTTTAAAAAATAAATTAAGATTACAAATAATATACATATCAATTCCTTGCAAAAGATAGAAATCGGTGACGGAAGAGGTGTGAATTTCTGGAAAGATTTATGGATAGGTGACAGCACGCTGGAGCAACTTTACCCGAGACTCTACAACAAAATCGGCAATTTCGAACATTCAGTAGCAGAAATGGGTTCGTGGGAGGGTGATCAGTGGTGTTGGAGTGGCTTAGACGAACAAAACTCAGTGGGAAGATTAAGAGAAGAGATCATGGCGTTAAAGGAGAGATTAAAGGAAGCAAAGATTTTAAAACAAAGACGTGACTCGTGGACCTGGTGTGGCAACAAGGATATGGGTTTCTCAGTAAAAGCACCTTCATCCTACTTGGAGAACCTGTTCTTTACACAACAATCGGAGCTCGGTAAAACTTTTTGGCACAAAGCTAACCCAAAAAAGGTTAATATTTTCTGTTGGAGAGCTAATAGAAACAGACTGCCAGTTCTAGTGAATTTATCAAACAGAGGGTTAGATATCCCGTCCATACTTTGCCCGAGATGTGAGGACAACCATGAAACAACGGAACATGCGTTGTTCAGCTGTCAACAAATCTCGCAAATATGGAGGGATGTTTTCAAATGGTGGGGAGTACCTTTCTCACATGCAAGATCGCTAAATCAAATAGATAAAGAAGCAGATGGAATACTAATATATAAAATTGACATACTATATATATTTATTTTTCAATATTTTCAAACTTTTAAGTGGGTATTTTGTTATATCTTAATATATATAATTGACTAATCTTAATCGGTTTAATTAGAAAAACCCCATCTTCATTTAATCAAATTTAAATATTGGCCATTCATTTTAATCAATTAACTTATTTCGATTAAAATGTTCATTAGTTAAGTAAATTTTATTATTTTTTATTATCAAAGTTCATTAAAAAATTTACAATTTTGAGATATACATGTATATATTATTCCACTACCGAAAAATATGACACTAAATTTGACAAACTTCTAGACAACAATAAGTATTATAATAATTTGATTCGTTAGTTTTTAATTAGACGTTCTCTAACCATTTATTGATTTCTAGACTGTTTTATGTTTACATTAATCCTCTATTTATTGTTTGAACACATGATTTTTGTAATTGCTTATTAATTATCATTTTGTTAAGGTTACATTTTTTCATGTGTTATATAATTATTTAATGTCTTTTTATTAATGTCTATTATCTATTATTTGTAAACTAACTCGTGTATCACATTAGCTTATGATCTAGTTAAGGTGGTGTCCCTTCCTAAGAGGTTGTGGGTTCAAGTCCTGTCGTGGGGCGCGATGTAGATTTAGAAGTATGTTTAGAGGGTGTGTGTGTGTTTGTTATTAAAAAAAAAGTTAAATATGAAAACAATATTTCAATCCTGTATTTATTTGTATGGTTTAGTTTTAAAATAGATAGATAGTCACCTATATATTATATACGATTACATGTTTAAATCTTATTTTTGTTATTTTTTTTACTTTAACATATAAGATCCTACAGTCCATTCTCTTAGATGTTAGTTATAGAGAATAAAACAATCTTCTTCATCATATCCAAATATACTTTCGTAAAAACAAGCTTCAACAAAAAAGAAGAAAAGACGGTGATAAACAGTTCCTATGTATGTTTACAGTTCACACGGTCAAATTTTATATTTTAAATATTTTCGGTGTTTATACACAAAATGCTAAATGATAAACTAGTAATTAACTAATTATTATATTATTTATTCGTTTAAGTACTCATTGGAATTAAAAACCGGCAATAAAGTTTGATTGGGAAAGGAGGGCACAAATTTGAAACCACAGAAGCGCTACGGATTTATCGTACTTGACGAATTTTGATCATAGAGTTCGGTATCTCCGCCCCATCGGAGTTGCAGCCTTCTTCTCCTCCATAATCCGTCACTTGGCCATTTTTATATCTGCAATTTAAATTTTCTTAATGTTTTTCAGTATCTTTATTTGCTCATGCCAGACATCATGTTTGTTATTGACTATTTTGAGGAACAAAACAATGCACTAACAAAAAGTCGTTGAGAATCGTCGAAGAAATCTGGTTTTCTTCTGGTTTACATTCATTTTGACGAGCTAGGGTTTCGGGGTAATTTAGAGGGAGGTAGACATATTAAGATATCAATGGCCCAAAATGGTCAGGGGTTGGACCCTGCGATACTGGATGATATAATCAATCGGCTTTTGGAGTTCAGGCAAGCGAGGACCGTGCGGCAGGTTCAGCTTTCGGAGGCGGAGATCCGGCAGCTTTGTGCTGCTTCACGAGAAATATTTCTTCAACAGCCTAACCTTTTAGAGCTCGAAGCTCCCATTAAGATCTGCGGTAATAATCTAAAACCTGATTTCATTGATTTGTCGTTATACTGTTGTTGTGTTGCTGTTTTAATGTTATTGTGTTGCATTTGGTGATTGTTGTTTCTCCTCCGGATCATATCTGTTTTTATTTGGATTGTGTTGTGTCGAATTCATAGATTTTCGTATGTGGTTGTTCAAACTTTGTTCTACTTGCGATGAATTTGTATTTTCGTTTGTTGCCATTTCATCAATTTGAGTTTTATTTGGTTTTTAGGCCTGCTTTCGCCACTCACTGCATTTGCTTGTTGCTTTGACATATTTTGATGTGCGAAATGGATGGATGTATATCTTAGAAATTGCTCGATTTTTAGCATGCAAGATTGATTGGGCATTTGGATTGCTAAATGTTGTCCAGATTTCCTGTGGTGAACAGGTGATGTTCTGATCAGGTAGCGGGTTTATATGTATCATTTGCTACTATTTTGGATGAATGAACGTTTTATGTTGTTGGCTTTGCTCTCTCTTTTTTCTACTTGTGGATACAGTGATGTGCATTCTCCATATAAATTGATCTTAGATATGGTTTTTGTTGTTGCTGTTTATGTTATGCAATCAAGAATATTAGTTTAATTAAATGTTTAATTACCTTCAATTGATAATTGGTTAAAATATAAATTGCTGGATATGACATATGAGTGTTTTTTAATTGAAGTGTCCCTGTTTGTTGAATGGACATTTGGACTGTTGAGGCCTTGAGGGTACCACTAATTTGTACAAGATTCTTAAGAACCACAAACATTCAAGAAAGGTGATTATTCTATGATGAGATGGATTGAAATCCCCATATGATTGAGAAAGAATGATCCAAGGGAAGTGCATTGGTGTATATGCACACCTAAAAAAATTACACATGAAGCATTTGAAGTTTCAGACCCACAAGAGTTTCTGTGTCAAAGTTTTAACCTCTTATTACTTTGTTTGTATGTTGAGTTAGGGATTAATATTTGGAATTTATTGGTAGTTATTATTTATGATGGATACTATGGTCTTTTATTGTCTTATTCTCATCTAGTATTGGAGTTCCCTTTCTTTAGTGAATAGTACCCCAAACTGAATATCGTAGCTTAACTTACACTATTATAGTATTATAGTGAGTGATCAGATTGTTATATGGATTTGTAGAATTATAAACCAAGCTATTTTAAGTGCTGAAAAGTATACTAATTACCATATAAGAAGCCTTAACTTGCGTGATCCCCATAGCCAACATTGCTCTTTTCTTAGTGGATTATAGAGTTGGTGGTTGGTTGGGGTCTTTTGGATGGTATATATGGTAATGAATAATAATTTTGTAAATAGTGAAGGTTATTTTCATGGTATTTCACCTATACAAATAACTAGGGGAACAAGTATGTCTCTGGTCTTGTTATACTGTCTGCTTGTGTTAAATGGTGATGTTATATTGATGAATATCACAAAATTTCAATGTGTGTTTCAATTTTTTCCTGCATAGCATACAATCCTCTGTCTATGTGGTGTTAATTTCAACTACTGAGATTTCGGAATAAATACTTCCAAATTTTCTCTACAATTTTGCGGTTTCACATTATAGGAGATGACAGATGTATTTCAAGAAATGATACTATTTGTCTCTGTTTATTTCTTTATTTCTGGCTGTTTATCTCTTTGCAGAACATCAATTTGAGTGTAATGTTACTTCTCGTCATGCTTTTTTTTTTCAGGGAAAAGAAACCAATTATGCTACAATGGTAAAAACTGACACTTAGTTTTTTTAACATTTGTTTCTTTAAATACCAGGTGACATTCATGGGCAATATGGTGATCTGTTAAGGTTGTTTGAATATGGGGGGTTTCCTCCAGAAGCAAATTATCTGTTCCTAGGGGATTATGTTGATCGTGGCAAACAAAGTTTGGAAACGATATGCCTTTTGCTTGCTTACAAAATCAAATACCCTGAGAACTTTTTTATTTTAAGAGGAAACCACGAATGTGCTTCAATTAACAGGATCTATGGATTTTATGATGAATGTAAACGCCGATTCAATGTTAGACTTTGGAAAACTTTTACCGATTGTTTCAATTGTCTTCCTGTGGCTGCTCTTATAGATGACAAAATACTATGCATGCATGGGGGTCTTTCTCCTGATTTAACAAATTTAGATCAAATAAGAAATTTACCTCGACCAAACGATGTTCCAGATACGGGTTTGCTTTGTGATTTACTTTGGTCGGATCCTAATAAAGACATTAGAGGTTGGGGAATGAATGATAGGGGAGTTTCATATACTTTTGGTGCAGATAAAGTGGCTGAGTTTTTAATGCAGCATGATATGGACCTTGTTTGTCGTGCCCATCAGGTTATTTTACATTATATACGACTTTTATTTTAAATATTATATCAGAGGTGACAAGATGTGCAGGGTGAATGGGTTAGGTAACTGGTTGAAACAGATTATAATGTGATCCCTAAATTTTTGTTTCTTTTCTTTATGAATTTCATAAACACAGTTTACCATTTGATCTGTTTCATTTTTAAACAAGTTTAGAAAGTTTTACCCATTTTACCTGTTGCATTTTAAGTGTAACCTGAATCGACTTATATTAAAGTAAATGGGCTTAAGTTGTTACCTCTAATTGATAACTTAATGAGATTCTGTGTATTAAGAAAGTTTCTTTCTACAGGTTGTGGAAGATGGGTATGAATTTTTTGCTGATAGGCAACTTGTTACTATATTCTCCGCCCCAAATTATTGTGGTGAATTTGATAATGCTGGTGCAATGATGAGTGTTGATGAGAGCTTAATGTGTTCTTTCCAAATCTTGAAGCCCGCCGATAGAAAACCTAGATTTTTATGACTTGAATTGGTGACCCACAAGACTTCTAAGGTTAGTTTCAAGTCTAATCATAAGCTTGATTTGAATAAATCCCATGGACTTTTTGGTATGTCACAGAGTTTGTTTTCTAATAGTATTAACCCATGAGCATCTTCTTACCAAGACATTTATCGTCTTTACAATTTGTGGGCGACTAACTTCTGAATTTTTTTGTGAATTTTCATAGTCGTCTTTTCTTGATGTTTTCTTTAACTTGTTCGTTTATCCTCGCATGAAATGCTCCAACTTGTAGATATGTCTTCACTGATTTCTCTTGTATGTGTGAATCACTGAAGTGACATAAAAGTTTCTTCCATAAGGTTTTTATGAGCTCCAGTTCTGCTGTGAAATGAATACAATTGGGGATCTGCTGATCAAAAAAACTTGCAGCAATCTGATAGGAATCAATTAATCAGTAAATAGAAAAGAATATATGGATAGGTTCTTGCAATTCGAGAAGCACAAGATCTCCCTAAGGTTCCAGACCAAATCAAAACAGTCGTCACCCTTCTCCTAACTCTCGGCCCTCCCCAAGTAGCCGATAGTCTTCCCTCCCAATTTACAAATCCCATTAAAGTAAATGAAAGTAATCCCAACCCCCTTAACTATCAAATAAATACCCAAAATCCCCCTCACCCAGTTTGTATCATAATCATCTTCACAAGTTGTGGGTCTCACTAGTAGACTGGATAATTTTGTTTGGAGTTCTTTTATGTGTAGATTGACATAATTATTTTGTGCTTTCTAATGTTTTTCTTCAACTTATTTCTTACATTTCATTGTTTCTATATAATCTGTGCCTTCTGGTACGTCTTGACTATCATAATAGGCATGTGTTTGTATGCAATTGCAGAGGCGAAGATGGGGCAGGATAGCAGATTGGAAGCCTCTTCAAACAATTGGTGCTGCTGATCTGTCAAAAGATGTTGCTGAGAGTTTTATTTTTCCTTCCTTAAAGTTTGTGTGTTTTGATTGAGGTAAGGTTCGTTTTAGACCAGGATGCCTGAAGATGATAGTTTTTTGTATTTAAACCACAAAAGGTATTAATTAATCGGAGTCTTTATCTCTTTCTCGATGTAGGACTTTGTGATGAATGACGCTGTAAATACATTTGGATATATGTATATATCCTTTTCATGTATGATCATTGTCTGTGTTCCAAATGTTGAGTCTGATTTAGCTTTGGTTGATATCCCTCTTTAATGCTTATTTTGAAAACCAATTTTTAACAAGATTAATATTCCCTTTCCATCAAGTTTACATTCATATGACATCACCTTGACTAAGAAAAGTACTTTTTATGCTGATGTAAAACACAGTCAAACATGTAAAAGTCATACGTTGTATGTTGATGTAAAATACAGACAGACATGTAAAACCTAAACACAATTTAGAACTCCTAATAATATTAGCAGTGGCTGAAAAGTGAAAACCCAAATCATGATAAGTTATTTTTTTAAAACAGAGCTGCTACCAGGTCCCTGATATTACCTTGCACCGCCCTGTTAGTCTCTACTCCTAGAATAATGTGAATAAAATGGTGAGTTATCACTAATCATCGATTTTGGCCATCATTTACAGAAAGATTATCATCTTTTCAAAAATTAACTATATTTCCTTGATGCAATCAGTGTTTGGATATGTTCTGTAAAACTAGTCAGAGTCAAAGCTATAGTTTGAGTTTCTGGGAGATGAAGGTTGTGATATATTATTAATATCTAGATGTTTGCTAAGCAAATTATGACTGAATACATCTTTATCTTTACTATATTATAAAACATTTAGGTCTTTTGTTTAAACAATTTTAAATATTTTAAAATTACTAAATTACCTCTCATATAAATTAAATAGAAACTACTAAACGGGATAACTATTAAATAGAGTTAGAAGATTCTTACATTCTATTTTAGTAACTAAACATTCCTTATTTAATTATTAAAAAAATAATTTCATAACCAAAACTTTCATTTTTTAATATTTTAATTTAAAATTTCTAATTTACACTTTGTATTTTCATGCAACTTATAATAGGGATCTTTTTTTATTAATTTATTGTTTTCAAATTTTATATTACACATCAATAAAAGAGTTTATGCATAACAGAAAAATAAAGAAAATAGGAACAAGATAAAAAAAATAGACATCTTATAAAAAGAAAATGATTCATTATCACCGTATTACGTGAATATTATATCCTTACGTCTTAAAACGTACATTTTCTCGGATAGAAATTATTTGTTATCGTCATATTACGCGAATAAAATACTAGTAAATGATATAAAATTAGAACCTTAAATCAAAAAATCCTATTTGACAAAAAAATTTCTTTTTTTTTTATATAGAGGTTATGCTGATTGACTTACAAATTCATTGGGCTTATGCAGGTCTTGTGTATCTGTGATCGTTAACCATATTATTACACTTTCGTTATCAATGAATAAATACTTTCTTCTCAACATTAAAAAGACAATCAGAAGCTAGTCTGGGTGGTGTAGTCGGTTATCACGCTATACTCACACACTAGAGGTCCCCGGTTCGAACCCGGGCTCAGACACTGATTAAGTTTTTTAATATTTTTACCAAGGGTTCCTATGTTCTGATTTTTCTATACTTCACATTCATTTGCTATCATGCGAACTATATAAATGCATAATTTTATAATCCATTTTTTTTCTCTAACTACCTAAATGGATCGGGGTAGGGGTGTTCATTTTCGATAGTGGATTTTGGTATCCGAATCTGAAACCGAAATTTCGGATATCCGAAATATCCGATAATTTCAAAAAATATATTTTTTATATAATTTTAAAAAAATATATAATTACTAAAATAACCGTATTTTAAACTTTAATCACAAAAATTAGCTCAAGTATGTTTCAAAATTTACAAATACATGTATATAACACTATATATGTAAAGAAAACTAAAGAAATAAAAAAATAAAAAAATAAATTTCGGATATCGGATATCCGAAATATCTGAAACTTCAAAAAACTACAATCAGAATCCGAATCCGAAAATCCGGATATCCGAATTTTGGAATAGATTTTCGGATAGTTGATTCGGATGTTAGGATTCGGATTATTTTTAACACCCCTAGATTGGAGTATAGAAATTGCTTGAAATTAGGTTATCGTGCTGCTGTTAAAGGATATCTTGTTACGTCCCTCTTTCTAATGTCTATGCTTTGTGCATAGATAGGGGTGAAGTTTTCATATTCATTTGTGTAAAAAATTTAAAAAACGTGTTTGGTTAAAAACCATGGAGTTTAAATTTTCTATTTTAGAAAATTAGAAAACATGTTTTGAGCAAAGTGGAAAAGAAAGAATATGAACTTTTATAATTTTTCAGGAAATTAGAAAAGTGAAAACTCTTGAAAATTCAAATAATATCAACCAAATAGATTTTTAAAATGTTCACTTTCTGTGGAAAATTTTCTAGAAAACTTGTATGTTATTTTTTTTATCAAATACACCATAATATATTCTTAAATGTCATGAGTTTTGGTTGTTACCCGGTTCCTCCTCGTGCACAAAACTAATGAATACTAACTCCGGATTCATCTTACCTGCACATTCACAACTCAATAGCTACTCGCCTACTCCTTTGGTTGGTCATTTCCTTTCAGGTTATTCCAAGGACTAAATGTTATGCCCAATAGTCCAAAAACACAACTCATACTAACTTCTAACCTTTTGCTATATTTCAATATTTCCCAGATTAGTTTTAAATATTAAAGGGACTTCTAAATAATTACATTGGTCACGATGAGTAATGAAATAGATAAAAAAAACCCTCCCACGATGATATTTTTTTTAAAAGAAAAAAGAGTGACATGTGAACAAGAAGATTTAAACATATAACCTTTTTAACTCGTTCTAAACAAAGTTGTTTGTGTTCCAAATGTCTAGTCTGATTTAGCTTTGGTTAATTTAAGGCTTATTCTGAAAACCAATTTTTAATAAGATTAACCTTCCCTCACCTTAGACTAAAAAACATACTTTGTATGTTGATGTACTATACAGTCAAACATGTAAAAGTCTTACTTTGTATGTTGATATAAAATATGGGGTTATGATCCTCTTATATTATGATCATATATGACTCATCATGTTTTCTCACAAACATGAGATTGTGTCACTTATTTTAAGTCAAAAATAGGTCACTTTGTAGGCTCCACTCTAATGTTTGTGAAAGAACATGTTAAGTCATGTTTGACTATAACATGCAGTGGCGGACCTACCCTTTGTGGGGGGGGGGGGTCAAGCGCCACCAGTCCTTTGGCGGTTTGCAGTGTTAATTTTTGACTTTTTGATACGTTGCCACCAGTAAATTTTCAGGGTGCACCCGTGATGCCACCAAAATCAAAGGAAAAATGAAAGTTTTCTAAAAAAAATGATAAAAAATAGTTTAATCTTTCAATTTATACCTTTAAAATCAAGTTTTAGTTAACATTACTTCATATAAATTGTGTTTTGTTTTAAATTTTGGCTCTAAAATACCATAATAACAGTCGAAATCTCGTTAATCCGACCCGATTAACCGGAAACTCGAGAAAAAACCCGAACCACACCCTCACTTTTATTTAATTTTATTTTCGCATTATATGTTGCTACCGGTCCTGAGAAATCCTGGGTCCGCCACTGATAACATGAGAGGATTTTAATCCAAAATACAAACAAACATGTAAAACTTAAATACAATTTAGAACTCCTAATTATACTAGCGGTTGCTGAAAAGTGAAAACCCAAATCATGGTAAGTTAAATTTAAAACAAAGCTGCTACTAAATCCCGGATATTACAAACAAAGTAAAACCACAACTTGAGCTAAAACTAGAATCGAATATTATGGCTATCTTGTACTCTGTCAGTCTCAACTCCGCCAGCTTCTAGTATAAGTTTCTATGTATTTTGTGAATAAAATGATGAGTTATTTTATAATACTCGTCATCAGTTATGGCCTTCATTTATAGAAAGATTATCGTATTTTTTTAAATTATTAATATCTCCTTGATGTAACCGGTGTTTGGATATTTTCGATAAAACTAGTTAGAGTTTATGGGGGATGAAGGGTGGGATATATTATTCATATCGAGATGTTTGCTAGGGAAACTATGACTGTGACTAAATATATATAGAATGATATAAAGTAGAACCTTAAATAAGAAATACTATTTAATATTTTTTTTATTTTTGATTTAAAGCCTATGCTAATCAACTTACAAATTCATTGGGCTTTTTGTGTATTTGAGATCGTTAACCATGGCCCGTCGACCCATCGTGCATTTATTTTATTATTATTAAAGTTTCGTTATCTATGAGTAAAGGTTTTCTTTTCAAGCTTAAAGACACAATAAGAAGCTAGTCTGGGTGGTGTAGTCGGTTATCACGCTAGTCTCACACACTAGAGGTCCCCGGTTCGAACCCGGGCTCAGACACTTACTAATATTTTTACTAAGGGTTCCTAACTTCCTATGTTCGGATGTTCTTATACTTTACATCCAATTTGCCATCATGTGACCTAAAAATGCATAATGTTATAATCCATTTTTTTCCTCTAACTAACTAGAAGAATCGGAGTATAGAAATTGCATGGAATTAGGATATCTTGCGGTTGTTAAAGAATATTTTGCTTTGTGCATAGATTCGTTCTCATGAGTTGGATTCGAACCAAACCCTCTTGCATTAAAAAAAAACTAATGTATTCTTAATGTCATGAGTTTTGGTTGTTACTTGGTTCCTCCTCGCACAAAAAACTAATGAAGACTACCTCCGGACTCATCTTATGTGCACTTTTACATCTCAATAGCTACTCCTTTTCCCCTGCATTTCCTTTCGGGTTATTCAAAAGACTAAATGTTATGCCCAACCGTCCAAAGCCACAACTCATACTAACTCTTAACCTTTTGTCATATTCCAATATTTCCCAAATTGGTTTCCAATTTCTAAAGAAATTCTAAATACTGACACTGGTCATGATGAGTAACGAAATAGATAAAAAAAAACCTCCCACGATGTTCGTACAAATTAATCAAGGAGATGAAATAACATTTTTAGAAACAGCGAAAAGAACATGACATTCAGACAAGAAGTTTTAAACGTATTATTTCTTAACTCGTTCTAAACAAAGTTTTAAGAAGTGTCATTTCAAAAAAAATAATCTTTATAGAATCTTTAATAGAGTTTCGGGTTTGCTATAAGTTATATCTTTCGAATTAACGTGTTTGAAAAAGTTAAATTATAACACAATGTATATCAATTATGTTTATATAATAATAAGATATTATCAACTTTTTTGTAAACAAAATGGTTGACAAAACTTGCTTTGAGCATATATATTGCGAACCCTCAATAATGCTACTATTAACAAATGTTTGAATTGTTGCATGATAATGATATGTTGATGGCTTATTAGGTTTTAGTGTGGAATTCTTCTTCTTTCTTGACACGGATTGTTGAAATAAAGAACTATTTACTCGAGGAGAATATATACTTTTGATTAATCTCTTTTTTTTTGGTTTGATGATTCTAAAGAATTATTCTATATACAATAATAACAATATCCAATTTTCTCTTAACAAGTTTCTTAATTCTTCTTTTGACTCTTCTTTGATCACCCTCAGTACCCTCCTATTGCCGGAGTGGGAGTGCTCCTCATCTTCTTCCTCGTTTATCCTCCTCCCTAGACATGCTTTCGGCATTCTCACCCAATGATTACTCGATATCAACATGTTATAGCTAAAACTATACAAAAACTAATCTCAATGTCATCACCACTTCTTATGAGGGTGAAGGTGATGAGGCACATGTTGTTAAAGCGAAAGCTCATTGTATACGGTGCTCTCTCGATCGATATATGACTAGACTAGTAGATAATAGCAAAGCAATTTGGTGTTGATTGTGATGTAACATTTAGTTAATGGCTAAATTGACAATGGTACACACACACACACACACACACACACACATATATATATATATATATATATATATATATATATATATATAATATTAATGTGAATTATTGGATAAAAACAAATAAATTGCTACGATTTATTCTTGTAAGATTGAAAGTTATTATTTGAACCATTTCCTATAGATATATAGGTCCATTTAAGACCTAATTAAATTAGAGAACAAAAGAACCATCCAAATCGTTATAGAAAAATCTTTTATGAACATAATTTGATCCTTTTATTCCCTTCCTTTCTTTTAATTCCTTTTTCCTTCTTAAAGAACTCGATAACGGAGCATTAAGGCTATACGCTAAGGTCCTTAAGGAAGACAACATGTTTCTTCATATTCACCGGAAACACCACCGTCTTACCCACGAATTCTTATCCTCACAACTTGGTGAACCGACACTTTTCTTGTCCTTCTTTTTTAGGGTTGATAGTAATATCAGAAGGTTAGAAAATAATTAAGATAGAATAAAAGAATAACGTCGGTGTTATAAGAATCCTAACTAATAGTCTAAAAATAATTCAACAAAATTTGATATGATAAATAGTAATACCATTTTAAATAAACAAAAATGATAATCTTTTTTTAAAATAATGCAAGTAAATTAGTCTTATGCAATATCCCAAAAGTTTGTAAAATTGTTTTGCACCTTTGAATAACTTCCTGGCCCTTTTCACGTACGTGGTCGTAGAAAGCCAACGTGGCCCATTAAATGTCACTACATTTTTTAAAGAATTTGTTTTCACGTACGTGTTTAAAAAATTGTTTTTTTCATAGAATATTCATAGTATAAAATTATAGATTTGGCTAAAAAAACATGTTGATTTTGTTCTGTTATATATTTAATAACAGAAAACTTAACTAACCTGATCCGAATAATTTAAAATCCGAAAAACCATCAAAGAACACTTTATACTTAATTAACTGCATTTTTGTTATTATATAGTGTAACAAATAACTAAAATCCGTCTCTATACATTTGTTTAGAACATAAAATCAATATCTCATATCCCATATATTATCAAAGTGCATGTAATACATGTTTCTTTTATAACATTAAGGAGTTGATCAATTCCTACATGACATACTTTGTTTATAAATAATAAATACAAATAGATAAATAAAATTTAATATAAGTTAATAAAATATAAAGTAAAGTTATATATAACAATTTTTTTATGTACGAATAATTCTCATCAAGTTGATATTTTAGTACAAATAAAAAAGCTGGCTTCAGTACCACAAATTAAGATGAAAGCAACGTTGGTAAAGTACAAACTACATCATTTTCCCAATTTATTTATTTTGTCACTATGATATTTTCTCTGTATTTAATATGTTGTCATTATTTTTGGGATACATGATTCTTTATTTCTTAAATTTTATGAAAAAGTACGGGTAAACAAGTATTAACAGAAGCGTGAGTGTACACACACGAACATACATATGCAAACGATATACCAACATACGTATGTGATCACCACTATTGACAGCAATAGGAGAAGATGAAGCCATCTTTCAAGATATGTATTGGGCTTATATTTGATTTGATAATGTTGTAACAATAGAAAAGAATATAAATGATAAGATGAATTAGATCATAGATTCTTATCGCATAGATCACATTCAAAATGGAGAAAATGTAGGATAAAATCTCTATGAAATCTTGATCTCTAATATCACTTGTTCAATCCTTGTATGATAATTCTTTTTGGGTTTTAGTCCAGCCCAACCTGATGCCCAAACTTTGTTAGATTAAGAGTTTGAAGACCGGACCAAAGAAACTACTTTGGTTAGGCTTAACGTGATTACAAGGTGAGTTAGACTTTTTATATTTGAACTTGCTCTCTTGTAATTATAAATAAATCTGCATTTGTTTTCTTCAATTTCTTCTAACGTAGTAATCGTTCCCTCATTTATAATTCTTGTTTATGTGATTGTAATCGTAGTTTTTTACGCCGCCGCACACTATCACCACATGATGATTGGTTTCTCAACTCTGATTGTTGATCCATCACTACACCACGTCATTATTTTACTATTCTTTTTATTGTATTACAATCTTCTCTCACACTTATATATATTCTAAATGAATATCTTATTGTATTACAATCTTCTCTCACTCTTATATATCACAAATGAATATTAGATCAAATAATAAACAATGATTTGAACGGATGACTAATGACACAACTTGATATCAATTTCTTTCATATTACCTTGTGCTTTGTACCTACCAAGTTTTATCATTATAGAAGTTTAACCTATCTTTCTTTTTTTACTACTTTCTCTATATACATTGAAAATGGTTAAGTATGGGGTTTAATATTGTTTACTTTTTATTTTTATTTTAAACATTTAATTATATATTTATAAGAGGTGATATATTCTTTTACTATTTTCTCTTACTTATCATTTTACTCACAAAGATCAATACAAGTGTTAAAATCAATATAAGAGGTGAATAAAAAGAATTTATGAATTTCACATGTTATCTTGTAATAAGTAAAAAAATTATATTGAAAAAAAATAATAAAGATAATATATCATTTTTCTTTATCTATATACGTTAACTTGATGGATCAAAAATCATTTAGGCTGTGCGCATTCATTCCGCAAGATAGAGCGTGAGCCAATTTCCCACCATCACGTCCATCCTCTTAAGTCTAGATTGAGGGATGGAGTTGGTTGGCGCTTATACCAACTTTTCTTATTTCTCTCTATCTCTCTGTTACATTTAATTTAAAAAAAAGTTAAATAGAGAATAGTTGAGGCCTTGAGGAGATAAATGTAAAAATTAGTGAAATAAAGAATATGAGACTTTCGTTACTAAAGAAAGAAGGAGGATGAATGGATATGATGTTACACATATTTCTTTTCTTTAATAATTAAAGTGATGTATCGCAAAAGTATAGCTATGAGTGCACAAAGTACAAATAATGATTCATACAATAAAACCTTCCCCATGAAAATTGAAATGGCCCGAAAAGATCACCGATAGTCGATAGATATCCAGGGAGGGGAAGGGGTTCATCAACGGGTTATAAACACAACCATTTTTCTATTTTAATTGCAGGTACACTCGTCTGGAGCTTAGATTCCTTTCCACATTTTCTCCTTACTCCGTGTCTTCTTCGCCGGATTCCATGGCTTCCATCATTGAATCTGGTTGGACGGTACCGTCATCTCCTTTTTCCCTCTATACTAATGTTCTACTATCTCTTTTGCTCTATTTTTGCCCTAGATTTGCTCTCATTTTCTGATAATTTATGCTACTGGTTTTCGGATGTAGGTTGTCGTTGCTTCCAAATCCGTAAATCTATTTAGCATTGATCTAGGAGTAGGAATTTGTACCATTGTATATGCCTGGATTGATGAGTAAATAAACTTGAATGCTGAAAATGAGTACTGATTTAAATTTGGGGAGGTTATAGGGAATTTTTTTTATGACAACTGATTTGATTTTTCAATTCATGAAGTGCTGGTTGTGCAATCGCATTTACTGTATAATACATGCATGAGATATACATATCAAGAAATGGATGTAAGAAAGCATCACTTGACTCTATAGTGGAAGGACCAAGGATGCTAGTTGGTATTGAAAGTTTGTTTTGTGATTGCGGGTAGTGGTTATGGGAAAATAGATAAATGACATGGGACTAAAGTGTTTGCTTCATATAGTATGAGTTTACTTATTGCTATAAGTATTGATTATAGTACAATTGATGGATTTTACTGTTTTTTAGTGTTATCAACTGGCTGCTTGAATTCTAAGTTTTTTTATTAATTATATTAGGTGTAGGTTATTTTCCTAAATTTGTTTCAACAATTTTTGGGTCACAGTGCTTGGGATTTATGTGAGGAACTTGTTGGAGTTCCGGAATCATACTTTTTCCTTCGGAAGCTTTGTGGTTGTAGAACAGACAACAGTTACTAAAATCCGGAAACATGCAATGCCTATTCTGTAAAATGGAATTACTTTCTTTGTCAAGAACTCATACAATCATATTCATGATGAAGATGCCTAGGATAATAACTGTGATTGGCCCATAGCGCGAGAGGGCCCATTCTTTCCAGATTTATTCTGCTGGTGGAAATATCACACTAAAAATGGATGCCTTTAAGACTAGTGTTTTGGACTTGTCTCTACAAGCTCTGATGGAAAGCTTAGCACCTGTATTAGGTCAGCTTTACCTGGATCACTCTCTCAAGCAAGGCAAAAGAGAGCAAGTAAACCTAGAACAAAGAAAACAATTAGGGAAGTAACTAAGAAAAAGATGCTTAGAGAACAACTTACTTGATTAGCTGAAAATGATTTACAAGAAAAGTTCTTCATACTAGTTAAGGGACTAATTGTCTAATATATGTAGATCTTTCAATTGCAAAATCTCAATTAAAAGGTAATTGTCACACTGTGCCACTTGTTATCCGATAAAGCCTGTGGTTGTGTAATTCTAACACGGGATAAATGGATAATCCACTCCTATTTTAATTTCTTTTTTTAATTAGGAAGTAACTTTTCTTGTATAGAAGTATAGAACTTGCTAATTTTTGTGGTTTTACACCAAGATGGGGCTGATTGCTGACCTTTTGTGTTATCTTTCTTTTCTTCTAATTGCAGTATTTGATCACTAATTTCAGTGACTTCCAGCTGGCATGCCTTGGAAGTTTTTTCCTACATGAATCTGTCTTCTTCTTATCTGGACTTCCTTTCATTTACTTAGAAAGGGCAGGATGGCTCAGCAAGTACAAAATTCAGGTTTTGCATTTTATGCACCACACCCCTCCTTTTATTTACTTGAAATGGACATATATGTTGAGTGTAAAGGTAGAGATATTTCTCTTAATTCTCCTGTTACTCCTGTATTACCTTTAGTTATTTGCAAGTCTGTTGCCATAACTAAATATGCATCAATCAATTATCTCAGAAAAAGAGAGATTGTTTACACAGCTGGATACAAATGTTGAGGTTTTGATATATTTTATGAAAAAGTGGGATCATCATAACTGATAATTGGAACTACCTGAACTTAGTTTGCTTAATTTAGTAATATGTTACAAATCTATGATACGAACCAAATCGATATACCGATAAATACGAAAGCGTACAATAGTCGGTGTGTTTTCGGGAGAAACCCTTCTCTCTTTAACCTACTTTCAAGAGGTAGGTGTCATAAACCCTTTTTTAAAACTAGTTATGACTATAATATGATAAACCTTAACCTCTATTTATAATAAATAATTCACTTGCTCCCTAAGGTAAAATCTTATCTATAGTTAGAATTTAATAACTACCATTATTATTTTAAGACTAATAGATTATGGATCATATAATTACTTCCTCCCCAAAACACACCTTGTACTTAAGGTGTGACTATATTTTTATTGAGTGATCTTGGGATCCCAAATTTTTCTTTGAAAATGGGGCCTAGAAAAAAACTCGTTTTCCATGCAATTATCAAGCATATGTTTGTCAACAACAATCGACACTCGTTCAACCAATTTAGCCATAAAATAACGCCATTTTGTAGTCTTATGTCAAGCCCATGTAGTTCCACTTGAGGCCCAAAGTGAGAAATACTTGATCCCTTTGCAAGCCAAACCAGAGCCTCTTCTCCCCGACCTCTTCCAATTTGTACCCTTAAGCTTGCACTAGAGACCACATCTAGTTTATATCATTTACACATCATTCACATCAGCTTCCATTAAGGACATCATGGACGTTTTAGCTTCTGAAGCCACCAAATCAGGTGTCTTTACTACCATCTGGGTGGTCTTATATCTGTGTTCTTCAATTGGCATCTGACTGGCAGCAGCGGCTGAAAAACTGCAGTTATAGGCAGCTGGGTGGAGACTGTAAAAGCTTTAAAATCTTGTTATGCCAATGTTCTGCTTTAGATCTCATTGAGGACACGATCACTGATCATGTTGGTCTGAGATCAATCTATTCTTCCCAGAAAAGAAAATATAAAAACCGATGAATAGTTCTGGATGAACAGTAGCCACGTGAACCTTACTCCTACGGACAGTAGCACGTGAACAGTACTCCAATGGACAGTAGCGTGTGAACAGTCCTATTTTTTTCTCTCCCGTAATCCGCCCAAGAAAGTGCCTAATACCAGTTTGATATGAATCAATTTTCTTAAACCAATTTTCTGATGATAATATGATACCCTTTGACCTTTATCTATAATTAATAGTTAACTTGCTTCTGAATCATCTCAATCTGCAACCCAAGTGTTGCATCTGTGAATGCTCAACAGAAGTGACAAACAAAGTTGTACCATTTATTTACCTGACGCCCTGTATTAATGAAAATGGTTGGCTAATTAGAGAATACCAAAAAGAGGGGTGCACCACGTGTGCAAGGTACATATAGATAGAATAAATTCTACAAAAGGATTGCACGATTACATAGTATAATAGTTGAGGCATGTTATCATACTTTTTATTCAAATGTAATTCTTTTTAGTCTGTTTTGCGAACCCCCGATACCGTGTTTGTTGAGTTCAAGTTATACTAAGTTGATGTAATTTAAGCAAAATCGCAACAGTTAGAGGTTTCTAAAATTTTCAGGTAGCGTAGTTTTAATTATACATAAAATAGCAACATACATACATTAATTCTCAATCATTTATAATATTTTGATGGCCAAACTAATTTAAAAATGGCATCGTCTTGGCAAAAGTGGACTAAAATTTTGGCCCTGACAATGGACTCAAATTATAGTATGTTTTTGTTCTGTGTAAAGAGGAGTAAATGCCCAAATGAAACTTCCTAGAAGGTATGTTTCTATTGTGTGCATATGTGATATATCCCTAGACAAAACACACAAGTGATTATAGGACCTAATTTTTTCTTCCCTCTGAAGTCTGAATGTCAAAAGAGGACTGAGCTTTGAGCTAAGCTGTGGTTAGGAGCTAGGCTGCTAAAAGATAAGGCCCACAAGCTTCGTAAATTGATAATTTGATATATGGCAGACTGGCAGCACATGACCATTTATGATATGCATTGCTGTATATAGAATCTGATGATGGCATTGTTATTTTTGGAACTTGGGGACCATGTGCAATGCCTTCATTGATGGGATACACAATTAAAAAGTTGTTAGTTAATGTTTTCTAGAGGTCTGCCCCAAGTAAACAAACGTTAAGGATACACTCTTTTTGTCGTATTTTCTGCTGTGGAGCCTTTTGTTTTCTTACACATATATCTTCTCTTGGTAGATGGAGGCTGTTGTATAAACGCTTCTTATTGTCCTCGTTTTATGTATTAATGTATGTATGAGCAAACTCTAAGAGATCAAGCTACGTGGAATATAATTAATAATGATCCGTAAAAGATGGCCCTGTTCATAAATGCTTGCTTCCCAAATTTGTAAAGCATTAATATTTCCAATATGAGCTCCAGTAATAAGTTCAATACCTTAAATAATGTACATATCAGTGGGCTTTATTTTATTTTATATATATATATATATATATATATATATATATATATATAGAGAGAGAGAGAGAGAGAGAGAGGAGGGTTCAAGCGAGAACTGTTTTTCGTACGAGAACTGCGAGAACCAATCTCAGCCGTTCCTTGAATATGGGAAGTTCATGGATGGAGAGCGTGGAGGGGATCAAGTGTGGCAGGGTGCATGTGAGGAATTCATTGGTGGGCAATGACATTAAAGGAGGGGGAATTGGACGGCTCAGATTGGTTCTCGCAGCTCTCGTACGAAAAACAGTTCTCGTTTGAACTTTTGCCTATATATATATATATATATATATATATATATATTTTAAGTTCATGTCATTAATTTATGACAATTCTTGTGCAGATGAAGAAGAACACCACTGAAGCTCAAGATAAGTGCATTACTCGCCTACTGTTGTATCACTTTTGCGTCAATCTGCCTGTTATGATTGCTTCCTATCCTGTCTTCAGATTCATGGGAATGCGAAGTAGTCTTCCATTGCCATCCTGGTATTTTCAGGTTCTTTATGTGATACATCTTTACTAGTAAATCATATTAAATTTGGCCGTTTTAGGTGCCACTGGATTTTGAATTTTTTATCACATCCTTTTTTTAACAAAAATGTGAATTTATCTTTGTAGCAAAATTTGCTTTTGATAAAGTTTTCTATCTTTACCGCGTTATACTTATGCAGGAAAGTAATGTCGACACAGATACTATTCTACTTCATTTTGGAAGATTTTATATTTTACTGGGGACACAGGATCTTACATACCAAATGGCTATACAAGCATGTCCACAGCGTTCATCATGAGTAAGTAGAGGTGCCAAAAGTTACTTGGTAACAGGTCCGGGTCGGTACTCGGTATGATTGATTTTTGGTAATAGTTGGAGTGGTTTGGGCTGGGTTGACCCACCAACTTTCTTGATTTTTATGTTATGGTATAATTTAAATTTGAGTGACATGATTTTGGGGGTTGTATGGGTATGTAACAGGTATGCAACACCTTTTGGTCTGACTTCAGAATATGCTCATCCTGCTGAAATATTATTCCTTGGTTTCGCTACAATTTTCGGTCCCGCCATCACTGGGCCTCATTTGATCACACTTTGGTTGTGGATGGTAGTGAGAGTTCTTGAGACAGTTGAAGCACATTGTGGTTATCATTTCCCATGGAGCCCATCAAACTTCCTTCCTTTATATGGGGGGTTAGTCAATGCACTAACTTATAATCCATCTTCATTATCTGATTCACCAACATTATCGTGACAAATGTCTTTTTTTAATGATATTTTCAGTTCGGACTTTCACGACTATCATCACCGGCTTATCTACACCAAGTCTGGCAACTACTCATCAACTTTTGTCTACATGGACTGGTAGAACTCTAGTATATGGATTTTATTTATATAGAAGTTTATTTGGTGAGACTGCACACAGAAACAACACTGTTTGTGTGTGTTTCACTAACTTTTATATGTTTGAGGTAACAAGAAATTTTTGTACCGGCCCAAATGGGTTCACTTTGACCAAATAGTCAGTGTACAAAAACGATTACAAAATTTTAAATTATTTCAATAATAATTTAACTTTTGAAAAAAACAATTTATTATGTTCTAATGTTTTATCATTTATGCAATTACAAAAGTACACTTGGGATACTTTTGGCCCATTTCGACTTGTTTCCTTTTATTAGTTTTTTTTAAAAATCTATTTAGCCTGTTAAAGATAAACCATAAGTTTACCCCTTTATGTGTATTCTTGTAACCTAATTAAAGTGATGACATCCTTTATGTCAGGTTATTTGGTACGGACACCGGGTACAGAAAACTGAAGGCATTGAAGAGCGAAGAAGAAGCCACGTGTAAAGAGAATTAGCAACCCGAAGAAAATGGATTTTGGGCTGTTTTTACCATTCATTGTGACAAAGGTTGCTTCTTTTCTTAATTGTGAATCTGTTTATTGTTGCAGTTTTCTTCCTAAACGATGCATATCAGCAACAAAATGAGGGCGTTTGACGCCTTCATGTTTGTGGTAGATCGTTTAAAGACCTTTTATGGTAAAAAATATCTTTAGATTTCTCTTTTTTCAAGGTCCAAAAAACTTTGTTAAAATTTAGTTGTTGCATCATGGGTGGGCTGGCTAGATGTGTTACGAAGGAGTTAAAATGGGTAAAATTTGTTATTGTTGGGGTTGATTTGGCCATTTCCTTAGAATTGTACAATTATAATGAGAACTTGTATAAACAAAGCGATTTAAAATGTTTAATCATTTTTAGGTTGAATTTTTATAGACTCAACTGATTTAACTTGTTTGTTTTTGTAGTTATCCAACACCTTGCTATGGGCCCCTGAGTCAATATATGGCATTTTGGTTCGTTAGATGTAGCATTTTGATTAAAGACTATCGTGTAGTATCACATGAATATTATTAATCAATTATTAAGTGCATGCATTAATGTTTTACAATTGAAGCCTTTTAACTAAATGTTTTGGTGTTTTAGATGGTACCCTTGTTGAGTGTTTTAGATCCGTAACTTTTGATCCCATCCGGCAGTTTACATCCTTTTCCGCCCAGTTCCTTTCATATATCAGATTGGGAGTTCTGGCTTGGTATCCATTGTATGTATCCAAGTAATCTTTGTTCCTCGTCTTCGGTTTGTAACCCAACTGCAAGTTTGACATTGTCAATCTCCCAACATTTCTGCCACCTTTGTTTTACATTGCTCCAACACTACTTTATTGTTTATTCCTATGCTTCCAATTCAAATATAAGGCTATGGGTGAACCCAAACCAACTCAAAGCTCATCAGCTTTTCTTCCCAACCCAAACTCAACCCAAAACACTAATAGCACCCAAAATATGTTCTCTCTCCTTACCCACTCACAAATCAAAACAAAAAATAAAAAAATGTTCGGGTTGTTTGGTTTCACCAAATCAGAGGAGTAAGAAATGGTGCCAACCCGAGGAGGCGTATGGCATTTGGGTAGGGAAGCCAAAGCAGTCCGAGGGGCGCTACTTATGGCCTAACGCAGCCCATATTGTAGCTTGCCACCGTAGTCTAATTCTCGCTATTGCCCATCTTGTTTCCTGGTCTTGAATCAGTTCCGAAATCAAAGAGTATAAACCTTTTCTTAACCCCATCACAACTACTTGCTTGTAAGTTATAACATGGGAGTACTAAAAAGAGTGATGAAATAAAACATGAATTTTTAAAATTAATAGTGGTTATAAATTTAAAACAAATAAAAGTTGGCTATTCTAATAGAAAAGGTTTAGTTTTTATACATCGATTTGAAATTTTAGAATATTTTCACAAGAAATAAATCTAAAAAGTAAAAAAATAATAAACTTTATAAAATGTAATCATATGTAACCAACTTCACTTTGCATGAAATTAATATGTCATCTTTAATCTCATGTTGCGGTAATCTAACTCCGATAACCTTCTTCGCTCACATTGCAGCTTCTAGCAACCTTCAGCCAACTTCAATGATAATCATAGATTACAATCATTACCAATCAAATATTAATTGTATACTATGCGTCCCATTTAATATTTTAATTTCTAAAACCACATTTGCATATTCCAACATCCATCAAACCAACTTCAATGACCTTCGTAAACTACAACCATCACATATCTTTAACCTATAAATCCTTTAGACCAATTTTGACAATCCTGAAAGTCAACTTTGAAACAAACTCCAGCCACCTTAGACAACTCCAACGATGTTAGACGTACTCTGATGACTAAAAACCCGTAAACAACACCTATATTCATCACTCACAAGTCACAACCCCAAAATTATCTACTTCGATAACTACTTTAAGCAGCATTATATAAGTATATACATTTAGAGGGAAAAAGTTTTGTCTTTTAGTACATAAAAAGCGTTTATAATATATATTAAGTAAGAGACACAATAAGCAAATGTGGGCTTGGCTGAAGTGGTAAAAGCCTTTGTCTCTCACCCAGGAGACCTGGGTTCGAATCCCAGTTCTAGTAGTATTCACTGCTTTTTTAATTTGCTGCTTTGTCTTTATTTTTCTTTTGTATTTTTTTAACCTTTTTGACCTACTTTAACTTCTAATTTCTTCAACATAAATTCTGATTTTTTAACTCTTTTTAAACTTTTTTTTTAATATTTCTATCCCTTTTTCCCTTTTTTAACTTCTATTTTTTGAAAGCATCGTATCTATCTTTTCTTTATTTTTTTGGCTTAATGTAAATTTCATATATATGTTTTTTATAATTTTATGTAAATAATAATTAATATATTTATTTATCTAAGAGTTTTGATTAACGTTTAAAAATAGTTTAAACTCTTAAATCTTTTTATTGTATTTTAACTTTAAAGTTTACGCTTATTTTGGTGTAACCATTAATTTGAATTATTTAGGCATTAAAGTTTAAGTTCATCTTTATTAAGCATTAAACTTAATTTTTGTGATAAACTTTATGTAGGTATATATCATATTATAGTTTGATCGTTAGGTTAAGATGTAAATATATCATTATAGAACAATCGAAATATTTGACGTTGCAACTTCTGCCTTTTTTTAAAATATTTTTATAGAGTCGTTTAGACACATTTCATTAAAAATTAAAGTAACAATATAATTTTACAATAGGTGAGATACTATTTTTACCCCGCCGCGAAGCGCGGGTCATATTTACTTGTTAACCACATTGTTGTGCAACTAACAAATTGTTTAAAATGTATAAACATAAATCTTTAGCAGTCAATATTCTACCATATAAAGATTCATCTTCTTGTTCGCACCTTGAGCAAAGTTTATCTATAAAAAAGATATAAATTAAAATATAATTAATCAGTAATAATATGTCTCATATTTGACTTTAAGAAATAATTATATATATCATAATTATTTTATTATCTTATACAAAAATCAAATATCACAGATTAACAATAACCATATAAAAATTCCTATATCTCATGTTTATAGTGAATGCACTTTGGAAATTGCTTTAATATGTAATTAATTATTTCAAATAATGGAGCATATATATAAAATATCACATATTAGAGATAAATTCTAGTTCTGTTCATCATCCAAACTGCTTTGATTTCAGTTGCTTCGATCGATGCTAGGTTCATGGTTTCGACTTTCGACACATTATATTTCTTTTCAAATTAAGCTCTTATAAAGAACACAAACAACTAAAGATTATATATATATATATATATATATATATATATATATATATATATATATATATATATATATATATATATATATATATATATATATATAACACTTATATATCTATGGAAATATATCAAAAAATTGTAAAAAACGTTTTTTTAATTAAATGATTCAACACTTTAACTTGTCTATATTACCACCTCTATTAGTTGCTTCTCTCGTGTAACATTTTTCTAGATCTGTCACTTTTACAATGGTTCATAATCAATGATCAATTGCCATAAATAGTGTAACGAAATGTTTCTTTGGTTAAGCAACAACATTCAACTCCAAACTTCATTTAATTTTACTAAAAATCAAAAACAAAAAAATGAAAATGAAAATTTTGGTTTCACTCTTCATAATACATATTCTGTCATTTGCTTTTCATTAAATTATTGGAACTTCTAAAACTACGCCACGTATACACGGTGAACAAGAATCTGGTTGAGAAGTTTGGTTGTGAACTTGTGATATCCGTTTTGTAGTCGTTTTTCACATTTTATATCTATTTCGTACATAACAGTATTATTAAAAACATGTCGTTATCGTTCTCTGAATAATAATAATAATAGTTATAATTATAATTATAATAATAACAAATAATAATAATGATAATGCTGGCATAATAATAATAATAATAATAATATCTTAAATATGATATTTAATTGAGGTTAGATAGAAAAGGTAGTTGAATGTGGTGACTCGGACAATGACCAAACTTTGTTAGATATTTATTATTAAAAATTGAATGAATAACATATAATCAATCAATTAAAAATAATATAAATAAAATATATGGGATGGAATTGCGTATGCCACCAGCCTTCCCCTTTTCCTGTTCTATTTGACACGTGACGCCCATCATTCCGTATTTTGGTAATATTATTAACTTCAAGTAAATTGCAAATATGGTCCCTTTACTTTACCCTATTTCTTCTCAAATATATTTGCATGGTGTACACCTCCACTTACCACTCATCAATAATCCTCATGGTAAACATTTGTTGTATTTATACAACAAATATATTACTATTGATACAACAAATGTTAGGATAGATTATTAGTATTTATAATGGATTTTAATGAAGTTTTATATAATCACATCAATATTCATATTATCTCTTATCTTTATTATCTCTAACTTACAAACTCTCGCATTTAACCTACTCTTTAACTCATATTAAATATTAAAAAAATATATCTATTAATTAAGAGAGAGAAAGAGAGAAGAAAAGAAAAAAGAAAAAAATTGAAACCCGTAACTAGTCTCTAAACCAGTCAGGCTTGAAAGACTGTTGAACCAGCATGGCGGCGATGGGGGCTGGTTGTGAACCAGCTGGAACCCGCCTCTCGGGTTGGTCACCGATGCGGTGGTCTAAGAAGGTACGTACCACAAAGATTTCAATTTAATAATGGTATCAAAGTTGACTCGATAACTAAAAGAGTTCCAAGTTATTGTCTAGCGAGGTTATTTATATACAACATAATTTTATCATACACAACAATTACAATTTTTATATTTATTAATATGTTTAGGAGTATTATAAACTAACCATATTTTTTATTAGAGTTGATTACAAAAATAGGCTTTTTGGTTGTTACTGATTTGCACTTTTGATCTTTTAACATTGAAAATTGTGAAAACAGTCATTGTGGTTATCTCTTTGTTTCAATTTCGGTCCTTTACACTAACTAATGTTAGATCTAGCCGTTAAAAACCGATATTTTTGTCATATTGCGTGTTATCCATATTACCAAACAACACTAACCCTAAATCATTATTTAATCATATTTTTTAAAAATTACTAACCCCCATCCACTCTCCACTTTATCTTTCTCTATCTCTCTCTAACCTTTCTCTCGGTCATCACACACTCTCTCTAACTTTCTTACCGCCAGTAATCACCACCGCCATCTAACCACCGTTACCACCATCTAAGAACTAGTTTTGGTTTCTCTCCTGTTTCTTGTTTTTATCTTTTGGATGTTTTGGTTTCTCTTTTGTTTCTTGTTCATGTATTGTTCATTGTGTTAGCCTCTGGCTAGCTTATTTATTTTAATATCCTCCTGGTTGTGCAAGGGCTTGTGATGGTTGAGCGGAAGCATGTTCCTTGTCGACCTTTTGCCGTTAAAAAAAAGAACTAGTGCTTCGGTGACCTTATGACCACCGCCGCCACAGATCATGGAGGATCGCAGCCGGAAAACGTGGAAGACTACCTCTAGAACCTTCATGGGACACCACCATCGCCTAGAAAACCTCTAGCACAAAACCACCGCCCCGCCCCCGCCCCCGCCCCCGCCCCCGCCACCTCTAGCACACTCTTCTCTCTAAAACAGTAAAACCCCAAAACCTCACTCTCTCTAAATGTAACTCTATCTATATCTGTATGTAACCAAGATATGGGTAAATTAGAGAACCACTTTTGTAACCTAGATCTGGGTAAATTTATGGGAGTAGTTTGTTTATCAATAATTTATATGTATAAAAGCATTACTTAACCTTATTAATAATTGATTAATTATTAGTTAATTAGGACAAAAAGTTAATTAATTATTAATTTTAACAAAAGGGTTAAAAGGTGTTAGAGGTTGTTTGGTAACAAAAACAGAATAGAAATTGATCAATCGTTGAAGTTAACACAAGTTAGTGTAAATGATCAAAACTAAAACAAAGTAACAATCAAAATGATTATTTTTATAATTTTTAAAGTTAAAGAAATAAAAGTAAAAATTGATGACAATCACAAGACCATTTATGTAAATTAACTCCTGATAGCAATTACAATAAGCTAAATTAACTCTTGAAAATTGATGACAATCGCAACTTTAACCCTAATAAAAAAGTTAATCATATTTTACATTTTTTTGAAAAGCAATAAAAAATAAAAAAATGTAACTCTTTTTTCTTGACGCATGCAAAAACTACATGTTACATGTATTGATAAATTTTGATATTTACGTTGTTTTTCTAAAAAATCTATCCTTAAATTCTATGTTCTATTAATATTTACTTTCCTTGATCATAGTTATATATGTCAATTTTAAGTTATTTAATTATTTAATGATAACTATTTAATGTAGTACTTATTCTTAATAGCTAACAATAATAACTATCACAATTAATGCATTTATGTACAATTACACAAATCGTACTTGCATCGTAGCCCATGTACATTCTATAAAGACGTTATATGATTGTTGCATTTGTTGCATTTATTATACTAATTCTGATAGAAACTTAATATTTTATTAAATCTATGAAAAGTTGTCATCATGGTTGGGCATGATAGTCCGGTTAATTGTATAGTTGATAAAATCACATTTGTTGTACTTTTTGCATGAGACCACCCGCATTATTAAAATATAGCAATCTTAACAAATTTGTTGTCTTAATATTAATTTGGTTAATTTCCTTGTTTCTTCGTAGGTTATTGTTGGTGAATAGCCATAACTGATAGCTGAAATTGAAATATCATTTAACAAAGGAAAGAATACACTGATATATTGGAATTATTGAGGCATAGGAAGGCCTGAATGAATCTTGTGGAGTATATAAAAGGCTCTTCCTTGGCTCTAGTCGTCATCATCGAAGATAGAAAACAATATATTATTCTTACTTCATTGTTTCATATCTCTGGCTCTACTACCTAACTCAAGGTTCTGCAATTTATTCTTGTATCAAAACCATATGGTTCTATAGAGATTTACCTGTTTGATTTTTTGTTTTCCTCTTTGTTTAATCTTTTGACTATTTTTATTCAACTGTAATCTTTTGATTCAAAGTTGTAATCTTAAACTGTTTTTGGGAGTTAATAAACCTATATTTTAAGTTTTTTACATTCATATAGCAGTTGGGTGCTGAACAGGATATTAAAAAGCTAGCACATCATCGCCCCCTTCAAAAGACCCGCGGGTGAGGCTATTTAAGGGTTACTAGTCCTCCGTGACTCTATTCTTGCTCTGTCTCTCTTTCTTCTTTTCTCTCTCTACTTTATTATTATTATTATTATTATTATTATTATTATTATTATTATTATTATTATTTCAAATTCGAATAAAAAGGGTTGTGTGGGATAGATGTGTAGGTTTATGAGATTTAATGTATAGATGATGTCGTGCTCATTGAACATGTTGGTGAGTATGAGATGAGTGAGATTAATGTTAATGTTTTGAGAGGTTCTATATTATTTTACGAATTTTTTTATTTCTTCATACTTTTTCCTTCTCTTTATTATGCTACACCACTACAAGAAAACACATTATTTCCGAGGACCAATTTCTCGGAAATCCGTCGGAACATGCCATTTTCTGAGAGATATTCGAGGAAATTTTGCCCTAGTAAAAACCCTCTTCGGAAAACACTTCCGAGGAATTTCCGAGAGAACTTTCCGAGGACATATATTTCCAAAGGCATTCCATTGACAAATTTTCCGATGAATTTCCGAGGACAAATTTTTAAGAGATTTCTGAGGAATAGTTTCCGATATATTTCCAAAAACAATTGTCCAATAGGATTTCCGAAGACACATTCCCGAGAGATTTTTTAGGACACGTATCCGAGGGATTTCTGCTATTTTCTAGTAGTGCATATTAATGATTAACATGTTTAGTGCATTACTTATCTCGTCCCTTGATTTTAACATTTGTTTTAATCAAATAAGTAGGATGATATATAATAATGTTTGGTAGGATGATGATAATTACTAAATCTTCCTACGGTCCTGCTAATCCTTCTATTTAATATAGTAAGACAAGTATCAGATTAAAAAGATGATGATAATTACAGAGGAATAATAAATTATCTATGTTATAATTTAATGAATAAGATGATAAAATAGGAGAATAGTATAGGAAGAATTTGAATTTTTCTTTTTGCATTTTTTTGGGATGATGTTCAACTTACTATGTCTTTAATATATTTATAATTATTTTTCTAAAACAATATTTATAAATATAAACACAAATTTACCGTATGAAATTGTCTTTAACTAGTGGTCATTAGCGTGCCCACGCTTCGCGTCGGGGAGTCATTACTTTTTAATCGCGTTTGATTAGATTTTTCATCTACTGTTATTTACTAAAAAAAGAAAAAAACAAATTTAAACCACTTACGCAAAAATGGTAAAATAAATTTAGATTTGAAACTTAAAACAATTGACTCGCTTGAATTTGTTAAAAGTAATTTAGCTTTCGTGTATTTTAAAACCATATAAAATATTTAAACAATGAGAGCCTATTCACTACTTTTTTATAAGATAGACACAATTCTTTAAGAAAATAGAAGTTAAAAAAGGGTTAATAAGAATATAAAGATCAAAGCGAAGTTTAGAAGTTAAAAAATCAGAATCCACGTTTTTAAGAAATTATAAATTAAAATAGGCCGGAAAGAGTTATAAAAAATACAAAGAAAAAATAAAGACAAAGCAGAAAAAAATTGAAGATTTTATAGCAGTAGGAATCGAACCCAAGTCTCCTGGATAGGAAACCTAAGCGCTACTACTCTACCCTAACTCGCGTTTGGTTTTTGGCCGTACTTTTTGTATATGTTCTTAACATGTTTTTTTTCCTCACAAATATATGGTATTATAATATTTTTGGAAAAGAGCTGCACATATCACATAAGTTGCCCATGAAATTGTCGCATCTATTCCTCATCCACCGGAAAGGTTTTACTCCGACCGACTATCTTAACTAAAAATTGTTTGACACGTACTATATTTATATTAATATCCAAAGGCTCATTTATTTAATTTCATATATTTAATTCGAACACTATTCTAAGGTTAAATGACTTTTTTCGTTTCGGTTATTGTTTACATTTTATAAATTTTTTTTTTGTTGTGATAAGGAGTAAATGCAATAAGTTGTATGAAAAACAGAATATAATTCGATCAAAATGTCCAAAAGTTGTAGCTTATGGGTATGTTTGGCGGAAGTAGCTGGAAGCTATTAGCTGATAGCCGGAAGCTGGTAGTTGGAGTTGGAAGCTGTTTATTTTATATATATGTGTTCAGCAAATTAGCTGGTAGCTGGAGCTTAATAGTGTAAAATGACAAAAAAATGACACATTATAAAAATAGAAGGAATTAAAAAATAATTAAAGAGGTTATTTAGGTAATTTGGTATATAAAAAACTTCCAACTAGTTTTAAAAGCTACTTCAAAAAGTTTTTTGTTTAAGAGCTTTTTGTTTAAAAATAAAGCTCCAATAAAAAGCTATCAGCTCCAATAAGCTTCAAAAAGCTCCATACCGAACATTCCCTATAATTATGTTTTTGTCCTTTTCTTAAACCAAAATTTATTAATTAAAAAAATATTTGCATAAGTTATATTTTAAATATATACAATTCTTAAGAGGTTAAAGTGAGTCATTTTTACCATATATAACAGGGATTTTCTAACGTAATCCTTCTTCTACCACGTTCAGTATTTTTTTTGTTTAATTTTATTAAATGCGCCCCTCTAGCCCCAAATATGTGGCCACATTTTTCCTATTTCTCTTTTTCTTTCTTCATCTATTTTTATTACAACTTATTTTTCCGTAATTTTCTTTCTTTGCCAATTTATATTACAACTTCTTTTTCCGATTTTCTTTCTTTTTTCTTATTGTAATTACCTTTAATTAAAAAAATTTATTTTTTTTAATTTTCTATTTAGTACATAACATTTCTCATTTTATATATTCTTTATAGAGTATAATAATCATAATTTTTAAAGCTATAGATAAGAATAAAAAAAGTAAATGTAGGTTTTAAAATACTAATCACAACTCATGTTTTTATAATTGACTTTTCATACTTTTTATAGTTACCTCTTATTTACCTTTTAATTAGTTTTTAACTTTTGCATACATAAAACATGTTATATTTAAAAAACTAATAATAACATTTTTTTTATTTGTATCCACTTCTTAGAGATGTGGTTATATTTTTTATTTTATTATAACAATAAATTTAATTTTTCTATAAAAAATTAAGTGTACGTAACCCCAGTGCAATTACATTACCCTCATTACATATAATTGGAAAAATAATATTACGTAGCGTTGTTTCATAAAATGATATTAATTAATTTATAAAATAAATATTAAATAGCTAATATGCATATTAAGTTATTACATTTAAATGCTTTTGTATATTAAATAGCTAAATGCATATTAAGTTATTACATTTTTAATGTTTTTGTATATTTATGGCAAAAAAAATCAAAACATATCTTGAAATGTAATTGTAAATAATTTTTCATGTTATATTATTAAAGAACATAAACACATTATTTATAACATTCAATATTTTTAACATGAATCTCATAAAGAAAAAAAAACCATAAGACTCTTTCATTGTAGTGTTTTTATTTTATAAAATTTTATCGATTATGTTGTTGTCTAACTATTTTATTGTTTTATGTTTCAT
Organism: Pulicaria dysenterica; assembly: GCA_947179395.2. NCBI lineage: Eukaryota > Viridiplantae > Streptophyta > Magnoliopsida > Asterales > Asteraceae > Pulicaria > Pulicaria dysenterica. The sequence goes on from OX359292.1 coordinate 81,274,121, forward strand.
ACATGATATGATTTTTCTTACTTTCACATCTATGTAATATTACTATTACATTTATGTTTATTTAACCATTAAACACATCATTTACTTACTCTAGAAATACTAATTACGAATAACTAATAGTAATCATTATCCGCAAGGAAGTGCGGTACAAATCACCCTTGTTAGGAAACAAGTATGAAACTTGTGAACATGCTAGCAATTATCATAGTAAAACTAACCGAGATGAAGTATAAAATATAAAGTAGGAAGATATATACTTTTTCTAAAATGATATCCCTCATCTTAATCATTTAATACATATAAAATCTTTTTTTTGTTTTTAATAACCGGGATTTGACATATAAAAATGAGTTTTTTCTACGTTTTTGCGCATTGCGGTGGAGTAATTTGATAGAAGTATTTTTTTTCTAAAAATATATATATATATATACTTAGAATATACATACACTGATACATAGGAGTAGTATTAAATAGAAAATCCATTTACTATAGATGCACACATGTTACTATGTTAGTTTAGATTAATTACTTGAAAGTAGAATTTTTGGTCAATTTATACCGATCGAACTATACATGCAATGAGCTAAAACCGCATTAATTGAAATCGTATATTTTTAAAATCCGAAAAACCGAATTTTTTAAGGTTGATTTGGTTTTATGAAAGAAAACCGGCCAACCCTAAGGCCATCCGTTATGGGCACCGGTAGGGCATCGGGTTGGTGGCGAGTTGGGAGGGGAACACCACCTCGGGTGGTGGTTACTCGGTGGGTTCCAAGCAGATCGGGTTCCAGAGCTCGCTCAACATTTCTCACCCCCCCCCCCCCCCCCATCCCCACACCCCCACATTCAACTAATCATATTTTAACTTTTTTCTTTTTATTTTTTTTAAATGAAAAGGAAAGGAAAAGTAAAGGGGGAATGTATAACACTTGTAGTGGGTAAGGGAAAGAGAAGGGGAGGAAAAATGATGTGACGCTGATGTGGCAGTGAGTAAGGAAAAGAGAAAGAGAGAGTATAACGGATAGCCTAATTAATAGCTATACTCACTCTACATGTTTTTATTCATTTTTTAAATTAAACATTAAAATTATTTTAATTTCATTTTCCTTAACTTAATTTGTGTAACTTAGTTTGATCAACTTAATATTAATTCCATGTACGTGTAGATGATACTTTTTGATCGATATATCTCACATTTTTTTAAAAGTATTATATACAGTTACTTTAAAACTTCTCGTTTAATACATGATTTATTTAATTTTTTAAACAAGAAATTTTATTACTACTAGAATTTAAAAAATATATATATATATAAGAAGGCCTTAAAGGGTTGAGAGACGACGCGACGCTACCAACCATCAAAAGAACCGTTCATGATAGAACTTTGAAAATGAACCCAGAAAACTACGTATACGTACGTTCTCTAAGTTTATGAAGTTCTCTAGCCACCATGCATGCATGCATCTTGTAAACTGATCGAATTTGCCAACATACTTTTCTTAATTTCTGAATGAAAAGTTATTTCCATGTCCTCTATCTAGTGCTTTTGTGTATATATGGGTAATTAATTAAGATGATATTCATAAATTGGTTTAATAATTTAAACATTTAAGTATATGTCACTGATGGATAAGATTGATACTCTAATTTTATTTATTAATTGATTTAATATTTTAAACATTATTTAAGTATATTTCACTTTATGGGTAAGATAGTAGTCTACTTTGAAGCTATGTTTTTTAAGGTTTGCATTTTTCATTTGATATATATATATATATATATATATATATATATATATATATATATATATATATATATATATATATATATATATATATATATAAATATATATAGTATAATAAGGCAGTATAAGTATAAAACTTTCACATTAATTATATAGAGTTGAGATCCTTAAGTTGAGGAAAAACTAATTCTTTATTAGATTTAATTGGAATCCATTAATCTGTTGATATTTGTTGTAAAATTTGAGAGAATATCAATCAATTTTCACTTCATGATAACACTTTCAAAGCTGTAAAATTTCAGACAGAAATTATTAAAACTTGTTCTTAATTATATTTAATATATAGATTGTTTTTAATAAATGTCGATATGCTTTCTGTTAAGAACAATAATATTATATTCTTTTTGGTGGAACAATATCTTTGTTTTAGATATGAAGATTAGGAGGAGGAAGCTGGAAAGACAAAATAGACACATCAACGTGTACGTACTTTCTTTTTGAAAAATATTAATTAGAATATTGAATTTCTTCTGTAATGATGAACATTCAATTCAATGAGGGTCCCTGGCTTTTGGGTAAGACCCAAGTGTTATGTTTACACATGTTTCACCCGATTGTTGACGAGTGGCAATGACTATCCCGATTAGATTTTCTTGTCTCATAACCATCAAAAAAAGAAGCCATAATATTATTAATAATATTGGTCCTAAAAAGATCGGCCTGGTCCCGTCTACAAATAGAATTCCCATATACATATAAAGTTTGATTTGATTGTGAAGGAAGGAAAATGCTAATCTTGTTCGATCATCATATCATATCCATCATTTTTTGTTTCATGGCCGGACGTGGTGTTAATTCACGAATTAATACTTTGATTTTAACATTAATTACTTAGTTTGCTTTATTAGTACTGAATATTTACACACACACACACACACACATATATATATATATATATATATATATATATATATATATATATATGCATTTTTATTTCCCTAATAATCTACATGTTTACACCCGTCCATAGATAGTCACTTACTTTCATTAGGATTAAGCTAGATAAATTGTCCCTTGTAATGGTTACTAGTAGACATGCTAGGAGGATTTGCGGGTCAGATGGTTGGGTAGCATGTCAAATCAAAATGGGTTGGGTAGCCTATTTGGGTTCTAAAACTTGACTCATATGATCATATTTAAAACAGCAACACCAATAATGTTATAAATGAAAAAATTGATACACATTTGGTTATATTATTATTAGCATCATATTGTGTGTGATCAACAACCTAACAGAAAAAAATGATACACAATATGGTGCGAAAAAATTGATCCGTACCACACACTAACATCAATATATTTAATCTTACATCATCTTTGAATATATAGGAAAAGATGCAGCAGGTTCAAAATAAGAGTGATAAAGAAGTCTTTGAAGAGGTACTTGGAACACGCCGTGGGCACTATCGTGGACGGGGATAAATATTGCCTAAGGGTGATCAATAGTTGCTCAACCATCACTTGGAGGGTTTGTGCCACTAAGTCAATTTGACGCTTTACAAGAACAATTAAAGCAAACCCAAGAGGAACTCGAACAATTAAAGCAAACCCAAGAGGAACTCGCTCAAAAATCCAATGAACAAGAAGCTTTAAAAAAACAAGTAGAGTTTCTTATGCAGATGCAAGCTCAACAAAACCCACATTCGTTTCAACACCAACTTATGCTTCAAAACTCGCAAAATGGTTCGGGGCAAACGAGTGGACTTTCTAATGTTGTTGAAGAATAAGAAGACGACGATGAACAATTTGTTGATTAAGATTTACTTGATTTTATGTTTATTAATTTAACTTGTAGGTTTATTAATTTTACTTGTAGGTTTATTAATTTGACTAGCATGTTTATTAATGTATGCAAATTATAACTTATATTGCAAATTTTGGGTTTTAGGTAATATGTGTGACAATTAATTATATATTATTTATTTTGTTTTATACAGATTAAATTAATAAAAAATAAAAAAATACTTTTAGAGACGACTTTTAAAGATTTAGAGACGATTTTTGTCGTCCCTAAATTCTTGTAGTGATTAGAGGCTGATAATTAGAATCTTTAATTAATTAGGTCATTAATTTGCACATGACGACTTTTTCACTGTCTCTTACCATGCACCAACATATATATATATATATATATATATATATATATATATATATATATATATATATATATATATATATATATATAGGGATTAGATCAAATTAGGTAGGTAGGTAGGTAGAAGCTTTGTATATAATATAGTCAGTAGCGGCGGGCGCGGCCCTCCTCCTTCACATGATCTCCCCCGGCCACTTGAGACACGTATCACCATATCCAACCCTCTACCAACTTTTACTCGATTCATCTCATGAACAGTTATACGTACCCTTGCCAAAAGTGGTATTTTCAAACCTATATATCTATCTCGTACTTGCTAGGAAATATCTCAAAGTCTCTAGCTAGCTTCTTCCTCGTACCGGCGGCCGGCCTGGCCATATATGTTCAAGATCGATCTAGGTGATCATTGGTTTAAATAAATGTCTAATGATAAGAATGCAATGCATAATGAAGTATTTGGAAACTTGTTCTAATTAAGACCCCCTTTGTTTTTTTATATTGATTTTAGGATCTATATAAATAGAAATATATACTTTAAGAATGATCAATGGCGCCATGGAGAGATACAAAGCCAGCATGGTTGCAGCAAAGAGCCAAAATTTGATTACTGATCTTCTTTATGCTGGCAATCTTGAATAGACCTCAAGTCATCAACCTCTTAGTTTTCATGATTCGACTCCAGAATTCCTGAGTAATCTCATAATAATTCATTATATAGATTTAAATAGGCTCTACTGACATGCTACGTATACGTGATTTTCTTCCTAAATTATCACTCATCCGGGTTTTATCGATAGCAACAAATGTGACTTTTCATTCTTCAACTTTTATGAGAGAATGGTTGAGGGCTCATTTATATATTACTCGGTCTATGTCACTACCTCTTAATATATATATATATATATATACAGTGGCGGACCCAGGATTTCTGGGGACCGGTAGCATCATATAATGCGAGAATAAAATTAAATAAGTTTGAGGGTCTGTTCGGGTTTTTTTTTTCCGGGTTTCCGGTTAATCGGGTCGGATTAACGAGGTTTCGGCTGTTTTTCTGGTATTTTAAGGCCAAATTTTAAAACAAAACACAATTTATATGAAGACCTGTTAACTAAAATGCTATTTTAAAGGTAAATTAAAGTATTTTAAAGGTATAAACCGAAAGATTAAACTATTTCTTATTATTTTTTTATAAAAAGTTTCTTTTTTCCTTTGATTTTGGTGGCATCACCGGTGCACCCCGAAAATTTACATGTAGCATCGTCTCAAAAAGTCGAAAATTAACACTGCGAACCGTCGAAGGACCGGTGGCGCTTGACCCCCCCCCCCCCCACAAAGGGCAGGTCCGCCCCTGTATATATATATATATATATAGACAAAAGTTCATGCGAGAACCGTTGTTAGCGCGAGAACCGCGAGAACCAATCTAAGCCGTCCAATTCCCCCTCCTTCAATGTCATTGCCCACCCATGAATTCCTCACATGCACCCTGCCACACCCTATCGCTCCACGCTCTCCATCCATGATACTTCCCATATCCAAGGAACGACTGAGATTGGTTCTCGCGGTTCTCGCACTAATAACGGTTCTCGCATGAACCCTCCCCTATATATATATATATATGCTTTTCTCGGGCGTCGATCAATCCTGAATCACAGCTCTGTCATTGTCCGATTTTTGGTATATATATATATATATGATTTGTAATGTTAACATCACCTTACATAGATTTCGATTCTACAATATACTGATGATACAAATCTTCCTAGGAGAATGGTCTCGTATAAATATTCTCAAGATTGTCAGAATACTATTGTGTTTTTAGTTAACTTCTGGATTAAAGGTTAACTTTCAAAAAACTAGTATCATGGGTATCGGAATAGAAGACTCGGAAATTAATCGTATGGCCAACTTGGCCAACTAGAACACTGGGGTCCAATCTTTGAGAAGTTCCGAAACAAATTATCAAAATGGAAAGCATAATCCATCTCCGCTGGTGGTAAACTCACACTGTGTAAATCTGTTCTTGGTAGCCTTGGCTTGTACTTATTTTTGTTGTTTAGGGCACCTGCAAAAGTTATTAGTGGCCTGGAAAAAATAAGAAGAAGATTCTTCTAGGGAACAACTAAATCTAAAAAGAAAATAGACTAGGTGGCCTGGAATAAGAAATTGCGAATATGGATCACGGTGGTCTTGGAATAGGGTCCTTAAAATCTCAAAATCTTACACTATTATGCAAACGGTGGTGTAGATTTCAATTAGAGAAAGAAGCTCTATGGAACAAGGTGATAGCAGCTTTCCACGGTTCAAACGGTGGCTTATCTAGTTTATCTCAAAATGGCAACCACCCAGGATCCTAGAGGAACATCAATGAGATAGAAGATCAATTTGAAAAACTTAACATCTAATTGGTTAGTCTTTATTAGCGCCAAATAAGTTCTAGCTGCAATATGATGTTTTGGCAGGAAGCTTGGTCATCTAGCACTCCGTTATAATCACATTTCCCCCTATTATGCAATATGTTGTGATGGTGACGAGTGATGGTGGCAGTGGTGGTAATAGGAATGGTGACACACTAAGTTGAAGATTGGAGTATTAGAGAGATGGGGTGGTGGTGTTGATGACGTCAATGATGATGAAGTCTTTGGTAGGTAGAGAGGTGAAGCAAAAGAGAGAGAGATAGGGGAGCTAAGAGAGTGAGAGATGGCCGCGGTGCTAAGTCTCCCGTGGCGGTAGTGCTAAGTCTCTTGCGATGGTGGTGGCGAGTCTCCGGCGATGAAGGTAATGATCGTGGTGTGCAGAGAGAAAGGTGTAGGTGTTTAAGATTTACATGTGGTATAAACATGAGAGAGGAGAAGAGATCCTTTGGTGATTTTCATTTTTTTTAATGATTAAAATAATATAAAATTAATTAAAGTTTAGAAAACAAATTAAATAATACGGGCATGTGTAAATTTGATCATCAAGTTTGGTTAGAGACCAAATTCTTAAAAGATACAATCATTTTATAACTAAAAACGTAGAAACAAAATTATAAGAAATAAGATCATAAAATCACTAAATTACAGAGAAAAATGTACTTATATAATTTATGATTTCAAAACAAATAAGATGAGATGTTTTATATATTTTTATAAAATAATTTTATTTATTTTTTTACTTATAGGATTAAATAAGTATAAAAATCTATCAGAAAAAAAGTTATATTTTAACGGTAGAGGGAAGGGAGAGGGAGGAAATACGGAGAATTTTTCATACGGGATTAAAGGAAAGGAATAAATATTAACTCACTTCCCCACACAAACACTACACAATCTCGTACTTGACGATTTTCGCCACGTACACCCGTTTAGATCCCAAATTACAGTTAAAAAATAAAATTATATTTTCTTTTTCCAAATCAAAGACCACATGCGTGCCAGTCCGTGAAATTACTGTCAACAAGCCGTGTTTCAATCTGATTGGCCCATGTAGCCCGCACGGAAAAGTTTACAGTACACGCGTTTGATGAGATCAGAGATGAACGGCCGAGATCAGGGAGATAGGTTTTTAGGCGGGGAACCACTCTCATAATATACTCCCACACGTCACTCGATCAGTTGCCCCTGACCGAAATGCTATCGGGCAGGACGGGCAGTGACCCCGTGGCGACACCAAAAAGCTTCCGTTGAGGTCCCTCTTGTTTCCCCCTTTACTGTCCCCTTTAAACACCTCTCCTTCATTCTTGCGCCTTTAATTCAATTCAAGCCTCTGAGTGAGGGTTTTATTGTATAAGTGATGACTATTACTTTATGAGTTCATCGGTTGTTTTATGATCGGAGAACGTGAGGCGGTTGTTTTTTGGGAGGCGGTGGTGGTGGTGGTTGTCAATGGCGGAGATTTGCTGCGGTGTTGTGAGTGAAAACGAAGCCTCGCCTACTTGCGAGTCCAATTCACAAGCAACGCGGCGTAAGAGGATGGAGGTCCGCCGTATGAAGTTCCTCGGAGGAGTACCGACGCTTGAAACAGAGAACGGAGTTAAACAAGCAAGGTTATCGATCTCACCGGCGTCGTTCTCTCGTGACTGCAACGCCGTTCACGGCGGCGATGCTACCAAACCTACGCCTCTAGTGGCCACGATTGTGAGACCTTTGGGGTCTGCTTTGTTTGTCGAAGCTGAAACGCTCCCTAAGTTTGGTGTTGCGTCGGTTTGTGGACGGCGGAGGGACATGGAAGATGCCGTAGCTATTTATCCTTCGTTTTTAACCAGAGACGATAATCAAACGTCTAATTTGCACTACTTTGGCGTGTACGACGGCCATGGTTGTTCTCACGTATGTAATAATTATAAAACAAATATTTTGAAACTGAACATGTAACAAAATTCACGATCGTTGAAAATTTTGGTTTGATCATTTTAGGTGGCCACGAGATGTAAGGATCGGTTGCATTTGCTGGTGAAGGACGAATTGAACAAAAAAACGGAATCAATAGAGTGGACCAGAACTATGGAGCAAAGCTTTAACCGGATGGACAAAGAAGTAATAGACTGGAACAAAGGTAACGTCGGCGGTGACTGCCGGTGCGAGCTTCAGGCTCCGGAATCTGATGCCGTCGGATCTACGGCGGTTGTTGCGATCACGACTCCTGATAAGATTATAGTTGCGAATTGCGGTGATTCACGAGCCGTGCTTTGTCGAAACGGCAAAGCAGTGCCTCTATCAATCGATCACAAGGTTAGTTAAAACAAAACGATGTCGAGAGTTAAACGAATTGCACCGATCGTCCCAATTTCTATAGTAAAATTCTCATATAGTTTTAAATCTAATTTTGCAGCCTGATCGTCCAGACGAGCTCGACCGGATCCAAGCCGCCGGCGGGAGAGTTATATACTGGGAAGGTGCTAGAGTTCTCGGAGTTCTAGCCATGTCACGAGCCATCGGTGAGTGTTAATCAGTATCCATCGTGAATTCAAAGAACAGCTTAGTACGTTTAGCCGTATACTTGCACTATAAGTAATTCCTAACACCCGAACAACTATTTATTACGTTTACTTGCAACGGAAGTTGATCCAAATTCGATCGGCCTTAAACATATTCCGTTATTTCATGTTGATTTTGCTCAGGCGACAATTATTTAAAACCTTACGTAAGCTGCGAGCCGGAGGTTACGATTACCGATCGTACGCCGGAGGACGAGTGTCTGATAATCGCGAGTGATGGACTGTGGGACGTGGTGTCAAATGACACGGCGTGCGGAGTGGCGAGGATGTGCCTGAAAGGGAAGCAGGGAGCGGCGGCGTGCATGAAGAATCCGGCGCCGTTGGAGAATGAAGAGTTTGGATCGGAGAATTTGGACAAAGCGTGCTCAGATGCTTCGATGCTGCTGACAAAACTAGCGTTGGCACGGCGGAGCGCGGATAATGTTAGCGTGGTGGTTATAGATCTGAGGAAGAAATGATTATGAATTGAAATATTTGATTTGGAGGGGAAAAATCAAAAAATTGGGGGTGGGCGTGGTTTGTATAGGAGGCGATGGATGAAGAAGGAAACTTTCTTCTCCCTGTTTAATCAAAATTTGAAGCGATTGTAACTATTTTTAATCAAAATTAATTAGTAGTTTGTGTTCTCTATATATTATTAAATCAGTACTTATCTTATATTATTATGGTTTACTGTCTTGCTGCCAAATTTATTAATCAAGACATGCCATACTTCGATCAGTACGTGTTGTCAAAGTGAATATTGTTATACTAATTTGTTATACATGGTTGGCTATTTGGAGGGTGAAGCAGCTTTTCTTCCTAGTTTACCTTTTTCTTGCTCTTCAAAAAAAGAAATTGTTATTTAATAATAGTCGATCTCGTAATCTTATGTCTAAGTGCACATTAAGTCAAAATAATCAAATCATATATATAATTAACTGAATTTGATTTAATTGAGTTGTTACACATGAAATATTTCATCAAAATAAACTAACCCCACCTTCTTTTGGTGAGGCTTAAGAAATCTGAATCCTTCTTGGTTAGCATCATCAGAGGATTCATAGTGTTTTGCTTATGGGATTCTTTTGGTAGAGGACTTTCTCTTTGGAGTCTGTTCATCTTTGCAAGCTTGAATATTCATGGTAAAAATCTGAATCCTTCTTGGTTACATTGTAAGTTCATGCCTGTATGCTTCACTTGGGTCTACCTTTTATAGGGCTCTTAACTTGTTAACTTTAAGTTATATATTCCATTGCTAGAAAATGGTTTCCTTTTAGCTTAAATAACCACAAAATTATGTACTTTAAATTGGATGTCTGTAACATCTCAAACTTATGGAAGAATATAGCTTGTGAGTGGGTGATCACTGCAATTTTTTGTTTTTGTTTTTGAAAAGCAATATTTCTACAAATACTCAAAACCGACTCTCTAATTACTACCAGTTTAATTTAGATATTAGAGGTCAATACGGCCAAACTCATATATCAAAGTAAAAAAAAATTCTGAACTAGAAACAACATGAACATGAAACTATCAGATATTATATGCATCTCAACTACAAGAATTTATATCTGCTCATTTTACCGCACATAATGGATCTGACCACCATGATAACTACCACAGGATATTCTTCCAATTCTTCACACGACACTTGAACCAGTGTAAAGATAACATTTTCACATCGAAACTTACTTCTCCAACTGAAGATTCAGTTTTTCAAAGACAATTTTATTTCTGAACCTTCATATCAAATAACCGGTTATTCTCATCGTTGCTTCCCATGAAGCTAATTGCACTGAAGAGATAGACCGAGGGCGGCATTGAGAAACTTCTTTGAACGATGACCCGTCTTTAAAATCAAAGTTCCACCACTTGCATATATCTAACCTAGGTGTGTAAATGAGTCGAGCTTTTATCGAGTAACTCGAGCTCAGCTCGTTCGAGTCGAACTTTATCGAGCTCGAATTCGAGTTCGAGCCCAAAAAACGAGCTCGAATTATTTATCGAGCTTTTCGAGCCTTATATAGTATATGTATATTTGTATATGTAATATATATATATATATATATATATATATATATATATATATATATATATATATGATGAACTAATATTAAAATATATTAAAAAGGAGTACTTATTGAAACAAATCTACTTTAAATACATACTATTTATAATAAGTAATTACTAAAAAATCATTAAATTCATATTTTATCTATATTTTGAATAATTTGGTTCTTTTATTTTAATTTTATTATATTATTTCGAGCTTTTCGAGCCGAGTTCGAGCTAATAATGTACCCTATCGAGCCGAACTCAAGCTTCAAGTATGAAAGCTCGTCGAGCTATCGAGCCGAGCTCGAGCTTCACATAAAATTTCGAGCCGAGCTTGAGCCCTGTCGAGCTTGATTCGACTCGTTTACACCCCTAATCTAACCACACTAGAACTACTTCCGAGTACATGAAAAGATCATGATCAACCGTTTCGTAGCATTGTTACATATAGGGCACAGGGACGATGGGATGTCAATTCCTCTGTCTATCAAATTTATCCTAACCGGTAACCTTTCACGATCAGCTTTCCAACCAAATATATTAGTGAGAATGTGAGATATTGTAAACGTGCACCAACTTAATTAGCAAGATAAGGAGAAGATAAGCACCTTAGTTAGCGATAAGATGCATTCACTAGTGACACGTTTATACCATTGATCCACGAGTTTAAAATTTACGTTAACGAAGCAAACTCTCGGCTCATGACTAAAAAATGAAGTAAAGAATTAGTTAATATCCGCCGAACCGATATCATCTTGATGTTACTTTTGAAATTTTAAGACTAGGTTTATGTTAGAAGCTTGAGCGTGTGATATACATATCTTGATTTTCTTTTTTTGATATTAATTAAAAAGAGATTCTATATCCTACTACTATTTTCTTTTATTTATCCTTTTATTTACAAGATTTAGATAAGTGTAAAATGATAAGAAAAGAAAATTAGTTTGAATTATACTCATCTTATGATGAGTTGAAGAATGAAGTATGAGAGAATATAATTTCTTTTATTCAAATATTTAATGAAGCTGAGCAGAAGATACATGAATCTGGCAATATATACGTTAATGTTTACCCTAAAAATGGGTGTCAGAAACACAAGGTGAAGAAAGACTTCTCTTTCCACATACATCTATATTTTTACCAAATATATATATATATATATATATATATATATATATATATATATATATATATATATATATATAAAAGTTCATGCGAGAACCGTTGTTAGCGCGAGAACCAATCTAAGCCGTCCAATTTCCCCTCCTTCAATGTCATTGCCCACCCATGAATTCCTCACATGCACCCTGCCACACCTTATCCCTCCACGCTCTTCATCCATGATACTTCCCATATCCAAGGAACGGTTGGGATTGGTTCTCGCACTAACAACGGTTCTCGCATGAACCCTCCCCTATATATATATATAGGGGATGGTTCATGCGAGAACTGTTGTTAGTGCGAGAACCGCGAGAACCAATCTCAGCCGTTTCTTGGATATGAGAAGTATCATGGATGGAGAGCGTGGAGGGATAGGGTGTGGCAGGGTGTATGTGAGGAATTCATGGGTGGGCAATGACATTGAAGGAGGGGGAATTGGACGGCTTAGATTGGTTCTCGCGGTTCTCGCGCTAACAACGGTTCTCGCATGAACTTTTGTCTATATATATATATATATATATATATATATATATATATATATATATATATATATATATATATATATATATACATTGAGAACCGATTTTAATGCGAGAACCGCGAGAACTAATCTTAGCCATTGATTTGATAAGTGAAATTCATGGATGGAGGGGGAATTGGACGGCTCAGATTGGTTCTCGCGGTTCTCGTAATAAAAATGGTTCTCAATGGAACTTCTTCCTATATATATATATATATATATATATATATATAGGGGAGGGTTCATGCGAGAACCGTTGTTAGTGCGAGAACCAATCTCAGCCGTTCCTTGGATATGGGAAGTATCATGGATGGAGAGCGTGGAGGGATGGGGTGTGGCAGGGTGCATGTGAGGAATTCATGGGTGGACAATGACATTGGAGGAGGGGGGAATTGGACGACTTAGATTGGTTCTCGCGGTTCTCGCGCTAACAACGGTTCTCGCATGAACTTTTGTCTATATATATATATATATATATATATATATATATATATATATATATATATATATATATATATATATATATTAATTCTATTGTTTTATTTGCACTATAACTTTACTTAAATCAACAAGGTATTATGTTCATCCCTAGTTCTTCGTGGATCAAATTATTGATATTTTTCTGTTAGAATGATGATCTACCAAGGTGAAGATTGAATATGGAAACTACTGGTTGTGTTGTGTATCTCTTTGGGGGTTGTTAAGCTAATATGAATAAGCATGACCACTTTTGAGATGACCAAGATAGTCTAAAAGGTCATTTCAAGAGGTGCTTCCTTGTATTTGATTTGGGTACACCGGAATCAAGTAATTTTCAGATCGTCTAAAAGGTCATTTCAAGAGGTGTTTTTCGAATTCCAAGTAAAGACATTGAAGTGGATCGTGGGGAAGAACGGCTTAAAAAATTCAGATTGGTCGAGTTGGTTATCATATCCACAAATGCTGAAATGATTGTGGTACAAGTGGGCTGGGAGGTCTTGGTATTTGAGGTATTTGTCTTTAATAAAAAAACTTTTGAGATCACCAAATTTTATAAAGGGTTAATGTCACACAAATGCAACAATTTATTTTTGTTTCAAGTTAATATATGGTTCTTAATGTTTTAGTCTATCTAATTTTTATTAGAGATTTCGTCAGAATCTATATAATCTCATTGGATTCTACATAAACTCACTAGAAAGTTTATTAGGTTTAGAGGAGTGGTCAGTGCTATACGAGTCGCTGGAATTTGTTCCAACTTCAACTAAACATGATTTTCATTTAGTCGCTCTAATTTGTTCTAACTTTTATATTGTTTTATACAATTTTTTAAAAGAACATTTCAACTAAACATATATTTTTTTTCTAGACAAATGAAAACTCCACTCTATCTAAACACATTTTCTAATTTTTTTTTTTTTAGAAAATGAAAACTTCACAATTTTCATAGAAAAACAAAAAACGAAAAACTAAAAATTTTTCTCCTACTAAATACAACCTAAGTCGTTAAAAGCCGGAGAGTATGGTACCCGTAACTTAAAGTATCATCATAGTTAACTAAAATTAAGTACTATATCACCACTAGGATGAAATTTTGCTGAATTTTTGTATCCTTAACTCGATTATGAGCTATCCAACATGATTAAATATATATCAAAATTTACACAACATAGTAACGTATAACGGATTTTTTTTTTTTTAGAAAAAAAATGAGATTAGATAACTCATCAACTTAAAGATCAAAGTAAATCAAGTAGGTAACCAACTCCATCCTCCCTTATAATAAAATCAAGTCAAAGAATTAGTTAACTCAATATTAACATAAGGATTAAAAAAAAGTTCATCTCAGTTCTTGTGATTCTTTCCATCAGAATATCTATTTTCTGTTTTTAATATTTATTATTTTTCCCAAATGAAACATAAATAAAAGATTATACAACCAAATGTTTAAAAGATGTAAGTAAAGCCCACAATTAGATGACGGATTATTTGGGCACTTCGGGGTTGAGACCAATTAAACATATTTTTTAAATTAAGCTTGGTGAGATCAGAATATCGGATACGTATCGGGTAACTCGTCTTAACTATAAAGTAATATATAATATAATTTAAAAAGTTATCTTGTTTTATAGAATATAACAATTTAGGAAACTACAAGTCTACAAAGGCTCTTCCTCATGTCCTTATTAAGCTGTTGTCCGTGTAGATCACAATGGAAGGTATCATCATAGGTAAAGTTGTAAATACTTGGTAGTAAAAACTTGTAATGTAATAATAATGAGTTGCGTTCAATAAGGTTCATATATAAAATATAGTTCTGAAATTTTAATATTCAATCACATGTGATTCTAAAATCATCATATGTTAATTACGAAAAGGTCACCCCGTCCAAAATTTTAAAATTCAATCTGGACCATTGATGAGACTGATCCAAAGACAGATTAGTCCCTTAAGAGACTATGAATTAAGTATGAACTATATTGAACATTTCTTTAATAAAAATATTGTATCTCGTACCTTCCATTGATAGTAGGTAATAGATATAATAACAATAAAACTCAATCCTGTCCTAGCAGGTATAAAGAAGGTTAGATTTAAACAATTACATCTAGTCGTAAGTAGAGACACAATAGTAGGCATGATAGAATTGTAATAAGAACTGAATTGTAACAAAGAGTAACAAATATCTGAATTGTAATGATAATAACAAAAGGCATTAAAAAATTATATAATCTAACAATTATAGGAATGTGACAATATAAACATTAATTTTTATATACTTAATATATATCTTCAAGCTGATACGATTAATTTGATGTGAAGTTGGCGGAGTGGTTTAGCACTTAGAGAAAAACGCGCAAGGCCTGGGTTCGAGTCTAACATGAGGTCTTTTTCCTACTTTTTTTCTTTTTGCGTACAGCGGACATCAACTTTCATTTAGTTTATGCCATGGTAGTTTATTATCCGCTTTCTTTACTTTATGCCATGTTAATTTTTTAAATTTTATTTTATTGATTAATAATATATCATATTTGTTTTTCTCTTATAACGTTTGATATATAATGTTTGGCCTAAATATGAATGTACTTTTGTGACCGGTTTATTTTTATTTACATTTTGATATAAATTTCATATTCATACGATATTTATTTAAAAACTATAAATTTGTATTAAAATATCAAATCTGATTAATAAATAGATTCCATCAATTTCTATCATAAAATCACATGACAAAGTACGAGTACTAAAAAATGATGCATGAATTTCTTTTTGTTGTAACGTATAGTACACACTTTACTTAAATAAGTCGAATTAGATTTTCATAACACATCACATATATGTTTTAAACCCCCGCCGCAACGCGCGGGTATAGTTACCTCGTTAAAACCCAAATAAGAGGAACCTGGAAAGCAACTAAACAAAAATAAAAAAACCTGAATCTGAAAAACCAAACAAACCTGGAGAACCTAAAACAACAATACTGTATAGATTTTGTATAACTCCTAGTTAGTACACACCCTTATAACCTGATTTTAAATCCTACACATGCCACTGTTTATAAGTCATTACTTAAATAAATAAAATTTGTCCATTTGTAGTACAATTTCTTACTGCAGAAGAAAAAAGAACAGGATAACCAAGAAAAACCTACCCATGTCTCGGGTAGAAACCGTTTACTGACATCCCACCATCAACACATATGATCTGCCCGGTGATGTATGATGAAGCCGGCATGCAAAGAAATGCAACGAGCGATGCAACCTCATTTGGATCACCAAGTCGCCCAAGTGGTGTGCAATGGAGGACTTCTTCAACATAGTCTTTGTTACTCAGTACCTAAGTTAAGCATCACTAATTTAATTCATGTGTTCTCTTTACTTGAATCACAAAAACGGTTAGAAATTGTGTATTCTTCTTCTTACACTACTTGTAAGCCAGATACATTAATGAGATATTGGCTTTTATGATAAAATAGTTGGCCCTAAATTGTTTGTTCATTCATATGTTTTTTTCTTCTACATTTTAAACTTTCTTCAAAAAGTAATTACAGTAGAAGCAAGAAGGAACTTACCTGTTCTACCATGGAAGTTTTAATATACCAAGGGGCTACAGCATTGCTTCTAATACCATCTTGTGCCCATTCACAAGCTAAATTCTTTGTCAGCTGATTAATTGCACCTGAATATTCGTACATTAACAGACATAAATGTCGTACATTTTCATCAACATTCACTCGTTATACCTTAAGTACATGTTGCAAACTTCGACCCATCTACTAATAAATAAACGCAGAAAAATTTCAATATCAAACAGCTCAAATAATTTCTGTATCTACCTTTGGTTGCTCCTTGGAGTGCCATGGATTTGAGTGACACAAAGGCTGAGACAGACGAAGTGAACACGATGCTGCCTGATCCTGATGCTTTTAGAAACGGATGTGCAAGTTGGCTGATGTGAAAAACAGATTCAAAATTTGTTGAAATCAGATGTGAAAACTCTTCTGCTGTCAATTCCACCATAGGTTTCCGAATGTTTGTCCCAACATTATTTACCTACTGATCCAACCCAAACGTTTTAGAATTTTACTATGCTAAGATAAAAGAAACCAGATTTCACAATGTTCATGAGCAAGTTTTACACTTTAAGTGAATATATGACATCCACTAAACACAAAAGCAACTAAACAAAAAACAAAAGAGGGAAAATACTTACAAGAATATAAAGCTTTCCGCCAAACAAGCAAGAAACATCATCCATTAACTTTTCACGAGCAAATCGTGAAGATACATCACAGACCGAACCAGTTATCTCAAACCCCTCTTCCAACCAACCATTTAAACAGCTATTTAGTTCAGATTCGTTTCGAGCACAGGTGTGTACTTTTGCCCCATGTCTAGCCAATTCCTCCACAATCGCCTGTCTAGATATAGAAAACACATAATCCTTATCTTAATCAGAACCCTATGTTCCTATGCATCAGTATAGTCAGATATCAACATCATGATCTCATATACAGTATCCAGATATAAACTACACTTGAATTTGATGTCACTAGGATCTTGTTCTTTAATCAAAATGAGGAATTGATACTAATTTCTTGAGAAAATTGAAAGACAACATCATACATCAGAGTCCACATTATTTTCAATTTTTCACATTAAAAGCTAATAACTTTGACACTAAAAATTCAGAATGTAGCTCTTTTTATGGATAAAAATGGAGTGTAATTGTTTCTATACCGAATTCCTACCGAAACTCATTCATCTTTAAATTACACACAATACCCAAGTACCAATTGCTATGAATGTAGTCATAACTTGCAATGCCAAAATTTATAAATGTGGTTTATTTCAAAAAAGACTGTATCAACATAGCCTCTCTAAGTTGGAGCACATCTTTAATGTCTTGCAAACAGGGAAGAGAAACAGTGAAACATTTAAAATAACTCAGAATTTGCAACACACTATAGCCCTCACCCCCTAAACATATATGCATTATACAAAATACCCAAATCGTAATTAGGGTTCCAAGCGTATCCACAATTTATCTAACACTACCAAGTTATGTCATATGTAAGACTAGGATTTTTGAACTGTACCCAATTCCTCTGGTACCGCCAGTAACAAGAGCTGTCATTCCTTGGAGAGACCATCGGTTCGAATGGTTTTGATTTACATATGCATGAACACTTGGATACTTGGATCTAATTGTGTGTTTGATTGAAAGATTTGATGAAGATGAAATTCGAAGTTTTGTGGAGATTAGCATAGACGGTGGTGAGACGAACGCATCACACATTGCTACAAAAGTGGGGTTATGGAGGGAAGCCGGGAAGATTTCAATCTGACATATCAGAGCATCCGCAACCGGAAGTGGGAATTTCATTAAGATAATATTATTTCTATAATAATGTATTTTCTTTCATTTAACTTACTTAATAGACAATTAAATGTTATAAGTAATAGAAATTTCATTGTAATGAGAAAATTGTTAACAAGAAAACATATATGTGATTAGACCAAAAGTTACAGAATAAGAAATTTAAAAAATCGAAGGTGTTCTTAAAGATTTTTGAACCCAAATCAAACATTAACTTCTTGTGCTTTGTAAATTGACACGAAGTTTGTTCAAATGAGGTGATTTCGATCTTAAGTTCTTCTCTTTAGATGATGCAGTGAAGTGATAATGACGATTCATCCAAGATGGTTCAAGCAAATCTAAGCAAGATTTCAATTAAAAAATTGGCTTGGAATTGTAGTTGTGTGTGTACCTTCCATTGTCCCTGCATCCAACACAAAAATTATTATGCAGTGAATGATACTAAATGTTGAGTTTACTTTAAGTAAGTAGCATCCATTCCTTCCACCTCCTCGGAATCGCAACTAAATTATTGAATCCCGAGTTTGCTAAGGCACATAAAGAACGAAGAGCCTTCATAAATTTTTTATTAAAAGCTAGAAAGTTACAAAATATTGATAAAAATTGGTTTTCAATTAGTTCTTAAAAGTTGGTTATAATTCTAATTTTAAAATATAGTTAATTACGTCGATTATAACAAAATTCGTTGTATTTGCATGCATTCTACTTTTTATACTTTTTATATGTTGGTCGTTAGTTTTAACTTTCTATTGTGGTTTTCATTACAAACATTGTATATTGATGGCTGAAATTTAATGGAAAAAATTGATACAAACCATAATTGGTTCTTTTTGTACAAAAATAGGTTCTATATAGTCTTACATACGAAATCATAACATGTGCTGAATGAATAGAAATAATTAATGGTTTAATAGATTAATATATAATTTAACTAATTAATAATGTCACTCACTTTTTTTTAATAGCAGAACACGCGCACACACTAATTTATTCCTAAATCTGCATCTTTTGTTTGTGGTGGAACTTGAACCATAATCATAAACCAATGAAAACATCTTCCAATACCTTATACCGTTAGACTACAAATCTTTTAATAAGAATTTGTGATCTAATGTTTGAAGACTAATTTGGATATATATATATATATATATATATATAGGGTGTGGTTAAACAAATAAACCTTCCTTAAACAAAGAACCTAAAGAACCTCCGTGATGATGACATGTGGCACATTGTTTAGGGACAAAAAAAAGGAAATAAAAAAAAAAATCATCGGCGCCTACACAGCCCCAAGCAAAACCCCTCAACAAACTTTAAAAAAAACCTCCACTTACTTTAAATGATCATAACTCGTTCGTTTTTAACAATTTTAACAAAAAAATTATACCATTAGATTCAGATTTTCGTCATCTTTCAAACAAGACCGGACTTGATATATTTCTGAAACTTTTTTTTTTTTGAAATGCAAAGTTTGCATTTTGAGCTGGGTTCATTCAAACTTAAATGCAAAATGCAAAATCTGTACAGAACATGCAGAATGCAAAAACATGCATAATGCAAAAACATGCAAAATGCAAAATGCAAAAAACATGTGGAATGAAGAATGCAGAATGCAAAAAACATGCAGAATGCAGAAATGCAAAAAACATGAAGAATGCAAAATGCAATGAAGAATGAAGAAAGCAAAAAACATGCAGAATGCAAAAAAAATGCAAAATGCAGAATGCAAAAAATATGTAGAATGCAGAACGTAAATTCGTATAAACATGCAAAATGCAAAAAACGAAAAACGCAAAATTTATGATCCGAGACAAACCAATTGCGACGACTGCAAGGTCATTAGCGACGACTTTGCTTATTTGCGACGACAGATTTAACTTCATCGTCGCTAATTTCTGATCTGAGACGAACCTTTTGCGACGACATTCAGCTCATTAGCGACGACATTCAGCTCTTAGCGACGAGCTGCCAAAATGCAAAAAAAAAAAGTGTTTTCCTGTACAGCTCCAAAATGCAAAAAAAAAAAATCATTTTCAAATTTTTTTTAGAAAAGTATAGGAAGAGTGATCTTGTTTGAAAGAGGATTAAAAAACTAAAAGAATGGTATAATTTTTATGATTAAAATCACAAAACTTAAAAAGTTATGGCAATTTAAAGTTTTGGGGTTTTTTTTTTAAATTGTGGGTGTGGGAGAGGGATAATTACATTTTTGCCCTATTCATCCTAAATTAATACATAATAATTACAGTTTTGTCATCGATCAATCCTATCCATTGATATTGATGATCCAAAGGTCCAGATTGGTTCTTTAGGTTCTTTGTTTAACACATGGTTCTTTATTGATCTAATTTCTATATATATATAGACAAAACTTCAAACGAGAACTGTTCTTCGTATGAGAACTGCGAGAACCAATCTAAGCCGTCCAATTCCCCCTCCTTTAATGTCATTGCACAACCATGAATTCCTCACATGCATCCTGCCACACTTGATCCCCTCCACGCTCTCCATCCATGAACTTCTCAAATAAAGGAACGGCTGAGATTGGTTCTCGCAGTTTTCGTACGAAAAACAGTTCTCGTTTGAACCCTCCCCCATATATATATATATATATATATATATATATAGGAGGGTTCATGCGAGAACCAATCTCAGTCGTTCCTTGGATATGAGAAGTATCATGGATGGAGAGCGTGGAGGGATAGGGTGTGGCAGGGTGCATGTGAGGAATTCATGGGTGGGCAATGACATTGAAGGAGGGGGAATTGGACGGCTTAGTTTGGTTCTCGCGGTTCTCACGCTAACAACAGTTCTCGCATGAACTTTTGTCTATATATATATATATATACAGAGAGAGAGAGAGAGATATATAGTTTTGACAAGTTCTACAAACACTAACGGCCTGTTCTCGAGTTTTTAAATGAAGGGAAGGGAAGGAAGGGGAAGGATGGAAAGGAAAGTGAAGGATAAAAAAACTTCCCCTCCCAATCATCCCAAAAGTGGAGGTTGGGAGGGGAAGTTTTTCCATACAAAAATGCTAAAATTGTCCCTCCCAACCTCTCCTAACCCTTTCCTTCCCCTCCTAGAAAAACTCAAGAACACAGTTTTCCCTCTTCTTTCTTTCCTTCCCCTCCTTAAATTAACTCGAGAACAGGCTGTAAGGACCGCATTGGCTGTTTATTTATTTATTTTGGAAGTTGGTGGACGTCTAATAGTCATTGCTTCTTGGAATCCAATATCTGTAAGGCATACTTGTTTGATTTACATGTACAATGAACAAGGACATAAACGTACTTAGGAGTTTACTTTTGTTTTTTTACGGCCCAATTATTGACGACTATGACATTTCTAATTGTTTTTTATAATTCATTATTTATGTTTACTAGAATCTTACAGGAGACGTGTTCGAATGTTTAGCACGATATTATACACAGCTCACATAGATATACTAGTACAATGGAAACGACACATAGATATACAGTCGTGGCTTTGTTGATGTTTTCAAACCGCGAGTATAAATAAAAAGATATAATTTGAAAACGACAAATTATTATATTGTTACCGGATAGAATTGGAAAGAGACGTAATTAGAGACTAGGTTTATCGAATAATCGTATTATTATCGGATATAACAGAGAAGCAAGATGGATTTTGACTTTTTATGTGTTATTATCAACATATACGAAAAGGAAATGAAGAACTAGGATTGTTAATTAGTTTGGACAACTCTTGAACGACATATTCGTGTATTAAAGCACCATGGGTGGGATTATATGGTTTTGAAAATTGTTGGTGTAATCTTTTACTTTTATTTGGTAGACAAATTGTATGTTTCTATTAGTTACTTTTAACACGTTTAAAAAATAATAACTTGCTAAAATTTTATGTATTTAAAACGTATATAAAAATAATAGTCGTAGTTCTTTTCTCGTAATAAAATTGAATATCCTAATCAATATCTCGTCACTTAAGAAATTACAGTACACATGTTATTAAACAATCAACCACATTCAATTAACTTTGTGTATATATCTGTTTTGACATTGAAAAGTCTCTTAGTAGAAAATATTAGATTAATATTACTCTGTTGATTAGTCACCTATCTTTACACAACGTAGTTTCTTCGTCTATGCTAAAGAACAACATGATTCAACTCAAGCCAATAAATGTAACTACATAGAGATCATACTAATGTATTTTTTTCATAAGAGATATCACCAATGCACACACTTACGGACCATATGACCATCCATGATCAACCATAACCACAAAGCTAAGCTCAAAGAACCCTCTTCCTCGCCACCACCAAATGCTACCACCACCACCACCACCACCTCCATTAAGATTGTTCATTCAACTACAAAAACGAATTGCCAAAAAATCCTCAAGTAAGGACTAAAATAAAACACCCTCGTTATTCTTGAAAACAAATTCGTTTTTTGTTTTTAGTGGGCTTGCTAATAGTTGGTGGGCCTGCAAAATACGGCCCAATTATTCACGATTGTGACATTTCTAATTGTTTTCTTCTTTCTTGTTTATATTTATAATGTTTAATGAGATTCTATGCGACGTGTTTGAATGTTAACACAATATGAGACAATTTACATAGATTTATCGGTACAATGGAAAGAATACAATCGTGGCTTTATTGATGATTACAAACTGCGAATGGTATAAATAGATATGATTTGAAAATGATGTTATAATGTTGTTACCAGATAGAATGAAAGAGACGTAATTAGAGACGAGGTTTATTGAATAATCGTATTATTATCGGATATAACAAAGAAGTACGGAGGATTTTGACTTTTTATGTGTTGTTACAACATGTATGAAAAGGAAACAAAGAACAACGAATATTTAACGACATATTTGTGTATTAATGCAACATGAGTGGGATTATGGGTGTTCAAAATAATCCGAATCCGAGTATCTGATCTGAAATTATCCAATAATTCGGATATCCGAATTTTCGGGTTCGGATTTAGATAGTAATTTTCTAAAGTTTCAGATATTTTGGATATCTAATGTCTAGGAATGGCAACGCGACAGATTCGGGGCGGGGATCGGGTATCGAGTATCGGGTAATCGGGGCGGGGATCACCAAAACCGTCCCCATCCCCATCCCCGTTTAAATAATCGGGTTTTCCCTGTCCCCGCCCCGTTTATGTAAGTTTTCGGTTTTTCCCGTCGGTTTTGGTTTTTTTTTGCCATCCCTACCAATGTCCAAAAATATTTTTGATTTCTTATCTTTGTATTTCTTACTTATTTGATTTTTTAAACATATATAGTTTTATATACATGTATTTTTTATTTTGAAGCATATTTGAGCTATTTTTTGGTGATTAAATTTTAAATATGGTTATTTAGTAATTATATTTCTGTAAAAAAGTATATAAAAAATATATGTTTTTGAAATTTTCGGATATTTCGGATATCCGATTCAAATCTGAAAGTTCGGATTCAGATAACGAAAACCAACTATCTGAAATTTCAAGTAACCGTTTTTGAACACCCCTAAGTGAGATTAGAAGCATTAAAAAAGTTGGTGTAATGCTATAGTCTAGTAGAAGTTCAGTATTATATCTGATTGATCACCAATGTAATAGAAAAAATTAACATAATACTGAATGAAATCTATTAAGAAACATGAAATCTATATTGTAGTGTATATATCTTTTATTTAAATAGTTACTTTATGAAATTTAATTAATCTTATAGACGAAATTACTCTTTTGCAAGAGAAAAAGAGTCTAAACAAAAAATATATATATTTCTAAACGAGATTACAAAAACTATTTAAAACAAACAATTAATTAATTTTATAATATATCTTTACGTCGTCTTCTTTTCTCAATAAAATAAGTAAAAAGTATTTTGTATAACAAAAAAGAAGAATTTGGATCTTTTAAATTATATTTTATACGCGTTTTTTTAATATTTAGGTTTTAAAATATTTAATTATATTATTATTTACTATGATATAATATTCTAATATATATAAAAGACTAATTTGGTTAAATTTATTGAACGATCTAAACCCTTCATTAGATAAAATATTTAAGACTAAATTGTCTTTTGAAACTATTCATGTTATATAAGACTAAATTTTTTTCCTACAAATTCACATTAAGCTACCCAAACAAAATGATTTAACAGATATTAACCAACCCGTAAATTTTTTAACCAATAACCATTACTGAATCCTTTCATTGACCTTTCTTTTCTATAACGGAAAAAGCCCTTCCCTCGGTGATGTAGGTGAGAAACCCAAAACAAAAGTTTAACAATGGTTCGCTTTTGAGGATTTACCGACCCATGCTCACCTCTAACGAAATTTGAGATGGGAAAATTTCAATATCTAAGTGAATAGTACTAAGTAAGTGAATTTTATAATATTAATATGATATATAATAGAAATATATAGACATCTTAGTTAACATGGCAACTACATGGTAACTACATGGCAACTACATGGCAACTAGAATATCATATCTCGTATTCACACATAGTCAACTTCAACAACATATTGCAACAAACAACAGACAACTCTACTTACTGAGCCTCATGGGAAAACCGGTACTCACCTGGATGTCACAGGAGGCAAATATAGTGACCGGAGTCCTCAGAGTCTTCAGATATACCTAACACAACAGGTTCAGGCTTAATCACCACTTAACAACAACTAACGCATCTTAAAACACAAGTCTATGATCTGTCAGCAAAAGACCCTTGCTTGCGACTGCAAGAGGACTCCATGCGACCGCAAGGGTCATCTTAACCCACATCTTGCGACCGCAAGGAATCTCCTTGCGACCGCAAAGGTCCTGCCCAAACCACCCAAGCTTACGACCGCAAAGACTTATCCTCACGACCGCAAGGGTGGTTCTTCGGGTGCTTACGACCGCAAGTTATGTACTTACGACCGCAAGCAGGCTTCCTTCGTCCTTGGACGGTAAACCATTACGCAACAAGCTTACGATCACAAGACCCATTGCCTGCGACCGTATGAGAGCCAAAACATGCTTGCGACCGCAAGGCTTTCCCTTGCGACCGCAAGGCTTTCCCTTGCGACCGCAAGGACCCCATGCGACCGCATGGCTTTCCCATGTGACCGCATGCACTACTGTTACAGAAGGGTTCTGCCCTGCTCGAGGACAGACCTGCAACTCACCAATTTCACCACTTTAATCGACTTAAACTCAACTTTAAACGTTTATACATGTTTACTAACATCAATACAACACTTCTACATGCTTATTAACACTAACACAACCTTAGAACTCAATTTAAACCCTTAAATGGGTCATCTTCTACATGTAACTTCAAGAACTAGGTTTACATATGAAACACTTACAAAGATGATGGCTAATGGCTGCAAGAACAGATTGCAACTCGAATTCAGTGGCTACAATTGAAGCATCAACTAGTTTTGGCGATTTCTCCCTTCTAGAACTTCAAGTATGTGTGTGTATGTTCTATCGTATGTTTATGTATGTTTTGTGTGTGTTTGTGGCTTCCAGAGGGTACAAGAAGAAGGAAACGACTTAGGTTGGTTTAATACCCCACTCGGGTATTTTGTTCCCCTATTCAACTTGAAACACAACTTAGGTTTACCTTCAACTAACGGGGATATTTTCGGAATCATTATCCGAAACCGTTTTATAAAATACCGACTTGGTCAACTTATGACATTTTTCATATAACCACATTAAAACGACAGCTAACAACTATTAGCAACAAAACACATTGACTAAAGTCAATGTACAAGTCAACAAACTCAAGGTACAACTACTTACTACTAGGCTCTATTTTAGGGTGTTACAAATCTACCCCCCTTAAAAAGATTCCGTCATCGGAATCTAATCGTCTACAAACAAGTGAGGGTATCAAGCTCTCACGTCATCTTCCATCTCAACTTCTTGGTCTTTGATCCAAACATTTCAACAGGCTCTTCAACGAGGCATTTTGAAACGTCAACTTTCAACTCTTGCAGAAGCAGAATCTGATTCTCCTCTACCTTGTACTTACGCTGACAACACACGACGAACACATCGTGAACATCAGAAAGCTCTGGAGGCAACTCAAGAGCAACAGCTTGATCGTTAACTTAACGAACGATCCATAACGGACCCATGTAATACAGACTCAACTTACTCTTCCGACTGAATTGAATAACACCACTCCGAGGAGAAACCTTCAGGAACACCCGATTGCTCTTCTGAGAATCAACAGGTCGACATTTAGAGTCGGCATATACTTTCTTTCTATCACAAGTCACTATCGACTTTTCATGTGCAACATTCACTTTATCTGTCACAAGCTAACGTACGCCAACTCTTCCCGCATCAAACTTAATCAACGACAATTTCGAATCCTACGCACCACTAAATTCGAACACACGTGCACGAAGCATGTCCTCCCACATCCGACTCGTCACCTCGGACTGGCTATCAGTTTGAGGATGGTACACCGCGCTCCGATGAACACGAGTGCCAAGCTCACACTATAAACTTCCACAAAAGTTAGGAACAAATTGTGAATTGCGATTAGACACAATCGAACATGGCAAACTATAACACAACAAAATCTCGTTAACATACAACTGGACTAGCCAATACAACGAAACAGATTCGTTGGTGGCTAAGAATGAACACACTTGGTCAATTTGTCATCGATGACCTAGACCACATCGTACCCTCTGAAGGTTTCCAGCAACGTCGTCACAAATTCATCATAACATGATCCTCTGGCGTTCAATTTTGACTTGTGCGCACATCTGACATTTCTCTACGAAAGAAACAATGTCTCTTTTCAACATAGGCCACTAATATAATGCTCCCAGACCACGATCAATCTTTGTACTGCCCGTATAAGTAGCCAGTATTGATAGATGAGTTTCTTGCCATATCAGTTCACGATTACCACTGTGGAACAATGCCCACACACTAAACCGTAAGGTCTTTAATCCGCAACTAACATCTGCAAACTAATCATCTAACTTCTTTACTGTTTCAGCCTTTAAATACTCATCTCGCAATGCTACTAGCTGCGCTTCCTTTAATCTCAGAAGAATATCAGGAACCACTGTACATCTCACGAACCTTGCGTTTACTGAAGAGCTTTTACGACTCAGAGCGTCCGCCATCACATCAGCTTCACCGAAGTGACAACAGATTTCACAATCATAGTCTTTGACCAACTTGAACTATCATTGCCGTCTCATATCATGCTTTCGTTATGCGAACACATGTCAAAGACTCTTGTGGTCCATGCAGACCATACACTTGGTGTCATACTGACACTGCCGTCTTCAACGTGAAAACTACAATAGTCAATTCTAGATTATGGTTCAGATAATTGCTTTCATGGAATTCAATTGCTGTGAAGCATAGGCAATCACTTTGTCACGTTGCGTCAACACGCACCCCCAATCCAAACAACGAAGCATCACGTCACATAACGAAATCTTCAAATCCTTCTGGTAGAATAAGAACTGAAGCTTCACACAACAACCGTTTCATAAACTGAAACGCTTGCGTCGAAACCCGCAACAAATACAAAGAAAAAGGAAATGGGAAAATTATTCCCATTGACACAAACAACCGCTTGGGG
This sequence comes from Pulicaria dysenterica, assembly GCA_947179395.2. Taxonomy (NCBI): domain Eukaryota; kingdom Viridiplantae; phylum Streptophyta; class Magnoliopsida; order Asterales; family Asteraceae; genus Pulicaria; species Pulicaria dysenterica. The sequence goes on from OX359292.1 coordinate 81,302,190, forward strand.
AACACTAACAGTAACTGGAACTACCATACTACTAACAGTTTCTACTTCAAGTGGCTCGGTCGACTCAAACACAGGCACTTGCAATTTACCACAGAAGGCCACAGATACAACAAAATAAGCAATTCTAGAACCAAACAACACACACGTAAGGGTAGGATTAACAAGAAAGTACCCGTTATCACGTCGTCATCAGCTTTCGCATCCTCCGCTATCATTTGAAATGCTCGCCCTTTAGCACGGGGAGCACCATCTTTCTTCTGCCCAGAGGCAGATCTACTAGCATCGGTACTCTGCTCTGACAGGCAATCAGCTATTCTGTGCCCTGGCTTATGGCACTTGTAACAGACATCCCCGTTGAACCCACACTTCGCAACCACGTGCCCCTTCTCTCCGCACCTCAAACATCGAGTGGTATCTTTAGAACATTCACCAACATGATACGTACGACAAGAAGCACACCAAGGACGATCTGACCTTACTTTCTTTTGGGAATCAGATTTCCCACCTACAACAGATTGTTCTTTTGTAAGACCAGACTTTGACAACTGTTGAAGCTTTCTCTTGTGACCCTCACCCACTTGATCACCTTCACCTTGCAACCGATCTCCTTCTATCTGTCGAGCTACTTCAAATGCTCGATCTAAACCACCCGCAGCTCTAATGTGAGGTCGATACTCTACTGGCAACATACCAACAAACTTGCGAACTTTCGCAGCTTTATCCGACACCAGATGAGGAATAAACCTCACCTTATCAATAAACGAGTTGATCAAATTATCCACAGGCTTATCTCCCTTACGGAGAGCGTTAAACTCGCTTTCCATCTTTTCCATATCATAATCAGTGCAATACTTTCTCTTCACCTTGTCAGCAAACTGTTCCCACGTCAACGCAACTAATATCTCTTTATTCACCGTATCTTTAACCGTATCCCACCAATCCAACGCACGGTATTTGAGGGATTATCACTACCCTCAAACTCCTTAGGTCCACAAGTAAGAAACCTCTTGTACGAACATTTCTTTACCTTCTTTCCTTTCAACGCTTCTAGCAACAGCTCCTTTGTCAGTCGGAGCTCATCTTCTATTCGTCTAACATATGCCTCATATTTAGGAGTGAGCCTCGGACCCTATACATGGTGCTGAGAAGACGCATCCTCAGCCTCAGGGTGAGTACGAGAGGCCTCGTCCTCCATCTACTGAAGAGCTTCCTCAGTGGTAACTCGTCGCTCAGACATTCTATGTCAACTTACTATACACACGAAAACAACATTTAACACGTCACTTATCCCACAACTACTAACACTACAAGTTAATCTACTGCATGCAACTACCACATAACACTCACACTCAACCCCATTTACCCAACTAGGAACACTTAACGGTGGTCGGGCCCGAGCTTGAGATTGAATACTTCTACAAGTACCCAACTCCTCAAACTTAGGCTCTGATACCTAATTGTAACACCGGTTTTCACGAGCTTAAAATTAGCGACAAATTAAACTTTTTAATCAAAAGCTAGTTGCGGAAATAAACAACGTTTACAAAAGATTAGTAAAGTTCAACTGACTCGGCTGTTAATTTACATCAAAAGAAATAGGCCAAGTTCATAACTAACAGGTGTTACCAACTAGCGACAACCGACCACCGGATCACATATACAACAACCAGTGTTCCCAAAAGATATTTACAACGACTACCATCAAGTTCCCGCCTCACAAGGCCAACTACACAGCACCTGCAAAAAGGAAAATCCTGCACCGTTAGCTACACTAGCTAGTGAGCACAGATCTACACACAAGTATCAACAAGCAGGTTATCACAACACAGGAACAGCACACAAGGCTATCCTATCACAACGCGACGTGCCAACATGTCAGTAAGAGCCACATCTCGCAGGGTGGGAAACCCCGCTCAACAACTCCAACTGGGGGTATCAGCTACAACCAACCACACTGGTGGGGGAGCGAAGAGCAGTCCACCCAGCGCGTTCGTGCCAACTCGGATCTTGATCGTAAGCCAAGATCCCAACTCAAGCTAAGAAACGGCGGTCCTGCAGAACCTGAGACACGGCGTGCACCACCGAGCCACCGTTGACCCCGAATTATCCATCTCAAGGGATCCAGCCTTGCGGCTGACCTTAACAATGCCAGCTTCTGTCCGGACAAATACAACAAGCAACAACTTACCCATATCGGGTCCAACACTACGCATGCGATTTACAATCAACAAGTAATACAACTATCATGGCAACTACATGGTAACTACATGGCAACTACATGGCAACTAGAATATCATATCTCGTATTCACACATAGTCAACTTCAACAACACATTGCAACAAACAACAGACAACCGGTACTCACCTGGATGTCACAGGAGGCAAATATAGTGACCGGAGTCCTCAGAGTCTTCAGATATACCTAACACAACAGGTTCAGGCTTAATCACCACTTCACAACAACTAACGCATCTTAAAACACAAGTCTATGATCTGTCAGCAAAAGACCCTTGCTTGCGACCGCAAGAGGACTCCATGCGACCGCAAGGGTCATCTTAACCCACATCTTGCGACCGCAAGGAATCTCCTTGCGACCGTAAAGAATCTCCTTGCGACCGCAAAGGTCCTGCCCAAACCACCCAAGCTTACGACCGCAAGGACTTATCCTTACGACCACAAGGGTGGTTCTTCGGGTGCTTACGACCGCAAGTTATGTACTTACGACCGCAAGCAGGCTTCCTTCATCCTTGGACGGTAAACCATTACGCAACAAGCTTACGATCACAAGACCCATTGCCTGCGACCGTATGAGACCCAAAACATGCTTGCGAACGCAAGGCTTTCCCTTGCGACCGCAAGGACCCCATGCGACCGCATGGCTTTCCCATGCGACCGCATGCACTACTGTTACAGAATGGTTCTGCCCTGCTCGAGGACAGACCTGCAACTCACCAATTTCACCACTTTAATCGACTTAAACTCAACTTTAAACGTTTATACATGTTTACTAACATCAATACAACACTTCTACATGCTTATTAACACTAACACAACCTTAGAACTCAATTTAAACCCTTAAATGGGTCATCTTCTACATGTAACTTCAAGAACTAGGTTTACATATGAAACACTTACAAAGATGATGGCTAATGGCTGCAAGAACAGATTGCAACTCGAATTCAGTGGCTACAATTGAAGCATCAACTAGTTTTGGCGATTTCTCCCTTCTAGAACTTCAAGTATGTGTGTGTATGTTCTATCGTATGTTTATGTATGTTTTGTGTGTGTTTGTGGCTTCCAGAGGGTACAAGAAGAAGGAAACGACTTAGGTTGGTTTAATACCCCACTCGGGTATTTTGTTCCCCTATTCAACTTGAAACACAACTTAGGTTTACCCGTTTCAACTAATGGGGATATTTTCGGAATCATTATCCGAAACCGTTTTATAAAATACCGACTTGGTCAACTTATGACACTTTTCATATAACCACATTTAAAACGACAATTAACAACTATTAGCAACAAAACACATTGACTAAAGTCAATGTACAACTCAACAAACACAAGGTACAACTACTTACTACTATGCCCTATTTTAGGGTGTTACAATTTATATGGGTTGGAAATTTAAAAATCGTAATCGTACCAAAGACGGATTATGGTATTAGGTTTCCATTTTTAAACTAAATTTAAGAACATATTTAGATTTTTTTTGGTTACGAAACGATTTAATTTTAGTTAAAGCGGTTTATACCCAAAATTTTGAACACCCCTAGCGAACATTAATATTATTGTTTTCTATATTTCTTTGCATTTTAAAATGTGTCTATATTATACGTGTTTATAAGTGTAAATAATTTGACAAAAGTTTATGTTCTTTCTATAAAAACGCTTAGAAAAAAATACTAAAAAACAAAATATTTTTTGTAGTGAAAGAAAATATAGAAAGTTCATAGGTGAAAGATCTAAGAATTACAAAGAGGGCATCCAAACTACACCCTTTCTAAGCTGGCATATTGTAAACTTATATCATGTTATGTATAACCAAAAACTATTGTCGCATATAATCCACAATGAAGTTTAAATCGCAGGTTTAAGGAATGGGCTGAGTCTAAACATTTTTTACTAATATAATTAGAAAATTTGATATACATAACAGTTTTTAGTTATACATAATAAGATATAATTAAGTAGTTAAGGTATATGTTACAAGTTGATTATGCATATAATTGTTGTATATTGTCACTTTTATTGTATACAGATCATCTCCCAAACAAATAACTTGACAATTTTATTACATAAGAAAAATATGTAATAAGAAAATATTTGGTGTAGCCATTTTCTTGCAATAAAAATTACATACCATGATCAATATCTCATCATTTTATTACATCAACTATTATTCAACGACCATTAATATAACTTTGTCTTTAGATCTGTTTTGATGTTGAAGTCTTATTGAAAATATTATATTGATGTATAATGAATGAAGATTCTTTTGTTAGATTGGCGGCAAATGTTGGATATATATATATAATATAAGTTGCAGGCCATGCCATATACAGTCAACCTTAGATATCTTTCTTACTAGGTTGACCGCCCACCAGTCTCTCTCCGTTGTGGTTTTCCCATATGGAAGCAAATAGCTCAGTCCCAGAAAGCTCCGACGAGGCAAAAACCTTCAAAACAACCATCAATGATCAAAATCAGCAAAATTCAACTCAGACAAGTGCAGCAGCTGTTAGGTCATACGAGTGCAATTTTTGCAAAAGAGGTTTCACAAATGCACAAGCGCTTGGAGGCCATATGAACATTCACCGTAAGCACAAAGCTAAGCTCAAAGAATCCTCCTCCGCAGCGCCACCACCAAACACCACCTCCACCACCACCAATCTTTTTCCAAATTCTCCACAAGGGAGAAACAAACCACTTTCTCTTTTGAGCGAAGGGTCGTCTGAAAATATCCAACAAGAAAATATTACGAAAGATCCACCATCGCCGATGTCAGAGGTGGACCTGGAGCTCAGGTTGGGACATGTCCGGTCACCAGGAAACAAGATTACGACAACTAGAAAATTCTTCTAACAATTCAAATTAGATTTTTGTGGGTATTTTCTAAGTATTCTCAACTTTATTTAGAAAATTTGACGTTAACATTCTTTCCTATTCCAATTTCTATTTCAGAACTATGATATTTTAATCTTTTATATCCTTTTTTTATCTACATTCTTTTGCTGATCATTTTGAATTACCCATCTTGTTATTCATCACATATTATTTTTTTCACTTTTTAATATGTACCTTCTAGTTAAAATATACTATATCAAGAGTTGGATGTAAACGACCGATTACAAAATTTTCAGATATAATTTATGTTTCTAGTTTATCTTGAATAAATAATGGCTATATATATATATCATGCTTAATAAATTTTGTTAAGGTGACAAGAATCTATGGTCTAAGAATATAGATGTCAGGTGCAAATTAAGCATGACAAGATGATTTTAGGTATAAATACTGATTTGAGGGCAACTTAATTTGAAGATGAAAATGGTTTCTGGTGCATGGGAAGTTTGATTTTAACTAAGTTATTACATTTATGATCAATCGAGGTTTGAGTACATATATAATGATGTAACAATGATTTCAGGTGTAAGTTTCATAAAGGCCTTGTTAGTGGAACGCTTAACACCAGTTAATCTAGGATACATATATACATTGATATTAAGTCCATATTAATTCTTACACTCTGTTCTTGAGTTCTTTAATTAGCAAAGAAAAGAAAATATTGTGAATTAAAACTTAAAAACTTGTGTTCTCGAGCTCTTTATGTAACCTAGTATATTTCTAATCTCTGTTAGAAGCTATTAGATGAAATTATTTGTGTTTGTTTGCATAGAGCAATAGTTTTGTAATAGATTATATGTTTGTATAGTATATGGGTTGGTTTAAAATGATAAAATTAAAATTTTATAAAAAAGGTATTAAATAAATATAAGACGCGAAAGAAATAAAATTTAAAATATGATAAATAATAAGAATATAAAAATAATATGTTCAAACACTAAAAAATGATACATTGTTTAAAAATCAGTCAAACAATTGCAGGACGCTCAATTAAAAAATAACTAAAGAATCAACTAGTAATAATACTTCCGCTACCTAAATGGTTGGTTAACTTTTTTTTTTCATTAGTAAAATAAGTTATACGGATCTATCTTAAAATTTAAAAAAACCCTTAAGGGTTAGCACCGCTACGGCTGCATGTGCTTTTTGTCAAATCACCTCAAGGCTTGACCAATGCATGAGAAGGCTATGATTGTTCTTGGCCGGCCTTGGAGAGATTAAGTGGCATCTGGAGGTTCATAAAAGAGGCTCTATTGCACTCTTTTCATACTCTTGGCCACATTCACTTAAAACACTCTTAAGTGCTTCAATAGACTTAGAGAGTGTTTCACAAGAAGAGGTTCCAGAAAATTGTCCTTTGTTGCTGTTCCACAAGTGGTTTTCAAGTGAAGTACCACTAGAGGCGAGCTAGCACTAGTGGTTGGTGTGTTCTCGGGGTATATCTCAATAGAAGAACCGGGTTTTAGTTCTTGAAGCAACACCACCACTCTTTTCATCAAGTTTTCTGGAGCTAAAGAGGCTAGTATAACCTCTTCACTTTTCTTTTTGTTGCATATCTACTCATAGAGTTTGATCCATTTATGGGGTTTCACCTTTTTGTGCTTTATTTGGTTGTACCTTGGGCTTTTCATGTTATACCTTGCTTCCGTTGCGTGCCCTAGAAACCCCAACAGTGGTATCATTATTAAATAAAGTTTAATAATATTGAAATTTTAAGTGAGAACTTATAATCTTTTCTTAATGGCTTGACCTAAGTCCTTGGGGATGACATGTTCATGTCCTATGGGCTATGGTACCATGGTTGTGCTGCTTGGGTGTTCATGTTCCTGTTAATGGAGAGATTAGCCCTGGTTAATGATATATCATCATTATAACAATCCTAAGAGCATCAGGAGTACAAGGCTGCATCTCCTCGGCATGCTAATGTGTTCATGTGGTACCGCATTGAACACCACCAACCTCCTTTAGGTACCGAAGCAAAGCATGTATCCTCAGCACTTCAATGCCAATGGAGAAGAGAAGAGAGAGAGAGAGAGAGAGAGAGAGAGGAGAGATAGTATCGTTTTAATAAAATTTTCTTAAAACATTAAAGCCTAGGTAGTACGGAAGTTTAAGCATTGATGAAGCATGAGTAATGTGACGCTGATATGGCGTTGAAGCATGGGATGTTTCAAGCACCCAACTCCCATGCTCTAAGAGGAGATTGCGTGGGGCACGGTCAGGGAGAAACTTCATAAGAAGAGCCGGAGAAGGGAGGGTAGTGTTCTCTCCAAGATTTTACATTTTAAAGGATATAATATTTACATCTTTGAAGGATATAAGGGTGTGCCCACACAAAATATACATTTTAAAGTCAATTGGACAATGAGCATCCTATGATATTATGTAAATTTGGATGTCTTTTATCTTTTTGAAGATTGCATTTGATATTCTATTAGAGGAACGGCACACCAATGAATGGTCTTTAACTTCTCATGAATTCGTAGTGTGCCAAGTTCAATATATCCGCTTCAGATTAAACACGTCATTAAGGAGTGATCAAATTATTGTAGATTGAAACTATTAACCTTCCAATTCATGTCTTTCCGCTTGGAATTTAACTTAGGTCCCGTTTGTTTCACCGGAATGCAAAGAAATGGAAATGAATTTAATTCCATCAATGTTAGTTGTGGAATGACATTCCTTTACCTAAAGGAATATTAATACTTCAAAGAATTTAATTCCTTTCCAAATAATGTTACCAAATGCAATATACAACGAAATTCGATTTCAATTCCATTACATTCCTTCACATTATGGTAAAACAAACAGGACCTTAATGTACACAATATAATGTTTTGCCGAATTCACAGTGAAAAACTGAATATTCAATCACTCATTCTCAAAAAGAACATTTCCTTTGTGAATTATTATTTTGAGTCTTCGAAAATGTCTATTCACGCCTTGGCAAAACAATTCCCGTCCCTTAGCTTGGGGCTCGGTATCATCTTCGGTGTCGATTTGGTCCTTATTGACATTGAATCGTCAATTTTGGGTTATAATTTCTATTTAAGATGGAAAGATGGTGAAATTGGCAAGAGGGTAGTGTTTCGGCCGGCCCCTAACGACCACGTTAACCCGAAAAGGAGGCAGGATGACTCTTCGCTCGCTCTTGGTAACTCCGAGTTACTTCCCTATGCGTTTTTAAGTTAATTATTATAGATCTCCCATTGTAGCTGTTTACACGTGCAATTTGTCAACTCAAAAATTTTCACGTTAATTATGTCTTGATTTGCCCAATTAATTCTTGTTTATGTCACTTGTATCTCTGATTTTATGTCATGCCTCGTCCACGAGGCTTAGTTCATGTAAGGTTCTCTATCATGTTGTCGACGTTTCTTCTTACACCACTGTAACCACCTTCCAAACAACAATTAGCCGACAATGAAGGTTTCAAAAAAGTATTTCTCTTCATACAAAAACTACAATAACCAATATTGACCCTTAAATAAAAGAAATCAATTGCTAATCATTATAAGCGCTCTTTTATACACCGATTACCAACTTAATGAGAAATATTTTGGAAAAAAATCAGATCACACTCATTAGTGACAAGTTACTTTTGAGTAATATATAAATAACTAAATACCTTTATAAATGGCTCACAAAAATCATTTCTCGCTTGAACTTTACCCCAAAAACAAATACATTATCCAAGTTCTTTAACAATCTTAACGCATAAGTGATTTCACAATAAAATTTCTTAACACAATGCTTAGGAATCTAGCTTTTACAATTTCACATCTGGGTGGTAAGTTTACAAGTTTCAAAATGACTAATGTAACTTCAATACATGACCGGATTATATTGTATAAGCTAAAAGATACTCGGAAGCGAAGCAGTCAAAGAATGAAACGGATCAAATAGTAGTCTAGAATAGCTATTTCTAACTACTGCTGCTTGTAATGCAGCAGAGCCTCGACAATTAAAATCACTACAAGACCGACTATTACGCAATCATACTAAAACACGAAGACTTGATAAGCCCGACTATTACACAATCATACCAAGACACATACTTGATATATATGCAATCAAACATATATTGACAGTTTATCTAAACAACCCATCCTCGCATGGTTTACATAGCTGGTTGTTAAGAAAACAAGTCATATATATTCTAAAGGTATCACATAACAACAGTTGTTAAGACCGCCTTGAGACAAGTTCTACTAGCTAAGCTGATTTGTAGAAAAGCTTAAATGAATTATAAAAAAGAAGTTAGGTCGATTTTCACTTTAAGCTGTATAATTCCATCTTTTTTTTGTCTGTGTAGAATAACAAAGTGTGACTACTTGAACCCCCTTTATAGTCTAAATCGACACTATGATGTGATGTATGTGTGTGACCTGCATTAGAAACTGTAACAGAGTGATGTGATATATTTGGTAGGTTAGAGGGAGAGGGTTCAATCAGAAGCAACCATAACAAAAGACAAATATATGATAGCTTATCATTTCATCTACAAACATGGTCGAGTAAAAAAGGTAAATGTGTCACCAAATCACCAATAGACATTTGATATAACAGTATCTATGAAGACACCACCACCAAGGGAGTCTTGTATCTATCTGTCCTAATTGGCTGATTCACTCTCTTTCCCTACCCAAGGGAACTTCAACTTATTCTGCTACACAACAAATTCCAAGCCAAAGTGGCTCAAAAGACTCTTTTTAACTTTCCCATCTGACGCAATCATGGGTGTCATACCCGACATCAACTATTGCAACCATACTTTAACTAGAGATACTAAAAAGTTCAGATAATGTAGGTATGGTGTATAAATAGAAACTTCAGTAAAGAGAGATAAATGCAAACATTGATTGTTGGTTTTTAAACAATATGACACCAGTTGCTATGCATAAAACATTTGAAGCAAGTTCACAGAAAGAAAGTCAAATAACTAACAAAAGCAGAATAACATTTTACCCTTCAAAATATTAACAAACAAAGGCCTAAAGGAACCTAAGATTGCATTAGACAAGTCAAAGTCACAACAGAGAACAAGAAACCTTGAACGTCAACAGTAGGCACACAATGTAAAAGGAAAATGATATAGGACTTAGGCATGTCACTAGACATGGCAAGATGGACACGCCATGTGGGTTGGATAACGGGTCAAAACAGTGCCACATTGAAACAGGATAATCCGGTACAGTTTAAACAAGCTGGTCAGGTTGGGTTAACAAGCTGACCTTTTTTTGTCTATTTTTTAAAACTAACAAATAATTCATGAAAAAATTATAATTAAGGAACAATATTGTCACAATAACAATCTAGTTTTTTGTCTATTTTTATAGCTAAACTTTTTTTATTTGGCTCGTTTTGAGAAAACACAAGGATCACATACGGATATGGAAACAGATTATTTACGTACCAGCATGTTTCAACATCTGGACATCGACCACAGCTTGATACATTCAGAAGTCAGAAAAGAAAACCGAACTCCTGAATCAAATTTCAACCTGTCAACAGTAAAAAATTTAATCCAAAGTCGAATGATAACAAACATAGAGCCAATAAGACCCTGCTAAAGCTCACCTGCTTTAAGGACGCCAAATGTATTACAGAACAAGATCTGCTCAGCCAAGTCATCTAGTCAAGAATATTCTCATCTAAAAGTTAAGCATTAGTAAAATTTAGTAACAACAGATGGCTAGTAACCTGATCACCACCACCAGCCCCAGATTTATATATAATAATATAAACTTTTCAGCATAATCATCCAATCAGATATTTGCACAGATTTCACCATATCAAGTAAATTACCGATGACCACCAGCAAAAAGAAAGACATTTATTACCAGAAAATTTAGCAGGAAGTCAGCATAATGCACTCAAGATAATATCTCACCCCTTTCAGCTGCCATCAGTAAAGACAGACTAGTATTAAACAGCTATCAACAATACACAACCAAAATGTATAAATTGTAGGGAAAGAGAGAACATGATGAAAGTAAGGGTTCAAAGATAATGAAGTTCTAAATTAACAATAAAAAACTAATGACCAGCGCCCTTTTTAGCTCTGAGAGATTCAAGGGCCTTTTCCCGCAACTCAATTTCAAGTTTCTTCGGATCAGTCAATGCATCCTCACGGCTATCATTACTCTTATCAACATCTGAAGATGGGGAAACATTCTCGCCTGCCTTCAATTTAAGCTTTTCTGACCGACGACTGTCCTTTTTGCGACGCCGTTCCTCACGCCGTTTACGTCTTTCTTCTTTTTTCAATCTTTTCTCCTCTTTCCGTCTTCTCTTAGCTTCTTTCTTGTCCTCTGTACGAGAATCATGACTATTATCATCATCTGATGTGACATCTTTCCTTTTTGACCTTTTGTGCTTTCTCTTATGGTCACTTTCCTCAGACCCAGAATCCAATGAGCCACTTTGATTATGCCTCTGGACTTTTGACAATTTGACAGCTTCCTGATTCATCTCCTCAGTTTTATATCCTTTTTCAGGATCTCGTGCCCTGTCACTTGATAGTTCAGGGTAATTCATCCTTCCATCATCGTTGTTGCTGTAAATTTGCAAAATTATTAGAATCCAGTCTCATCAAGTGTAACCACCATACTAAGCTAGCAAAAGAAAATACCTCTTTCTCTTCTGAACTTGAGGAGAATGTTTATTCTTGTCATATTTATCATGGACTGACTCTTTATTCTCACATTTGTCATCCTTCACTCTGTATAAGATTTTTTTGAAACTCAACATTGATTTTAAATCCTTTGAGAAACAGATTAAATCGATATTTACTAAGATAGAGAGGTAACCTGGAAAAACTCATTTCTTCCACCTCTACATTATTAAGCCGGTCCTTGGTAATCATACTTTCTCTTCGTCTCTTTGGAGGTATAGGACTGTCAGAAAACTATATTAGTGTGTTGATTTTACAGGATTTCTGTATGTAAAACCTGACAAGATAAAAGTATAATAAAGAAAAAAAACCTAAAAGAAACGGGTCAAACAGCTTAAAAGTAGTAATACCTCCTCTCCTCACTAGGACTTCTTCGAGTAGGCAGTGGCGATACAGAACCAGAAGGAGAGTAATATGGTGGGGATGATAAAGCTGGCTCTCCATTATGAGAGATTCTCCGGCCATTTGGATCTCTTTCTAAAGACCTTACTGGAACAGGCATACGATGCTCAGGATTCCCTTTTCTTGGAGCTTGACGATCAGAACCACTTTTTTCAACAATTCTGCAAAAATGTTCCATGATTCAGAAATATCTAAATAACCATTCTACTGATGGACAACAATCATAAACATGGAAATAGGCAAGTTTTTTAAGTGTCAAGAACCTGTGTCCGACTCTAGAAGATTGTACAGGTGATCTATGTTGGTGCCTTGGTGATCCACGTGTAGGAGACAGAGCACGCCCTGATGGTGAAGAAGACCTACTTCCAGGACTTGGGGATCTTTGACGACTAGAAAAGGTTGTCTTACGCCGAATTGGAGAAGGAGATCGATGACGTGGCGAAGTTAATGGAGCCCTTTGATATCTCCGCCTCGTTGGAGACAGAGATGGGGACCGACCATGAACTGGCGAAGGAGATTTGGAATGCATTGGGGAAGGAGATGCAGAGGACAGGGACCTGTGTCGAATTGGAGATCGAGGCCTGCGTTGATAGGGTGACGGTGACCTGCGACGGATGGGAGACCGTGACCTTCTCCGAATGGGGGTTCTCGACCTCCTACGGATTGGGGTCCGTGACCTCCGCCTAATGGGAGTCCGCGGTCTCCTCCTGACAGGGGTCCGCGACCTCCTCCTAATGGGGGTCCGTGACCTCCTAATGGGAGACCGGGGAGACCTACGCCGAATTGGAGTCCGGGACCTACGCCTTAAAGGTGACCGTGACCGTCGTCGCACAGGAGAGCGTGACCTGCGCCATATAGGAGACCGAGATCTGCGACGTACAGGGGATCGCAACCTTCGCCTTATCGGTGAAGGTGATCGTCGTCCGCGTGAAGGTGCGGGAGATGGGGATCGGGATGGGGATCGTAGACGTGAGCTCACTCGACGAGGAGTTGTAGATCGTCTTGAAAGAGATTGAGGCCTTCTTTCACGAGAAACCGAGCGCCTTATGGGTTTAGGGGATGCAGACAAACTTCTTGATCTGAGATGGTATGAAATGGATAAACAAACATATAAATTCCATCACCCAAATGTAAGAAGATAGTTGACAAAACCACTAATCAAAATAAGTATGACAGACATAGCTTAAGATTATTATTGATGAATGCGCACCTTGAATGACTTCTGGAATTAGAAAAGGACTTGCTTATTGATCTCGAGCGTGTACCTCTGCACAAGAAACATACAATTAGCAGCAAGATACTAAAAATCATTCAAAGTATATTGCATAGTGGCCTAACTCTAAGAATACAAAAGAATAAGTTATAAAAGCCTGAACCCCTGAAAGAAGACTTAGCCAATAGCTAATAACAAGAATAGATACCGAGGTGGTGACGGGGAACGTTCAGCTGGATGTGGAGATCGAGAAACCCTGTCAAGAAGTAAATAACACAAGGAATGAGAACTGCCATTACATTAACAAACATTTTCAAATTATAACCTATTACTTTACTCTATCAAACTTATACAAATGTTACAAAAATGATGGAATTCCTCTAACCTTGCTGTTGATTTAGATTCATTCCTCTCATCAGTTCCTTTGTCATCAGCAGACCACTTGCTAGAAAACTTTGTGCGTCGCCTCGAATTGGCCTCCGAAGTAACAGCTTTCACATCATCAGCCTCTCTGTCCTACAGTAGTTTGAGGAAAGGACATGAACCCAAATAATTGCAGAAGCAAGCTGAATGTCATGAGAAAACCATACGTCAAAAACAACAACTTGACTCTATGGTATCTAACTCTTGCATGGAAAAGAAATACTACCATCTTCACTCTCACTTGCTCGGAGTCACGGCCTTCTTTCTCTTTCGTTCTCTTCAATTCTCTGGATATACGATCCGTATCCTCCTAAATCACATTAGATGATAATGAGATGAAATATGTTGATGAAATCAAAAAAGTTTTAACAAAAATTAAACAAAGAAGATACCAGCTTTTTCCTCGTTTCTTCCTGCTTTGCATCCAAAAACTGTTGGGGGACACCACTGGCGTTCTGCTGGGCACTGAGAAGATGTGTCCAAAGCTCCTTCATAAATTTCCCTGTATTTTTCTCCATAAAACCAGTAAGTGAAATTTGAATCTCCTTACCATTAACTACCTGCATCCAACAAAATGTGCAACAAAAGGTCAGATTTCTCATAGCTCGGTATGGGCACAAAGACTTTGGAAATATAGAATCACTTTTTGGGTCATTTATAGTATGTACAGCCTTAACCGCTGCATTCTTAAGCATGGTTAACTGACTTAAATTTAGTAGTAAATAATATAGATACTGACTATCATCTATAAGGATTGTTCTCATTTCAAACCAAGATATTTGAGTGATATTTGATGGTTACTGTTCAAGATTCCTTTGTAACTAAGTATCCCCTTGACAGTACCATGTCCTGGATGAAACTCTAGAAGGCACTTCTATTATATACTGCATGATTATGAACTGAATTCAGTTCATAATAAATTGTAGAAGATAGGAGGTTACCTTCTCTTCTAGAAGACCATAAATGAAGTTAATGAGAACTTCATCCTCAAATCCAAGAAGTTCAGTCACCCTGTGAGCTATCCATGGCCGCATGACATCCATCTTAACTTTTGTCATGTCCACCTAAACACAAGATCAAAGAATAATCAAAACAAATTAACCACTAGAAAAGAATATAGCTGCTGAAGAATTTAATACACAGTCATAAGGGGTAGGATCTTCTTGCTTCTAATGCTTGAACTCTACCCCAGATGTCCCAAAAGAACTGTTAACGCTTTCTTTTATACATCCTGTGAAAACTACAGCATTTCACAAAAACTTCAAAGTCAAATTAATTTATTTCCCACTATTAATATCCGTAAATAAACTGATGTTCTTAATTTGTGTCAACAATATACCTTCTTTTGTTTTTGTTAAAAGACATATCTGATAAACGGTCAGAAAACTCTTCAAACTATCATGAAAACCTGAAAGGGATGCCATTTTCATGGGAAAAATGCATCATCTACTTTTTTGAGAATTTTTTCCTAGCCCTAAATCTAGTCTCTTTCCGGAGTACTAGTGTACCCAAGCTAGCAAAATACTACAGCTACGAAGTTCATAGTTTATATCTAATCTGAAATTATCCATCATTGAAACTTCTCCAAACAAAAAACAAATTTATAAGATATGACATTAGCATTTCTATCTCAGTTAAAGTTTAAATAATAACTTTTTTTTCTCCCCAAATACTGAACCTTTCTCACACGCAATCCAGACACCTCACTATAATGCTATCCCGATTACATGAAGCTCCATTTAAGAAAAGAACGCTAAAATTTTCAAAACGACAGAAAATGTGAAAAAAGAACGAACCAGATTTTCCAATTCGGGTGGGAACTTCTGCGATTTAAGCAGTTTGGCATGCTTGTTAGAGAATCGAGTATCTTGATCAGCCGTAGTACCCTAATCGAAGGAAAAATTATTCAGTAATTCCATCAACTTCGGCTACGAAGATCTACTCGAATAATTTAAATCGATAATCAACTTAACCTAAAAAGATGTTAATGATGAAATTCGTATTCATGTAAAGTGTTTGAAAGTGAAAGCACTCACCCGGAAGAAACCGCCTGACATCGTCTAGGGTTTTGAAAGAGGTTAGCCGAATGCGATGAAGGTGTGGTGAGTTTTCTTCGAGTAAGTAACGAAGAACTGGGAAATAGGGCTACGAGCGGGATCTACTTTAGGACATTTGTGGTGATGGTACAACCCGCTTATGCATATGAGAAAAAGTAGGTTTACAAATTACACCCTTGAAGTTGAGGATATCTTTAAGAATCATCCCCCAACTTTTCAAAAGTAAAAAACTCGTCCTCGCTCCTCGTCTAAAAATTAAAACGGTGGATGTCGGGATGCTTTTTGAGTTATAATACCAAGACCGTGGTGTTAATCTCATATTTCATTGTTATCTTATATCATTTTTACTAGTTTATTACCCCGTGTAAAAACACGGGGATGTTTAAAAAAAAATATAAAATTTGATTGCATGAAATTATAAAAGGTATAGTAAAATAAGTGTAAAAGTGTTTCAGAAATGTTTTGAGATATTAAAATTTTCAGATAAAAATAATAAAATATCACCAAACATTTACATATATCAGAATTTTAACAAAAAATAATAACTAATTTTTTTGAAGTACTACTATTAATGGATAACAAAAAATTAAGAATATACTAATTTTTAAAAAGTGTCATATTACAATAAAATTTATACCAAAACGTAGATAAAAATAAGACGATCATAAATATATAATTACTTTTTCTCTAAACAAAATGTATCACAAGTTACTAATCATAATGTATAAACACCGTATAATTAATTATACTAATATACAATTTTTATAAAACCCACTCATATTTTCTTAAAAACCCTTCACATGTTTTATTAAACACCATCATAATTTTTATTCAGGCTCCTCTTAATTGATTTAGATTTAATTAATTCGATGGCTATTAATCTTTCTAAAATTGTTTTTGAAATTGAATAATTTTGAAATTGAAGGTTATGATTGGTTAATTAATACTCAATTTATGATTATTTTTGAAAAATTTGCATGCCTTTTATATATAGATATAGATTTATCATTTTAGTATTAATAACACTTCATACTGTTTCATGGTAACCTTAAATCCACGGCAAAAATATTATGAGAGAAAAAAGTAAAAACTATTAATCTATATCACTGAGAGCTCCGTAGTGTGACTCCATCTCACGCCAACCACCACAAATGTGGTAACTAGGATGACGCGAGCCCATGCCAACAACACTACCTATGCTCTATTCTCGTTTTTATCTTTCTTTATTTTTTATGAGTAGCTAAGGGGGTGCTTGGTTAAGGGTTTTAGAGGGTAAGGAATGAGAATGAGAATCATTAATGTTGCTTGTTTAGGGGGAATATAATCAATCATTACCCATTAATGGGTAATGAGGCATTCCCCTGTAAATTGGGGGTAATGAATTCAGGGTAATGGATTCAGGTACGTATGCCCCTACCGATCACCGACACCATCACTGCCCACCACCAATATCGCTACCACCACCTTCTAGCACCATCACCAACCGCTACCGTCGCCGCCGCCGCCGCCACCACCACCTGCCGCCGCCGCTGTAGTCGCCGCCACCGGCAACAACCACTACAACATCGTAACACGTCAACTATCAACACCACCACCAATATCCATACAACCACCATCTAAGACCACCACCAACCGCCACCGTTGCCGCCGCCACAAGTCCACCACCACCAATTGCCGCCTGCCGCCTCCACCGCAGCAACCTATACACCATCGTAACACATCAACAATCAACACCACTACCAATATCGCTACCACCACCCTCTAGCACCACCACCAACCGCTACCGTCGCCGCCGCCACCACCACCACCTACCGCCACCACCACCTGTAGCAACCACTACACCATCGTAACACGTCAACTATCAACACCACCACCAATATCGATACCACTACCCTCTAGCACCAACACCGACCGCCGCTGTCGTCGTCGTTGCCGCCACCACCACTACACCATTGTAACTTTTCGCAAAATCACCACCACCGCCACCCCTACACAACACACACATATACATACATATGTGTATATAATGATTACCTATATTAGCCAAGCAATATCAATGGTATTGATAATACTAGGGAATGCTCATTGCATTCCTTTGCATTCCCTTACCCTTTGCCATTCCCATTCCCCTCTAATCAACCAAGCACTCCCTAACTGTGTATGGATATATACGAGTTATTTTTCCTTTTCTCTAATGGTTTATTAATACTTTGTTTTTCGAATGTTATGAATTAAAAATCATAAGAATTTGAAAACATATGAGAATAGAATTTGTTCCCGGATTTTTTTAAGAAGTAATTTAAGAGAATTAGAGAAAATCAATTTCATACCAACATGTTCACACAAAAAAATTGGAAGGATTACGAGGAATTCCTTTCATCTCGATAATGCAAGAAACATGATGTTTTTCCCTCAGTTTTCCTTTCCTTTCATTTCGTCTAGTATAAAACTCAACAATGGAGTGTTAGTTCAAATGACTAAGGGGGTGTTTGTTTGGTGTCATTTGGGGGGATTTCATGGGATTGGGAATTTCAAATCCCTCCAAATGTAATGTTGTTAGAACCCTTAAAATATTGTAATAGAATAAGAGTTTTAATATTGTATGGGGGCTTATTGTAAATATACCCATGAAGTATATATACCTTATGCTTAGTGTAAAAGTGTAAGGATTGCCATTATTCAATGAATAAACTATGTGTTTTTCATGGTGTAAATGAGAGTCTCTCTCTACCTTTATCATAGTTTCATATGCAATCATTTAATCTACCACTTGTTATGTTCTATCAAGTGGTATCAGAGCCAAGGGAGTGAAGATCAAATAAAAATTCATCATCAACAAATCAAATATTTGAAGATCAAGGAGCTGAAATCGAGTACTGTAGCAACTTCTATAAGGCTGAACTTCGAATTTAAGGGCTGATCGATCAGATTTAAGTTCGATTACAGGTTCATAAAAAGGTAAAATCATTCTAATTACAATTTGTTTCATCTGATTTGAAGATCTCGTCGTTTTTGGAACAATTTGACGTGGATTTTGAGTTTTACGAGATTATTGCTTCGTCATCGTTTTTTAGAATTGTTGATTGGATTACTGTCGATTTATGCTCAATTGAAGATACTGAGTAATTTGCAATCATTTGACATCGATTTGATGAAGTTATAAAGGATTTCAGTTTTTCGACTCAAGAACAACAAAGAACAGTTTAGATCTGGAATTTTGATTCAAAAAGATGAAAAACACCATCGGATTGGTGTTTGTGTGTGAAAGTTTGTTACAATCGAAGTAGGTAGGTGACAAAGTTGAATGCGAATCCAAGGTTTAAATGATATTCGCATGCGAATCTCTGATATATTCGCATTCGAATTTTTCAAATCAAGGGGTTTCATGTGTACTCTGTTGGCTATGTAATCGCATGCGATTCTCCAAATTCGCATGCGAACTTAAAGCACACGTACACGGTTTCTAATGCCTTCACATTTTGCCAAGTGGTTACATTCGCATGCGAATTCATCACTGAGACACATTTGCATGCGAACCATACAATATCCCACATTCGCATGCCTATCCTTCCCTTAGCAAAATTCGCATGTGAATCCGTCTCATCACAATATTCGCATGCGAATTCAACATTTGCATGCGAATCCTCACGGTTACCAAGACTGTCACCGTCTTAAAAGGGCCAATAACCGTCTTAAATTTCGCATGCGAATCTCTGATATATTCGCATTTGATTTAAGTCAGTTCTATTTGATTGAAGTATTTCTATTCGCATTTGATTCAGATTAATTGCATTCGATCCAGATTGAACACTACTGAACAGAACAGAGTCATCGAACATGCATTTTTCACTCAAAATTTCAAAATTTTCATCC
Organism: Pulicaria dysenterica; assembly: GCA_947179395.2. Lineage (NCBI taxonomy): Eukaryota > Viridiplantae > Streptophyta > Magnoliopsida > Asterales > Asteraceae > Pulicaria > Pulicaria dysenterica. The sequence goes on from OX359292.1 coordinate 81,321,960, forward strand.
GAAATGCATTTTCTGATATAGCAATATTCTTTATTTTCAAAAAATTTCAAGCTGACCTGGCAGCTCGACCCCAGCCAGGGGCTCAGCCCCTTGGACCCTGCTATCAGGGGCGCTGCCCCCGAACCCCCGTCGTCGTTGTGACTGATTTATCTTGTCACCTTGATTCCTAAGTCAAGTGTCTGGATTTTTTTCTGAGTCAGGAGTTATCAAAGTGTTAGTTAAATTTCTGATGTTTCTGGATTTGGGTTTGCTTTAAAGTCCTTTCGAATTTGTGTTGAATGCCTAATTCCCTATGTCTAGTCATCATGTGCTTTCGTATCTGATCTTTGGTTCTTCTTTCTTAGCGTCACCAATTTTTGGTCTCAAAACCGGATTTTGGCCATCCATTCCTTGTTTCTTTTGAATCTTGGTAATCGTTTGTCACTCATTCCTGAATTCTCATATTTCATTCCTATCTTTCAGAATTCCAGTCTCTATCCTTCACTGTGTTGCCATCATCCGGTTACACAAGTTTTTTTTGAATTTTGACAGTTCATTTGTATGCTTTCAAATGAGGATGTATCTGACTCCCTGTTCACGTTATGCGTTCAAAGTCACATTTTCTATAGTCGTACATAATGCTTATTTCACACTATAGAATCATTTTGTGGTCCCAAGTTTGTTTGCATCCTTATGTCTTTCAGGATCTGTTTCACTTGTTGTGATTTGGATGAGGTTGATAATTCTTGTTTGAGACATCCGGGATATTTGATTTGGTTGATGTATTCATCTGATCTACACCACTCCTTAACGATCTGTCTTGGCTCACAAGTGGTAGAAAAACAATTGACTGGTATCTTTCAACTGTATTATTTTGCTTGATGACCATTGAAGATTATGGACATCATGAGGGGGAGATAAGGTTATTCAGTTGATGATTGCTCTGATGAGATATATTTTACGAGGTATTAAGTCTAGGGGGAGAAGTACTCAGATGAAAGAACAATTTATTCTCACCCTGAATTTGTCAACAAGGATCGAGAGCAACATTGTAGGGGGAGAGTTTCCTCGTTCGTGATTCTAGGGGGGGTGAACAAAATATTCTCTCCTGTTGATGAATCCTTATATGCTTCCGCTGATTGCCCAAATGCGCAAGAGATCCAAAAGCTGAAAACCTATATATGCTAAACTGATTATATAACCGAAGGCGATCAATGCCTTAGGTTACCGGAGCGATACAAGACAATAAGCAAAAGTCCTTCAAGATGCTGTAGAGATCAAGACTCCTATTCAAAAAAAAATTTACAACTCCTATTTTTCCATTCCAAAGGGGGAGATTGTTAGAACCCTTAAAATATTGTAATAGAATAGGAGTTTTAATATTGTATGGGGGGCTTATTGTAAATATACCCATGGGGTATATATACCTTATGTTTAGTGTAAAATTGTAAGGATTGCCATTATTCAATGAATAAACTATGTGTTTTTCATGGTGTAAATGAGAGTCTCTCTCTACCTTTATCATAGTTTCATATGCAATCCTTCAATCTACCACTTGTTATGTTCTATCAAATGTTTGGTTTGCAAAAAATGAGTTAGGATTTTACAAGCCCCATAGATAAAGGATTGCTAAATCCCTTGACCCCCTGATATGTTGAAAACGGACATATGAGGTATTTGCTCCTGGAACCCTCCGATTAAAATTCCGGCGAAACACCGTTATCGCCGTCGTCCTTTGCGTCGAACTATCACTGTCGCCAACAGAAAACCTAGTCACTATTTGCCATTCGCCGTCGCTTCGTTGTTTGCCGCCAGAAACCCTACTCATCGCTTCGTTGTCGCCTTCGTCGCTTCGTTGTTAGCCAACAAAAACCCTAGTCGTCGCTTCGTTGTCGCCGTCGTTTGTCGTCCATCGTTAGAAACCCTTCGCCTTCGTTGTCGCCGTCATTCGCCATCAACCGTCGTCGTCCTTCCTCTTTGATGGTGGCAACAGGTGTGGTGGTTGGTGGTGGCAATGGAAGTTGAAGGTGTTGTTGATGGAGTCTAGTGGTGGTGGAAATCCCACCTAAAAATATAAACCAAACACAATAATGGGATTTTAAATCTCATCAAATCCAAATCTCATCAAATACAAATCTTATTATAAATGTAAATCCTATAAATTACAATACTCGAACCAAACATCCCCTAAGATGTATAAATAATTGTACATGTATTGTAATTGTATGTATTTAATTTTCAAAATTACTGTTTTATGTATTAAACTCTTAAAATTACTATTTGATATATATGGTTATGACGTAATGTTTTTTTTATTTAGTTCTAATATCACATCCTTTGTCACAACAGTAATTAAATAGTTACTGTCGCATTAGAAAACCAATTATTGAAGAATAATCAATGTGTTTTTCCTTGAAAAACTGTAAACCAAATAATAGAAATCCGAAATTAAAATAAAAAACGATAAAAATGTTCTCACATAATTTTTATTTTCTTTTTTCTTTTATTGAATTTGGGGTATCACCTGATAAAATCTTGGAAACACGCCGTATACAAGACATTGAGTAAAGTACACCGTTCGTCCCTGTGGTTTGCCACTAATTTCACCCATGGTCCCTATGGTTTATTAATTACACTGGACATCCCTAAGGTTTAGGTTTTGTAATGTCCATGGTCCCTGGTCCACTTAAAATGACTAAAATGCCCTTTTATTTTAATTTAAAATTTTCTTTTACATTTTAATTTATTTCTTAATTAATAAATGAGTTTATTATTATTATTATTATTATTATTATTATATAATTAGATAACAGCCACCATCATCCCTCGACTCCTTCCCTTTGTACCACCGCCGTAGGTCACCACCACCACCGTTGGTCACCACCATGGTACATTCAAGGTCAAGATTTGTACAAGAACAAGAAACAAATTACCACCACCGTAGGTCACTCCCAGCCCCCCTCCCCGTCGTTCTCTTTTCCTTTCCCTGCAACTCCGGCGACCTCAAACTCCGGCCAGCCTCACCTGCGACAGCCGCCAACCACCTCCAACTCCAATCCCACACACTTCATCGAAGGCTGTACAAGAACAAGAACATATCAGATCCAAACAAACCCTAACAAACCCAAACAAGAACAAATTAACCCTAACACAGCCCATTCAAGATCAAGATCTGTAACAGATCTGATAAAAAACAAGAAATCCCAAACAAACCCTAATAAAAGAACAAGAAATCGACTGTTGGCGGTGCTGGCGGTGGTGGTGGCGAGAGGCGAGAGGCGGTGACGAGAATTTGGGTAATAAGGACGATCGTGTTTCAGGTCACAAAGGACGATCAATGTGACGAGAATTTGGGTAATAAGGACGATCGATGTTGAGGTGGTGTTGATGCCACAAGGACGATCGTAGTTTCGCCGCATAGTGGTGGTGGTGATCTTCTCCGGCGGTGGTGGTGACTTTCAAAGAGAAGAGAGACAGAGATTGTGGGTAATAAGAGAGTTGATGGAGCCGGCGGCGGGGGCGGTCGGAGATGAGGCGAGATAGGGGAAGGTGGTTGGCGGCTGTGGCAAGTGAGGTTGGCCGGAGTTGCAGGTCGCCGGATTGCAGGGAGGGGAAAATGGGTGGAGGAAGAGAGACGGAGAGGATTTTTTTTAGGGGGAGGGTTTAATTATCTAATAAATAATAATAATAAAATAATTATTTATTAATTAAGAAAATAAAAAAAATGTAAAAGAAAATTCTAAATTAAATAGAAAAGGGTATTTTAGTCATTTTAAGTGGACCAGAGACCATGGACGTACAAAACTTAAACCTTAGGGACGTCCAGTGTAATTAACGAACCATAGAAACCATGGGTGAAATTAGTGGTAACATTACTAGACATCTTCAAACATGGTCATACAACTTCCGGTATCAGTTGTCCCATAAACATCGTCATATCCTTACAAAAACTAATAACTTCCATATACCATATTTGCTTCTTTTTATTTCTTCTCGATTTTGTGGTTGCTTATCGATGATTTGTAGAGTGCAAATGTGCAATCGAGCCAAACAAATTGTATGCAACTGTCATGGGGATCAATTGCGAAGTGACTGGAATGGGTTAAATTTGGATACTAACCATGCATATACTGTTAAGACACCAATTTAGAACAACGCAATGCTTACTTTTTCGCGCTTTATCCACCCTGGTAAACCCGATTTCATTCCAAGACATCAACTTCAGCTCATTCAATAGCTTGACACTTGATAATCACAAAGAGAATAACTTAAAGTCGACTGATTTGGCTCAGCTTCAGCGTGGTTCTCATGGCTCTGTTTGTAATTCATACGTTCTTAACAGTCTTATATCCTCATGCGCGACTTCCAGATCACTTTATGTGGGTATGCAGATTCATTCACTTGTTTTCAAGAAGGGTTTTGTTTCACATGTATATATCAGCACAGCTCTTGTGGATTTGTATGGTAAATGTGGTGAACTATCTGATGCTCATAAACTGTTCGATGAAATGCCTCACAGAAATGTGATCACCTGGAACTCGCTAATTTCAGGTTATCTTCATGCCCAGTATGTGAATGTTTTGATGGATTTGTTTGTGGGAATGACCAGATTAGGGATATCTCCAACTCATTTTACTCTTTCAACTGTTCTTGTTGGTTGTTCACAGCTGGTAGCACTAGAATTAGGGGAACAAGTGCACGGATTATGTACAAAATCTGGGTTTCTTTTTAATGTCGTGGTGGGCACAGCATTGCTTGAAATGTACTGGAAATGCTCTAATGTTGTCGATTCTCGTAGAATATTTGATGATTTATCAGATAAAAATGCTGTTACCTGGACCTCTATGATAACTGGTTATGCACAGAATCAAGACACAGATACTGCAATGTACATGATCAAAGAAATGCTAGCTTTGGGTCACAAAGCAGATTCCATAACTTATAATAGTTTACTGAGTTCATTATGTGACCAAAATAAGGATATGATCCATTGTGAACAGATTTATTGCCACATTATAAAAGAAGGCTTAGAGATTGATTTGTATTTAGCAGTTACATTACTGACAGTTTATTCACGGTGTAGTAGTAGCTTGAAAGACTTCTACAAGATTTGTTCGATTATCCCAATAAGGAACAATATATCGTGTAACGCCATTATTGCAGGATTTTCAAACTTGGGAAGTGGTGTGGAAGCCCTTAATTTCTTTCTGGAAATGAGGCACGCAGGTATTAATATCGATTTCTTTACAATTGCAAGCATTTTAAAAGTTATAGGAGTTATATCACTTCTCAAAGAGGGTCAACAAGTTCATGCTCTTATTATCAAGTCTGCTTACCATTCAAATATGCACACACAAAATGGGCTCATTTCCATGTATGCAAGATGTGGTAAAATCAATGAAGCAAAACAAATATTTTCATCAATGGTTGCCCATAATACAATATCATGGAATTCACTTCTTTCAGGATATGCCCAACATGGTTTTGGTAAGGAAGCTATTAAAGCCTTTGAACAAATGACAAAAACCAAGGTCAAACCTGATTTGACCACGTTTCTACTAGTGCTTTCTGCTTGTAGTCATGCAGGATGGCTTGATAAGGGGCTAGTATACTTTGAGTTATTGAGAAATAATGGTTCCCTTGAACCATTGAAAGTTGAGCATTATGCGTGTATTGTGGATCTTTATGCTAGAGCTGGTTACCTTAATGAAGCAGAAGAGTTCATGCCAATAGAAGCAGGACCCTCGGTTTATAGAGCTCTGTTAAGTGCTTGTCGAGTTCATGGAAATAATGAAATTGGTGTCCGAATGGCAAGAAAATTCGTGGATCGTTTTCCTGATGAACCTGCAGCATATGTGCAGTTATCGTATATATTGGCTACTGATGGTTACTGGGATGATTCTGCTGAAGCACACAATCTCATGTGTGTCAAAGGAATCAAGAAAAAAGCAGGTTGTAGCTGGATATAGATTTTGACTAGAATTATAATACATTTTTAAATGATATTTCTTTGGGTTCATAAGATTTATTTGTTCTTTGGCCCTTCAAATATCTGAAAAATCATATAATCAAATGTAAACAAATCATTTGACCCCTAGAGAATCATATTGTTAAACAAATCGTATAATCAATTGTTAAACAAATCATTTGACCCCTAGAGAATCATATAATCAAATGTATAATCTGCTTATTCAAACATCAGTGAATTTTCTAGTCATGATAAATATTCCAACTCCAAAACGCGAAGCTTAATACAATTATAATAGTATAGAACTCAATAACATCTTTCCTATATCCTCAAGCTTTGCACAAAACTGCATATATTTCACCTGCATGTACAGGTCAACAATTGATTTTCCTTAAATAAATTCAAATAACTTACAACATTCAAAGAGCTGAATATTGTCACTTTGTACAAAAAATCACAACCCTAATTCCCTTTTTAATTGAGCAAGTGCAGCTTCAATTTCATCTATGTTTTCTTCAATACTGCTTCCATTTTTACTTCCACTTCCAGTTCTACTCTTACCTGAAGTTGCTGCAGGTTCTTCATATCTTCTCTGTGTTTCATCCTCAGTATCTGTGATGTTCAATTCTTTTTCAAGAAACTCTACAAACTCCTCCCCGATTTCCTGACAAATGCAAGAATAGAATTTTAGTAACCTTAAGTAACCATTAATCCTGGTAAAGGTGGCACAGTAGGTGGGTTAAATGGGTTTGGTGACAGGTCAAAACCATTAAAAAATGCAAATTAGGTTGGGTTAACCCCAAATACTTTCTGTTTGAAATTATTACTTCTTTCAGATAATTAGTATGACACATCCGACCCATTTCCTCTTTAGCTATTTCTTCTTTAACCCATATGACACCTTGACCATTAATTCGTAAACGGGTCAAATTTGCATCCTTGAATTCCTCTCAACATTTTCAAAGAAAATCTTACAGCTAATTCCTCCCATAAGCTCTTCGGTTTTGTTTGCGAAGGAGCACTTGCCTCCCAGTTCCTATATTCTTCTTGCAGATCTCTAAGGAAATCCCCTATAGCAAAAGAATCAAGATTTCAGAAAAAACATCACATAGATTCTGTTTTTAAGATATATTTTTTTGCCCAAAATGATAACTATATTGTACTTTGCTAAATGTTCATGAAAAAAAGATGTGTCTACCTAATGATATTTGGACATCCCTCAAAAAATTACCTGCAGTTAGAAGGGGGTCAAGGTAATGAGGACAAGAAATGAAGCTTGATTCTATCAAAGTTTGAGGTTCCACTTGTTCGATTTCTTCATTTTGTGGCTCCCATATTTGTTTTTTTTAATGGAATCTTTTTACTCACCATATAAGTGAGACCACAAAATGAAAAAGTTGGACGGCCAAAATAAATCGGACCTAATGATTTTGCACATAAGGTTGATAATGACCTTTATAAGTTTAGAGCCTTTTGAATGTAGGGTATACAGAAGAATTAGAAGATATACCACCATCCATTTTAAAAAACAAGAAAATTCTTAGTCAAAAAGGGAAGTGTGTGATTCCAATGTATGACATGAGAACGATTAAGTAATTTCAACACAAAAATTCACAGTTTCTACATGTGGGGTGTGTTTGGTAGAAGTAGCTAGAGTGCTAGACTGAAGCTAGAAGCTAATAGCTAGAGCTTTTATTTGTAATATGGTAGAGTAGTTGGTAGTTGGAGCTAGATATCATAAAATGACACAAAAAAAGGACAAATAAAAAAAAATGATAAAAAGAGTAATTCTAAAACATTAAAAAGATGGTAATTTGGAAATTGTATATACAAACAACTTCGAGCTAGTTTCCATCCAAACAATCCTTGTAGCTTTTCCTTTCTAAACAAAAAGCTACCAGCTCTAAAAAGCTAAGTACCTCACACACCCTTAATATTAGCTTCTGATAACCCCAAATGCCATATAACATGCATAACAAATTAGAAAAAGAAAGATTAGTAAATGCATGGAAAGTGAAAAAGACACAAGGCAATCCTAGAAGTTAAGTTTCATGTTTCCCAACGAGCTTTTTGAAGTTTTTAGGAGCTAGAAGCTTTTAGTTTAAAACATTAGCTACCAACATTGTTTGAAATTGAGAGTTGAAAGCTTTTAGTTTGAAAGAAAAAACTCAAAATACAAAAAGATACTTGAAGGAGAACTTTTTTCCATTTTTGGTAAGGTGCTTGAAGGAGATTTAATGTGCAAAATTACACCATTACCCGGAAAAGAATTTTTTTTTCTTACCCGTTCTTGTCTTTTAGGTATTTAAGCTTTTGTGTCTTTTTTTGGTCAATTTTATGTGTTTAGTTCTAACTACAACTACTCTACCAAACACATCTATACAAAACAACTTTAGCTTCCGACCCCCACAACCAGCTCCTTTTGCCAAACATACCCAGTGTACATAATCTCTCCCGTTGAACATTGTACTTTGCATAACAGCTTTTATCATGACTCAAATGAAAATTCTATGACCATCTGGTCACAAGTAACTTTACTAGTTGTTTTATGGGTCACCCTCAAAGGACGCAAGTAGATAATAATAAAAGATATACATATATCCTAAATGCAAATAATAAATTTACCAAACCCATAAAACTCCTCGGCTTCAGCTTCATCACGCCTGTTGTTGTATGTTTCAGCTGTACGATTCCCAGAATCATACTTCCTCCTTGAGTCAGAGTTGAGCACCGTATTGTAAGCATGCTTTATCCTCAAAAATTTCTCTTGAGCATTAGGCTGAGAATGAAGAGATCAAAGATTTGTCAAACCACAAAACTCATATCTCAAGTTATCCTTGCATTACTCACGCCAAGTGACAGACCAAGATTTCATATCAAAGTAGTATTCTTTACTTTTTTGCATTAAAGAACGTTGCAAAAAACATTTTCTTTACTTGAGAACTAAATTGTCACCATTGATGCAATATTCCCTTTTCTTAACTCTTTCGGATATTAGTACTACAAGAAGTTTATCTTGTAGTCTTTTAGATAAAGAAACAAAATCGAGTAATCGTATACACTGAATCAAGAAAACACTACATAATATAGAGCATATAAGAAACACTAATGCTCCTAACACTAAAAGAGAGAGTCATCATAAGAAGTAAAAGGTAACATCTAATTAACTAAATTAGCAATGGAAAAAAAGGAAAAAAAAACCCTCAAAGCCAGATCCTGAAATTGAATAATCAAAATACTCACAACTATTCTCATCCATTTGTTGTAGACAACAAGAGCTAAATCAATATGAACATATAAACATTCAAGATCAATATTTTACAGACCAAACAAACAAAATATAAAAGAACTTTGAATACCTCTTTGTTGACATCAGGATGATACTTCAAAGCAAGTTTCCGATAAGCCCTTTTGATCTCAGCAGGAGTTGCGGAGGGAGAGACTCCCAAAACTTGATAAGGGGACTCTCTACTATTAGCTTTGACAAGGGTTTTACGGTAATTTCCTCTTCTTCTTCTACTTCCATTCAGATTCCTGTAGATGGTTGAGTAGGAAAACGATGGGCAATCAAGAAAACTGGAATTGAGACGACCGCCATAGCCAAATCTGCAAATGGGTATGGAAAAATATGGTTGATTTTGTAGGAAAAGAGAGAGATATGAGGAAGTGAAACTCAAGGGCTTGAGATTTGGGGATAAAGATGGGGGAACTCCATGCATATTCATCAAATCATTACCGTGAAGAGATCACCCGGCAAAATAGAAGGGTTTGTGGATGTGGGGGTAATCCAAAATTCCAAATGGTAGGGTGTGGGTTAAATCAGCACCAGATCATGTTACAAAATAACTTCATTTTTATAATATCTTATTTTTGTGTTAATTCTTTTTGTGTATATCTAATAGTTTGGTTCTAAAAATGCTAGTCTTGACTTCATCATAGCTCCGTCAAGGTTTGAGCTTGATGAGTTAATGATGTTGTCACAAAAAGGTTCAAGATTTTAGCATAAGGCTTTTGCTCTTTGCATACACTAAGGTCTGGGTTAACGCATCTTAACTGTTATAAACCTTGTTCTTTAGGCTTGTTAAAGGTATTAATCGAGATATATAGTTAATTGATTTTAAGAAATGTTGGATATAATGAAAACGAATAGAATTATTGATGATATATAGTTATGTGCTTTTATTTTTTTGTATTATTGTATATATAATTACAATTTATATACAAATTTATCGTCTTAAGTCATATTTTATAAGTGTCATGGCTTTGCCATAGCTTTCAATTCTTGAGTTTTGACAACGTCGATTCATCACGACTTGTCTGATAGTAATCGAGTATAGTTTGTTTAACTAAAGTTATTCTTAGTTTGTTTGTTAATAAAACATGGGGTTTCAATAAGTGCTTCATTCATGTGATATTTTAAATTTCTTTTGTAAGTTACTAGATAAACGTTTGTCTTTTAGCAAGTTATCTCTTAATTTTATATATACATACATGCACATCGTGTGTGTATATTTATATACAGACACACTCATCCAATTAAAAAAAAACATAAAACGTGAAGAATTTTCTGCCATAAGATTAATTAAATCAAAGGTAAAATGTTATATAAGCTCTCGGTGTGAATGTGTATTCCTACCACTTTATTTATATATATATATATATATATATATATATATATATATATATATATATATATATATATATAGAATCAGGTTCAAGTAAAAAAAAAATTAGGATACAAATAGTAAGAAGAATTCTGGACTTGACACGTGACATTTTCTTTTAAAAATATTAAAAAGGGTATAATAGGTATTTTAGTATTTCTTTTATCTCTCCTCCCCCACTAACCTACCCCACGTTCTCATTCATCGTCCCTATCCTCTGCTCTCACGACTTTGCCCTCACGACTCTGCCCTAACGATGGCAAAACAGAAACCCTAATCCGTAAATTCGTTCCGATGTGTGCACCTTCCGCCGGCGTTATCAAGAACAACCGCCGTCGCCTTGCCCTCTTCCTCCCACGGTTGTCATTATCCCCCGTACTCTTATCGTAAACCCTAATCACATCGACATATCCTCTGCTGCCCTAATCACATCGCAGACCTCCGCTTCGCTGCATGGGCCTCCACCTCGCCGTTCTGAGCGCCGCCGTGTAGCAGCAACCGTAATCATCCACCGCCTCTTGCGAATCGCTACTCTCCACTGCCGCCGGTTGCGTCGCCTTCGGTTGGCGATGCCGCCGCCTCTGTATCTCCGGTCACCACTACATAGTTGCTGCTGTTTGAGACCACCTCGCATCTCCATCTGAGACCACCACGCATCTCCTCTGTACCTCCGCTACCGTTTGCGTGATGTATCACCGACCACCACCGCCTCTGCACCTCCTCCACCGCCGCCGTTGTGACCACCGTGCACCATTTTGTTTTTAGGGATTGTGCATATTATGTATCAGGTACTATATGCATCAATTTTGTATGTATCATTCTTAAATTCTGTTCAGTTGTTGATTTTGGTTGTTCATCATCTTTTTTCGGTTTTTCTTGTGACTGTAATCGAATTAAATTGTTGTTTGGATGTTTATTGTTCATCCAATTTCAAGTTCTATGATGATTTGTGCATATGGTTTAATCTATTCTTGTGAATATGGATTATTTTATATCTTCATCAGATGTTTTCAAGTATGAATAATGGTTGTGAATCAAATATTGTGTTCTGTTTTGGGTAAATCCGTCGGATGCACAATCTGTCCAATGTAGAAGGTGTTTGTATATCGATTTGTGTTCATACTGCCTGGAGAAACGATATTTGAATTCTGTTTATAACTAACAGGAACTGAATTTTTAAAAGGACAATTATGCCCTTTAGTGTATTTTTTTATAATTAAAAGAAAAGGAAAAAAGCTATTTTTTAGGAGGCGTTTATTGGAAAAAATGAGAATGAGAAATTAATTGAGAATGAGAGACTAAATTTTAGCCGCTTTTGTAAGTGGAATTCATGGATAGAGAGCGTGGGGGAATCGAGTGTGACAGAGTGCATATGTTGAATTCATGGGTAGACAATGACATTGAAGAAGGGGAATTAGACGGTTGAGATTGAGTCTCTCATTCTCAATTAATTTAAGGTTCTCATTTAAACCTCCCACTATATATATATATATATATATATATATATATATATATATATATATATATGGGGCAAAACTGAAAAATAAAAAAACTTACGCAAGCCATCCTCCAGCCAACCTTTTTTTACAAAAAAAAAACTTCGCTCAACTTTAAATAATCAAAACTTATTTTTTTTGAAAAATTTAAGCAAGAAAATGATATAATCAGATTCAGTTTTTCGTCCTCTTTCAAACAAGACTAGGCTTGATATATTTTTAAAACTTTTTATAATGTAAATTTTCAAATTTTGCATTTTCATCTGGCTTTGGGTATGTTCGGTGTAGAACTTTTTGAAGTTTATTGGAGCTGGTAGTTTTTTTGTTTTGAAAAGAAAAGGCTACAAGTTATGTTTGGATGAAAAAGATGGAAGCTTTTTTTAGACAAAAAAGCCTTGGAAGATTGTTATATACCAAATTACCTAAATACCATATTTAATTGATTTATAATTCCTTCTATTTTTATAATTTGTCATTTTACACTATTAATCATAGCTACCAACTAATTTTCCGAACACATACATAAATAAAATAAACAGCTTCCGGCTAAAAGTTTCGACCTCTATTTATTAGGTCCAACTAGTGGTGGCAATATTGACCCAAACTATGAAGAATGAGTCCATTTGGGTTTTTAATACTAGTTTTTGGGCCAGGTTGGACTTTAATAAAAATCTTAACGGGTCCAAACGGGTGGAAATATAAACAATAAAACAAAAGACGGGTGGAAGGGACCGATGAACACGTGTTCTCCAAAATCCCAAAATTGGTGTTGTCGTCTCTTTAATCTTCCTTGACGGCTACTCAAATTGGGGGTATGAGACGTTGTTAGATCTCGGCCCTCGGGGATGATTTGTAAGACCCCAATTAGGAAGGCGTAGACGCCGACGAAGAGAGATTGACCATAAACTTCTATCGGTACTTGGTGGTGCTACACAAATGGGGCGTATTAGAAGTTGGTCGATGGCTGGGAGGATTCGTTCAACGTCAATTAAGAAGTCACCGACGCCGGCAAAAAGAGAAGGAGTAGAAATTGTTCTTTGAATTGATTTCCTAGACGGAGTAGAAATTTACTGTTATGTTCTTGGATCTTGATTATTTGTGTGTTATATAGGTAACTAAATCTATCTAAGATGAAATTATAAGTTAGTTCAATGAAAATAAAAAGTAATAAAAATGAAAATAGAATAGACGAAGAGGAGATGACCTGAGAAGGAACAATGCAAAAACAAGAAATTGGATGAGTTTAATCTTCAGTAGTGATGATTACAACATGGCGGCCGTTAGCGGTGATAGCGGCCTCTATCTCCGCCATATATTTATAGGGGTTATGAGAAAATAGCCACTGCTTAATATTACTTTTTTCTAAAGTGACCTGTTTTTACCCGAACTCTTTTACACACCCGTTTTGACCTGAACTCGTTTTAACATGTTACCTAATCCGACCCAACCAGCCGTTTTAACACTTGGAACTAGGGGTGAGCATGGTACCGGACCGGTACCGGTACTGATTTTACCGAATACCGAATTTAATCTAAAGATGGTACCGAATACGTACCAAATTATTCATATACGGTACCGGTACCGGTACCGAGTACCTATTTTAACTAGTTAGTTCGGTACTAGTCCCGAATACCGAGAATACCGATTTAGCGATATTTCAAGTACCGAATACCGGACCGAAAACTCTAATTCGGTACCGGTACCGGTACCGGTACGATGCCGGTACGGTTCGGTATTTCCGGTACCATGCTCACCCTACTTGGAACAACCCATTCCCCTTTTTTAGCTCTAGCGAGCATGTGAGGGTCGTTCTAATCAATCGGAGAAGAGGCTGGCGACCCCGTTTAGAATCGCCATTCTTTTCCCACGAATCTCCAACATATTCATCGATAAATACCCTCTGTTTACACTCTGCCATTTACGAAAAACTCACATCTGTTCATTAATTGCAAAAGAGAAGGTGAGACTCGGCGATTGGTGCTGTGATTGAGGGGCGAAAACTGAGTGATTGAGTGCTGAAGTCGAATTATCGGTTGGAGAATCAGGAGCGAGGCAGTCAAGACTTCATATACCATTCAGGTTAGCCTCGTTTTGGTTACTATTTTCTGCTACTAACTCCCCCTTAAGCAACACAAAAGCCGAACCTCGACTCGATTTAGTCTTGTGCCGATACCTTGAAAATAAATAAGCAACTGTGTGTAAACCGGATTGTCTAGAAATCATTTAACCTCAACTAAATTTTGCTTTAAAAGGTGACATGCTACCATATATGTGTTCCTTTGATCCTTAGAGTGACCCACGAACACACACGTGAAAGAAATAACTTCTATTTCATGATTTCAGTCAAGAAATTTGCAGACTAGTCTCACATTATGAAGCAATAAGTTGTTCCTAAACGATTCTGTTATTTTGATTTCATCAAGGAAAGAAGCAAACTTATGAATTCTGAATCTTAAATCAGTTTTAGTTATTTACAAATTAGCTGATTACAGTGAGTAATTTATAGAATAAAAACTGTTAAGAATCAAAATTCGATTAGGTGTACTGATGGGTTTTTAGTTGTTGTTTGGTGGAAATGTAATGACTTTCTTTTGTAAATGGTAAACTAGTAGATTGGTGAAACTAAAAGTTAGTGTTAGTAATTGTATATGGAGGCAAAACAATCTGTTGATTAGCATGTTAAATACAAATAAGTGATGGTTGAGACTGAACACATGTAAGTCTAAAAGTTAAATGCAAGAGTTTAATTAGTAAGGGAAGTAAATAAGTGAAACCATGCTTAGTGGTACACACTAAGAGTTGATACATTATGTTTTAGAAAATTTCTTTTGGGTTTGATAACTTCTTAGGTAATGGAAGATAATGAAAAAGAAATCACCATGCTATCTTAGGGTACATCATGTAAAAGGAAAAATCTGACTAGTTGACTCGGAAAATAGTAAGCTGGCAAGATCAAATTCATCTAGTTGAGCTTTAATGTTTTATAGAAAGAACTTGCAATAACTAAGTAACCCTCTATTACAACAGTTTTCTGAAAAAGATACCTGTAACTATGTAACCCATAGTTACCCGATAATGCTACGAAGTTCATCACCGAAAGAGATGGTAACTTGATACGAATCAGGACTCGAGCATGTGAAAGGACCCCTGATTTTTCTAGCGGGCCGCTTTTCCATGCAATGTTTTGATTCTTTTCAGTCAGTTTCTGACGGGTACGTAAAGATTATCGGAGATTGTGCTCGCAATCGTGCATTACCATTAGGAAAACGGCTTCATGCTCACCTAATCATCACCGGGATAGCTCGTTCCACCCACGTTGCCTCAAAGCTTATCGCATTATACTCTGAATGCCGTCAAATACGTGATGCTCGCAAACTGTTTGATGAAATTCCTAAGAGAAACACTCGTCGTTGGATCGTCCTGATCGGTGCATACGCACGCCACGGTTTCCATCAGGAGGCCATGAGTGTGTTTTGCGAGATGCAAAGAGACGGATTGGAACCCAACAAGTTCGTTTTACCTAGTGTATTAAAGGCATGTGGGCGCCTTTCGGATAGACAAACAGGGGAGAAATTACATGCTGTTGCTGTAAAGCAAGAATTTGAATCTGATGCATTTGTTAGTAGTGCTTTAATCGATATGTACTCAAAATGTGGGAGAATCAAGCAGGCGAGGAAAGTCTTTGATTTGATGGTAGAATTGGATTTGGTGGCTATGAACACCATGGTTGCAGGCTATGTTCAACATGGATTTGTAAATGAGGCATTAATGTTGGTCCAGAAGACACGATCCACAACAATAGCACCAAATTTAGTGACATGGAATACACTAATCGCAGGTTTTTCGCAAGTCAATGATGATTCAAATGTCGATAAGCTTTTTCAAATGATGCAAGAAGGTGGGATTGATCCTGATGTCGTTTCTTGGACTTCAGTCATATCTGGATTTGTTCAGAACCATCGAAATCGTGAAGCTTTTGATTCGTTTAAGAAAATGTTGGCTACTGGGATGCGTCCAAGTTCAGCTACAATTAGTTCTCTTCTACCTGCTTGTGCAGTTCTTGCTGTTTTGAATCACGGGAAAGAGATTCATGGATATTCAGTAGTGACTGGAGTGGAGAAAGATCTTTTTGTTTGTAGTGCACTCATAGACATGTATGCCAAATGTGGCTTCATACACGAAGCTAAAACGCTCTTCAAGAACATGCCTGAAAGAAACACTGTCACTTGGAACTCGATGATTTTCGGATTTGCAAATCATGGGCATTGCAGTGAAGCGATTGCACTATTCAATCAAATGGTTGATGAAAACATCAAACTTGACCATCTAACTTTTACAGCAGTTCTGACAGCTTGTAGCCAGTCTGGGATGATTGATTTTGGTAAAAAGCTTTTCTTGATTATGCAAGAAAAATTCAAGATTCAACCAAGATTAGAGCATTATGCTTGTATGGTGCATTTGCTTGGACAAGGAGGGAAACTAATCGAGGCTCTTGAATTGATTCGGGCAATGCCTATTGAGCCAGATTTGTTCGTATGGGGTGCATTTTTGGGTGCTTGTAAGCTTCATGGAAATGTTAGTCTAGCCGAGGTGGCTGCAAAGTGTCTAGCTGTGCTGGAGCCCGAGAGTGCAGGAAGTAGTTTATTGTTGTCAAATTTGTATGCTGATTACGGTAGCTGGGGATATGCCGCAAGAGTCAAACGAACAATGAAGAAAATGAAGTTGAAAAAGCTTCCGGGCAGCAGTTGGATTGAAACTTCATGACCAGTTGGACTAAAAACGTTGACCTCGTCGGATTTTATCCACCCTTCGCTCAGTTAGTCATTGAGAACCAAAACAAGTCAGTTGTTAACTTCTAGCACTTTGTGTTTGATATATGATTTATATTGTTTTGTTGTTATGTTAGTTGGATTTAAAGGTAGAAATCTTATGGTAAGAGACTTGTATAACGAAACATTTAATAGGATATTTCTACATGATTATGTTTTATTATTATTTAGTTAAATATTATATTGCTGATATTATACAATAATAGCATCAGGATCATGCTTTTCCAGAAGATACCAAGTCTTGTTCTTGTGTCCTTTATATGTTATTCAAATTTTATCAGCCTAAACACATCTGGCATTCTGACATGCATCTTGTTGAGGCTTATAATGGAAAATGTTCTATACTTGTGTGATTTGAATTCAAAAGGCCTCATGTTTGCTTTTCTTGTTTCTCTAGTATATATTGTAATGTACACTTGGTCCTGTTTATTATTATCCTTTTATAAAAGCAAAAACACATGATGCATTGTTCTACATCTCTATTTCCTTCTTTTATTTTTCATACTTCCAAGTGCAAATATCTAAGAAAGCACTAAAGTAAGTGTATATGCTCTGGATTGTATTATTTTAAAATCATACTTCTTCTATAAAGGTTGGTCACTACCATTTTTTGAAAAAACGAGTAAAAATGATCACTATCTTAAATACGTACTAGGAGGCGTGGTCGTTCTCCGCTGAGGTAGGAGGATAGAGTTAGAACGGATTTGTAGGAGCTTTCGTTCTTCGAGAACAAATAGGGCTCTCATGGAGAAGAAGGGTTAACACCCAGGGTTAGAAAGAAGGGAGTTTGCACTTTTGCAGCATAGGGCTTAGGATATAGATCGAGCTTATATTATAATTTAATATCTAACTAAGAAATTAAACCGAACTTTATAACGATTTCGGACTTAACTATATATACTATTCTATTAGTCCCTTTATTTTATGTATATGGCTCTTCTCTTGACTTTTTATTTTATTTTATTTTGTATATATATTTTCTATATTTTTTATTTTATTTTTTTATATATATTTTCTATTTTTTTATTTTATTTTTATTTTTTATTAATACCTTTATTATATTTAGTCTTATTTCTTATTTTTACATATTTTTTATTGATTTCTTTATTACGTTGTCAGAAGTCTCTTCAGGAAAATCTCTCTACCTACAGGTAGAGGTATGATTGTTGACATTCCACCTTTCCTATACTTCATTATAGCGGGATTGGATACTGTTGTTGTGTTGTGTATCTTAAATATGTAAAGATTAGTATAAATGTATAATAAATAGTATAAATTTATATACAAAACACTTTTAAGAATTATTATAACTAATAGTAATAAATTAATAACAACAATCATATTATTTTATCGATACATTCGACTAAACTTATCATATTAATTTTTACTAGTTTATTAACCCGTACACGTACGTGTATTTTGGAAGTGTATTTGAGATATTAAAAATTTTAAATAAAAATAATGCAGTAAATGAAATATCACCTTTGTGATGAGAATATACTAATTTAAAAAAAGTGTCATATTACAATAAAATTTTACCAAAATGTAGATAAAAATGAGACGGTCGTAAATATATAATTATTTTTTCTCTAAACAAAATATATTACAAGTTACTAAAAATAATTTATAAACAACTTATAATTAATTACATTAGTATACAATTTTTATAAAACCCCCTCACATTTTCTTAAAACCTTTTTATAAAACCCCCTCAAAATATTCATCTAACCCCCTCCCAATAGATTTAAAATTAATATTTCGAAATTAAAATTGAATAATTTGAAATTAAAATTTCTTATCCACGTTTTTAATCTTTCCAAAATTGTTTTTAGAATGAAATAATTTTGAAATTGAAGGTTATGATTGATTAATTAAGACTCAATTTATGGTTATTTTTAAAAAATTTGCATGCCTTTTATATAGATATATAGATTCAAAATGAACTTTCTATATGTGTGCCATTTGCTATTTGAAATGTAAAACACTTTAAAAATATTTTCTAAGGTAAGGGCTAATAACAAAGCTATTTACGGATTCAAATTATCGATTCTATGATTTATGTGAGCGTGTGATTGTTTTGAAAATGTAAAGAGTGAATAATATTTTTGAAAATATAAGAACACTGAGATTGTGATTTGCTAAAAGTAACACTCATACATGTTACAAAATAAAGGTAATATAGTGGACTTTGTCTTCCTATTATCCTACATTTCTTGTCATTTTAGCATTAGATCATCTCTTTTATCTTTTTTTCCCTATCTTTCTAATTATGAGTAGGTATCATTCAAAACCTTTACACTTATCCGATATTTTCTAATATTAAACAATGTGTGTGTGTGAGAGATAGGGTGAAAGAATGAGAGAGAATGTATGAAAAAAATATGAGAGACATCAGGTATCATAACCCTTGAAGGAAGGCTTTAAACGGGTAATGGAGGAAGTGATAGCGTTCATTCCACATGTAGATCGACTACGTCGAACCTTATAAGAATTTAGATGATATATTAGATAGGGTATGATTTATGTAAAAAAAATTCATGTACAATAAAAGTATTTTTTTTAAATCTTATAAATAGTGTGTATTTTTACAAATTATATCCGATAAGATTATTTATTATACATAGATATCGTAAGTCTTTTTAGATATTGAAAAAGGGAATTTAATTGAAAAGTTGAATGAGATTGGAAAAGATATTTTCGGAAGAGTGTGGGGGTAAATGTTCCACGGTGGCATTTGGAATCAGATCCTGCACTTTTGCCACTTTTTATTCATAAATAATTCGCACTTTTCCCTTCCCTTCTTTCCATTTCTACCCTCCTTCCTTCCCCCCCGAAATATCTTGCTACACTTTCATCTCATCCTTCACACGTGATCTCCTAATTTTTTCACTCCAAATCTATCATTTTTCTGTTAATTTTAGGGATTGAGATCGATCCATTGATTACGATTGTGATTGTAACTTTTATTCCATATTTTGATTCATTCCGATTTGTAATCATGGGCGAGGAAGTGAGAATCACCGACTACGATGTCGGCGGCGACGATGACGATCGAGTTTTGGAGTGGGTCACCGGCTTGCCTAGCGTTGATGATTTGATGCCCTTGTCACAGTCTCTGGTACCGGTGGAGCTAGCTTCCGCCTTCAGCATCACGCCGGAGTCTCACCGGAGCATGATTGACGTCAATCGCGCTTCTCAAAACACACTATCCAATCTCCGAGGGCAGTCCGTGAAACAACCGTTGAATAAATTTAACGGGTTTAAGTCGTTTGGTGATGATAAAGGAGATGAGATGGTTATGGAAGGCGAGGAAACCGCTGATCTCACTGGAGATGGTTCAGATTCGAGGAAATTGAGGAGAGTCGATAGTGGCGGTGCCGGAGCCGTTGGTGGAGCTGGAGAGGAAGCTGACTCTGCCTTGAGAGCCGATGATTCGTCGGCAAGGACATCGAAACGACCTCGTTTGGTCTGGACGCCGCAATTGCACAAACGATTTGTCGACGTCGTTTCGCATCTAGGTGTTAAGAACGCTGTTCCTAAAACCATCATGCAGTTGATGAATGTTGAAGGATTGACGCGAGAGAACGTAGCCAGTCATCTTCAGAAGTACAGGCTTTATCTGAAACGGATGCAGGGGTTATCTAACGAAGGGCCATCGTCTTCGGATCACCTCTTCGCTTCAACTCCTGTTCCTCAGAGCTTGCACGAGTCCAGTGGCGGTGGTAATGGAAATAGCCACTCTACAGTACCGATGCCAATGCCAGCGCCGTACCCACCACAGATGGTGCCTATGCCTTATCCACAGCCACCACAGATGGTGGCTCATCCGGCAGGAGCCGGTGGTGGTGCTTATCATCATGGATTTGACTCCCCTTCTCATCCATTTAACATCAATATGATGATGCAACAAAGAGACTGGTCTGGGAATAAATTTGCTTCACTTTCACCATATCAGCACCGTATGACGAACGATAAATAGAGCTTATATACCGTTAATTGGATATTTATCCAAGCAAAAACAGAGGTGAGCTACTTATTCTATATACTTGAAGAATTAGTTTCAGAGTTAGAATTAACGAGGGGGTAGAATTGTGTTCACTCTAGCCTGTTCCTCCTGATATTTTAACTGCAGTGACTAAAATCCATGTATTGATGAATGAAATTTTGCTTGATGACCAGATAGTATGGTGTTTGTGGATGATAGTTATGATGAATGGTTATGTGGTCAATGATAGTTCATCCATGGAGGAGTTTTGATCATGTTTTAAGAATTAACATAGATTGACCATAGATTTCTATCAAGATTTCTTGTTACCTGGATAGTGCTACTGGCTAAACTTTTATTAAAGTTAATTGCTCCACAGTCTACATATACTTTTTATTCAGTACCATGGTATCATTCACTTTAGTACGGCATCTTAGTGGTACCAGTACATGATTCATTCTCACCATTTTCCCTTTTGAGTAGTCATTGGTAATTTTGCTCTTAGTTTCATTGCTAAATACTCAAAAAAAATTATCATCTTTTCTGCTCAAGTTGTAGTTTTTGGTCATTTTCTTTGGAATTTTTAATCATCTTTTTCTTTCGATAGTTTATTTTCTAACCACTGATTTATCTTTCTGTCTAATAGGTACCGTGGTCCATAAGGTAGCATGGAGCCACCTAGTAATAGCATAAAGGTTACCAGACATTGACAATCAACTTCTTGCAGAGCAACGGTTTGATATGCTAAAGTCACCTTGATTTAACCATTCTTCTCAATCTAGATCTTCAGATCAATCAGTCATCAACTGCAAGTTTGAAATGCTATGATGTAACAAACTGCTACTGTGATGAATTGCTCCTGTTAATGGCCAGCAGTCGATGAGCTGAACTTTAATGGTTTTGAAACTCTAATGCGAGTCAAAATGTAGCATAAATGATTATCGAAAGAGTAACTGAAATTCCATATACAGTGGAAGCAAAATAACACACACTTTCAATTATGAAAAACAGTTGTAAGCGTATATCTATCTAATTGTTTTAAAGCTATTGTTTCAAATAAAGAGTTCGTTGTTGGCTTTGTCTTTCTGGAAATAAAGGATAATTTTAGTATTTCCTTTGTATTCGGTTTATTATTTAGCCTTCTATATACATTTATAGCTCTCGTAGGTTCTGCAGATTCCTAATTGGTATTCAAGTTCTTAAAGTCTAGTGAGCTTTTACCGATCCTTGTTGTCCTTTAAATTTTGATGTTTTTTGGTGAAAGGTGTGGTTAAGAAACTTCAAGATATTGAGATCAGGTAAAATGCTCTCATATACAATTTTATTTCCATTTTCTTTATTAATTCTCTGCTTTATTTATTCTGTTCTTTTGTTTCGCAGCTGCTCATTCCGAAGCAATTTCAAATTTGACATATATGGGAAAAGCAAATTTGATTAATGTTTGAACATTATGTCATATGTTACTGGTGTTTGAAGAGTCCTGTCACTGGTGGTACTGAATCCTAGATACAACATGCTTGACTCCAAAATTTAAAATCTTTCTATCAGCTGTTATGGATCTGTAGGCTGTAGCTGCTACTTGCAGAAGGAGGATGAAGGGCCGAAACAAATGGATTTAGCCAGAAGTTGGATGAAAATGAAGATAACAGGGTTAGAATGTAAGCTCTTATTGATCTTTATTGCAAGTTTGGACACATTTGATCAGTCTCAGCAGCCATACATTTGAAGATCACATTCAAGATTTCTTACTCGAACAAAGTGGTCAAGAAATCTTGAAACTGTAGCTTCATCAAGATTAGAATTTTCCTCTCTTTTGAAGTTATGATGGCTCACGAGTTAATTGGAATGACTTTACTCTAATCAAAGTTAACATCCATTATTGTAGAGATCTACCAAGCAGAATCCTGACATCTGACTTCTTTCAACTTAGAGTAAAAGATGGAGGAGTGGATTGTGGATTAATGAGGAGTCTTGTTTGCGATTACGATTGTGAAGATACGCAGAATATACTCATTGACAGTGTTGTTGCCTCTAAGAACTGTACCTACCTTCACCATCTTGGTATGGTGAATGTATATATGCCCACAAGGTATTAACTAAATCTACCTGGTACTATGACTAATGTTAGTAGCAATATCAAACTTAACTAAGATATAGATGGACACAATTTTTGTTTGTAACATGCAGATATTGACACAGACGGGAGTTGTACGAGCATGATTAAAGATGTTATGGTCGTGCTCAACTATAGATATGGGATCAAATAAATCGAAGACCTGATTCTGTAATGCGCAGTATGGTCCGAGACCATGTGATGGTTCTGGTTGTTTATGTTGGCTTGGTCGTTGTACATTTAGATGCGGCTTGTGAGCCGACATGATTATAATTGTTCAGCCAATCTAGATTGTAATAGTTAAGAGTGTAAGACGGGATCCAAAAAGCAGAGACAAGTAGGAAAAGGTGAGTAAGGACTTGCGAACCATAAACAAAGCAAGAGTTTATTTGGGAGAATATGTGGTGAAAGTTAAAATGTCTACGAGTCATAACTAATATTTAATTACTTTCGAATTTAAGACGAAATAAGATTTTCGAATCACTAATCACTTACTTAAAACAAATAGTCTTTATTAAAAATATTTGTTGGTTTGTAGACGTTTTTAGAAAATAAATCCTTATTCTAAAAAACAAACAATGAGAATTCAAGTATAATATAAAGTTATAAACCATACACATCTATTCTTTGTCATCTTATATTAAAAAGAAACGCTTATATAGCAAGACTCCATACCATAGACTTTTTGATTTATTTGACTTGAGAATCATAAAATCCTTTGTGAATCATGCATGCACGCATGTTTACTCGGTAAGATATAAAACTATATTTCCATAAGAAAGTTATAAGCTTTTTGAAACTTTTAGAAGTCATACGCACGTACTCATGTGTATGTGAATGTTCCTTTCATTAACTAGTTAGTGCAAGTAGGTACGTATATGGTTACTTTATCACGTTCGTTAATACGAGTATATGGTTTCTTTTAATTTGGTCATGCATACACACACACATATATATGTGTGTGTTAGAAGGTTCAAACGAGAACCTATATTTAGGTGAGAATTAGAGGATTCAATCTTGACCGTTCATTTGCTTTGACCGAACGGTCTACGTTTGTCATTTCCTTTCATTTTATTCATTACCCAACCATGAATTGAGACGATCATGAATTGCGACGGGTGACTTGTGACCATTAGATCTAATAGATCAATATCTGATTGATGGCTATTATTCGTTCTTTCATTGTCACTTAAATATCAATTCTTACAATAGCCATCCTCTGTGTCTGTGTTATATATATATATATATATATATATATATATATATATATATATATATATATATATATATATATATATATATATATGTATAGAAATAGGATTAACTTAGGTCTTTCTTAAACATAGTCCTTGAAGTCTCATTCCTGGCCCTTGATCTCGTTAGTATGCATAAGGGCATGATCGACAATGCTTATTCTTAAATTTGGCAGTTACCATTCATGTAACAGTTTCTTAATCCACATTCACCTTTGTTTACCAGTATTATGACTCCAACTGGATCGACTCAAGTGTTTATCGTGATTTGTATTGCTCTGATATATCGTACATAGTCCGTTTTAGAGATTGGCGACTTATCCATTCAGTGCCAAAGTCACTGGACGTTCCCCAACGGGTACTGTCGGGTCGGGTTAATTCAATAATAGACACCTGTTGTCATTCCAACATCCCTTCGCCTTTCATGGCCACATATCTTTCCCCAAACAAATCCCCCTACATCTCTATATAAACGTTGGATTGTCAAGAAGACGCAAGAAAAGCACTTCGAATTGTTGATTAATCTGTTTGGATTAGCCCACTTTCTTGTAGGTCATATATTTACTTATGCAGGTATTTCAAAATCCCCCTACCGAATGGGTTGTTCTCCCTGGTCGGAATAGGTGGTTCGTTTTTTTATTATTGACGGCATCTGATTCTTGTTCAAATACTATCGATGCTGATGATGATTACGATGATAATTTTTAATTCGAGTGTTGTTGTTTTTTTCTTTATTCACATAGTATTGATATATTTTCACTTTCGATTCTATAGATATGCTATATGTTTTCTTAATGTTAGTAATGACCATATGCGGTTGAATGAAAATGATGATACTAATAACTATTATTAGATCACAACATAAAAATAAACATCATCATATATTATCATAAAGTTTCCTATATATCAAGTTATCAACAACATATATAGGATCTTCGATACACACACATCAGTCTAGATCGTTCATTTATATCTTTTCATTGGTTAAAGTTAAAAAGATTTTTCCAATACAACATACAACATTAGGGCCGGATCATTGATTATGAAGGTCATGTGCGAAGAGTAAATGATGTAGGGGTGTTAAATCGTATCATCGTGTCGTGTTTTTGTCTGACACGACACGACACGACACGAATTGATTTTTCATGACACGAACATGACACGACACGATGTCGTGTTTTTTTTCCTAACACGAACACGACCCAATTAAAAAAACGAAAAACACGACTTACACGACAACACGACAAAAGTAACATTAAATTTTCACCCGTTTCAATAATTCATGCCGAAAAAACGACTAACACGACAACATAACAAAAACCAACATAAAATATCCGTTTGCATAATTAAATTGTTCAAGAAAAGAAGGATATCAAGAACCACAACAAAAATAACATAAACTGGTACTGAATGTTCTCAAACGATAAACATAAACTGAATATTCTCAAACTTCAAACATAAAATAAAGTGCATCCATCTATTCATTTATTATATGGACAATAAGATATTATATATAATTATATAATTATATTTGTATATATATCGTGTAGATATCGTTTTATTGTCGTGTTATATTTCGTGTCCATATCGGGTTATTGTCGTGTTAATTTCGTGGTAAAATTTTAACACGAACACGACACGACACGACGTCGTGTTTTTTATAATCAACACGAACACGAATTCGAATTTCGATTTCGTCCCAATTTCGTTTCGTGTCGTTTATTTTTGTCGTGACGTGTCTGTTTTTGACAGCCCTTTAATGATGTGCCCTTAAAGACATAATTTTTTATGTGTAATATAAATTAATACTATGATAATTGTTATACCAATAATCGGAACAAAAATAAGGCCCCATCAATACAAATTTTTTATGTATAAGCAAATTTATTAATATTACAATAATTTACATCGATAAACAAAACAAAAGGACAGTAGTAAATAGTTTATCTAATATTTTTATGACCTAATGATTTATGAATAAGCAAATTTATTAATATTACTAAATGAGTCTAACAAGTAGTAAAACACTCCAATAATCTTACAACTGAATTTCAATGATGCTTTTATGTATCAAGAATATTAGCTAGGGGCAAATATGGGCTTCATATATTCTTACACTCTTATGATTTACGATACATTATCCAAGTTTGAAACATTGTACGAACTATAGGGGGTGTTTGTTTTAGTTTATTATGGGCTTATTTTCCGAGCTTATTTTTTATAAGTTCGTTTTTTCTGGCTTATTTTTCACTAGTCTGGTTTATTTTCTTATTGTAACTCATAATAAGCCCAAAAGTCAGAAAATAAGCCGGAAAAAACTAGCTTATAAAAAATAAGCCCGGAAAATAAGCTCTAAATAAGCTAAAAACAAACACCTCCTTAATACTATTATTGAATATGTATTTGTTTTATGTTTTGTGTTAATTATACAGCTTGTTTGATTCCGTTATTTTATCATATCATCCAAGTTAAATAAATATGTTATCTTCAATTCTTGATTTGTTACTGGTCAATGGTCATTTGGTTATCCAAGGACTCCGCAAGACATCTAATAAGATTTAACTCTTGCCCCTAAGGTTGTGCACGACCAATCCGAAGGAGAAGCATGGATCCTCTCGGGTTCCACAGGAGCACCACCGCCCCAGCCCGAAGGAGAAGCATAGGTCCTCTCAGCCTGTTTGATTCCGTCATTGAAAATGACGTCTATTCATAGCATAAATACCTAAATTAATGATTTTTTGTTGTTGAGGAAAATATACAATATCACAAAAACATTCTACTAACATATATTATATGGTTTCGTAATAAAAAATAATAATTTGGTTGTGGTGTCAAAATATTAGTCATGGAGTTAGATAACCTACAAATCAATCAATACGGTCAATGTGTTTTGTTTGTGGTTCATTGAGGAATCAATGGAGTTGGAAATGATATATGCGTTGACGTTGTCATGTTTTATAACTTAACCGATATCGACTCACTAATAGTTTATTGATGAGGCTTTTCAAATAAAAAAGTTTATTGATGAGTTATATATGTAAAAAACAGTCGTACTAAACTTAGTAATTGGATCAATATAAATTAATGATTAAAATTAATCACATATTTTACCATCACATATGATTAAATATATAATCACATGTGATCAGTATATAATCACATATAATTTTATAAAAGCATCACATCTGAATTGATAAAAATAACACTTCGTTAAAAGTTTTAAAATACTATCTATATCATTCATGCTATTAATACAAAGATTAAAATTAATCTTTTTAAGACTAATAATATTTAAAAAATATACTAAATTAGCAAAAAATCGGTTTGAGATATTTAATGTGTAAAACAATATTATGAAAGTTATTTAACAGTATATCCACCAGCCTGTGAAGAGTACCTACTCTAATATAAAACGCCGTTAAATAATCTCGGGTGTATGCATATAAAATCAGATTTCATATCACTTTCACCACCGCAAAACCCCAGATCGTCTATCCTTGATGTGCGTGCAAGCTTTCGATAACGGAATATTGTTCTCCGGCGACTTTAACTCCGTTGTGGGCTCACTGGATCTGATTACCTGTGTCGACGCCTAAAGGTCAACTAGCTGGTGCTGTTCATTTTCTGTGGCGGAGAACATGCCGACGCCGTCGTATTGGTGTTACCGGTGCACACGCTTGGTCAGAGTAACTGATGAAGACACTGTCGTATGTCCTCACTGTGAAGGAGGATTCGTTGAAATCGTGGAGGCCAACGCGCCGCCACTGCAGGGGAATCGTCGGCGTTTTCCTGCCGCTGCGATGTACATGCCCGGTAGTAACGACCGGTCAGATCTGAGGCTCCGGCGTCGTGGTCGGCGTAACAACGGCGACTGGTCTCCTTTCAATCCGGTCATCGTTCTTCGTGGTGCCTCTGGCGGTACGGACGATGATTCCGGAGGGGGAGATAGAGGTTTTGAGCTGTATTACGACGACGGAGCTGGTTCCGGCCTCCAACCGTTGCCTGCTATGATGTCTGAGTTTCTGATGGGATCTGGATTCGACCGATTGCTCGAACAGTTATCGCAGATCGATATAACCGGATTAAGTCGATCAGAACAACCGCCGGCGTCAAAATTAGCCGTGGAATCGATGCCAACGATCGAGGTATCAAATTCACATGTCAGCAAAGAATCGCACTGCGCAGTTTGCATAGAAGCGTTTGCTCTCGGTTCCGAGGCGCGTGAAATGCCTTGTAAGCACATTTACCACTCCGATTGCATCCTCCCATGGCTCACCATGCGAAACTCGTGTCCTGTTTGCCGCCACGAACTTCCAACAGATTCAACAGAATCGAGTTCCAGCAATCTAGAACGATCTGAACGAAACGACGAAGAATCAGCGGCGGTTGGATTAACAATTTGGAGATTACCAGGTGGCGGATTTGCCGTCGGCAGGTTCACTGGCGACCGAAGAGCCGGCGGCGGCGAGAGAGAACTTCAAGTTGTTTACACGGAAGCGGACGATGGGATTAGTGGTAATAACGGTACGCCCAGGCGAATCATGTGGGAGTCAAGGGCAAGAGGACGTAGCGGAATGGGGAGAGTTCTCCGTAACGTGTTTTCGTTTTTTGGGAGATTAAGACCATCTTCAAATTCCTCCAACTCTAATGGTGCTTCAATGAATAGAAGCCGGAGTCTGTCAAGTTCAATTTTCGGTAGAATGTCATCAAGCAGAAGTAGAACTTGGATTTTGGAGGAACAAAATGGTATGTCCAGATGGTAGCATCCGATTCAAGGGTTTGATACATATCTGATTACATGTACTGTAAATATACTTTGATTCCAGATTAAGGCAAGTGAACTTAGAACAAGCCATCGTATAATTTGATCATTCATGGAAAAGGAACCAATGCTATGATCCAAATTGATTTTTGGATTTTTTCTATAAAGGTCTAAGATGAATGGCGTTTTGTTAAAACAAGCATTGGTTCGATTTTCTTAATCCGTGGATTTGTTTATTATCAGCTTCATTAGATTCCTTGTCAGTACCAATCTCTCTCAGTTTTTGATTCACTTTCTTGTGCCCTCTTTCTGTTTTTTCTTTTTAAATAATTGATTCCAGGATTTGATTGAAGAAGGTCTGCAACAAAGTTCAGATTAAAGAATGATAAATCTCTGCTTTAAGATAAAAAGCAGGTTATTGTAAGTTGAAAATATCTTACACAACTTTGAAAATATCTTGTTGTAAGTTGGAAGGAAAAAGAGATGAAATTGTCTGCTTAGTCCATTTCTACAAGAAAAGGTTACCCACTTGGGGAATTTGTACATTGACATAACTTGTCTGCAACTTTATCTTCTGTTCTTCAGCTTAAACTGAATCAGTTACCTACACAATCAAAACAATGGTCAAAACTAGTTGAGGCTCATGTTTTTTATTTAAGACTTAACCCCTCATTACCAAATGCTTATAATGGAGATGGAACTAGGATTGTTTTTGTTAAGGGATCGTACGGTATATTTGAGGAGTAGCCCATTTATGCTCGAACTTGTTTGAATTTGATAAAGCTCAAGTCGCCCGAATATGAATTCAAACCGGACTCTAGTTATATGATAAAAGCTCGACTCATTTATACCGTTATGAATAAAGACCTTTTTATAAATACTCTCTATGTCCCGTTTTTATTGTTCATTTTTAACTTTTTAAAATCTTTCTTTTTTAACTTTGACCTTAAATATTTTTGTTTGTGGTGTATAATATTTGATACAAAATATATGAATACATTGCGTTTTAAATGTATTTTCATTGATATAATTTTTATCAAGTATTATATAATATAAACAAAAATATTTAAGGTCAAAGTTAAAAAAGAAAGACTTTGAAAAGTCAAAAGTGGACAATAAAAATGGGACGAAGGTAGTATTTGTTTTCCCTAGTGGCAGATAAATGTATTAGAGATGGTATGTTAGTCTCTATCCTTTAATAATAAAACTAGTCGTGTTAAACATTCAATTTTTTAAACTTTTAATAATCATATCATAATACAACAATAAATGAGGAAGTATCTAAAAGTCTAAAACATATCACGAGGTTTTATATCCTTTTATTTTATATTATTACTTATTCTCTTACTTATAAAATAAGACAGGTGTTAAAATTAAGAAGAGATATGAAAAAAGAGAATTAATAGACTTTATGTGTCATAATCTAGTAAATAAGAGGTTTAAGTAAGAATATTTGCCTTGTAATATAGCACGTTAGTTCGATTTTACTCTTTTTTGCATACATATTTTTATATAATGTAATTTTCAACTTTTGGTCTTATTATAAGATTAAATGAATTTAAATAATTTGATACAAGAAGTTAGAAGTTAGAATTTGTTTAAGTATTACGTTTGTACGATGATTAAGTAATGAAAGTTGAATTTCAATAGTATTTGTTTAATAGTGAATGATGTTTCCAACATTAAACGAATGTTCGTCTTTGGTCTTTTAAGAAGCCACACCGATCGTTGATTACCCAAACCCAATAAGTCAAATGAATCATGAATAAACCTAGATCCAAGAAAATACAAAGTAAAAATCAAATATATATTAGATGAAATAAAAAACGGACTAGATAATGCATATCATAATTCCATCTAGGGTGATATATTTCGGTTTAAACCCGTAAAGCCTGATAACCGGTTTAGTAATCGAACCGAAGTTCTTTGTCTGGTTTGGTTTGAACTCTTCAGGCTCTCAATCTAGTAAAGTTTGAGTATTGTTCGAGCCAGTCCAAAACCCTTATAACCCGATCATACCCAGACCGAACCGTTGTATAATAAATAAGGATTACGTGAAGATTGTTTTCTACATTTCTCCTATTTAAACATGGTATATACAATTACATAGAGTTTCTCTCCATTTTATCCTATAGAGTGATTCAGATAGACCAACCCAATTTCCTACAGTTCGGTCTTTGGTTCAAGTTTTTTAATTTTGAACTTTGGTATAGACTGGGTTTGGGCTGGTTCGGTCTAGATTCAGCCAATCTTCTTCTCGTACACATTCTTAGATCCACTCATACAAATGCCTAGATCTACCACCACTTCCTCGTATTGTCTTAATTGACATTACTTGTATCTATCCAATGAATTTTGTCCGAAGTGCATGGAATTTCACGTCTATGAGCAAACTTTGCGCTAGCTTTGATATACATGTGAAGAAAGCAACTTTGGTTTTAAAAAAGGAAGTCCTTATCTTTTCCAAGTCGCTTTGATATAGCTTTAGCTTTTGTTTTGAGTGGAGGAGTATATCTATGTTTGTGCTTTGATTCTTGCAGGCAAAGGTCTTGAAACTTTCGTAGAACATGTGTCTCTTCAATGGGATAGAAAGCATTATTCACATATGACATGTTAGAAAGAAGTCATGGTAAAGAAAAAGTTTACTTTGTTTTAGTGTACACTCAAAACCAAGATAAATAGAAAAAGACTTGCATTTTGTACTATAAAAATAAACCTTATTCACATTAGTAATGAGAATCCGGAGCTAGGGTCTTCGAGATTATGTTCTGATAGTCACAGTGACGGGTAAGGTTACATAGAATCTACGTATCCTTTTCGTGGAATACACGAAGTATAATTGTAAAAATCAAGAAAATAGACAAAAGTACCTTCATTTTTAATGCACACTAACATAAAAACAATAAACTTTTAAATTAATTTAAAAACGGGTGTAAAAAGTGATAATTACAATGATACATCTAATATTTATATACGCATCTAGTAGATGCATCATATTTTAGCCATTAGATCAAGAGCACATCTCAAATTGACTATACAAAGTAATGACAATGAGATGGGATTCTGTTTGGTTACAGATTATAAGGCTATCCGTTATACTCCCCCTCTTCCCCTTTCTTACCCACTGCCACATCAGCGCCACATCATTTTTCCTCCCCTTTCCTTTCTCTTACCTACTACACCCGTTATACCTTCCCTTTTCTCCTTCCTTCTCCTTTTCACTTTTTTTAAAAAGAAAAAAAATATATTAAATTTGTGATTGGTTGAATGTGGGGTATGGAGGTGGGGGGTGGGGTGGGTTTCGATGAGGAAGCCGGCGAGTTGTGGAACCCGGAGATTCTTGTACCCGCGCGAGTTCATACACCCGAGGTGGTGTTCCTCGCGAGCTCGGAGGCCTACTCGCCCTACGCGAGTTGGGTATAACGGATGGTCTAAGCATAGTTTTTCAATCTAAAGAATGCAATGATTAAAGTTAGGGTCTTCAAAATTAGTATAAAACTTTTGTAATCTAGATTAGTTTTTTTAACGGTAAACATATAGTCACTCACTAAATCTGTTAGTTCATCACATGATATAACCTCTCAACTTTTTGGGAAGAGGCATTTTTGCACCATATCTTTTACTAATACTATTGAGCTGCAAGCTTTTTGATTGTAATTTAGTAAATGATGTAGTTACCGTGTTCCCTATAAACATAGACCTTGATCTTATTAGACGAGTTTAGATTAATCTCATTTAATGTTGTATAAGGGAGATTCTTGAGTTGCTTTCAGTGTCCACAAGAGAATAATTATCAAAATTGGGTTGAACTTTTGACAAGAGAATATGACAAGGTTTGGTGATTAAGGATACTGCGTCCAAAAAGAAAAGTTTTTGGGAGTATAATTCCCACTTTAACTTCTTGTGTGGATAAGATGTAGATTTTTATTTTTTTAATTTATTTATTGTGAGTGCTAAGAATATGGGATAAATTTAATATCTCTTTCATAATAATGGTTTTATATTTATAGGACAATGACATATGATGTAGGGCTGGAGGCAAACACTTATCATCAGAGATATATCATATATGTGGTTATTGATTCATTTTTTTATAACAAATTTATCTTATAGCTTTTCTTGATGCAAAGTCTATGATTAAAATTATTTTTAAAATAATAACTCTTTTAACCAGTAAAATAAGGAATCTTTCTAATATATCTTGTGATATTCTTATTCTTAGGAGTTATACTGATTTTAATTAAAAAAACACCTCTTTCTAGTATAATTAACTTCTTTAACATATCTTAACATATCAATTGATGTGCCAATTTTAACATGTATAACTTCTCTTAATTCGATCAGTGAGTAAATCTATATGTATTTACTAAGTCTGAATATTCGTAAAAAAAATCGATGTTATTTTGTTTATTACGCCAAGATTTTGATTTTGATCAGAAAGAGTACGTCCGTACGTACGTTATATATTGTTCGTAAAACACGATCGAGTTAAAGATGTCGATGGGAAGAGGATTAATTAAGAACACAACTTGATTGATGTTGTAGTTAGTTTTAAGATAAAAGACAATTTTGATCAGATAGGCCCGAAGCAGCAAGAGAGACACATCCTCGGGCCCGTTACAGCTTGGTGATCGAAACTCCAAGTGACAAATTTTAAGATGGTTTAAAGTTGAGTTGTTTGTGTGCCAGAAAACCTGAATAAATAACAAATAATATTTCTAATCTTGGATTTTGATTGGAAACTATAGCAAAAGTAAATGATTTTTAGGGCTTTTAAAAACAACCGGTATTTATTACCTATACTAGCTCGTTTGTTGGCTACTAAACTAAATGATTTTGAATTTAAAAGTGAAGTTTTCCAACAAATTGCTATTGTGATAAAAGAAAGACTTTTGAAATATTTCAAGGAGATTCCTTCTATTTTTACGTGTACTAAATTAAATGATTTTGAATTTAAAAGTGAAGTTTTCCAACAAATTTCTATTGCGATAAAAGAAAGACTTTTGAAATATTTCAAGGAGATTCCTTCTCTTTTTATGTGTGCTGCCACTTTAAACCCAATCTTAAACATTGGTGGGGTTGAAACGTTGATCGAGCAAATTGTATTTGTCTTTAATCTAACCGAAGATGACCCCATTTTATCCAAAATCAAGTAAACCATTTTAACAAATGATTTTGAGACATATTTGATATTTATTAACTAAATACTGGTCGAGTAGTGCGATACATGATCAAATTAGAGTGCAGGTGGAGTCATCTAATAGAGTTTCTAGTAATATAAATTTGTCATTTTTTAACACACTAGTAAATTCTCAATCCAAACGATCACGTACTTCCACCACTAGTAGCGAGTTGGAAAATTATATGTTAAGGGATTTTCTATCAAAAATGACATTTGAAGAGTTTGAAAGGTTCGATATTTTGGCTTGGTGGAATAAAAAGGAACCACAAATTCCGGTTCTAGCCGCCATGGCCCGTGATTTACTAACCGCCCAAGGTTTTACGGTAGCTTCGGAATCTGCTTTTTCTGTTAGTGGTAGGGTTATATCGCAACGAAGAACAAGACTAACTCTCGAGTCGGTGAAAGTATGCATTTGTTTGAAGGATTTTTTGAATATAGCGACTCGGAAGCAACATATTACCACACTAGAAGACACAATTGACGCCGATTTAGAAACAAATATACACAATGAAGAAGTTGAACTTGGAATATCATCTCCAAGCAAAGACGACGACGACCAAGACGATGGCAAACTCGAATATCCAGTATAATGTATATTTGAAGTATTTGAACTTTATTCTAAATTATTGTAATTTGAACTTTGTTTTCTAATTTGTATTTGAACTTTGTACTCTTGAACTATTTTAATTTATCAAAATCTGAATTTTCTTTCTTATTTTTGTTTTTTATAGTATATATTTAATCTCATCTGGTTGGAAAAAATTTAAAGAAAAAAATAAAGGAGTAGAGGCAGTCCCCAATATTTCAAAAGAAGAAGTAAAAATAGTGCAGGTGGGCCGGCCGTTTTTCTTCGAACCAATTTGAAAAAAAAAACGGATAATATCTGAACCGGTTATTATATAAACCGGATTTTTTGTGATAAAAAAACAAAGTTCAGATAAAAATCGAACCCAATTAGATTAAAAACCAGTGGTGTTTTGGGCTTTTTATAACCTTAATTGGGCCCCCAAACCTAAATTTGAGGCCCCCAATAAACGAAATGAGCAAATACATGGAGAACTCGAATATTAAGTTTGTTCGTTTCTTGTTTTTTCTTCAATATATGCTTAGGCATAGAGGTGCACAAAAAAACCGAATATCCGATTTATACGAAAAAATATCCGAAACCGGATTTTCTAAAAACCGGTTTTTTTTTATCCGGACCGGATTTTTCAAAACCGGATAGTATGACCGGTTTGTAGGATTTTGGGCCGACCGGTTTTTTTACCGGATAAAAAACCGGTTTTTTTGAAACCGGTTTTTATCCGGTTTTTTATCCGGTTTTTTACTACTAGCCGTTAGGTTCGAAAAGTAGCCGTTTTCTAGCCGTTTGGGGTGTTTCTTGACCGTTTTTTTCTTATTTTTTTACCATTTTGCCACCCAAAACACTTATATATAGTGTGGGTATGTTGTGGGATTAAATCACAACTTACATCTTCCAAATTCTCTCCAAATTCTCTACTTTTATTCACCAAAGCTCACTTTCTTGAGATTGATATCATGGCCGGTAGTAGTAGCATGCCGAATACGGGAGAATCTTCCGTCGGAGGAAACCCCGATGTGGTGAGGATTCTCGAGCATAATAGAAATAAAGAAATTTGGGAACATTTCGACTTGTGCGAGATGTCCAACGGTTCAAAAAGGGCTCGGTGCAAACTTTGTCACAAGTTTCTAGCACCCGAAGGCAACTCTACTTTGAGGGCTCATATTTCCAAGTCATGCAAGGCGCTAAGAGCAACATCCGATGCAACTCAAGCCAACATGACGAATCAAGGTGGTGTTTTCATTTACGACAACGACAAATTACGAGACGCTTTTACGAGGTTCGTGATTACAAAAGCTTTGCCGTTTGACCACTTTGATGATAAAGATTTCACCGAAACCATCCAAACACTAATGCAACCGCGTTACACCGCTGTAAGTCGTACTACCCTTAGGCGTGATGCAATAAAAATGTGGCGTGCGGCTAGAGAAAAAATGATTTTAGGATTCCAAGAACACCGTTATGGTGTGTCACTTACATGTGACGTTTGGAGTTCTCCACATAACACCGGACATTCTTTTCTAGCCGTCACGGCCCATTGGCTAGACCAAGATAGTTGGCAAATGATGAAACGTACAATCGCGTTTGAGTTATTTGGTGAACCACACACCGGCGCAAATTTATTTGCGCTTTTAAAAAGGGTGATTTGTGTTTATAACATACAAAACAAAGTTTATTCTATGTCTTTTGATAATGCGTCAAATAACACAAACGCGGTTCCACGATTAAAGATACTACTTTCACCAATTTTAGACGGTGTGTTTTTTCACACTCGTTGTGCTGCACACATCATCAATCTTTCCGTTCAAGCCGGTTTGGAGGTTATTGACTCCAAAAGAAAAGAATTCAAAGAAATGATAAAATCGATTTTTTGCTCCAACAACAAACGGTTGAATAATTATAAACGTTTTTGCAAGTCGGTTAATTGTAAAGCTTTGGGTCCAAATTTGGATTGTCCAACTCGTTGGAACTCCACTTGGATGATGATGCACTCCGCCTTAAGGCAAAGAGATACGTTGCAAACTTTTCACAAAAACTTGTTTGATAAAGGTCTTGTAGCACAAGAGTATCCGAATGACGGTTGGGAAATGATTTCAAAACTACACGATTTACTTGAGGTTTTTAAAGACGCAACAACTTGTTTATCCGGCGTTTATTATCCCACTAGTCCGTTGGTGCTTAACCAATTGTTTTTGATGGCTAGCAAAATTGGTGACTTTGAGTTTGAAGGTGAAGAATTGAAACTCGTTGGGGCAAAAATGAAAGAAAAACTTTTAAAATATTTTAAGGAAATTCCCCCGGTATTTACTTGTGCCGCCGCTTTAAACCCTTGTTTAAACGTTGGTGGAGTTGAAACATTAATCGAACAAATTGCATTTTCTTTTAACCTTACCGAAGATGATCCCGCTTTTATAACTAACCAAACCAATTATTTCAATAAATGTTTTCGAGATATGTTTGAGATCTATTTGGGTAAATACGGGACATCTAGTGCCATTCATGATCAAATGAGAGCGGAATCTAGTAGACGCCAAAGTAATGCGGGTTTGTCACTTTTTAACACAATTATGAACTCTCAATCCAAGAGAGCACGTGGTTCCACCCCAAGTAGTGAGTTAGGGAATTACATGTCAACCAATTTTATAGCAAAATATACATATGAGGATTTTCAAACTTTTGATATTTTGGCTTGGTGGAAGGAAAGGGAATCACAATTTCCGGTTCTAGCCGCCATGGCCCGTGATCTACTAACCGTCCAAGCTTCTACGGTAGCTTCGGAATCTGCTTTTTCTGTGAGTGGCAGGGTCGTATCCGCAAGAAGATCACGGTTGAGTCCCGAATCTGTGGAAGTGTGTATTTGTTTAAAAGATTACTTGGATGGTGCGGCTAGAAGACAACACGTGACCACACTAGAAGACCCAATTGACGTCGACTTGGAATCAAACATACACAATGAAGAAGTGGAACTTGGAATATCGTCTCCCGATGAAGAAGAAGAAGAAGAAGAAGAAGCGTGAACGGGTTGCTATGTAGGGGTGATGGCGATGCCGAAGCTCCTCCCTGGCTTCCCACTTTTAATTCGAAGTTTGAATGGTTTTAAGTTAGATGTTTGTAGTTTGAATATTTTTAATTAGGAAGTTTGTAATTTTAACATTGTACTTTTTAAGTATTTAAATTAATCAAAATTTGAGTTTTCTTTCACATGTATGTTTTTTTATAGTATATATTATAGGAAATGTATTTAAAAAAAAAAAACAAAAAAAAAAAAAAAAAAAAAAAAAAAAACAGTGGGCTACATAAAA
The DNA here is from genome assembly GCA_947179395.2 of Pulicaria dysenterica. Lineage (NCBI taxonomy): Eukaryota > Viridiplantae > Streptophyta > Magnoliopsida > Asterales > Asteraceae > Pulicaria > Pulicaria dysenterica. The sequence continues at coordinate 81,360,076 of OX359292.1, forward strand.
AATACGCGGACCGGATTTTTTGCCCCGAATAAAAACCGGTTTTTTATAAAAACCGGTTATAGTATAAACCGAAACCGGATAAAATAGTATCGGAATTCGATATCAAAACCGGTTAATACTAAACCGGTTTTTTTCGTAACCGGTTTTTTTTTTGTCCGAAAAATCCGATCCGGTTTTTACTATAACCGGATATAGTAAAAACCGGTATTTGTTCACCTCTACTTAGGCATGACAAGTTGGCAATTTTCTTTAATTTCAACCAGTTTGATTTAGATTTTTGTGTAATATTCATTTGGGGGTAGTTGTTTGAGTTAGGTTTAAATTCAGGCCCACAAAATCAATTTTCACTTGTTTAGCTTTGTCTTCACAGCTTAGGTGTTTGAATCGTTTAATTTAGCTTTAATTGTTTAGTGGAAGTATTTATTTGTATATTTACTTTCGGCCTATTTGTTTAGGTTTGTTCAATGCTCATTAGCTTGATGCGGTTTTAAACATAAACCGAACCCAAAGCGTTAATTTCAGTTTTAGAATTTTTAAACCTAATAGAAGTATTTTGTTGTTTGGTTATTTCTTGACCTAATAGAGTCATTTGTTGGACTCGTTTTAGATTTAGTTTGGTTTTAATATAGTCCATTTTGTAGCCTCAATTGACATTTAGTATATTTTCTAAATGCCATTAATGTCTTTAAACATTTACTAGAAGAGCTGTAGATCATGTTAAAAATTCATTCGACACATGTGTTCCCGAGTTAACTTTAGTAAAGAAAAGAATGGAAAAGAAAATTTGTAGGAGAAAAGAAGAGAAAATAAAGGATAATGATTTTCATTTTAGTCTTCCCGAATCGGAAAGAAATGAAAAGAAGTTGGAAAGAAAATGAATAAGTTGGTGTTCCCGAGTTGGAGAGAAAGAAAATAAAAAAGAGTCATTTTATAATAATACCCTTATATTTTAAGATTATTTATTATGATTAAGGGTAATTTTGTCACTTACGAAAAATCATAAAAATTTTCTTTTTCTTTCCTTCCAAATCCTCCCATTTTGGGAGAAAAGTTTAGAGAGAAAATTAAATAAATTTTCCTCCCAAATCTTTTCCCTTCCCTCCTTGAAATAAGAACACAAAACTTTTTTATTTTCCTTTCAAATCTTTTCCTTTCTCTCCAAAATATAACTCGGGAACATTTAGAGTCACAACTTTCGTTAAACCCGCACCGGCGACTGCCTTTAAACCATTGACCACTTTCTCGGTGATCACGGCTACCGCTACTCGCAATCTACACAAGTGATTCTCTCCGGTCTTCACCAGCACCACCAATTCTACGTTTTCTTCTCCATTCTTCATCACCACTTTTTTTCCAGCAAGTCCATAACTAGCAAATTGTTAACTTAATTTAGATATTATGATTATATGGTATGTAACTATGTATATGTTTTGAGGATTTCGAGTTGTCTTCATGTTATGGTTTATTTGAATATTTAAATAAACACAAAACACCTTCCTTTTGTTGTTTCAGATGTTAATATTTTTTTTATTGAAATACTATCAAAATGTAGGTGTTCGGCAACGGGCTTATGAGGGATTATAAGGGTTTGAGATTATAGTTTTCATAATCTCCAGCTCTCAAACCTCGTTCGGTGTTGAAATCTTGAAGAGATTATTAAAAACATAATCTTCTCAAGGAATAACTTTTCTAATTAGCTTATGGATTGGATTTGAATTATTAATTAATTACCGTCCCAGCTCTAGCTCCAACTCCAACCTCAACTAGTTTTAGCAAAGACACATTGTGTTTGTAGATTATGAATTGAACTCACAAATCTGTTGATAAGGATGTTAAATTTTTTATTTAAATATTATCCAAACGTGAGTCTCTATGTTTGTGTAAGGTCCAACACGAAACACATTTAACCCATCAAACATAATAATAAAAACTAGTAAGCAACACATTATAAAAATTTGTTGAACGTATGAAAACATAAATAACAAGGTTTGATGTCTAGTTGTCTTTGAAATTAAATTTCAACATAATACTAACGACTCGTCCATAACCTCCTTTTACCAATCATCATCATATTGTTTGTAGCATTGCTTTTCTCCGGCAGGTAATTCATTTACAAAGAATTAAAAATACAAGTTTAGAACATATAAATTCATACAAACATAACTTTTTAAAGAAAATAATAGATGAATATACATGGTTACTTCCCAACTTCTAACTTTTCCAAGTTCTCAACTAAAGTTTGTAGTTCAAGACCGTGCTAAATGCCGACTCCGATGCAAATTAAAGCCTCAGAGGTGTTTGGAGTTAAAGAGCTTCTATATTGGTCAATCAACCTACCACCAGTGCTAAATGCCGACTCCGATGCAACCCGTGGAGATTGGCATTTGGCTATTCAGGTCCCCCTAGGGGTGCTGAGCATTTGGCTAATATACGCGATCTAGCCGGTTTTACTTGTGGTTGTTTACGAAACAAACCTTTGCTCAACTCATGATTAAATCTCGTGAGATTTAAACCCCTAACCTCTCTTATGACGGCTGAGGTGACTATCTACTAGGACACCAAGGTGAAGGTTTTAAGAGAGATTACATATTTATATACTAAATCTTTCTACTCATTAGATTACAAGTATCAAATCAGTATCAAATTAGTGGAAGATATGAATAAATAAAATTAGATTATTACATGTGTCAATCATTTAGTAATTATATGGATAAATAAGAAAATTTTAGTGGAAAGAAAATTTAATGCATGTAACACCTTTAGAAATGAAACAACTTATGATATTCCTAACGATTGTAAAAGCGTGAAGATAATCTAATATCCTTTATTTTGAAAATTTTATGGTGAACGCATGTCATTTTAAGGCCCCTGTTTGGTTGAATCCATGCCATCACAAACTAACCGGTATAACCCTACAACATTCATCATTACAACATGCCTTTTGTTACAAAATATTTGATTGGTTAACGAATTTAATAATTCTTTTTATTAATTTGTTTTTTTATTTATTTTCTTGTTGAACAAACTCAACTCTGGATATAGTTGTTTTTACGGCCTGTCTTTATCATAACCAGCTATATCTTACTTTTAAAAAATGCCCTATTATTATATTATTATTCTTGTTATTGATTATGAGATTCTTATACATCTAATAAGATTTTTTGTATGAAAAATTTAATTATAATCCAGGCCTATACCTACATTTAGAAGTTTAAATTTTTTAAAAGGTAAGTCATTTGTATCAAAATCAATCTAGCAAAATGTTAGATAGTATAATAAAACTAAACAAAATTGATACCCTTACCGGAACCAACCTGTTGGTGATTTTAGTGTCACCGGTTTCATTTATTGTAATGGATTTTATACGTGTGTTTTAAGGGGATTGGACTTTGTTCTAAAACAAGTATGGAGGGTGTGGAGTACACACTTGTTTTAGTCTAAGCTTGTCCCGTAATATTTAGGGGGCGAAGCCCCCTGAACGCAAAACGGGGGTCCCGCTGCCGCGGGGTACCTAGGGGCAACGCCCCTGGCGAGGTCCTAGGGGCAGAGCCCCTAACGGGGTGCGGGGCAGCGCCCCGGCCCGAAAATTAATAATAGTAGAAGGTTTATAATGGAAATTTCGAATTTTAAGGGTTCTATTTGTAAAACTTCAAACTTGAAAACTGCCGTCATCTGGTTATGATCAGGGTACGATTACGGTTTTGAAACACACAAGAATTCGAAATACACAAAAACTTCTCTCTTGTTTTGATCTTGATTCTGCCAAAATCAAGATTGTGACTTTTGCAATTATCCCAATTCGGATTTCGTGATACCTGACATCTACGGTCGAAATATCGAATTTGGAAAGTGATTCACACGATTGTAGAAGTAATCCAGCTATAAATTTCTAACACAACCAACTTGATCTGAAACTCGAGAACACGAACACCTGCCGGAGCCACGAACCCGAACATAACCAATCTTTGAATTGAAACTCGAACCATCTGCACCCTTGAAACCACGAACTGGATCTTGGAACCAACCATCCTAATCTTGAACTATAAGCAGGAGCCATAAACACACTGGATCTCAAAACCACAAACTATAGCCACGAACCCTTACGTACTGAAACCACGAATAGGATCCACGAATGCAGTGGATCGCTAAACAACAAATGAGAGTCCCGTACAAGAGCCACGAACTGGAGCCCTTGAACTTGAACCACTCTTGAAAACTCGAACCACTCTTGAAAACTCGAACGAAACTTAATTTTCCTCACCATCTTTTCCCTTACAATATATTTGAAACATGATTTACTTTTATACTTTTAAATCTTACCCTTTAGAATTATTCTCACCAATAAATATTGATTTTTCAAATTTGAAAGTATACATTTTTTGATGTTGCAATTAATACGATCATTTAAATGAATCAATCCCCTCTATTGCATCATTAACGTCTACAGTTGTTTTAATTCATGATAGAATAGTTTATTTAATATTTAGCAATTAAAGTTCCCGCACGTAATATATTTTTTAATTATCACAGCTAACTATAATTTAATAATATATGTAAATTGATTAATTTCTAAATTTTGAATATTTTATTTTATATTGTGTATAAAATGTAAAGAGGCAAGATGATATAGGTTTAAATTTTTTTAATGGTGATGGAGGATTTAATAGAGAAACAATCTCTCTACTTATAGGCAAGGTAACGGTGTGACAATCTACACGTTTCTTCTCTTATATCTCTTTTACATACGATTGACTAAACTTGATTTTTTATTTAGTAAAGTGAAGAGAGAGTGTGTGATAGGGTGCATGTGAGGAATTCATGAGTGGACAATGACATTGAAGGAGGGAGAATTGGACGGTTGGAATTGAGTCTCCCATTCTTATTTAATTTAAGATTCTTATTTGAACCTCCCACTATATATATATATATATATATATATATATAGACAAAAGTTCATGCGAGAACCGTTGTTAGCGCGAGAACCGCGAGAACCAATCTAAGCCGTCCAATTCCCCCTCCTTTAATGTCATTGCCCACCCATTATTTCCTCACATGCACCCTGCCACACCCTATCCCTTCACGCTCTCCATCCATGATACTTCCCATATCTAAGGAACGGCTGAGATTGGTTCTCGCGGTTCTCACATGAACCCTCCCCTATATATATATATATATATATATATATATATATATATATATATATAATTCACCAACCGATGAGAGTTTCTTAAAAATTATTACTTTATTTTATTGAGTTAAAACTCATTTTATGCGCCAATACAAGAGAAAATTGAATGTATATCGGTCTATACAAAACAGAGTGAATAGAGTTCGACTTAAAGTAGATAAAACAATCAATTTTAGAAACCATAGCCACTATCAAAATAAAAATATGTTTATGTTCGTGATAGTAATTAACATCTCTAATTAATTAGCATACATCTAGTTACATATTAACCGTTTGTAAAAGTAAATTATAACAATAAACAACATCCAAATATAATTTGTGTGATTTACTCCAACTATTCAAGCTATGACTTGTGTAATGAGAATTTTAATAAAGGACGAATCTAAGTAATGTGAAGATAGATTTTGAGAACCATCTAAATCTGACGTACATATTAATTATTAGAAAAGTAACATAGAATAGTGTTTTTAAAACTACCTTAAAGTTATACTAGGAACGATCTATTATGTTAAGTTTGTTGTCGGAGGTGGAAAACTCATGTGTAGATGATTTGATGAAAGGGATCGAGAGTAAGATTAGGTGTGCATATATATTTATTGGAGGGATTTAGGAAGAACACCTCTTAAATGAAAAATGGTGAAAACACTTCTCCACTAGTCACAAAAAATTGCACAATAGGAATTTTAAATATTCCTCCTCTCTCATATGCCTCCTTAAACCTTTCGTTAGATAACATTTTATACCATTGTTTATATATATACCTCCTTAAACTTTTGTTTAAATAGCCGGTGGGCAAGCCGTAGATCTATGGCGGCGTGAATGGATGTTCACATGTGTGTAGCGGTTGCCAGACTGACGATGAACAGTGCAACGATCTTACGCGTCTGTTATGGTGACGATAATGGATGAAAAGGGGGTGGGATGTAGCCGGTGGCGATGGGAGGTAGCCGGAGGCGGTGGGAGGTTGCCGGATGAGGTGGGAGGTTGCCGGAGGCGTTGTGAGGCAGACGGTGGTAATGGAGATTGGGGTATAGGAGGATGATTTGTGTGGTTACCAAAATAATAGGAACGTGAGATTTAAATATCAAAAGTCTATAATGCCCTTTTTAATTGTAGGACACGTGTCATTTCCTGGGTTCTTTTTACATTTTGTACCATAAATCATTTTTTAATTGAACCCAACTCTCTCTCTCTCTCTCTCTCTATATATATATATATATATATATATATATATATATATATATATATATATATATATAAGGGAGTGTTTATGCGAGAACCGTTGTTAGTGAGAGAACCGTGAGAACCAATCTCAGCCGTTCCTTGGATATGGGAAGTATCATGGATGGAGAGCGTGGAGGGATAGGGTGTGGCAGAGTGCATGTGAGGAATTCATGGGTGGACAATGACATTGAAGGAGGGGGAATTGGACGGCTTAGATTGGTTCTCGCGGTTCTCGCGCTAACAACGGTTCTCACATGAACTTTTGTCTATATATATATATATATATATATGTTGGAACCTAGAGGGAGGTGAATAGGTTCTTTAACTTAATTTACCAATTTTTACACTTATAAAAATTGTAAGTTATGTTAAAAAGATTTTTCTTGAAGTTTATAACACAACAAATATATATACTTGAAATAAAGAGAGTAAGGGTAGAGATATATCACCAATTAGAAGACAAAAGATTTATAGTGGTTCATGCAAGTGTTAACAAACTTGCACTACATCCACTCCTTGGCATCACCCACCAAGAGTTTGCTCCACTAAAAACTTCTCTCTTTCAAGGTAGAGATAAACCTTTACACTTCTTTAGTTTACAAGAAATACTCTTCTCTCTTGCAAACAAGGCTAAGATGAGCCTATCTTCACTCTAATTTGATGGCTAGAGTTAATCCTCACTTCTCTCTAATTATGTAGGCTAGATATAATCCTTACTTCTCTCTAATTATGTAGGTTAGAGATAATCCTTACTTCACTCTAATTTGAAAGACTAGAGTTGATCCTCACACTATTACAAAATATGTAGAAATATGATGTAGTGTTTAAGCTTTGAAAGCTTTGCTCTTGCTTGATTCTTGATCTTGAATGATAGATAAATTATTAAAGAATATGACACAAGATAAGAATATATTTTCTGTGCTTTAAAAAAAAAAATATATATTTTCTGTGTTTTTGCTGTACAAGAGTTGAGTAATGAATGAGGTTTGAGTTGGTTTAAATAAGGAAAAAGAAGTAAGCTCAAAAAGTGTCCAGACATCTCACGGTCGATCCACGGTTGACTGTGGCTAAAACCGTCAGCGTACTGGAGCATTTTTTAGCCTTTCAAATATAGACGTTGGACTTTTACCAAAACCACACACAACTCAATTTTACCATAAAAATTCACTGAAAAAGAGCTTGGCAAAAGTTAGGTTGATTCCATACTTCTTAAGTTTGAATTTTAACACAAAAATGGAACTTTGAAAACCAATACAAAAAGCATGTTGGAATTTTTCTTCTTTGAGAGATTCTTTTGCTAAATATGGTGTTGTATTGTTTCAAAGATGTATTATATTTTGAGATTTGCCAAAATAAGAAGTCTTGTATTAATTCAACCAAGCTTGTGAATTTTATAAAAAGTTTGTTAATTTTTATAGAAGTTTTTATAAAAATGATTTTATAAAAGACTTAAACTTGTTTAATTTATTATTTTTGTAAGCTCATATTTTCCGAACTCTTGTTTGTAGATTTCTTCGTCATCGGCTTTGAAGAATTCATCTTCACTTGTTGAGTACGAGTTCGGCTGACTTCAAGAAGAACAATGTTTAAGAATTTTGAGCTGTGCAGCGACGGTTGATTCACGGTCGACCGTGGGATCGACCGTGAAGGCTGAATGTTTACTTTTATCTTGTTATCTTCTTTTCTTGTTGAAACAAAATATTTACTTGTTTATTCTTCACTTGATCATTAATTTGAGATTTGTTAACATTGAAGAATATAGATATGAACATATGAATATTTTTGATAAGCAATAGTATCACATGTTAATATTTTTATCATCATCAAAACAAGGAGTGCACTTTTAAATGTATGACCATGTATGCACCAACAATATATATATATAGGGGAGGGTTCATGCGAGAACCGTTGTTAGTGCGAGAACCAATCTCAGCCGTTCCTTGGATATGAGAAGTATCATGGATGGAGAGCGTGGAGGGATAGGGTGTGGCAGGGTGCATGTGAAGAATTCATGGGTGGGCAATGACATTAAAGGAGGGGGAATTGGACGACTTAGATTGGTTCTCGCGCTAACAACGGTTCTCGCATGAACTTTTGTCTATATATATATATATATATATATATATATATATATATATATATATATATATATATCGCGTATGTAATTATTAAATCAATTTTTAAACCATTAGATTCGTATTTAAATTCTCTTTAATTTGATATCACTTTTGATATATTTCGGTATATGTGAACCAAATGCAATTATTAGATATAAACACGACATTTTAGATGCCATTAGCCTAAAAAAGTATGTGTTGCAACGAGAATAATAAAAAAAACTTGATAGAAGTAGAATACTTTGATCCAATACATATATAACTTACAAACGTGCAAACAAAAGCAGATGCAAGATGCAAAATGTAGATGCAAATCGATCAATAAACATATGTAACTCGACATTAAACAGATCCAATCAATATAACCAAACACAATATAGCTTAAAATATATATATTTCATCGGTGCAAACCACATACGAATTCAATCAACGTTTTAAATTGATGAACAAGTCTCGCATCCTAAAAAATCATAGGTGAGAACTAAACATATAAGCTTCCAAAGCATATACTCTACCTCATTTCAAATTCAATATCCAATCTAATTATCCATCTATTATTGTTATTTGTATATATCTAATCACATAAAGGAAGCTAAACTCATAAAAAAGCAACTTTGAAAGAAAAACAAATCATGATAGAGAATATATAAATTGTTGACATATAAAGAGAGAGAGAGGAGGGTTCAAAACGAAAACTGTTTTAGCCCTTTATTAAAGTTAATTAATGGCTACGATTTTTAACGGCTCATTAATGTTTAATTAATGACACATTAATGAGGGTTATTTTGGGAAAATGAAGCCTCACAAATTAATGACGGCTCATCCGGACGCAATTCACGGTTGGGTAAATATATAAATTACCAGAATACACCTATTAATGAGTCATTAATGACATTAAAAACAGTTCTCGTACGAAAAATAGTTCTCCGTTAAACTTTTGCCTATATATATATATATATATATATATATATATATATATATATATATTTATTTATTTATTTATTACATGAACTTTTCATTGCGTAAATATGTTCTTCAATGTCATCACCCACCCATTATTTCATCATATCCATTTTGCCACACTTGATCCCTCTACGCTCTATATCCATGAATTCCACTTATTAAATTAACAACTAAGATTGGTTCTCGCGGTACTCATACTAAAATCGGTTCTCAAATGAACCTTCCTGCATTATATATATAGGCAAAAGTTCAAACGAGAACTGTTTTTCGTACGAGAACCGCGAGAACCAATCTGAGCCGTCCAATTCCCCCTCCTTCAATGTCATCACCCACCCATGAATTCCTCACATGCACCCTGCCACACTTGATCCCCCCACGCTCCACATCCATGAATTCCACTTTATCAAATCAACGGCTAAGATTGGTTCTCGCAGTTCTCGTACGAAAAGCAGTTCTCGTTTGAACCGTCCCCTATATATATATATACGCGGGGTTCAAGTAGTTATATATATATATGGAATAGTTATTATGAGAATTGATATTTAGGTGAGAATTGAAGAACATATTCTATCCATCAATTAGATATAGATCTATTAGATCTAACGGTCGCAATTCACCCCTGACAATTTATGACCGTCGTAATTCATGGTTGAGTAATAAATAATATGAAGGGACAAATGTAGACAATCCGATCGAATCAAACAAAGGGCCAGGGTTAAGTCTCCAATTCTCACGTAAATATAACTTCTCATTTAAACCTTTCAATATATATATATATATATATATATATATATATATATATATATATATATATATATATATGTGTGTGTGTGTGTGTGTGTGTGTGTATCTATAAGCGGCTTTCAAGTTATAGTGCTCGATTTATTGTAACTTTAAGATGATTTAGAAAATGAAAAATGGAATATAGAGATCATTATAGTCATGTACTGCATGCTAAAATTAATAAATACAAATTTAACTGCAAGTACTAGTAACAATACACTTAACAAATAATTTAATTTGATGCATGAGATGTTTTTGGAAGAATCAAAATTTCCAACCAAATATTTTATAAATAAAAGTGAAAAGGTTATATGTTGTTAATATTACTTAAGTTACTGAGTAAATACTAAGATGACCGAATAACTCTTTATTAAACATGTATGTAAATATTATATCACATAATGTTCTAATATATATAAAAGACTAATTTGAAAAAATTATTAGACGATCTGAACCTTTTATTTAATAAAAGATTTAATTTTAGCCGTTTACTTCTTTAATTTAAACCATCACCTTGACTTGACCCAAAAACTATATTGGAAAAAAAAGAAAAAAAAATAACAGGATGACACTAATACACCTAGATATGGCTATCCTAATTAGTAATTGCCGGCACGTAACATATATACTCAATTAGTGTTACTAAAACAAGTGTTGATAACAATAACAAACAAGTCAAAATCAGATTAATTGACTTTAACACCACTCCATGGTAATTGACTTTAACACCACTCCATGGTATTCATGGGCCACATGCAGTAGGTAAGTATGGCTTCTTCACAACTATACATACAACATACATATATATAAACCAATACTCTCCTGTTCTTCTAACCATCATTAATTCAATTCAGATTCCTACTAAACACCAACTAATTAACATGGTTGTACCTTCACCTTTCTTTGCTGCTTTTTTCATCCTGACATGCTTTGTCTGCTTGTACCCTGAACTCGCCATAGCCAAACATGCAACCACCGGCATTACCCGACACTATAAGTTTAATGTAAGTTTATTGGTCGTAGCTACAGGTTTATAACTTTATAAATTAGGATTTATTAAAAGTTGTATGTGTTTTTAGATACGAATGCAAAATGTGACGAGACTGTGTCAATCGAAAAGCATAGTAACCGTCAACGGGAAGTTCCCAGGACCGAGGATTATTGCCAGGGAAGGCGACCGGTTGGTGATCAAAGTCGTCAATCATGTACCCAACAATATCAGTATCCATTGGTACGTACGTTTTATATATTTTGGTTTCTAAAATAAAGTTTAGACTTTAAGAAAAGTAATATTATTGATCGAATATGGTTTGTTTGATGAGGGCAGGCATGGAATTCGACAACTTCGGAGCGGATGGGCTGATGGGCCAGCATACATAACACAATGCCCGATTCAAACGGGTCAATCATATGTATACAACTTCACCATTGTTGGACAAAGAGGAACACTTTGGTACCATGCCCATGTTTCATGGATTAGAGCTACCCTTTACGGTCCCATTGTCATTCTTCCTAGACGTAACACTTCATACCCGTTTGTGAAACCCTACAAGGAAGTCCCGATCATATTCGGTAACTTACAGAATCTTGTTTTCTTTAGATAATTTGATCGGTCAATAGTTGTTTTCACTGAACTAAATTACATGCACCCGCCACTTGATTAACAGGAGAGTGGTGGAAGGCTGATACAGAAGCCGTGATCAATCAAGCCCTTCAGACTGGAGCTGGTCCAAATAATTCAGACGCTTATACCATTAACGGCTTACCTGGACCTCTATATAACTGTTCTTCACCAAAGGGTATCTTGTTTTTACTATCATATTGATTTTCACCATTATAACACATGCAAGTTTTGCATGAATTTAAACATGTTTGACCATGGTTTTATCTGTATTATGCAGAAACTTTTCGGCTTAAGGTGAAGCCCGGGAAGACGTACCTTCTGCGTTTGATCAATGCTGCCCTCAATGACGAACTCTTTTTCAGAATCAGCAACCATACTTTTACGATTGTTGATGCGGATGCCAGCTACGTGAAACCTTTCGAAACAGATACAATCTACATTACACCGGGTCAAACGAGCAATGTTCTTCTCAAGACTAAAAATCTCACCACACATGCAAGATTTTTAATGGCGGCCCGACCTTATTCCACCGCAGCTGCCGGAACTTTTGATAACACCACGGTTGCCGGTGTTCTTGAATACAACAGTAAAATCATGCCATTCTCTAATAATTCCATTAAAGGCCTTGCCCTACCTTCACTTCCAGCTATCAATGCCACTTCATATGTAGCCAACTGGACCAATCTATTTCGTAGTTTGGGAAATTCACAATTCCCTGTAAACGTTCCACAAACCGTCCAAAACCGCTATCTTTTCACAGTCGGGCTCGGAAGCGATCCATGCCCGAAAAATCAAACGTGTCAAGGGCCGAACGGCACAAAATTTGCTGCTTCTGTTAACAATGTTTCGTTTACCTTGCCAACAACCGCACTTCTTCAAGCTCGGTATTTCATGAAATCGAACAATGTTTTCTCCACCAACTTCCCGACATCCCCACTTAACCAATTCAATTACACCGGCACCCCACCAAACAACACCATGGTTTCTCACGGTACTAAAGTGGTGGTGCTTCCATACAACACCACTGTAGAGCTGGTGATGCAAGGCACCACCATTTTTGGAGCCGAAAACCATCCTCTTCACCTCCATGGTTTCAACTTTTACGTGGTTGGACAAGGTACAGGAAATTTCAATCCAGCTACTGACCCAGCCAAGTTCAACCTTGTTGACCCTGTTGAAAGAAACACAGTTGGTGTGCCTTCAGGCGGGTGGGTTGCGATTCGATTCCGGGCAGATAATCCTGGTGTTTGGTTTATGCATTGTCACATTGAGATTCATCTGAGCTGGGGGTTGAGAATGGCGTGGGTGGTAACAGACGGGAAGCTTCCGAACCAAAAGTTACCTCCACCACCTTCTGATCTTCCAAAGTGTTGAGTCTGACTCAATGAGTCTTTTGTTTTTCAGGTTTTTTAAGTTTTGGAGTTCCGAGTGATTGTTTTCATGGTGGTTTTTGGTATTTGGGGTTTGAATTCTGATTTATTCCTATAATATTCAATGTATTTGTTTCTAAATTGAAATAATATCTAATGTTCTATAGCTTTATAAGCGATTCTTTAAATTGTGAAATATAACATTGTTTAATTTCATACATGTTTATATTGTTAAAATAAATAATAACAAACTTCCCTTGTCTAACTTAAGTGCTGTTTATGTATTTTTTTAATAGATGAAGGTGTGAAGTGGATTTAGCTTTCAATTTTTTGTATTTATCCTCTTCACCTGCTCAGCTTTTGGAAATAAATCAGAATGGAAGGTTTTATCATCTGTTCTATGGAAACATGCGTGATCTTAGGGGTCGATTGATATCTCCAGCTCATTTCTCTCAAGAGAAGCTAACGGTCCTATCCTCTCCATATAAAGTAGTGATTGATAAAGATAGAAGAAGTAGAAGTCATACTCAATTCTTTCATCTGTATTCTCAGTGTTCCCGGTGTTCATCACATCAGTTTCTACTTTCTAACATGGTATCAGAGCACTAGGTGCTCAATTTTTGTTTCTTCCTGTGCTGTTAGGGTTTCATCCCTGTTCGTCCCTATTGGAGTTTTTTGAGGACCGATTACTTTGGTTCGATTTCTACTTGAGGGTTATTGTTCCCTTGTTCTTCGATTCTTGCTATTGACGATTAAGGACCAAATTGTTTTGGTTCGTTTATTGTGACGATTGTCCCTAGTCTATAAGATTAGGGGGTTTATTATTATTATTAGTTGGCTTCTTGATGCTCAATTGTTCCTGCTTAAAAAACAATTGGTGATAAGGATCAATTCAATACCCTTGAGGTTTAATTTGCTATAGAGGGCATATTAATTTTTATTATTATACTTTTTCTTGGGGTTTCATTTGAAGGGACAACTGAGTCTACTTCACCCCTTGTTAAGAGTTGTGGCTGCTTCATCTCCTATCTGATTGAAGGCTATTGACCTTCTCTTGATTGATTGCTGTTGGTATATCCACTGTTCATTGCTGCTGGATTGTGGCCGATTGTTTGATTGGTTGCTGTTGGCTTCTTCTGAACTCTCATTGAAATTAGAAGATTTTGGTGCTGCTTATCTCATTCTGCTGCAAATTCTGATATTTAAGGTTGTAATACTCCAAAGACTACTCTGTAAGAAGTATCTATCCTACCTTGGTTTAGTAGCAAGTCACTCCTTCGACGAGCTCCTGTGTCGGACAGGAGTCAACTGTCCGTCGAAGAGGAAACTTGGCCTATTGACAAGGGCATCTTGTTTGTGTGATTTACTATTCCTTTATATGCTTATCTGTTGGTTCGAAACTTTTTTTAAATGTTACATTTTTTTTACTTGCTACGTAACTTATAATCACCGATAATGTGTTTCGTGCAAGTTTGTTGCTTTATCAAAAATGTCTCCAGAATTTATTAATGAAACACCTGCTACTCAAATTTCACGATTCATGTTCTTATATAATGAAATGCAAAGGGTTGATGAGGTTAGGGCTAACATGGCAGGTGCATATGTCAAATCTATATTATTTAATTCTAGTAGTTCACATAACTTGAATGGATGTAAAGATAAATGGATTATAGACTCTGGGGCAAATCAACACATGACCTCCTCTGATTCTAACCTTATAAACAGTGTTGATGTTACAAATTTAAATCTCAAGGTATGCCATCCAAATGGAACTGATGCTATTATAAGGAAAATTGGAAATTTGAAAGTTACCAATAATATCACCCTATTTGATGTGTTATTTGTTCCGGAGTATAATGTAAATCTCCTATCTGTAAATAAACTTGCAAAAGATAATAAATTTTTTTTTGGTTTTGATGAGTCAAAGTGTTATATTCACGATTTAAAGAAAATGAAAAACATGGGGACATGCAGTGAACTTGGTGGTCTTTACTTGCTTGACATGGTAGGGAATACTTTTAATGGTAATAGCCAAACTACTTGTTTCCTTACTAAATCTTTATGGCACACAAGACTTGGTCACCCAGCTGATCAAGCTTTACTTGTCTTAAAAGAAAAATTAAATATTCAGAATCAAGAGAATAAATCACCATGTGAAGTGTGTCACAAAGTCAAACAGACTAGGGTGCCATTCCCTTTAAGTGAGCATAAGTCTAAGTGTGTAGGTGATTTGATCCATCTAGACTTGTGGGGACCTTATAGAGTAACTAGTAAAGAAGGTTATAAATATTTCCTCACCATTGTGGATGATTACTCTAGAGCTGTGTGGGTTTACCTCTTAAAAACCAAAGATGAAGTTTTTCTTAACACACTTAACTTTACAAAATTAATAAAAACTCAATTCGGAAAACAAGTCAAGGTCTTTAGAAGTGACAATGGTAGCGAGTTTGTTAACAACAAAATGAATGATTTCATGAAAGAATATGGCATTATCTGAAGGGTTTTGTAGGGTATAAAAACATATTATAACATGCACAGCGGAATAAAAACCCCCTCCAGTGATCTCATCTAACTCGTACAGAAACTAAAAGAGGAAGAAGGATAGAAAGTTATACCTTTAGGGATTAAAACTTTTCCTTTTGACCTCTAGACAGCTGCAGGCTATCCACCGCTACTGCACCGCCTCGAACTGGCTGCTAGACCGCCTAAGGATTAAACCTCGGATCAAGCCGTGACCCGTGTGTGTGTGTGACCTGCGCCGCCGTCGATCACCGTCCCTGCGGTCTTGCGCCGCCGTCGACCACCGCCCCTGCGGCCTTGCGCCGCCGTCGATCTCACGAAGAGAGAGAGAGAGTCGACCGAGATAGAGAGAGAGAAAGGAGAGCCTTAGGGTTTTTCTTTGTAGCTTTGTATTTGACTTATGTGATTAATTAGGCTTAATTAGGTTTATATAATAAAACCTTATTAGGCCAAGCCCGTTTAATTAAAGCCCAACTTTAATTAAACTATTAATCAATTACAGAAAGTACCCTCGACCTTTCTAATTAATTAATAACTATTAATTAATTGGTCCCGTTAATATTTAAACTAAATATTAACTTCTCCTTTTTTAAATAATAAATAACTTTTATTATTTCTCTCTTTTCTCAATAATTAATTAAACTATTAATTATTGTCATACACAAACAGGTAAAATCCAAAAGGTTCTAATTGGGTGTGCAGCGGTGTGATCCTTTAGTGTCACATAGTATTGGACACGATAGTACATGTTATCTATCTCTGCACATAATCTAACAGACTCCCACTTGTGCAAGATAAGTAACACTCCTTGTACATCGTTGGCCTAAGGAGGTCCCTAGCCAGACACTTAGGTTAACCAGACTATGAGATCTCTTACATCTAGAGATATAATCCAAACCTTGGATTATCTAGGCTTTTCCTTTTGCATCGCGATATTTCGTAATGTGAGTATTTGACATGGAGCATGGATCTCATCTAATACTCAGATTTTCTCGACTCTGATTTCGACACTCTGCAGTTACGGTTTCCCGAATGAATAACTATCATTCTAACCTAGCGCGGCCACGCATTTTCAGTAGTCTTAATCGTCGAGGAGCTCAGAAAATATCTCTCCTAAAAAGGAGGTGCAAATTCCATCTTGACTATTTGCAATTTGAGCACATGGCTTCCACTGCACCTAGACAAGCCCCTTATGATCACCCTGTTACGGCGTGACATTAGAACATGCTAAAGTACAGAAGTTACCACGCCCCAAACCAAATATCTCAGGTCTAAGGACAACCTATCAAGTTTACTTATGTTAACGCTCCATGAAGTAAACTCGATGCGGATCACCCCAATATTTATCCCCTGATAAATATCTATGAATATTTGGTCACAACCTTGTGCTTTTACTCATACCCGAATAAATCATCAAATATTCATAATAGCGTTACCTCCCTAACGTAGCTCCCACTACATTAAGTAGCTACGGGCATTTAGACAATTCATAACTTGACTTGTCAAGGATAGGTTAAACATGCTAAAAATGGATAACTACGAAACATTATGCAAGTACCTCCTATTTCAATCCCACGAAATGTAAATACATAATAAAATGTTTCAAGTTACATTCATAGTAAAAATCAAAAAACACGAACTAGCTGCTATGTTCCAAGTACTGCATTCCTATAGAACTCGCATGCCTCTCATGCTTAGCCCTAGCTAGCGGCTTCGTCAACGGGTCAGCAACGTTGTCGTCCGTCGGTATCTTTTGCAATCTAATATCATCTCTTCCAATGATCTCTCAGATGAGGTGATATTTCCTGAGTACGTGCCTTGTCCACTGATGATCTCTAGGCTCTTTAGCTTGCGCTACAGCCCCTGAGTTGTCACATAATATATCGATCAGTCTAGAGATACTGGCAACAACTCTAAGATCGGAGATAAAATTCTTTAGCCAGACAGCTTCCTTTGCGGCATCACCTGCCGCAATATACTCTGCCTCTGTAGTGGAATCTGCTATTGTATTTTGCTTCTGACTCTTCCAAGATATGGCTCCTCCGTTTAGGGTAAAGACAAATCCTGACTGCGACCTGAAGTCGTCTCTGTCGGTCTGGAAACTAGCATCAGTGTAACCAGTTACACTGAGCTCATCCATCGAACCTCCATATACTAGGAATATGTCTTTCGTCCTTCTCAGATACTTGAGAATATTCTTGACGGCCACCCAATGAGCTTCACCAGGATTTTGTTGATATCTACTCGTGACACTGATAGAATAGGCAACATCGGGTCTAGTACATAGCATGACATACATAATCGAACCAACTGCCGAGGCACATGGTATCAATTTCATCTTGTCCTGATCTTGACTAGACACAGGACACTGAGCCTTGCTCAAAATCGCGCCAGATTGCATAGGAATAAATCCTTTCTTGGATCCATCCATCTTGAATCTTTTCACGACTTTGTCAATATAAATACTTTGACTAAGTCCGATAAGCCGCTTAGATATATTCCTATAGATCTTTCTACCCAGTATATAAGCAGCTTCTCCTAAGTCTTTCATCTGGAAACATTTACCTAACCAGGATTTTACTCCTTGTAATACTGGTATATTGTTTCCTATTAACAGTATGTCGTCTACATACAAGACTAGGAAGGTTACCGCGCTCCCACTGAATTTGGTGTAAACACACGACTCGAACTCACTTTTGGTAAAACCAAATTCTTTGATGCGCTCATCAAAGTGTAAGTTCCAGCTCCTAGATGCTTGCTTTAGTCCATAAATGGATTTAAGCAACTTGCATACTTTATTAGGGTTCTTTGGATCTGCAAAACCATCCGGTTGTATCATATATACATCCTCTGTCAGTTTCCCGTTAAGGAAAGCGGTTTTGACATCCATCTGCCATATCTCATAGTCAAAATATGCTGATATGGCCATTAGAATCCTAATAGTCTTAAGCATTGCCACTGGGGAAAAAGTTTCAACATAGTCAACGCCATGAGTTTGCGTGAAACCTTTTGCCACTAGCCTTGCTTTAAAAGTATGCACCTTTCCATCCATGTCTGTCTTCTTTTTGAAGACCCATTTGCACCCAACAGCTTTACTGTGTTGAGGCAAATCCACTAACTCCCAAACTTGGTTGTCATACATGGATTGCATCTCTGCCTTCATGGCTTCTAGCCATTTCTCAGATTCCAAACCTGAGGTAGCGTCTTGGTAGGTAGTGGGTTCTAAAAGATCCCCTTCGTTCTGAGCAACTAGGAATCCCAGATACCTATCTGGCTCAATACGAGGCCTACTAGACCTGCGAAGGTCTTGTGTTTGCACCACTTCCTCAACCACAGACTCGGGTTGAGGTTCAACAATTCTTTATTGAACTACAGGTTCAACTATCGGTGGTGGTGTAATATCCTCCTCTTCAATTTCTTGAAGCTCTATTTCTTTTCTTGGAGTTCCTGAATTAAGAAACTTCTCCTCCAAGAATACCCCTTTACGAGCAACAAAAACTTTGTTCTCGTCTGGGTTATAGAAATAGTATCCCATGGTTTCCTTGGGATAGCCCACGAAGATACACTTATCTGATTTGGGATTGAGTTTACCCGTGAATGTTCGCTTAACATACACCTCACATCCCCAAACCTTGAGAAAAGACATTTTGGGCTTTTCCCCGTCCATATCTCGAACGGTGTCTTTTCAACCGATTTGGTTGGAACCCGGTTCAGCATGAACGCTGCTGTCTCGAGTGCGTGTCCCCAAAACGACAATGGTAGTGAACTTCGACTCATCATTGATCGTACCATGTCAAGCAGTGTACGATTCCTCCTTTCTGATACACCATTCATCTGAGGTGTATACGGAGGTGTGAGTTGTGAAACAATCCCACATTCCTTCAAATGATCGTCGAATTCCTGACTCAGATATTCGCCACCTCGATCCGATCGAAGCGACTTTATCTTCTTGTCCATCTGATTTTGTACCTCATTCTGAAACTGTTTGAACTTGTCAAAACTTTCAGATTTAAGTCTCATGAGGTAGACATAACCGAACCTACTGAAGTCATCAGTAAAGGTTATGAAATACCGGTATCCTCCTCTAGCCTCCGGAGTAAAGGGTCCGCACACATCTGTGTGTATAATTCCTAATAACTCGCTGGCCCTTTCATTCTCACTGTTGAAAGGCTGCTTTGTCATTTTACCAGACAAACAAGATTCGCAAACATCATATGACTCCAAGTCAAATGGTTCTAGAATTCCGTCATCTCGGAGTTTCTCTATGCGTTTCTCGTTTATATGTCCTAAACGACAATGCCAGAGGTAAGTTTGATTCAAGTTACTCTTGGATCTCTTACTTATATGATAGATGTCATTGTTATCTAGATTTAGCGTATATAGACCATTTTCTGGAGTAGCTTTAAAAAAGAAAATATCGTTTTTGAAACAAGAAATAGATTTTTCATTTAAAACATAAGTAAATCCACGGTCTATAAGTAAATCAAACGAGATAATATTTTTAATAAGTCTTGGAACATAATAACAAGGTTCTAGTTCTAAGACCATGCCCAAGGGCAAACTAAGACAATATGTCCCTACAGCTTCAGCACCAACCATGGAGCCTTCGCCTACCCGCAGGTCCATATCTCCTTGTCTCAGCTTCTTACTTCTCTTGAATCCCTGCAAATGATTGCATATGTGATGACCACATCCGGTATCCAATACCCATGATTCATAAGAAGTAATAAGATAATATATCATAAAGATACCTGTATCATTGGGTGAACCAATGTCCAGTTGATCTATGTCGAGTGAGTGCTCACATGAATCCTTGCTACCACAGTCTGGGCAACAAAATTCTCCAAGTTCTTCCAGCCAGTCATCCTCCTGCATAGGGTCCACAACTGGTGACTCTAGCTGCTTTGGGTTCAACTCGTCGCTAATGTACATGAGGATTTCGTGCAACCCTGCGACAGTCATCTCAAAATGACCGAGGACATACATTACTCTTTTCTGGTAATAGTCCGACAAGGAACCGAACAAGAGCATAACTAGCTCATGTGGTTTTGATTTTGACCCCAAGCTCTCATAGCAATCCAAGAGCCTTCTCATATCAATGAGATGATCGCTAATAGGCTGACTTTCTTTCATCTTGGCTGAAAGGATTTCCCTCATCAATAGCATACGACATATCCGTTCACTAAACTTGAACTTCTGCTCCAGTCCTTGAACAACCTCATAAGATGACTTCTCACGAAGATCGTCCGTAAACTCGGATGATGCGGTGAGAACGAGAATCGACATAACATCAGATTCGTCAGCCAGATACTGATAGTAAGTGTCATACTCACTATCCTGGGCATCTACTCCTGGTCGTTCTGGAGGCAATGTCTCAATAATGTGAAGCTTTCCCTGTGCATCCAAAACATTTTTCAGATGCATCTTCCAAACATCAAAGTTTGGACCTGAAAGCTTCCACTTGCTAGTGATGAGACTTAGAGACTCTCTTGGTGAATAAAACGGAATAACTGATATAATAGACATCTACAGAAAAAGAAAAAGATAAAACCGATTCAGTTATTGATTATAACTTCTAATAATTATTACCTTTTAACAAAAATTATTAGACTAGGATCCATATTTCACATTTCCCGATGCAAGGTTTGGGCACTTCCCACCGGGACAATGTTATTTTTGGTAGGTAAAAACTATACCAATCGTATCCTAACTGGATACGACTCCTAGATCTGCGGGACATCGGTTACAGGAACCGTGCATGTTTAGTCCCTCTAGTGCATTTTGGGCCGGGACTCCCGATTATCACCAAAATAGATCGCACCACCTAAGACAGCATGAATTCTGGCCGGGACTCCCGATTATCGCAGAACCTTTCATGCCCCTTCCCGCAATGGTTTGAACCCGGATGCCCAAGGTTTGGGCACTTCCAACACCCGAGTACCGTTTAACAGCAAGGGTGTACCATTAGGTGGGTAGCAGACTGATCTAAGATTTTTCTAAAAAGGATTTCCAAGTTTTTAACGTGAAAAACTTTAATGTCAGTTTTCTTTTAAAAAAATCAGTTTCAATAATTAACTATTATTAAAACCCTTGTTTTATTTCATCGTGTTAATCACAACCACGCATATATATAATATGTAAAGAAATAAAACAACCACAAACAACTATGCCTTAGCCTTGCCCTTAACTAATGTCGGTTTCGTGAGCCACACGAAAAACCCGACGGTCAAAACCTAAGTGGAAAGCTCCCACTGGCTCCAGCATCCAATCCTCATTCTTGCTCTTTGCTCCTTGCA
This sequence comes from Pulicaria dysenterica, assembly GCA_947179395.2. Classification (NCBI taxonomy): domain Eukaryota; kingdom Viridiplantae; phylum Streptophyta; class Magnoliopsida; order Asterales; family Asteraceae; genus Pulicaria; species Pulicaria dysenterica. Next base: position 81,382,161 of record OX359292.1, read on the forward strand.
TCTTGGTCCAGATATATATCCTAACAATCTATTCTATACTATAAAAACTAGAAATATAAAAGTACAAGATGATCAAAGGCACGCATGCCCGCTAATCTAAAACTTTTACAAGATAGAATAGGGGTTGTAAGTAGCACGCAGGCCTCCCCACACCATAGAATAATAAATCCAAAACAACCACAAGTGCAAGAAATTAAACAATCCACAAGGTCTAGGGCTCGGCTATAACATCCCAAACATGTACTAAACTAATACATGAAAGTAAAACAGCAACTGATTTCTAATTATTCACCTTGATGAAAAATTACTGATTTTAACAACCCGTTAAAACCCCTATATTGTTTTTCCTTTATTTGCATTAAATATATATTTCAAGTTTTATACTTTGATAATTAATCAAAAAACTCAAAAATAATATTTAAAACTTAAATTAAAATAACAACTGTATTTCAATTCAATATTGACCACAAAATATCTGAACCGCGAGCTGGGCCAATTATTTAAACTGGGTCATTTATCGGAAACGGACCGTGAAACAAAAACTGGGCCGAGGCCCAAAAGCTTTAGCGCCGCTAACCCTAGCCGCTAAACCCTAGCTGGGCCGCAGGCTTACTGGGCCGTGGTTCTCTGGGCCGAAGCCCACCACACAGTTAGCGCCGCTAACTTGGCTGCTAACCGAGTCGCTAAACCGCGCCGCGTACCACCGTAGATCACGGTCGACCGCCGAAAAACCGCCGCCGACTTCCAGCAGCCGACGACTGCCGTCCCTATCTGAGACCGCCACCGACCTCCACCGAGGACCGCTGTCCCAAACTGAGGCCGACCGCAGGGAAAGTGGTCGATTTTTCGATTATCGCAAATAATAACAATATAGAAAAAAAACAGATTTAATTTAAAGATTAAATCTAATGATCTTTTATCAAAGGTTTATCCAATAAAAATCAAAACTTGATTTAATCTGGATAATAAATCAGAAACCTTTTTCTTGATAAAAGATAAACCTTTTTCATCAGAATAAAAGAAACCTACCTAGTTCCCTACGAGGTTAGAAGTGGCTCTGATACCACTGAAGGGTTTTGTAGGGTATAAAAACATATTATAACATGCACAGCGGAATAAAAACCCCCTCCAGTGATCTCATCTAACTCGTACAGAAACTAAAAGAGGAAGAGGGATAGAAAGTTATACCTTTAGGGATTAAAACTTTTCTTTTTGACCTCTAGACAGCTGCAGGCTATCCACCGCTACTGCACCGCCTCGAACTGGCTGCTAGACCGCCTAAGGATTAAACCTCGGATCAAGCCGTGACCCGTGTGTGTGTGTGACCTGGGCCGCCGTCGACCACCGTCCCTGCGGTCTTGCGTCGCCGTCGACCACCGCCCTTGCGGCCTTACGCCGCCGTCGATCTCACGAAGAGAGAGAGAGAGTCGACCGAGATAGAGAGAGAGAAATGAGAGCCTTAGGGTTTTTCTTTGTAGCTTTGTATTTGACTTATGTGATTAATTAGGCTTAATTAGGTTTATATAATAAAACCTTATTAGGCCAAGCCCGTTTAATTAAAGTTCAGCTTTAATTAAACTATTAATCAATTACAGAAAGTACCCTCGACCTTTCTAATTAATTAATAACTATTAATTAATTGGTCCCGTTAATATTTAAACTAAATATTAACTTCTCCTTTTTTAAATAATAAATAACTTTTATTATTTCTCTCTTTTCTCAATAATTAATTAAACTATTAATTATTGTCATACACAAACAGGTAAAATCCAAAAGGTTCTAATTGGGTGTGTAGCGGTGTGATCCTTTAGTGTCACATAGTATTGGACACGATAGTACATGTTATCTATCTCTGCACATAATCTAACATTATCCACCAAACCTCATGTGCCTACACTCCACAACAGAATGGTATTGCCGAAAGAAAACATAGGCACTTGTTAAATGTGGCTAGGTCTCTTTTGTTTCAGGGAGGGATTCCTTTGAATATGTGGACAGAGAGTGTTATTACCGCTACTTATCTAATTAATAGGACTCCTTCCTCTGTTCTAAATGGCAAGTCACCTTATGAAGTCGTTTATGGCTTTGAACCAACCCTTGATCACTTGAGAGCTTTTGGGTGTTTATGTTTTGCAACAATTTTAAACAATACTGACAAGTTCAGCAGCAGGGTTGAAAAATGTGTTCTAATTGGCTATTCAAACTCAAAAAAGGGTTACAAACTTTATAGCTTGGATAATAAATCAGTTTTCTACTCAAGAGATGTTAAATTTTATGAAGATATCTTCCCCTTTAAAGTAAAATTTGAGGGACGGGATATTTTGGAAAACAAACACTCTGATCGATCACTTAAACTTTTTTGACACCTGTGATTATAAGCATCCTAGTCCTTTTGTGTCCAATGATGTGGAAGACTTAGATAAACATGAGAGTGAAGCCATGGATACTTACCAACCTGGCAGTCCTAATTGGTTTACTAGTGCAGATGATACACCTGACAGTCCTAATTCGTCTACCGGTGTTAATGATACACCTAGCACTCCAAATAGCTCTACCGGAGTGAGTAATCGAAATGGAACACATGAAGAAGAGATCAACTTAGAACATGAATCTTCTGAGGGTACATGTAATGCCAATCAAAATACTCCAAAACAACAAGAATCCTTAAGAAGATCAACTTGATGATTTTATTCTTGATGGTAGAGTCAAATATGGTGTTGAAAAAGTTGTTAACTATTCAAACCTGGATAATGAATCCCTTTGTTTTTGTTTTACCTCTAATTTAAACAAAAATTTGAACCAAAAACATTCTTGGAAGCATCTCAAAATAAGAATTGGGTAGAAGCCATGAACAATGAGATGGAAGCGCTTTACAAGAATGAAACATGGGACTTGACCGATCTTCCTCCTAATAGAAAACCTATAGGATGTAAGTGGGTATATAAAATTAAATACAAGCCCACAGGTGAGATAGAAAGGTATAAGGCTAGGTTGGTCGCAAAAGGATATAGTCAAAAAGAAGGGATAGACTACGAAGAAACCTTCTCTCTTGTAGTAAAAATGGTCACCGTTAGAAGCCTTATTGCCTTAGCCATTGAGAAAGGGTGGAGTCTTTATCAAATGGATGTTAACAATGCCTTTTTGTATGGTGACTTAGTTGAGGACATTTATATGAGTTTGCCTCAAGGTTACTTCTCTGAAAATGATAAAAGAGTTTGCAAGTTAAAGAAATCCCTATATGGTTTAAAACAAGCTCCACGACAGTGGAATGCAAAATTATTGTCTGCTCTAGTTGAAAATGGATTTGAACAAAGTAAAAGTGATTATTCTTTATATGTAAAATCTGAAGGAGAAACATTTGTTGCTTTACTTGTTTATGTTGATGATATTGTTCTAACTAGAAATGATGAGCATGAAATAGATAAGGTAAAAGATTTTTTAAAAACAAAATTCTTAATTAAAGACCTTGGAAAACTAAAATATTTTCTTGGTATTGAAGTCTTACCTACCGATCAAGGTGTTTGTTTATCTCAAAGAAAGTATTGTTTGGAATTACTAAATGAATACGGGTTATTGGGTTCCAAACCCGCTGAAACTCCCATGGATCTCAATCTAAAAATTTCTGATAAAGTTGACGAGTCTGATCCTGTTTTAGAAAACTTCACTGAATATAAAAAACTTATTGGTAAATTGATCTATCTCACCATGACTAGACCTGATATTAGTTATGCTGTTCGCTGTTTAAGTCAGTTTATGCATTCACCTAAGCGGTCACATTTTAAACTTGCTCTTAGAGTCTTAAGATATCTCAAGGGATCCCCAGGTAAGGGTATTCACATTACAGAAGGTATGAGTTTAAATCTTCTGTCTTTGTTGATTCTGATTGGGGAAAGTGCCCAACTACTATGAGATCAGTTACTGGGTTCTATATTTTTCTCGGGAATTCTTTAATTTCTTGGAAAAGTAAGAAGCAAGCTACTGTTTCTCGGTCCTCTGCTGAGGCAGAATACAGAGCTTTGGCATCTGTAACTTGTGAAATTTTATGGATTTTGAATATTCTTAATGATTTAAAAGTTGATAAAGTTATACCAGTTGATGTTTTTTGTGATAATAAGGCATCAATTCAAATTGCTACCAATCCCGTTTTACATGAGCGTACTAAACATATAGAAATTGATATTCATTTTGTAAGAGAAAAGGTTAATTCAGGAATCCTAAAACTTCATAAAATTGAGTCTGCCGAACAACCGGCCGACATTTTTACTAAAAGTTTAACAAAAGCTCAACATTTGTTTTTGTGTAAAAAACTAAACTTATTCGATAATTTCCAAGTTAAGTTTGAGGGAGGGTGTTAAAATAAATAATAACAAACTTCCCTTGTCTAACTTAAGTGCTGTTTATGTATTTTTTTAATAGATGAAGGTGTGAAGTGGATTTAGCTTTCAACCTTTGTATTTATCCTCTTCACCTGCTCAGTTTTTGGAAATAAATCAGAATGGAAGGTTTTATCATCTGTTATATGGAAACATGCGTGATCTTAGGGGTCGATTGATATCTCCAGCTCATTTCTCTCAAGAGAAGCTAACAGTCATATCCTCTCCATATAAAGTGGTGATTGATAAAGATAGAAGAAGTAGAAGTCATACTCAATTCTTTCATCTGTATTCTCAGTGTTCCCGGTGTTCATCACATCAGTTTCTACTTTCTAACATATATGTTTCTTTTGAACGGCAAATTAAGATAATTTTCATATATTTAACAACAAACTAGTTAGAAGTCTTCTTAACTAACTCCAGATCTAGATTTTTGCTAATCAAAGTCATATACTCGAACTCATTGAAATACATAATAACGTCCAACGTTTCATCAAGACAGGATTTTAGACTCTATCTGTTTCAGTTGATATTACTGTAAGTCTATGCGTTGTACAAATCATTTTCCCTTTTCTTACCCAGTGCCACATCAGCGCCACATCGGCTCCCGGGCCCCACTTCCTTTTCTTTATCCCCAATTTGTGTTGTACCTTCCCCTTTATCTTTTCCCATTCCTTTTCACTTTTTTATTTTATTTTCAATTTAACAATTAAGTTTTGTGAATTTAAACAAAAAAAGTATACCAATCTTTAAGTTTTTTAATCCTCTTACAATCAAGACCACTCTTCCCATATTTTTCAAATTTTTTTATGAAAATGCAAATTTTGTTTTGCATTTTGGGTTGCATTTTCAGTTAGTTCTTGTTTTGCATTTTCAGTATTGGTTTCAAAATTTACATTTTTGGAAGCATATGCATGACTTACATATTCGATTTTTGCATTTTTGCAATTTCATATGAAACGCAGGTGAAAATGCAAATTTTAAAAATTTTGCATTTTCAAAAAAAAATAAAGTTTCAGAAATATATCAAGTCTGGTCTTGTTTGAAAGATGACGAAAAACTGAATCTAACGGTATATTTTTTTTGTTAAAATTCTTAAAAACGAATGAGTTATGATCATTTAAATATTGAGGGGGATTTTTTTTAAAGTTTGTTGAAAGGGAGGGGGAGACGTGAGTTTTTTTTTTTTTCCAGTTTTGTCCTCAAACAAAATGTCACGTGTCATCACCTAAAGTGGTTCTTTAGGTTCTATATTTAAGCAAGGTTCCATATGTAACATTACCCTATATATATATATATATATATATATATATATATATATATAGTGTGTGTGTGTGTGTGTGAAATAAAAAAAATTTGAAAATGCCGTTGAGGGGGGTAGGGTTGGGTGAAACCTTTCAGTGAGTAAACTTACCCGGAGCCATTTACCCTAAGCGAACCCCAAAGGGGCGTAATAGTGTTCCTTGTGTACCCCAAAAATACCCGAGATCTACCCGTGACCTGCGGGTCATGTACAACGCTAAGCCTAACAAACATAATTTATGAAACCAAGATTCTAAATCCTACATTAGAAGCCAAAACACACATTTTCATGGATATCTCGAACAAGAAAGCGTTTTGTCCCTTGATAAATGAAGCTGACATCATACGCACTTTAATGATAAACATTTTGTTTTGTAACATATAGGATATTTTTGGTGACGGGCCTATAAAGAATTATATGAGCTTGTTATTCTAGTTTTTATAATTCTCAACCCTTTAGCCTCGTTTGGGTGAGGGGTTATTAAAAACATAAGTCCCCAAAATAAAAGTCTTTTCAAATAACTTATGGCATAGGCTTGGGATTATCACTTAATCAGCCCCAGCTCCAGTATCAGCATCAGCCTCAGCCCCAACAAGTTTCACCAAACATATCCATAGAATGATAAAACATTGACAAAAGTAGGAATTATGTACTTTAAATTTTTAATTGACTACTTATTTGAAAATCCAAAATTATAAGAAAAAAAATACTTAACAATGAAAAGTTCAAACTAAAAATACTAATAATAATTTAACAATACTATGTTTTTATTCTTACGAATTATGGTTATCATTCTTTGTAAATTACTATTATTTATAATAAATTTTGTATAAGTTATCATTAAATACAATAATTTGTATATAGTAAAATTATTACAAAGGTTTACTGTACATGTTTTTTTAATAAAAAATAACATTCGTTACTTACAATAATAACTTATACATACTTCATTGTATTTTCATGTAATATATTAATTTATTTTCAAGAATGTTTTGATTTTATATGGTAATATAGTTGATAATACTATAACTATGATTGGCAAAAGCAGCCTTACAAATTATAATGAAACTCTTATTGTCGGTATATGTTTGATAATTAACTGATAATTAAAACTGTAAAAATAAAATAACATACAAAACTTATATAATATAAATAATTAACTAAACAACTTATATGTAGGAGCTATATTTGTAATTTTACTAGGGTTGTAAACAAACCGAATGAACACGAATAGGACTTGTTCATGTTCGTTCATTTAACTTTAGTCGAACAAATAAATGAACACGAACGAATAAACGAACATAATTTTGTGTTCGTGTTCGTTCGTTTAACTTTAGCCGAACAAATAAACGAACACGAACGAATATACGAACAGAATTTTGTGTTCGTGTTCGTTCGTTTAACTTTAGCCGAACAAATTAACGAACACGAATGATAAACGAACGAGCATTTGTGTTCGATTGTTTAAAAGATTGGTTAGTTCGTGTACATTTTTGTTCGTTCATTTAAATGAGAAACAAATGTAAACTAAGAGAGACACGTTATAATACAAATCCACCACCATTAAACACAAATAAAGACGATATATAGACACACACACGTATATAATATAAATATCTACACATATATTTATATAAAATATAAACGAACTTAAACGAACGAATAAACGAACGAATAAACGAACGTTCACGAACATAAATAAACGAACCAGAGCTCTGTTCGTGATCGTTCATTTAATTAAACGAACCAAAAATCTTGTTCATGTTCGTTCGTTTATTAAACAAACAAACATAAACAAATATTTCGCCAAACCATTTCACAAATAGTTTATAAACGTTCGATTCGTTTACAGCCTAAATTTTACACATTAAAAACTCCATAATATCCTACTAGTGTTTTATTTTTGTTGGTGCATAATTGTGAATCCCTAGTTCTTATCAATCAAATACATACATGTTTACTTGAAATGTTAATTCAAATGTGTTTTGATTAATTGTTTGCATGTGTATATATTCTTAGTGATTCTTTGTGATGATCTTAAACTTACAAGTACTTAATCATGTGTTGATGTGTGTTTGGAAGTTTAAGTTTAGGTGACAGATCACCACGTGCGAAGTCAAGCTCACTACGTGCGTAGTGGAGCTCAGTGCGCACGTAGTGAAGAAGGTCGGTTAAAGTTAAATTAATTATCATCAAAACAACCAGTACGTGCGTACTGGACTCGCTACGTGCGAAGTGCGTTGCATCACGTGCGTAGTGAAATTAATTACATTATAAATACTGATTAACTTCATATGTTCGCGGGGAAAAATCGAGCAATCAACAGAAATCGCTAGAAATCAACCGGGAGCTTTGCATAATCGACCATATACGACCTTAAGCCTACTAAATCGCGAACTTAGTGTTCATTATGAATCCAAGGGCAGCCTTAAGCATCTCTGTGTGAGTTCTTAGAGTTTGTTCTTGCTTCTATTCTTAGTGTTACTGTGTGCCGGACACCTAAGCAGATCTTAGAATCCTTAGGAAGTTTGGGAAATAGAAATTCCGCACAATTTCTCATCCTAGATCAGTCCTAGCGTAAGGGTGTTTTAGTTTAGTTTAGAACCCCGTGCCCCAACGGTCCTACAAAGTGGTATCAGAGCCTTGTGCTTTGATTGATCACTCTTCCTTTAGGATTTCGTGATCTAGGTGTCGATTAGGCCTGTGTGTTTGTCCTTTTCGTTGTTTTTAACCGGTTAGTAGGTCAAAAATAGGTCATTTTGCGTTAAAAAGGTCGTGTTTTTACGTTAACTGTTTGAGTTTTACCCGTGCGTAGTGCCTGTAGTACGTGCGTAGTGTGTCGTAGATCATCTAGAATCTTCGTCAAGCTGTGTGTTCATTCCGTGCGTAGTAGCTCCTCAACGCGTGCGTGGTGTGTCCAGTTCGTGCGAGTTGAGTCTGTGTGGTTTACTTTGTCTTTAAAAAATTATTTTGTTGCTTCGTGCGTACCATCTTCACTCCGTGCGTCCTAGGTTCCAATCCGTGCGTGTGATAGTTCCAGTTCGTACGCAGGAGCGTCTGTGTGTCTTCGTGTCAGTTCGCATTGAGTATTACCCACTACGTGCGTATTGTGTGCTGTCCGTGCGTAGTACTGTGTGCTTCGTGCGTTGTGCTGTGTGTTCGTGCGAAGTGACTTCCCACTCCGTGCGTATTGAATCTGTGTGGTCTATCAAATCCTAATTTCAGTCTGTGTGTTCTCAGCTCTTGATTACTGAAATGACATCAAAACAGACAACAGTTTTAAACAACTTATTATTAGACAGTGAAATGGGGAGTGCCAATAAAGTACCTAAACTGTTAACCATGGAAGACTATCCTATGTGGAAGCCCAGGTTCGAAATATTCCTCGATGGCCTTGACTGTAGACTTCGGAGAGCAATAAGCACCGATTATATGGTTCCCAAGGGGGAGGGAAATATTGAAACCCCCTATGATGGAATGACTGTTGAACAGAAGAGCAGTCATGATGCAGAGAAGAAGGCCTATGCTCAACTAATCCAGGCCATTCCAAATGAGATCTTCCATCAATTCAGAAGATATAAAACTTCCCACAGCCTGTGGAGAGCACTAGAGAAGAGAAATGAGGGAAAAGCCGCCCTCAAGGAATTGAAAGCAAGTCAATTGAGAAAGGAATTAGATCATTTCATGGCTACTAGAGATGAAAAAATTCCTTCTCTCATTACAAGATATAATCATCTTCTTAGTGAACTGGACAGTCTGGGTGTTACTGTTCCAGAGAAGCAGCAGGTGGAAATTTTGGCAAAAGCCTTGCCCAAGAGCTGGCGGCCATATATTATGATACTGAAGAACAGTGGTGGTTTTGACGGGATGGATCTAAATGATTTAATCACAAAGTTGAAAGAGCAAGAGCAGGAGGAACAAAATTTGGATTCCATGTCCGGTTATCAACAAAATCCTTCTCTCTACTACTCTGGAACACCTGTATCGTCATCCACTTCTTCAAATGCCCCCTTACAATCTGCCTATGTGAGTAATGTACATGAATCTGGCAGATCTACATCTGAAGCTTCATCTTCTGGGCCATCCTATACTGTGTCTACTTCTGGATTCAATGTCGAGCATTTCAAGTATGAGAGCGCAGATGAAGTAAAAGCACATATGAGCATGCTAAGTGCGCTAGTCTCCTCTTATGATGATCTACTGAAGGGAAAGATTGGTAATGCTCATCTGACACAAGAGGACTATGACCAGATCGATGATGATGAGATGGAAAGACAAGATATCCTCTGGTCATATGCTAACTTAGTCAGGAGGGCGAGAGCATATGAGAAAAGAACAGGAAAGCAAATATCAGCTACAAAGGATACCAAACTTGGTTTTGATAAGTCTGCGGTAACATGCTATAATTGCGGTGAAAAAGGTCATTTCGCGAGAGAATGTGATAAGCCGAAGAGTGTGGGACCGAAGTATCCTTTTAAAACCAGTCCTGGTAGTAGATCATTTTCCTCTTCAACCATAAAGTCTGAATCAACTCCAAAACCGGCTAAGGCAATGGCAGTTGTTCAAAAGGACGAGGGAATTGACTGGTCAGTACAATTTGGGAATGATGGTGCTGATATTAATGTGGCAAATGTTCATGTGTTGAACGAAGATTCTCAATCCGAGACAGAAAGTTACTCAAGTGAGGAAGAATCAATTGCCAGCATTGATGATGAACCAGCCTCGGTTCCAGCTGCAGAAAAGACACCAGTGAAAGTTCGTGCCAATGAGTCAAACCAAAAGGTGTGCAGTTGTGGTCAATCATCCGAGGAAAAGGTATGTACTTTTGGCTTACCTTGTGGTTCTTGTAATGATTATGTAAAACAGATAGTGTTCCTAAAGTCTATAATTTCAGAGCTCACATCTAAGTTAGATAAAAACCTGTTGATAAAAGAAAGAGAAAAACAGTTGAAAGAAAAGAATGAAAGTTTAGGCAAACAGGTGCATGAACTAGGTGTGGCTCTGTTAAATAAACAGGATGCTATAGTGTTTTACATAAATGAGATTGATAAGTTGAAACGAGACCTTGCTACTTCAAAGGTCGATTATGAGACTCTGAGTCAAAAACTCAAAAGTTATTCCACGTCTTCTTACTTATTTGAGTACATAATCGATCAGAGAGGTCAAGGTAATGATTCAGAAAAGAACAAGAAGTTATACTCTAAATGTCCACCACCAGTGTTAAATCAACTGGTGAATAATGATGTTTACTCTGAATCTCACCCACTACTCACAAAGGTTGATGAATCTTCTGCATCAACCCCAAAAGAGGATTTAAAGTTACACGAGAATGTGGGTGGGCCTCAGAAGAATGAGGTTCAACAAGAAGAAATTAAAAAGGCTGAACCAGGAATAAGAGAACTGTTGGCAAGTTCTAATGTCAAAGATCCGTTGATGCATCGTATCCACGATGCCCTTCGGAAATTTGAAAATGAGGGTGTAAAATCTCCTGATACCCGTCGATACCAAAAGGTCAAAATCTTACCCAAACATCAAGGTTTAGGGTATCGATCTCAAAGGATGTCGAAAGGTTCTGTAAAGCAATATCCAGACAGAATTTGCTATGTGTGCAGGAGACCTGGTCACCTCAGTTACGAGTGTGATCAGCAGCCACATCAGCGCTGTAACAGGAAAGTTGAGACTTATCAAAAGAATAAAACGTTTACTAAAAACAATCAAAACTCAACTCTTCCAGTTCAGCATCAAAGGACAAACAGGGATACCATAAGAAAATCTAAAAATCCCGAAGTTGTTAGCAAAAGAAAATCTTCGCTCAATCAGATTTCTAAGTGGACTAACAAACTGTGTGTTCAAATGCCTAAGGATTCGAGTGACAGGTTCAGCAATGCTGCTGAGAAGACTGGAACTTGGATGAAACTTCCAGTGATTGGAGAAGACGGGAAACCCATGACTATTCGGGCTTGGGTTCCTAATGCTTTCTAATTCTTTCTTCTATGTGAAGGATGTCAACCGCTATAATCAAGTGTGAGGTATTTGTGACTGTGTGTCTATTTTCTGTGTGACTAAATTGTTCTTTTGTCTTTGTGTTTATTTCCTGTGTGCTTCTGCGTTTCTATTTTCTTAGTTTTTAGATTGTTTAGTATTTTAGGGGGAGATAGTTCAGAAAACTTAGAAAATACAAAAAAAATCAGAAAACTTAGAAAATACAAAAAAAAAAATCAGAAAACAGAGAAAATACAAAAAAAAAATCAGAAAACTTTAAAAAAAAAAAAAAAAAAAAAGGGAGAAGTTGATCCAACCTAGATGGAGAGTGATGACACACTGGTTCTCAATACAAAGTCGTCTAGTAAAATTAGAACTGAAGGCACATACATACTTTTGAGAAAACTGTCTGAAAATCTAGTTGAATCAGATAAGAAACAGATAGTGTGTAAGACATATAAGGAAAGTCTAGACTGATAAATGGTTATGCATGTGAAAATCAATCATAGATTTAAGCTATCGAGACATTCCAAGTTTATAAGTCAATAACAGTTGAGAATGACTTAGTTTGATTCACACACCTGTTACCATGCCTAATGTGTTAAATGACATTGAGCTATATGTAAAAAGAGGGTGAAAAATTGACCCCAATTTTGAGAACGTCAAAAGAAATAGATACATTGATCTATCAATGTTGAATTGTCAAAGAGCATAAAATGCAGTGACAAAAGCTACATTGATCTATTAGTGTTGAATTGTCAAAGAGCATAAAATGCATTGACAAAAGCTCAGCAAGAAAAATGTCTAGAGAGGTGAAAAATCGACCTCCATGTCAAAGAGCATAAAATGCGTTGACAAATTAACATATCACATAAGCATGGTGGTTTTGGTAATTAAGTTGTGCAACCTACTGAGTGAATCAAAATACTGTGAGACTTTGAAAGAGATAGTCTTAATCATGTATCCAGTCTAGACAATCTGAAAATGTTGAAACAAAATCTGTTATTATCTGAAGAAAGATAGGTTGACAGACAGAGTTTAAGAGAATATGTTTATGCCTAAGGTTCTGAAATGAATGATAACTAAGTATAGATGTGCTAGTACTGACTCCATCTTGGAACCTTCTCACAAAAAGATTTATTTTCAGTAATTTTATTCCTGCAATTTTCTTAGTATTTTTAATTCTGTTCTTTAGGATTTAATTCGTTAATAGTCTACTTTTGCATTTTCATTTTCTTTATAATCAGAAAAATACAAAAAGATTTTTGGTGTGTTTCTTATTTCTTTTGGTATGTTTATTTTCTATATTTATAATTTCTTGTGTTTGCATGTGCTTAATGTTTATGTCTTGCATTGAAGTTACTAACCGCTATGTGCTGAGTACAGGACGGTCCTAAAAAGAGTTCTAGTATGTTCTATTTTCTCTTAGTGTGATTTGTTCTGTTTACATTTCCTTCATCTCACTTTGATGTGTTTTGCTTAAATGTTTATATGTGATCTTGAAGTTACTGACAGTTTATTGCTGAGTGCAGTACTAACAGTATTAAGGTTCACAGATGAGAAACTCATTACATGCGAAATGGAACCCCACTAAGCACGAGTTACAGCTCACATCGTGCGTAGTGCAGGTAAGGGCATGACGAAAGGTATTCGTTTAGCATTTTGCTGTATGAATTTTGCTTTGTGCAAATTTTTGCTTAGTACATTCTGCTGTGTGCATTTTGCATTGTGCATTTTACTTTGTGGAATTTTTGCTTAGTGCAATGGTTATTGATAGAACTAGGTCTTAGGGGGAGTTTGTTGGTGCATAATTGTGAATCCCTAGTTCTTATCAATCAAATACATACATGTTTACTTGAAATGTTAATTCAAATGTGTTTTGATTAATTGTTTGCATGTGTATATATTCTTAGTGATTCTTTGTGATGATCGTAAGCTTACAAGTACTTAATCATGTGTTGATGTGTGTTTGGAAGTTTAAGTTTAGGTGACAGATCACCACGTGCGAAGTCAAGCTCACTACGTGCGTAGTGGAGCTCAGTGCGCGCGTAGTGAAGAAGGTCGGTTAAAGTTAAATTAATTATTATTAATACAACCAGTACGTGCGTACTGGACTCGCTACGTGCGAAGTACGTTGCATCACGTGCGTAGTGAAATTAATTACACTATAAATACTGATTAACTTCATTTTAGCGAGAGAGTTCGCGGGTAATCGAGCAATCAACAGAAATCGCTAGAAATCAACCGGGAGCTTTACATAATCGACCATATACGACCTTAAGCCTACTAAATCGCGAACTTAGTGTTCATTACGAATCCAAGGGCAGCCTTAAGCATCTCTGTGTGAGTTCTTAGAGTTTGTTCTTGCTTCTATTCTTAGTGTTACTGTGTGCCGGACACCTAAGCAGATCTTAGAATCCTTAGAAGGTTTGGGAAATAGAAATTCCGCACTATTTCTCATCCTAGATCAGTCCTAGCGTAAGGGTGTTTTAGTTTAGTTTAGAACCCCGTGCCCCAACGGTCCTACAAAGAGAATGTCAAAAGAAATAGATACATTGATCTATCAATGTTGAATTGTCAAAGAGCATAAAATGCAGTGACAAAAGCTACATTGATCTATTAGTGTTGAATTGTCAAAGAGCATAAAATGCATTGACAAAAGCTCAGCAAGAAAAATGTCTAGAGAGGTGAAAAATCGACCTCCATGTCAAAGAGCATAAAATGCGTTGACAAATTAACATATCACATAAGCATGGTGGTTTTGGTAATTAAGTTGTGCAACCTACTGAGTGAATCAAAATACTGTGAGACTTTGAAAGAGATAGTCTTAATCATGTATCCAGTCTAGACAATCTGAAAATGTTGAAACAAAATCTGTTATTATCTGAAGAAAGATAGGTTGACAGACAGAGTTTAAGAGAATATGTTTGTGCCTAAGGTTCTGAAATGAATGATAACTAAGTATAGATGTGCTGGTACTGATTCCATCTTGGAACCTTCTCACAAAAAGATTTAAATTTCAGTAATTTTATTCCTGCAATTTTCTTAGTATTTTTAATTCTCTTAGTTTTAGGATTTAATTTGTTTACAGTTTGCATTTTCATTTTCTTTAAAATCAGAAAAATACAAAAAGATTTTTTGGTGTGTTTCTTATTTCTTTTGGTATGTTTATTTTCTATATTTATAATTTCTTGTGTTTGCATGTGCTTAATGTTTATGTCTTGCATTGAAGTTACTAACCGCTATGTGCTGAGTATAGGACGGTCCTAAAAAGAGTTCTAGTATGTTCTATTTTCTCTTAGTGTGATTTGTTCTGTTTACATTTCCTTCATCTCACTTTGATGTGTTTTGCTTAAATGTTTATATGTGATCTTGAAGTTACTGACAGTTTATTGCTGAGTGCAGTACTAACAGTATTAAGGTTCACAGATGAGAAACTCATTACATGCGAAATGGAACCCCACTAAGCACGAGTTACAGCTCACATCGTGCGTAGTGCAGGTAAGGGCATGACGAAAGGTATTCATTTAGCATTTTGCTGTATGAATTTTGCTTTGTGCAAATTTTTGCTTAGTATATTCTGCTGTGTGCATTTTGCTTTGTGCATTTTACTTTGTGGAATTTTTGCTTAGTGCAATGGTTATTGATAGAACTAGGTCTTAGGGGGAGTTTGTTGGTGCATAATTGTGAATCCCTAGTTCTTATCAATCAAATACATACATGTTTACTTGAAATGTTAATTCAAATGTGTTTTGATTAATTGTTTGCATGTGTATATATTCTTAGTGATTCTTTGTGATGATCTTAAGCTTACAAGTACTTAATCATGTGTTGATGTGTGTTTGGAAGTTTAAGTTTAGGTGACAGATCACCACGTGCGAAGTCAAGCTCACTACGTGCGTAGTGGAGCTCAGTGCGCGCGTAGTGAAGAAGGTCGGTTAAAGTTAAATTAATTATCATTAAAACACCCAGTACGTGCGTACTGGACTCGCTACGTGAGAAGTGCGTTGCATCACGTGCGTAGTGAAATTAATTACATTATAAATACTGATTAACTTCATATGTTCGCGGGGAAAAATCGAGCAATCAACAGAAATCGCTAGAAATCAACCGGGAGCTTTACATAATCGACCATATACGACCTTAAGCCTACTAAATCGCGAACTTAGTGTTCATTACGAATCCAAGGGCAGCCTTAAGCATCTCTGTGTGAGTTCTTAGAGTTTGTTCTTGCTTCTATTCTTAGTGTTACTGTGTGCCGGACACCTAAGCAGATCTTAGAATCCTTAGGAGGTTTGAGAAATAGAAATTCCGCACTATTTCTCATCCTAGATCAGTCCTAGCGTAAGGGTGTTTTAGTTTAGTTTAGAACCCCGTGCCCCAACGGTCCTACAAAGAACCCCTAAACTAAAACACCATTACGCTAGGACTGATCTAGGATGAGAAATAGTGCGGAATTTCTATTTCCCAAACCTCCTAAGGATTCTAAGATCTGCTTAGGTGTCCGGCACACAGTAACACTAAGAATAGAAGCAAGAACAAACTCTAAGAACTCACACATAGATGCTTAAGGCTGCCCTTGGATTCGTAATGAACACTAAGTTCGCGATTTAGTAGGCTTAAGGTCGTATATGGTCGATTATGTAAAGCTCCCGGTTGATTTCTAGCGATTTCTGTTGATTGCTCGATTACCCGCGAACTCTCTCGCTAAAATGAAGTTAATCAGTATTTATAGTGTAATTAATTTCACTACGCACGTGATGCAACGTACTTCGCACATAGCGAGTCCAGTACGCACGTACTGGTTGTATTAATAATAATTAATTTAACTTTAACCGACCTTCTTCACTACGCGCGCACTGAGCTCCACTACGCACGTAGTGAGCTTGACTTCGCACGTGGTGATCTGTCACCTAAACTTAAACTTCTAAACACACATCAACACATGATTAAGTACTTGTAAGCTTAACATCATCACAAAGAATCACTAAGAATATATACACATGCAAACAATTAATCAAAACACATTTGAATTAACATTTCAAGTAAACATGTATGTATTTGATTGATAAGAACTAGGGATTCACAATTATGCACCAATAATTTTAAGTGCTCTTTAAATTATAAAAATTATTTCTTTATCTTGAGTGTTGAACCAAACAAATTAATGTCCTGAGATGAAATAATATTTTTCACAAACAAAAAACAATTATTTTATCCAACCAGGAATTATACATTTGTGGTAGTTCTTGCTCCACGTATTGACTAAATCAATGTACTATGAATCTTATATATTCGGATCAAGTTTACTGTTTACATATGAAGTTTGTCGACGAAGATCTACTTTAAAAGGTATTTCCTTGGTTATTTAGTTAATCCTTATTTAAAATTTATTTGACTGTGAGAAATTGAGAATTTTACACAAAACGATCTCTGCCCTCAAACTTGCCCAAATTGTACGGACCTTATAATAATGCATGGGGACACCGATCATTTGGTTTCGTACCTTATAAAGCTATAATAATACATGTGCAACTATTTATATATCGTTATGTACATAAAGTAATAGTGTTTGACTATTGGTAAAAGAAATATATGTGAAAAATACTATGATAAAAGAAGAAATAGAAAAAAATTGATTGTTAATTTTATGTCAAATAATCATACATTTTTAAAACATTCAAGCTTATCATACATGTATATAATCGTAAACTGAAAGTAATAAGTTAAAATATAAGTTTAAAAGATTTTGATACTTTTAAGACAGTGTCATATCCATATTTTAACTAGGACGGTCTATTTGGGTGAGGTTTAAAGTTAATAGGTTGTGTTGTTTCGTGTTGGCATATTCTCGTATCAACCTATTTTTTACCTATTTTTGTGCCGGGTTTGGCTATTCTCGTATAAACCCTAAACCCTAAACCCTAATGTCGCTTTATTTAGTGTTAGACTCGGGCTGGTCCACTTTCTCGCAAAATTGAAACATCATTGATGTTGGCAAGTCTGTTAAACTGGAATAACCCGATTAAAACAAGCTTCGACCAATCGGTATTATGTTTTCAATTATAGTCTGGTTTTAGTGTGGTAACCCAATATTTGATTGGTTCGGGTTTTTGGTTTGATATTTTTTTAATCAAATATTCTCGAAAAATTGTATGACAGTAGTTATTTTAGTTGACAGCAATCGCTAACATATCAATATATGATAACATCATTACGCAGCTCCAAAATCCAAATCCAATGCTCATATTCTATTTTATTTTTAATTTTAAAATATTAATTAATAATAATTATTAAATTAAATTTTGTTAAACATGTCAACTTCAGATTCATCGGTAAGAATTGTCTGTCATATTGTTTAATAGTAAACTATATATTGAGTAAATCGGTAACTCAATAGTGTGAAGTTAAATACATATCATAAAAATTGTATCTTATAAATATAAATACGTTTTATATTTTGTATATACAAACACTAGAAGGGGTGTCAAATAGTCGAACCTGACCGACACTCGAAGAAGACAAATAACATCATCGGATCAATGAGTCTAAACCAGATTGAGCCAACTAACCCAAATACTATTTAGGGTCGGGTCTCAGGTAGGTTTAACCATGTTTTCAGGTTCAGTTGGACATAAATAATCCAATTACTTTTTTATATCCATTTTTCGTAAAGATAATATAGAAGAAATATCCCATAATAATTTATATCCAAATTGTTTGGTGTCAACCCTCAAATCTAATTAAGAGATATATGACATAATTGTTTTATGTCAACAAAACATAACTTTAATGAAATTCATATCAAAATACCTCATGAAACTCATTGTTCTAAAATATACTTGATATAATATTTCTTATCTGTATCGTCCAAGTTTAAGAGCACATGATTTCAGCTTCAAGAACACACAATTTCAGCTTCAAGAACACATATTTTCTTTATTTATTATTTTTTAAACAGACTTGTTAAATTTACAAGAATACATAAACGATACAAAATAAATCAGTTTCACATGATTTTAGATTTGTTTAAACAGATTTGTAATCTCTTTTGTTGTAATCGAGAGAACACAACGGATAATCGAGAGAGGGAGAAGAAAAATCGAAAGAATGAAAAGGAAAGATTACATCGCTATTGTCTGAGATAAAAATCGAGAGAATGAGACGATGAGTGAAGAGGGACGCCATAAATAAAAACTGAGAGGAGGCGTCACTGGACATACGGCTTTATATGGCGATGATGGCGACCCTAAGGAATTTTCATCATTGATTTTTTACCTTCACTGGAGATGACGAGGAAGGGGGCGGCAGTCGTCGGTGGTATTTTATGAAACCGAAATGATGAGAAGAGGGGCGGCAATGGTATGTACGACTGAAGGATAGGTAAGCTAGGTTATGATGGATAAAATGGTAAATGGGAGAATCCTTTGTTTAGGGGATTTTAAAATACCAGGGAGGTAGCAAGGATTCCTAGAATACCTTGTATAAAGAATTTGATGGGATTTTAAATAAATCCTATCATTTGAATTCTCTAATCAATATTTCCAAACAAACATGATATTCATCAGGATTTGTAATCCAAATCCCACAAAATATCAGGATTTACTAAGAACTAAACAGGGCCTAGTTGTTTCTTTCCCTACCCCTTTCTTTTCTTCCAAAAAATAGCTTGAGACACATATAGAGACGACAAAAGTCGTCCCTAAAAGGTTATAACTTCCCCTCATGACTCTAACACAAGATGTCGTCGTTTTGGTAACTTTTAGCTAGACATGACATTGTGTAGCCTCTAAAACGTTTGTCCCTAAACGTGATTTTTCTTGTAGTGAATTAGGGCCGGTAAAAATTTGTTCAAATCCCGAGTAACACGACCCGAAACCTAATCGGGTAGACCTAATTAACACCCTTAAGCACTAGGTTCATGGGCATCCCGTGAATTTTTAGACCTCATGCGAAGAGAAAATATTGCCAAAAACTCATTGATATTTCTATATTTTCTATATATAACTAACCCAAAAAAATGGTAGCAAAATATTTTATTTTACATGGTTATATGAATTGTAATGTGTTTATAGCATAATTGTAAAAAGAATATAAATGAACTTTCGTAATCAATACTCTTAATGATGTTGTTTTCAATAGCTATGATTACTAATCTGTAAAGTATTTCTTGTATCATTCGAAAATGTAAGTAGATATATAAAATTTTCATTTTATATCCCGTGAATTAGTTTCCGCTATTGAATAATTATTATACTTATGAGCTTTCTAGTATTTAATTTTATTAATAGGTTTTGAAAAATTATAATAATATATACATATTGTGTTCTTTCTTACAGTGCATCTTCTGCATTCTCTATATACACACTTGAGGGTTAACATTATTGTGTTCTACTTGCATTACATATTCCATGTGTCTCCTACCCCACTTGTATGTCTTCTTTCCCAATTGAATTATCTTCAAAGAAGAGAATAAAATAGCACTATTCTCTTAATTGGTCGATAAATAGCATGTATATAAAAATGGTTTAATAATCGATCATATAATTTTCCTGGCCCTAGAAAGAAACAAAAAGACATGGTTGGATTTTTAGATGCTTGCTCATATGTGTTTAAGAAACAATGAATTTAAATCTTAAATTTATATATTATTATTACCAACATCACGTACATATGTAGCTTAAATACCGTACGTGCATGTTAGTGTATGAATACAAATACACAAAAACATGTACTCTATATAGAAAGAAAAAAAGGGGGAAATTTTATAAAATAGTAAAAAGTTTAAAAATTGTTCCACCAAAAGATCATCTATGAGAAATTTCATAATATAAAATAAAAGAAAAAATGATGTTGATGAAACAGTTTTTAAACTTGGTTACTATTTTGTGATTTTTTTTTCCCATTTAAAACTTTCTAGCGGAAATTGTTTTTCATGCGAAAACTCTTTGTAACACCATTAATGATTAATAATGGCTCTCGCAGTTCTCACATCAAAATTAATTGTCGGTTGCACTTTCATATATATATATATATATATATATATATATATATATATATATATATATATATATATATATATATATAGAGAGAGAGAGAGAGAGAGAGAGAGAGAATTGGAGGGTATATATAGATATATATAAAGGTTTAATTAAATTGGATGATAATTAATTAAAGACAACAGTTAAGATGATCAAGAATCATTGTGATGCTTATTCCAGGAAACAAGCATGGTAATGCAACGTTTGAGAATGTAGAACCTTGACTTGTGCTCTTTAGTGAAGCTGCTGCATTTGCTTGTAAAGTTTGCAGATTTTGCTCTGGAAAGAGATGGTGACGTCTTAGAAGCAGATTTTGAAGTGGTTCTCAGTGAGGATGATCTCTGCAGAGGCGATTTGGAGGCCTTTTGAGATATGCTTCTAACGAGCGATGATGATGATGATGATGATGATGAGGATAAGTGGCTGCCATCTTCTGCCATTGATGCCTTCCATTTCTTCTCCATATTTGCTCTTGAATTAGAGAGATAAAATGAGATGTTGGAGATTCGGAGGTGTGTGTATATATATATATATAAATAAATTAATAGTTATATAAACACAAAATTTTAAAAGAAAGTAAGAATAAATTTAAACATTTGGAATAGTAATATTTTGTTTAAAAGTTGTACCTGAATTTATATCATTTGTTTGAAATTTAAATCAATACATTTGAATTTTATTATTTTGTATTATATCCAACATAATATTTAAAGCTATTGACCAAATATAGATTCGATTAACATGAGTATAATTAATAAATTGATAAAAGCAAGTCATACTAATGTCCAAGCGTTTTGATACTAAAGGGAAACATAATATATAAGCAGTATAATAGAATGACCATAAAAATTAATATGGTGAACCAAAAGCATTAATATACGTGCAAATAATCGATTAAAACCATAATTAAGAATAGAAGGCATGAATTAATTACTAATCAGTGTTAGTTACATCATATGGTGATCGAAGGCATCTCAAGCTTTCAGATTAATTAAGTTCTTGAAATATAAATGGTTGCCCCTTTGAAATGTCCCTCGATTATCAGTTATATTTTGGATATGTTGAAATCAATTAACTTTTTTTAATAGCAAACACACTCTCTATAAACTTACTTCTAAATCTACTCTACTATTCACACCGTAACTTGAACCCACAACCTTTTAGGAGGGGGAACACCACCTCACAACACCAAATACCGCTGAAGTACAAGTCTTTTGATGAAATCAATTAATTAAGAACCATTAAGAGATATAAAACGTATTAGCTTAATGAAATTTGTAGTTGGACAAAAAGGTCTAAGAATTGTACTCTTCTCTTGAATGTGGATTTTGAAAAAGCATTTGATTCATTAAGTTGAGACTTTCTCGATTCTATTATTGAACAAATGCATTTTGGATGTAAATGGTGAGTGCCTCAATTCTACTAGAGCTTATATTTTAGTTAATGGATCTTCCACTAAAGAATTCCCGTTAACGAGATTGGTTCGGCAAGAAGATCCACACTCTTCCTTTCTTTTTATCTTAGCTATCGAGGGTTTACATGTAGCTATGAATGAAGCAGTAATAAAAGGCATTTTCAGGGAGTTTCTTTTCCTAATAATGGTCCTAGATTGTCTCATTTTTTAGGTAATTGGTCGACTAATAATGTGTATGTTTAACAAGACTACTTCATATAATGCTTTCACTCCGCTTCGGGTTTGATGGTGAATTTTGCTAAAAGCAAAATATTTGGAATTAGATTTCATGAAGACGAAGTAGGAAATGTGTCATCTTTTTTGAAATGTGATAGTGCTAAACTTCCATTCTTTTATTTGGGGATTACTGTTGGGGCAAATATGAATCTTGTAAGAAACTAGCAACCGGTGATTGATAAAGTAAAATTAAAATTTTCCAACTTGAAGGCAAAAAATCTGTCATTTGGTGGTAGAGTCACTCTCTGCAAATTAGTGTTAGGAAGTATCCACATTACTTTATGTTGTTATACAAGGCACCTTCTAAAGTGATTGGCGCACTTGAAAAGGTGAGAAGAAGGTTTATTTGGGGCACAACGGATGCGGGAAAGACCATAATTTGTTGGGTTCAATGATGGCTCCAAGAAACATGGGTGGTCTTAGTATTCGCTCGTTAATGTCTTCTAATATTTCGCTGTTAATTAAGTAGTGGTGGAGGCTGAAATTAAGTAGAAGATCAAGCCTTGTGGGTAAAGGTAACAAAGCTATACATGGTGTATGAGGCAATGATCCTTCATTAATTGCTCAATCACAGAAAATGTGGAGTTTGGTTACACATCTTTAAAGAACATACTTTCTTTTCTAATCCTAATATCATGGGAGAATTATTTTTCTAGAAAGGTGGGGAATGGTGAACTTACTCACTTTTGGTTAGATAGATGGATGAGCACTGTTGTGGCAATAAATAAAACTTTTATTTTAATCATTTGATGAAACAATCTTAATATTTAAATTTAATATTATATATATTATAAAAATCCAAGTTAATATGAATATAATAAGTTTGGCAAAATAAATCTTTAAATATAAATTTGCATTGATCAGAATGAAATATTACGAGAGAATTAAAAAAATCAAGTATGAAAATTTTACAAACTCCAAACGTATACAATACCCATCTATTTAAAAACGATTTTTGAACATACAAGAAAAAGTATTTAGAAATCGATTTTTAAACTATAATGCATTTTTATATTTTATAAAACATTTACATATGCTCAAAAGATGTACTTATTTTGAAAATGTATTTTTATAACATAAATTGTCAAGAACAATATATATATATATATATATATATATATATATATATATATATATATATATATATATATATATATGTGTGTGTGTGTGTGTGTGTGTGTGTGTGTGTGTGTGTGTGTGTGTGTGTGTTAACATATATTATATAGATGAAAATACAAATAATGTGTACTGATTAAAGCACATAACCTTTCAAGTTGTATATGTGTGTGTTATTATCTTAGGTATTGTGATAAAGTGGAAGAGATAATAAGTACAAAAGTTATAACCTTTTTGTTTATTGTGTCCAGAAAGTACAACCCACTTTATGTGGTTACACCTTCTGAACCACTCATTCTTATATTCGTGATATTAGTGCTCAATTGATTAAAAGTTTCATTTCACTAATACCAATAAATAGTATGCAAAGAAATTTTATTTTAATAGGTATTATATGGTTTTATGACAGAAATTGTTAGTATTTCTCAGTCTCCAACGGTAACATTTTTAACTGGCAAATAAAGTTGTGTGGCGGTCGCAAGCCACACATGTCTATAAAAAAACATGCTTGGTCTCTCATTTTAAATACACCTCTTGCACAGAACATTCTCTGTAATATTTAATCACACACTTGTGATCTGTGATCTTTATATTTTATATATGTAATTCTTGAGTTGTCCAATCTTCAAAGGTCAAAAGGATATATCTTCAACAAATCAAAGAAAGCAAGAGAGGTCAAGAAAGAGAATCAAAGAGCTTAAATTATATCCATTCATTTGCCTCTTGACTTGTAAGAGTGAAATCATTTGTACACACGTTTGTAGGTATTGGTGAGATTTTATTTCTTTGGTGATAGCTTTAGTTGTAGAACTTCTTACACATGTGGGTTTGATTTTTTTCCACATCGTTCGTGGGTTTGTATTCTTGGTGGAAAACACAATGTAAAAGTCCTTTCTGAAGACACTTGTTCGAAGACATCGGTGGAGGCAAGGAAGTCCTACGTGGTAAGCAAAAAAGTCTTCATTAGAGATATTGCGGGTTGTTCGTGAAGAGGTCGTGTTTGGTGTACTTAGACTAGAACATCGTGACTCGTGAGGTGATCACGTCCTCGTATCAAATATGATCGTAACTGCTGATCTATTACGTTGTAAGGAGACTTTTACACGTTGTGCTAGTGGAACTCTTGACGGAGGTCAAAGAGTGGATGTAGGTTGGAGTTCAACAGAACCACTAAATCTTGGTCTTATCTTTCTAAATCCTTAAACTCTTTACATATTCACATTTAATATTCTTGCCATTTTAAATTGATAATTGCTTCCGTTGTGTGCTAGAATATATAAAAGAGTTTATTTTATAGAAATATTTTAAATATAGAAAAGGGTAAAATTATTTACAAGATTTAGAAAAGTAGACATAGAAACTATTTAACCCCTTCTAATTTCTACAATTCACCATTAAAGTCTCTCTTTCCTGATTTGCTTGAGTTGGAATATGATAGAACTTCTATCATTTTTTGCTCGAATTTCTAGACATAATTCGAATGGTGTGTTCTGGGCATGGTCTAATGATCAAGAAGCTGTCATATTATCAAATAGGAGTGCATTGCTAGAATACATGATGCAAAAGGTGGTCCTCACAAACAAACTGGATGAATGGAGGTGGGAAGGTGACTTAAGTTTAGAGTATTCTATCAAATCTATGAGCAGATGTAATACCCGAATATTTAAATTCGAAAGTTATAAATAAAGGAACATTTATTGTCGAGTTGTTATTATTATTATTGTATATGAGATATTTACATTATTTATGTTATTATTGTAGTTAGACTTAGAATTATTATTATTAAGTAAAAGAAAGTTAATTGGGCTTTTATGACTATTTAAGTAAGAGATCTAATTGAGATGGGCTTAGGAGTTATCAATAAAATGAATATTAATATACTATAAATTAAACATTTTGTTTTAGTTATACAAGTAATTTGAGAATAATCCAGAAATACAAAATAAAATTTGGATTTAAGCTCATTTGACATACATATTCTCAACCAAAAGAAAATGAAATATTTAATAGTCTTGATTTGTTGTAGTTAGTGGAAGAAATCAAGAGTATCTCATATAAAAATCTAAACCGCAAAAAAGAATTCTTCTTACATACCTAAATCTTCTAACAAATATAAGAAACAAAATAATATTAAATATACTATAAATTAAATATTTTATTTTAATTACAGTTATTTATTTGAGAAAAATTCAGAAATATCTATAAATTTAGGTTATATGTTATTAAGTTTATGAGTTTTAGCTCTTTTCTTAGGTTTATGAATTGTAGTTATATGTATTTTCTAATACTTAAATTAAAATATGTGTTATATGATAAAATATTTAAACTATTGTTTTAATGAAGATCATTTTTGTTTAATTTTTTGAATTTAATTATCATATATGTTGAAAATTAATTTGTATTAACTAGACCTGTTTAGACATTATTTATTATGCAATGTTTAGTTATAGAAATGGTATTTGAGAATCTAAGTAAGTTTCCTTATAGGTTTAAATAAGGGTAAATTAGTAATTTTAAATTACTTAAAATTAAAAAATTAAAACAATGAACTAAATGCTTTATAATATAATAATATAAATTATTACGACATTCTTATGTCTTTTGGTCGTTTAGTGTCTATTAATTAAAACTCAAATATATCACATACTATTTTTGAACCTAATTATACATACATACATATATATATAAATATATATATATATATATATATATATATATATATATATATATATATATATATATATATATATATTAGATAGTTTAAATAAGTATTTATATTTAAGTGAGAGTGAGAGACTTAATCTTGACCCTCAATTTGATTTAATTTGATGATTTACAATTGCTCACTCATATAATTCACTACCCAACCATGAATTATGACGGTAATGAACTGTGACAAGTTATTACGACCGTTAGATCTAAGAGATCAGTATATAATTGATGGCTAATATTTATTTTCTCATTCTCCCCTAAATATCCATTCTCATAATAACTCTCTCTCTCTCTCTCTCTCACACACACACACACACACACACACACACACACACATATATATATATATATATATAGGGTGATGTTCAATAAACCCCCCCTTAAACAAAAACCCTAAAGTCTCAATCTCAGCCACTCATCTAAAAAGGCAAAATGGGAAAATGAAATCCAATGGTTTAAAACTCATGTTCACCTTCCAGCCCTCAAAACCCACATTTTTTTATTTTTTTTACCTCTCAAATATTTAAATGGCTATAACTATTTCAATTTTTTGAATTTGAGCAAAAAAATTATACAAATCTTTTCATTTTTTTAATCCTCTTTTAAACAAGACCACTTTTTTTATATTTGTGGAAATTTTTTTTTTTACAAAAATGACGAAAATGATAAAAAAATATTTATCATTTTCGTGCTCTCTTGTATATATATAAGAGCAGGTGACGAAAATGATAAAAATTTCGTCATTTTTATCATTTCCGCACCTGCTGTTTAAGTGTATATAAGGGGATACGAAAATGATAAAAATGACAAAATTTTTATCATTTTCGTACCCCCTTGTATACATATAAGAGCAGTTGACGAAAATGATAAAAATTTCGTCATTTTTATCATTTTCGGACCTGTTGTTTAAGTGGTATATAAGGGGATACGAAAATGATGAAAATTATGAAATTTTTATCATTTTCGTGCCCCCTTGTATAATATATAAGAGCAGGTGACGAAAATGATAAAAAATTTCGTTATTTTCATCATTTTCATATCCTTTTATATACCACTTAAAAAGCAGGTCCGAAAATGATAAATTTTTTGTCATTTTTATCATTATCATATCCCCTTATATACCATTTAAACAGCAGATCCGAAAACGATAAAAATTTTGTCATTTTTATTATTTTCATATCCCCTTATATACCACTTAAACAGCAGGTCCGAAAATGATAAAAAATTTGTCATTTTTATCATTTTCGGACCTACTGTTTTAGTGGTATATAAGGGGATACGAAAATGATAAAAATGACAAAAATTTTATCATTTTCGTCACCTGCTCTTAGATGTTATACAAGGAGCACGAAAATGATAAAAAATTTGTTATTTTAATCATTTTCGTGTCCTCTTATATATCATGTAACAGCAGGTGACGAAAATGATAAAAATGACAAAATTTATCATTTTCGGGACCTGCTATTACATGATATATAACAGTAGGTGACGAAAATGATAAATTTCGTTATTTTCATCATTTTCGTCATTTCGTCGAATTTTTTTTCCAGAAATATAGGAAGAGTGGTCTCGTTTGAAAGAGAATTAAAAAATGAGAAGATTGTATAATTTTTTTGCTCAAATTCAAAAAAATGAAATAGTTATGGTCATTTAAAGATCAAAGGGATAAAAAAAATAAAAAAAAATGGGGCTTTGACCATAATACCCCTCCTTCTCTAATTAAATCTTATAATTGTTTAGTTATTTACAATAATGTCATTGTAGATCTTAACTATTGATTTGATCGATCTAACGGCCAGGAATTGGACTTTGAGGTTTTTGTTTAAGGGGGGGTTTCTATTGATCCGATATATATATATATAGGGGAAGGTTCAAACGAGAATGAGAAATTAAATAAGAATGAAAAACTCAATCTCAACCATTCATTTTGTAAGTGGAATTCATGGATGGAGAACGTGAGAGGATAGAGTATGGCAGAGTGCATGTGAGGAGTTCTAAGTGGGCAATGACTTTGAAGAATGGGAAATTTGACGGTTGGGATTAAGTCTCTCATTCTCATTAAATTTAAAGTTCTCATTTGAACCTCTCACTATATATATATAATGAGAGGTTCAAATGAGAACCTTAAATAAATTGAGAATGGGAGATTCTGTCCTAGCTGTCCAATTCCCCCTCCTTCAATGTCATTGCCCACCTATGAATTTCTCACATGCACCCTGCTACACTCTATCCCTCACGCTCTCCATCCATGAATTACACTTACAAAATGAATGGCCGAGATTGAGTCTCTCATTCTCATTTAATTTTTCATTCTTATTTGAAACATATACATATATATATATATATATATATATATATATATATATATATATATATATAGAGAGAGAGAGAGAGAGAGAGAGAATCAGGAACCAATAAAAGGAGAATTCAAGTAAAAATATGTAAGGAAATTTGTGAGAATGTCACATGTACTTTTAGTCAGAAGGGTAAAATAGTAATATTTTAAAAACAAAAAACAAATTCTCTCTCCTCTCATTATCCCACTCCCCTACGTTCTGATTCCCTTTTATCGAACTCTTCCCCTGAACGCAAAACCTAATATCCCTACGGCGCTGCCCATCGAAGCTTTCGCCGATTGCGTCCCTCCTGGTTGTCGCCATCTCTCTCTCTCTCTCTCTCTCTCTCTCTATATATATATATATATATATATATATCGGAGAGGGTTCATTCGAGAACCATTGTTAGCGCGAAACCACGAGAACCAATCTCAATCGTTCCTTAGATATATATACACACACTATTTTAGTCACTCATAGATTGAAATAAAATTATATTAATTAAGTTCATACTCACATATATAATTTAACTCTCTTTTTGCAGTTACAATACAGGAAAATTCCAAATAAAGAGGTAATATACATGCATATTATGTAACATATATAAATTATATGAATTGACTTCTAATAATGTGAACCACAAAATGAGAGAGAGAATAATAATCATCTTTAATAAAAACAAACAATTACCAACGAATCCACGTCTTTGATTGTCGGAATGAGTCATGTGAGATGCACAATTAATTAACGTGAGGGGGAGACATATATGGGGTGTACATACGGACTTAAAAGCCTGGCTCAAGGCACAATAGACCCATTGTGTCCAACTATGGGACCAGGTTGCGCTTGGGTTAGGTCAATGTTTGAAAAAAGGGGTGAATGAAAAGTTAAGAGTTATTTTCCTCGTGACAAAAGCTTCCAAATGATATATTTTATGTTTAAACGGAATTTAAGACGATTGAGATATTAATTTGTAAAGTGAGACATCCAAAAATATGACTTCGCATGAAATGAGATTAAAAACAAACTTATCTTATCATTGGATTATAATAATTAAGGAGGTTGACGGCTTCGTAATTTTGACATTCTTTTGATGGCCATGTTGGTACGATTGAAACGTCGTGTAACTTGTGAGCATTTTTAATGTTAATTCATTTTATTTTATTATTTTTGAACAACAATCAAGAGATCTTTAGGTAAGGAGTTTTGATATGATCATCACCACCGACTAAATACATTCCAAGAATTTTATTAATAATTCTAGCAACATGCTAGATAAGAGTACAAAGTATTTAAAAGAAAATGGCAAGATTACAACACCACATAGACCAAACTAGAGATAGACATTTAACTATATATCTAATACAAGTGTAAAGCATAGCTTGTACTTCATCCGCTACAAAAGTTATTGAAAAACTTTTGCCATTAAAAACCACGTCATTCCGACTTTTCAAAAAAACCACCACATACAACCCACAACAGCCTCAAGAAACATTCTCCTTTTTTTCGACTTGCCTTGATCCAGAATGCCATAGAAGAAGTGTACTAATTTATTATACCCTTTCACTACCGGACATGATAAACAAGTGATCAACTGTCTCCACTTCACCATTACATGTGGGACATAACACATATGACATGGCAACACTTCTTACACTTAACGCCAAACAAAACAATTTATTTTTGGTGGTAACCACTTATTCCAAAAACTATGAGTGACATCTAAGGAATACAATGGATCTTCAATAATTGATCAAATGGATTTTACTGAAAACAACCCACTATAATCACCTTCCTATCTACATTGGTCTTCATTATCATTCAAAGTAACATGTTTAAGCAAATCTTCAAAAGTTTTGACTTGCCCCATTAGATCCTCGATAGAACCAGCCCATGACCAAGACCAATTAATGCTATTATTGAGTGTAAAATTAGTTCTCATAGCAATATTTCACAGTTTATTCAACTCATGCCCATATAGAGCTAGAAATAAGCATTTTAATGGAACAGAGCCCATCCAACGATCTTGTCAAAATAAAGTGCTATTACCATTATTTACTACAAGAGTAAACATATCATCAATGTTTAAGTTTAAGGATAGAAGGGATCTACTTGTAGCTTTGACGTTGTTTAAAAATTCCCAGGTTTTGAATTTGCAAAAGATGAAAAATCCAATATTCTCATGATGCTATGGACAACTTTGATAACATTTGCCTATAATGCCTGATTATTAACGGGTTTTTAATTCTTTGCCACACCCATATTTGCCTCAACCGTGATTCCAAGGTATGAAAATGGAAGTTTAGTACTTTCACATTTAAGAAAAGACGACATATTTGCCACACCCATATGTTAATTCATTCTTGATTATTAATGTGTTTAACTAACTAGCTAAGCAACCCGTGTATCAACACGGGGATTATACTAAAATCTTTAATTTATGCAGATTTAATAAGTATTAACACGTTAAAGAAAATTAAAAAACATAGATAGGAATATAAAAGCTCGTAATGAATGATAAACATTACAGAAGATTGAAATTCATACATAAGATTGTATGTAAATTTTCTGTAAAACCTCCTTATAAACAACATTAATGGATTTATTAGTAGAGTTGTCTTCATCATCACAAATTAAAACTTTTAACATCTCCTTACTCTTCACTCGAAAACCACCACATATAGCTGCCCATAAGTGAAAACGGGTCGTCTAAAAAACAAACCAACATTCGATAAAGATTGACATTGGCTTTTATTTATCATTATTGCAAAACAAACCAAGAGAGGAAATTGTCTTCGTTGTAACTTGAATGGTAATGTAGACTCTGATGGAATCAACTTCAATATGAAAATATGAGTAATGTGACCAACATTCTTACCCGCAATTATATATATTGACGCTTTGGTATTAAAGCATTTATAAAGTATATATAGAAGTTGGCATTATGAGTATATATATAGAAGTTGGCATTATGAGTATATATAGAAGTTAGGTAATTTGTAAGTATTAATTGTTTCTTACCTGCAATTATTTTTGCTTCAATCACATGTGAACCAAGTCGAGTAACTTGTAATCTTGTTCCGTTGCAAAGGCCTTTAGACTGTTCAAGATTGCGAAGCATCATTACAGTCACACCAACCTTTAAAGTTAACTTGTGGTTTGGAAAATCAGATACTTTTATTGATTTCAAAAAGTTCAGGTAACTGTAATGATTCTTCAAATGTACCAGTATCTTCAGTTGCACAGATACTGTTAGAACTGAACTATATATGATACCTCCTCACCATCTTATATCCTTATTAAAAGAAAAGATTGCTACATCATCATTCCCTTCCATAAAAAATCTCTACCAATCACAGCCCTTCATTTAAAAAAATTTAAAAAAAAACAAAATAACATGATTATGATGTCACCCACAATTTAAAGGGTTTTAAATGTAAATTTAAAGGGTTTTAATGTAAATTATCAAGGGTTAGAATGTAATATGTGAGGGGGTTTTAAGACAATTGTTTATTAATGTAATTAATTATAAGTTGTTTGAAAATTATACTTAACATCTTGTAATATATTTTGTTTTGAGAAAAATTAATTATATCTTTGTAATAGTCTTATTTTTATCTACGTTTTGATATAAATTTTATCGCAATATGAGGCTTTTTTAAAAATTAGTATATTTTAATTGTTTTATTTATCGAGAGCAACGTGTAGGTAATTATTGAACATTTTATTATACATAATTACTGAATAGTGAAACAATTGTCATGTTAGTGAGTTTTGTAACTATAGATACAACTTGGAATGTTATATAAAAATTTAATTGTCTAAGTTTTTTTTTTAAACTAATAACTTGATACATAAAATAATAGTTATTAAATGGATATTTGAACGAAGTGATATAGTGTGTTTTCAATTATATTTAACTGAATAATAAATTACACATAAGTGGTTTATGTATGTATATACATAGTCTATTCTATGTTATAATCTTATTTTTATGTGATCTAACTTACGTATACTTAGATGAATGTCATCATTATTTAACTTATAATAAATTTCGTTTCCGATGTCAAAGGTTCAAATATAATTGGCTAATACAATGTCGGGATAAAGCTCAATCATGATTAACACATTAATATTATACTAAAAATTTTTATACGTATAATATAACTTTATCTAATTCTCAAAAAAAGTATTTATGAAAAGTATAAAAATACACGTTTTCACTCATTGACAGTTATATGTGTCGGTTTCTCGAGTGAAGAGTAAGGAGAGGTTAAAAGTTTTAATTTGTGATGATTAGAGAAACCTTACTATAAAACCATGAATGCTGTTTATAAAGAGATATTAACGAAAATATAATGATAATCTTATGTATGAATTTCAAACTTCTGTAATGGTTATTCATTTCTTACGAAAATTTATATTCATATGTATGATTTGTAATTATTTTTACTATACGTGTTAGTTTTCTTTAAAACAATATAAATTTAAAATTGACTTATATCATCCTGTGTTAATACACGGGTCACTTATTGTGTAAACCCTCCACTATATATATATGATTCTTTAATTTGTTTTATATTAATTGATGCACCTTTGTCTGTTTTAAATGTTATCTATTTTTATATAAATTTATCTTAAATAAAAAAATTTAAAAAACCCCCTCAGAATTTTCATAAAAGCCCCTAACATATTTTATAAAACCCCCTCAGAATTTTCACAATGCCCCCTTCTAATTATGAATTGAAATCGAAAAACCTAATTGAGGACTTAAGCATTTTTGTGATTTTTGACGTCACTCTTTGATTTTTTTAATTTTTTTTTAAACCAAGACTTGTGATTGGTGGAGAACTTTTAGGAAGAGGGGAAAATCCTTTTCTTTTAATATATATATAAGATAGGAGGTGATTCTTTCACGGAAGAAATTGATACATATACGAAAATGAGTGTTTTACGAACTTGTATATTAGCTTCAAGTGTATTGTATCTTATGTAAAAGAATCACCTCCGTTAATTATTAAGTGTAAATAGCAGATATATAAAATTATAATAATTGTCATTAAAAGACCCCCTAATAATATTAAAATATATAAAAACTAAATAATATGATTCATGTATAACTTGAATAAGAAACTTATATTTGTGCTGGTTTATATAACTCCGCCCGTCTTGCAGATGTGTGTAGGCTGTAAGTCTGTAACCATTGCTTCAAGCTCGTAGAAGTACTGACTACTAAGTCAAAAACAAGCCCAATAAGATTGAATACTTATCTATGAACATTGTTAATTACGTAGTTGAAGGCACTTTTCTAAAATCTAATATTATCTAATTTAATTTAATATTAGAATTAAAAGAAAATATTTATGATGCCGTCACCTATTTCTAAATATACTTTTACTAATCATAATTTACTATTTCAAAAAATTCCTTAATTAATGGAGGTTAACATATTATCATCCTAAACTATTATTCTTTAACAAATTTTCAAATATTATTCTTAAAAATCGGATAACTTAAGAAATTAAATTATTTTATTTTATAAGTAACTGACTAAATTTTATGTAACCTCATTCATAGTTTAGTTTGTTAAAATTTACTTTTTATTCTATAACTAATTGACCAAATTTTACGTAATCAAATTTTAAAAAAATTCAAATTTCAAAACTTTAGATTTGAATTTCGAAAATTTTAAGCGACATCTTTTATTCTAACGAATTTAAAGATTTGTTTGTTATGATTTCTGAAAATTCCATCAACAAATTAAATATTTTTTCAAAATTTGAAATTTTAGGTTATGTAGAATAGTATTTAAACTGTTTAGTTCAGTATATTTTCTTAATTCGATTTCTACGTACGATTTTTTCTCAGCTTTGCATTCCGTTGCTTTCAGAGGCGATTCCTACTTCTAAAACTAGAAATACTATAGTGGCAAAATGAAATAAATTCAAGTTTAAAAAGACGTAAAAGGTGAATCAGATCATTACATCATTAAAAATAAGGTAATTCTCAAGTGAAAAAACTACTTTAATTACAATCAAATAAATCCATCCAGCTTTGAAATGATCTTCATTGATAAATAGGTAATCTTCAATCTTTGATATAAATCACATATATATATATATATATATATATATATATATATATATATATATATATAGGGGAGGGTTCATGCGAGAACCGTTGTTAGTGCGAGAACCGCGAGAACCAATCTCAGCCATTCCTTAGATATGAGAAGTATCACGGATGGAGAGCGTGGAGGGATATGGTATTGCAGGATGCATGTGAGGAATTCATGGGTGGACAATGACATTGAAGAAGGGGGAATTTGGACGGCTTAGATTGGTTCTCGCGATTCTCGCGCTAACAACGGTTCTCGCATGAACTTATATATATATATTATTTCCACATATTTTATAAATTCTATTACTATTAATTTATTAATATACTTATTCTTAACAATGTTACAAGATAACCACCACCATTTAAATAAACGTTATAACAACGTTTGATTGTCAAATAGAAAAAGTTGGTTTTTATATTATTTCGAACTTATAGGTTGCATTATACTCTTCCAAGCATAAATTGGTTGATCATGTGGCGTAAATAATTAATCTTCTTCCAAAACAACATTGTTGATGCTACTGATTATTTTCCAAGTCCTGATAATGAATTCAACTTTGTCGGTTATGATGATATTAATTACTCCAGAGTGAAAAAAAATTGCTTTCGTTTAGTTCATTCAGATTAACCTTTATTTATATTATTATATTATTTTATGATAACTACGTACGTTTATATTTAAGTATTTTCATCATTACTTACAAACATTTTTTTATTATATGTGATTGGTCGGCTCATATCATCAAACGATCTAAAGATTTTCAAATCGTCTGGTAAAGACAACCCTCTCCTCAAATTTGAACTTCAAAATCTCAGGTATGATATTTAGTAACGGTCTTAATGTTTATTTTTATATAGAACAAGATATGAGGTATCTTATTTATTTATATTACAATATAAACAACAACAAAAATTCAAAAGTGAATCATCCCCATATTTTTACGAGATGTGTAGCTAGTACTTTGCAATAACTCAAAATATTTTGTTATGACCGCCTGAAACCCTTTTATCATTTGTAGAATTTGATATGGCATCCCAGATTAGGTTCTAAAATTCCAAGTCAACCCGAATAGCATAGTACGTGGTAGGCTACAAAAGTACAAATACATAAATGTATTACTTTAGTTTGTTTGCACATATTGAAATAAAATCACGATACGAAAGTGACTAACAATAATGAGAATCACTAAATCAGAATCATGGCCTTCAAAAAAAAAAAAAAACAATAATCCAAATCAACCGCCATAGCCGGTAACCCTAGGCAACGGAAGAATGAACAATTTCGTGCTTTGAGAAATTATTAATTAGAACAAGATTGAAATATTAATGCATGTGCCAAATATCTAGAGTTTCTTTTATTAGAAGTAGCTAGCATTTTGTGTAAATTTTCACGTCTTTCCATTTTGATTCCATATAGTAGCTAATATTTCTCGGTGCACCGTAGACTCCAAATTTGAAGTGAAGCAAACCCGGGCCTTGATCATGTGTTTCGAATATTTCCTTGTTATTAATGAAAACTGTCACTTTTCCTCCATCAACATCATGTATTAGATTAAGTTTCATCCACTTATCGTATAAATCTGTATCTATTACTGGTGCACTGTAGTATCTCATATCTCCGTTGTAAATCCTCAACAATATTGTCGTGTTTCCATGGGCCGCGCCATGGATTTGAACAATTGTTGCACCACTCGTGCCATTTGGAACAAAAGCAAACCCTTCGAATTGCCATATTCCTGAAGTGTAGTCTGGCTGCATATTAAATCATTAAATGTCAATAATAATATTCATGACATGTAAGGATACTGGGTGTTATAGATCGAGTAGTAAAAGTATGGTGAGTGTCTGAGTGGTCACTTCCTAGTCCCTACCATACAATCACGTTAGATTTTGCTCTCGACTATAATATGATCACTTCTCATCATACCAAATTATGTTACCACATAAATGAAATACATAAAAATAATGTATGCACAATGGCTTACATGCCTCTCTCACCACACAGCTCCTCTGTCCGTGGTACTTTCACGTACACCACAAAGGCACAAACACCATCACACGCTCCCTCCACGCTATGACTAATAAATCTTCAGGAGCATTAATAGTATCTTTCTCAATCGGAAGATATATATTCATGAGCATTCGTAAGAACAAAAATCAAAATTTTCGTTTCAACTAAAAAGTAAATACCAAATTCCAAAATAAGAATAAAAATAGAGGAGAAATTAAGGAGGTAAATAATTACAAGTATGCGGATTTCGGTTCGTGGTTGTGTGTTGCTTCCAAGATGGTGTGGCTTATCATCTGCATACACCCAAAAACGATGAGTCTGGTTTTCATAAGTATAGCGTTGTTCAAGTGGGATATTATACGGCTTCTGGTACTCAAAGTTGCTTGCATTTAGCTTCACCTCAACAAATCCGTATGTGGGATCCATGTCATGAGCATCATTGAAGAAGCACCCAAGTAATGTTAAAATCATGAAAACAAGCAAAGTACTACAATAGGAAGCCATCGATCATGTACCTCTCTCTCTCTCTCTCTCTCTCACACACACACACACATACACTGTCACACACACACACACAAATTAGAACTTATAGCTGACTTTTCTACCTAAGTGCTATCCTGGGTTCGATCCCGAGCCCATGCGTGGATTTCAGGACAGAGTGTTAGCCTGGGTCGCTCCTATGGGGTCCGGCAGCGTCGGTACTACGGTACCCGGGGTTAGGATGTCTCCGCCAAAACACATCTTTTTTATATATAGTGCAACCATATACATGTCACTCTATATATAGCTAGTGGTACTCTCTCTCTCTCTCTCTCTCTCTCTCTCTCTCACACACACACACACACACACAAACAAGAAGTTATAGCTGACAAATTGTAAGTACGTCCGTATATATATAAATGAATGACAATACGACGTACATAATTAAGTGATAAACTGATAATTAAGTACGAGTTGTAACTTCTTCCGGCACTATAATAATTATAATTACAATATAATATTATTATTAAGTAATCTTTGTTTTAACATATACATATAATAGTAATCCACGAGTTCTTAACTTCTTTTAACCGAATATATTAACACACGTAGCCGTCTGTTTTGGGGCATGTGTTGTACGCATATACAATTGTCTCCGGCTCTATAATTCGCAAAATTTCAAACTAGATAATCCATAAAAAGCTAGATTTTTTAAATTTCAATGAAAGTTATACTTAGTCCTACCAGTAGTAGAAAAGTTACATGTTCAAACCGATTTATACGAATAGGTAAGATTCCTTGGTTATTTGTTGCATTTAATTTGCAACGGTATTGTCAACCGAAATCATTTTATTAACGGGCCGGGTCTCCTGATCAATAGTTCAATACATAATGACAAGTAAAATCTATTATTATATTTATTTTTTCTCAACACTTGATTTTAAAAACTTTTCTCGATATAATTCGATACTTTATAGACGAAATTACCAAATGATGTGCAAATCATGCATAAAAATTGAAATTTAAAATCACCTAGTCTACTTATCTAATAAAAAGAGGCTATACCCTAAATACATAACACGTGTTATAAACAGCTTCATACTATTCAGACATCATTAACAATTCCTCCTTTCCAGACAAAAATAAACCACCAAATCAAACCCTACCTTTCCTTTTTCTCCTTAACCCCATACCTTCCGGTCACCATCTACTCCGGC
This sequence comes from Pulicaria dysenterica, assembly GCA_947179395.2. NCBI lineage: Eukaryota > Viridiplantae > Streptophyta > Magnoliopsida > Asterales > Asteraceae > Pulicaria > Pulicaria dysenterica. The sequence continues at coordinate 81,420,542 of OX359292.1, forward strand.
TACGATCGTCACTGCCCATCTTATCACTGGCTCCCCTTCACAACTTTCGTCTTCCGTGTCTACAAGTAAAACCCGCCGATGACTGCTACTCCGACCTCTTTGAGGATGACGAGCCTCTCCACCACAGCACCGCCCTTTGTGACTACTCTTCTCTGCCTGGACGACCTTTGAGACAACCCCTCGTTTGTGGTTAGCCCGTTGGTATGGATGTATTTCCATCATCAATTTCATTGAGCCTCTCCACTGCAACTCCGCCTTTTGTGATGATCCTCTCTGTCGTTGCCGACCTTTAAGACAACTGTAGTTTGTGGTTAGTTTGCTGGTACCTCAATTACTGTCATTCCTGCACACCAAGTGTTTGATAAAATGTCACAAGAATTTTGATGCCTTTTCTTTTATAAAAACCCTCCTAAGTTACGAAATTCACCTGTGGTTTTGGTGTATGGGTTGTACCTATGCTCTTCAGCAGTTATATGCTTTAGTTAGACAGATTTTAGTTTTAACTCTAAGGTTTACACTTTATGATTCAATGTAGTTTTTAAGGTTCTGCATTTTATGTTTTAAAACACAAAACTTAATATTCAAAATCAAGGTGTTGGAGATTTTGCTTGAGTAGAAACCAAATAAGAAAGCTCTTAAGCTCATGTAAGTTTTTAAGCTCACACACATTTTGGACTCTCTGTTTGAACAGTGGGTTTTGCTTTATTAGGTTCTTGATTTGAATTTCTATAATTTTTTGGTTCAGCAGTTTTTGGGTTAGGTGATTGATAAAAAAAATATACCGATTCAATTTTTTTGGTTCTACAATTTTTTCAAGCTCTACAACTTCACTTAAGAGCATTGTAACTTTGACACATTTGCTTTTCAAAAGAAAATAAATTGTAACTTTGACACCATATTTGCTTTCATATCTTAAATTTTTTTACATTTGATGAGTATATTAGAAAGCTTATGCCTATATATATTCTTTATGTTTAGCATTTGATCAATACTTGTTTAATCTTAGTAGAAAGTTGAAATAGTTCGAGGAACGGGCAGAAGATTCGAAAAGATGAATAGGAAGGAGCATGGAGCAGATGATGAGTCACCAGATGATGTTATGAGAAAGGACAAGCAGGAAGGTGGAGCAATGCTGCAATGTAGTACAACTCTACTTTAATGTTTATTTGTTTTTGATTTGTGAGTTATGTTGGACAACTGGACTCCTTTGTGAGTATGGTCTTTCGGTAATTAATAAAGGAATCAACTTTGTTGATTAAAAAAAAAAGAAGAATGTCAAAATTGTAATTTAGTTTCAATAATAACGCATTATTCATGCCTTCTTGTTCTATTATTTTTCATTATTGTTGCTTCACTTATCTATTAAAGATTTTGCAAGTTTCATGAACTGCAAGCTAAAAGAGTGGAAGAGACTTTCACTTACTCACTCATGATTCACATTTGACTATTTATCTTGACGTGGTATGTGGAACTTTGTTTCTTATGTTTGAATTTTAAAGTCAATATAAGGCACCCTCAGTTGCATATTTGACGAATTCTTAATGTTTTAATGCAAATTTTGATACTTACGTTTAAGCTTAAAGCACTATGCCACTATTGTGGAATAATAATATTTAATGTCAAATCCATAATATATAGTTATATTATATTTTTATTACTTGATAAAAATATTGGGTTTGAATCCAAATCTGAGTCATTAAAGCATAGCATAAAGTAGAGCAAATACATTCTTAGGATGAGTATGCATAATTGTTAAAATATTTAATTTTAGGTAAATATGATTAAGTTTCATCTCTGATCTTGAACGAATTGTAAACAATTTTGAAGTTTTTGATTGCTAGCTTAATATTAATTTTAATGTCAAAATATATCAACATTTACTCTGATTTTTGAAAAGTTTATGCTAAATATGATTGTGAGCAGTTTTGGATTACTTAATATGCCTTTTGTTTAACTTATGGTAAACCATTATTGAGTAAGTTTGAACACTTTAATGATAATTATGGTAGCTAGGTACTTGTAATTTGAGTGCACAAGTGTATACAACTTCATGGAGCAGTACAAGAGGATATTTGTGGTGTTTGTGTCAACCCTTGGTACATAACTTCTCCTTTTTGCCTCTTAGCGTTCATTTTTTTCTTTTTTCTTTTTGAAATTAAGGATGGCTTGATATTGTTAGTTTGATGGAATAAATTCTAACAAATTGATAAAAGAGACAACTTGAGAGAGCCATGATATAAGATCTTTTGATTTGAAAAAAATATGTTTGAAAGAATAAGACAACTCTCATACACTTTTAAAAATGTTATGTGTTAAATATCGTTTGCATATTAGACTACAAGCTCTGTAGCTCTAATATTGTTATAGAATTATGTATTCATGCTTAAAGATCAACATAAAGCGTCGTGGGCTGTGCGTAGCACGGCCTTAAGATTTTACTAGTTTTACCATACAATACCATAACGGATACACTTCCTTATGAATGAGGTGGTCTTTAATTTAGTAAATATAATTACTTATATGCATTTTAGAAGTTATATAATCTGAATTTTTGTGTGTAACAACTTAATTAATTAAGCTTTTGATCAATTTGATAAGTTGAATCTTTTATGTGACAAACTGGTTTTTGACGACACTTTTGGAGAACATGTAGAATTGTTTTATATATGAACTTTTTAAATAAAAATTCTAATTATCAATCGGTCCTTAATTTTCTACAACTTTTTTTAGAATTTCTATTTGGGAGTTTCTATGTGTGAAGTCCTCTTACAGAATCATGATTTATAATGTTGGTAAATTATTGCAAGATTCAAATGTGTTGGATATCAAAGAGCATACTCACATTTACAAAAGAAAAATATGAAGAAAAAGCAACCCCACTGCAGTGCACGAGGCTGCAGGAGAACCAAAGAACACAGGTGGCTACATTTTAATTATTCTCTCTTGCTCATTTCATAGAAGCCAGTACATATTAATAGTAAACAAACAAAACAACATATGCTAAACTTAATCCTAAAGAATAGGTGAGTAGCATGCACCCAACGTGCAGCACCCATTTCTACCACTTGCATGTATCTCTTTGAACAAGTCAAGTTTGACTACGGGCACCTCTCACACTAATGCACTACTAATTACCTAAACATACTAAACAGAATAATTTTAATCATTAACATACTAAACATACTAAATTAAAAATAACATATCAAGATTAAAAACCCAACAAAATGTTGGTACGTAGTCCACTATGATAATTTCTTAATATGGACGTACAAACACTAGATTATATCATCTTTAGAAACAAGGATAAAAAATATGATCATAATGTGTGAAAATTAGAACAAGATCAAATTATGCATGCATGTAGCACAAATTCAATATATCATCAAAAGCATAGAGATACACCAGATTCAATTCCATGTGTTACTTTCTATCACTAGACTTAGCATTTTTTGTAAATTTTAACATTTTTCCATCTTGATTCCATGTAGTAGCTAATATTTCTCGGTGCACCATAGACTCCAAATTTGAAATACAACGAACCGGGGCCTTGATCATGTGATTCGAATTTCTTGTCGTTATTAATAAAAACTCTTACTTTTCCTCCGTCAACGTCATGTATTAGATTAACTTTAAACCACTTATCATATAAATCAGTGTCTATCACAGGCGTGCTGTAGTACCTCATATCTCCATTAAAAATCCTCAACAATATTGTCGTGTTACCATGGGCCGCACCATGGACCTGGACTATAGTTGCACCACTTGTTCCATTCGGGACAAAGGCGAACCCTTCGAATTGCCATACTCCTGAAGTATAGTCTGGCTGCAAATTAAATTTTTAAATGTCAACAATAATATCGAGTTTCCATCTTTTTCTCATCGAGTAGATGCTTCATATATAGCTTCCCTAATATTTGTGGCATGTAAGGATGTTGAGTGTTAACATATATTCAACTAATAAATTTTCAGAGTAGAATTAATATATATCTTTTTCAATCATATTATTTGATTTCTTTATGAGGGCAAAGTGTTGTAATGATTCTGTTTCTTCACAGTACTGATCATGAGTATTTCAAAAGATCAAAAATTAAAGATTTCATTCGAACTAAAAAAGTAAATACCAAAAGGGAAGTGTGTGTGTGTGTGTGTATATATATATATATATATATATATATATATAGAGAGAGAGAGAGAGAGAGAGATTATAGAGGGGAATGGGATATTACGAGCAAGCGAATTTCGGTTCGCGGTTGTGTGGTGCTTCCAAGATAGTGTGGCTTATCATCTGCGTACACCCAAAAACGATGTGTTCCATTTTCATAACTGTAGCGTTGTTCGAGTGGAATATTGTATGGCTTCTGATATTCGAAGTTGCTTGCATTAAGCTTCACCTCAACAAATCCATATGTAGGATCCATGTGAGCATCATTGAAGAAGAAGCACCCAAGTAATGTTAAAATGAAAAGAAGCAAACTAAAATACGAAGCCATCATCTCTTTCTCTCTCTCTCTAGAAAATAAGAGCTTAGTTATATCTAAGTATCTAACTACCAAGTGTTTCTTACTTTCTTGTTAGTTATATGGTGGATATCACTCTATATATACATGAAAAGTGATACTCATTATTGAAATTGTTGGGTTTGGATTAAAGATAAAATCTTTTAATTTGCAAATATAGAATGAACAGATTGTCTTTATGAACAAGTGTAAATGTCATTTTTAAATATATTACTGAATTGTTATCTTACCTCTCTTATATTACGTCTTGACAAGATTTTAATATTGTTTTTGTAGTATAATATATTGTATATAAAATCAGTACGTGTATAACCATACATGGTTGAATTAGTGATAAGTGTGACTGTTAGTTTTTGTTTCTTCGATCCGGCACTAGAATATTATAATGAATTAATTAATTTTCGTTTTTAACATATAGTAAATTACGGCTTCTTTTGACCGAATAAATTAACATCCGTCGCCCGTCGGTTTTGGGGCTAGTGTTGTACAATTGTCCGTGGCTAAGTGACTAACTAGCAGCGTACCCGCGCAAGCGACGACAAATAGTTTATGTTTTATAATATGTCACTTAAAGAATGTAATGATATGTTATTCGAGAGATTCAATATTACGAAAAAAAATTCTACAGCAAACGGAACAAAATTTCGTTTTTTAGAATTTTTCTTTTTTTATTTGCACCAACTATTTTATTTATATTAAAAATAAATTCTAAACAACATTAAAATAATAAAAAATTAATAAAAAGAGGAAAGTTAATAAGATTTTGGAATTATGTTGATGTGGTTGAATAATTTTGTTTGTGGAAAGAGGGTGTTTTCGTGTGAAAGATTAATTTTAAGTAAATAAGAAATTAAAGTAAATTAGGAGAGAGAGAGAGAGAAATAATTAAAGATTGAGTGTATGAGATTAATTTAGATAGAATGAAAGGTTGAGATTTTTTATTAATTGAATTTTAAGAACTCTTAAAAGTAAAGAGGAGAGAGAGTGTCAAATGCTTTATATAGTAGTATAGATATATATTCTTTCCAAAATTATATATACCATACAATTAGATGGAAACGAGGTATTTAGTACCCTGTGTATTGCAAGTCGCCGACTAATCTAAAAAAGCTTACAGGCTACTAAAATCACCAACTTTGAAATTATAGGATGTGAATTGTCGTTGATCGGTTCATTTTATAAGAAATAGCCTATTGTGTTTATGAAAGAACAAATAATTCTAGATTGAATGATTTCCAATTGTGGTTTGTTTTGTGTTTCATCATTTGTAAAAATCGAAAGCGTTAAAGACTTCAAGGAGAACCAATCAACAACAGCTTCACATCCATAGCCAAATAGTTTGCCGCAACATGATTTCGCATTTTTCCTCTACAGGTTGCTATGCGTCCATAATTTCCAACCGATTGCTATTTCAATTTCTAAGTTTTCGTTTCAGACGTTGAGCCTTAGAAATTGGGCCTTTTTTTCTATCTACCGAAGCATTTGGACTTAATAAACTCGTTACATATATATATATATATATATATATATATATATATATATATATATATATATATATATATATATATATATATATATATATATATATATATATATATATATATATATATATATATATATATATAGGCAAAAGTTCAAACGAGAACTGCGAGAACCAATCTGAGCCGTCCAATTCCCCCTCCTTTAAAGTCATTACTCACCCATGAATTCCTCACATGCACTCTGCCACACTTGATCCCCTCCACGCTCTCCATCCATGAACTTCCCATATCGTACAAAAAATAGTTCTCGTTTGAACCCTCCTCTATATATATATATATATATAGAGAGAGAGAGAGAGAGAGGAAGGTTCATGCGAGAAGTCTTTTTAATGCGAGAAGTGCGAGAAGTAATCTAGACCATCAGATGATTTAATCAAGGGTTAGGATGTTATCTGTTTTTTTTGTAATTATATTATATATAAAGGAGATTTATTTAATTTTAAGAGGGCATAATAGACATTCTATCACAGTCCTATTACTACCCAAATTAACTCCTATTAAATCATTCCTTTTATATCTCTTCATTGTTACGTGTCTCACCAAAAGATCAAGTAATTAACCCTCATTCTGCGCCGCTGTCAAGACTTGAGAATTCCCCACCTCCCAGCAAGAAACTCCATCACCGCACAATACCACCGCACACGACGCATCTGTTTTATTTATTTGGTGATCGGAGAAGAGAAACACCAGTGCTCCCGTGTGTAGCCCATAACAACGACAACCGCACCCCCATTGCTCCACATCTTCTTTCATTGTTAGCTCATCACTATAACTGCATGCTTCCATTGCCACATACATCAGAACAATCAGAAGTTCAGAACTGAATTTGAGGAACAAAGACTGGTCGGCTCTAAATTTGGTCACCGGCTGTCGAATTGAAAATGATGGAAGCTTCTGTGTTAGTCTATTCAAAGTTACCAAAGAACTATTATAGAAGTATATCGTTGTCGGTGTTGAATTTGGTAAGGTTTTATCTTTTTTTTTTAATTTAAAATTGTGGGTTCTGATTTTGATCTTTGCACTTCTCCTTTCTCGGTAATCCAAGAAAATTAAGTTCAAGGGTACGTTAGCTCAAAGCCAAATTTTGATTTTTTTAATTAATTGTAATATAAAATAAAGTTATTTTGAAAATCGAGTTTCTTATTTTTGTGAAAAGGACTTATCAACCAGTATTATGTTCCATGCTCATCATTAATTTTATTTTAATTTTTATGTTGGTTTTTTTCTATTATCGTCGGTGAACACAATTTACGAATTTCTTTAGTTTAATTGCATGTTTAGTCTAAGAATTGGAGATCAATTGTTATTTTTTCTGGAGCACTCTTTGTAAACGCAGTTCTTATGCTTGTACATATTTAAATTGTTTTTTATATCGCTTGGTAACGAAAGTTGTATTTAGACTAAACACTTTTTAAGGTTTTTTCTTTTATTAGTTCAGTAGTGAACACAGTGTATTTTATTTACTATGTTAACACCAATCTATTACCCTTTTCTTTAATAAAATTGCTTTTTTATTCATATGTTTATTACGTTTGCAATTTTAAGGGTTAACCTTTTGTTTTATTATTGTAATGGTTGTTTGTATGGTAGTATCTGTTCTTTTGTCTTTTTTATTTGTTTTTCATTATAAAAATTATTTTCATTCTTAATTAATTTATACATGGTTACTAGTGAACACAAATGTAATGATTATAAAAGAATAATAAAAAAAATTGTTTCATTTCATAATGCTGTGAAAGGTAGAAAAAAGAACAATAAAAATGCTTATATTCATCGTGTGTACACTAGCGAGCACAGGCATACCCTAGTGGAGCAATAAAATAAAAATAAAAAGAAAAAAATTAGAGTTTATTAGTGAACAAAGTGTAATAAACATGATATTTATTGATAACTAATTTTAAATCGTATTCACCAATGAACACCGGAAATTAAAACTAGTAAATCATTTCTAGTTTATTTTGTTTTTATTGAAAATTTAGGAAAGAGAAATAGATTGGAAAGAGGATAAATTTGGTTTACCATAATACCCTTTTGAATTAAAAAAATAGAAAAAATATGATTAATCTAGGCCACTTGATCAAACACAAATAAGAGGCTAGGATGACTTCTCGCACTTCTCGCAATAAAAACCCTTCTTGCATGATCCCTCCCATATATATATATATATATAGAAATTGGATCAATAAAGAATCATGTGTTAAACAAAAAAACCTAAAAAACCAATCAGGACCTTTGGATCATCAATATCAATGGATAGGATTGATCGATGGCAAAACTGTAATTATAATGTATTAATTTAGGATGAATAGGGCAAAAATGTAATTATCTCTCTCCCACACCCACGATTTAAAAAAAACCCCAAAAACTTTAAATTGCCATAACTTTTTAAGTTTTGTGATTTTAATCATAAAAATTATACCATTCTTTTAGTTTTTTAATCCTCTTTCAAACAAGATCACTCTTCCTATATTTTTCAAAAAAAAATTTGAAAATGAATTTTTTTTTTTTGCATTTTGGAGCTGTACAGGAAAACACTCTTTTTTTTTTGCATTTTGGAAGCTCGTCGCTAAGAGCTGAATGTCGTCGCTAATGAGTTGAATGTCGTCGCTAATGAGCTGAATGTCGTCGCAAAAGGTTCGTCTCAGATCAGAAATTAGCGACGATGAAGTTAAATCTGTCGTCGCAAATAAGCAAAGTCGTCGCTAATGACCTTGCAATCGTCGCAAATGGTTTGTCTCAGATCATAAATTTTCCGTTTTTCGTTTTTTGCATTTTGCATGTTTATACGAATTTACGTTCTGCATTCTACATGTTTTTTGCATTCTACATTCGGCATTTTTTTTGCATTGTGCATGTTTTTTGCTTTCTTCATTCTTCATTCTTCATTCTTCATTTTGCATGTTTTTTGCATTTTGTATTCTTCATGTTTTTTGCATTTCTGCATTCTGCATTTTTTTGCATTCTGCATTCTTCATTCTGCATGTTTTTTGCATTTTGCATTCTGCATGTTTTGTACAGATTTTGCATTTTGTATTTAAGTTTGAATGAACCCAGCTCAAAATGCAAATTACAGATTTCGCATTTTGCATTTAGGCTTGAATGAATCAAGCATCTAAGAATTTTGTATTTTGGGCTTGAATGAACCCAGCTCAAAATGCAAACTACGGATTTTGCATTTTGAGTTTGAATGAACCCAGCTCAAAATGCAAACTTTGCATTTCAAAAAAAAAAAGTTTCAGAAATATATCAAGTCCGGTCTTGTTTGAAAGAGGACGAAAAACTGAATCTAATGGTATAATTTTTTTGTTAAAATTGTTAAAAACGAACGAGTTATGATCATTTAAAGTAAGTGGGGTTTTTTTTTTAAGTTTGTTGAGGGGTTTTGCTTGGGGCTGTGTAGGCGCCGATGATTTTTTTTTTTTAATTTCCTTTTTTGACCCTAAACAATGTGTCACATATCATCACCACGGAGGTTCTTTAGGTTCTTTGTTTAAGAGAGGTTTTTTGTTTAACAACACCCTATATATATATATATATATATATATATATATATATATATATATATATATATAGCGGGAGGTTCAAATGAGAACCTTAAATTAATTGAGAATGGAAGACTTAATCCTAGCCGTTCAATTCCCCCTTCTTTAATGTCATTGCCCACCCATGAATTCCTCACATGCACCCTCCCACACTCGATTCCTCCACGCTTTCCATCCATGAATTCCACTTACAAAATGAATGGCTAAGATTTAGTCTCTCATTCTCAATTAATTTCCCATTCTCATTTGAACATTCCTCTATATATATATAGACTATATTAATTTTGGGCCCTCTATAGCTATGGGACCAGGGTGGTTGCCCGGGTAGCCCGCCCCTTAAGACGGCCCTGTCGGGACCAACACTTTTAGACTATTTAGATGGTAAAAAGATCGACGTTTTAATTAGTAGAAATAAATCAGTTAAAAGGCTTGTAACTTAGCGGTATCCGATGTTATGGAATGGTGTCTTCTTTTTAGGGGGTTGTGGGTTCAAGTTTTTTTATGAACAATATAGTTGATTTATGAATAGGCTTAGTGGATGTGTGTATTTGACTTTAAAAAAAGAGTAGAAGAATATTGGTTTTTAATTTCAACATTTTCCCTTATATAATTCCTCGTAAAAAGCTACCTCGGAATATTAGAAAGTTGATCTAAACTAAGTTTGATTTTTGTATCAGAAAAACATCTTTGATTCAAGCTAGTTTTTGTGAAAATAATTATACAACAATATTGGTTTTCTAATTGATGATTACCCTAAATAACTCAATCTATTTGGTAGGAGGGTGTGTTTATTTGAACCCTCTATGTGTCTAATTTGACCTTTTTGTAATTTATTGTATATGAGTGTTTAATTTATATTTAAAATTGTTATTTATTAATGTAATATGACTGGTATATAAAAGAGTCGGTGTCCAAATAGTAGCACCTTCTGTAGATTGAGAGGAGATAGAGGGTTCTGATGATGAGTCTAGCTATATATGATGCATGGAAGCTAATGAAAATGCATAATTCGATCGACGAACAGATCGAAGACGGCAAGAAACATTTATGAATCTCCACAAAGAAATCTAGGATGTGATATTTGCAAGTAGGGAAGACAAAGATAAACGGTTGGAAAAAAAATAATGACCAAACCATGGCTAAACTGGTGGGTCAAATAGGAGATGGGCCTATACGGATATCGAATGTATATGAACCCAATCAAGCAACCCTATTGGCTATGTTTACACTTTATTATTTCTGTGATGTGTTATTTAAAGTTTCACAAAGTCAAGAGGTCGTTGCATCATCTTAAAACATGTTTTACGTCTGCTAGATTACCGGATAGAGTGGAGTGGCCTTATAAAGTGTTTTTTTTTTACGTTTATAAGTGTGAAAATTTAGATAATTTGTTATACTTATAAATATAATTTTTTATTATAATTTTCACACATTCAAATATTCTATCTAACATAAATTTGTAACACCAATTTTTTCATGTTTGATTGTAATTTTTCTTTATATTAATACTAAAGAAATGTGTCGACAATTGAAACCTTTTTGGTAGTGATTCTATTTTTAATTGGAATTGAGATTCTTTGTTGTCGTAAAAAATGAACAGTTATGCTCAAAGGAACAAGAGTTGTTATTTTCTATGTGTAGCGTGTGGGTGTTTATACTTGTGTTTTCTCCAATTTTTATAGTCGTTCAGACTCCTCAAAAGCTCTTTCGATCCTGCATAAATGTGTTGGTCAATGAGGAAATAAAATATGTTACAGTTTCTACATTGATCTTTAGCTGAAAAACCCGAGAAAATAACATTCGACTTGCATGTGTTAAGCATATATATGAACCTAGCAAGTCACTTCCTACCGTCAACGAACTTAGACAGAATAAGATTAGCGGAGAAGCCGATTGGAATAAGGATGAAAGATCTCTTTTTAAGTGAGATATAGTTTATACTTTTTTTTTTGAACGGCAAAGTTAGTTGTTAGTAAGTTAGTAACACCAAGTTAGAATTAAACTCCATTGCCAAGGTTTGAACCCTGGACCTCTTAGAAGGCTTTGCCTCCCCCTCACTCTTAACCACTAGGCTAAGAGATCATTGGTATATACTTAGTCCTGCCAGTAGAGATCATTGGTATATAGTTTATACTTAGTCCTGCCAGTACGTAGTAAAAAAGTTCTCCTTTCCAACCAATTTATACGAGTAGATAAGATTCTTTGGTAATTTGTTGCATTTGCAACGGTGTTATCAACCGAAAACAAACTTATTAATTATATTTTTATTTTATTAACGAACTGGGTGTCCTGATCAATACATAATGACAAGTGGAATTTTACTTATTTCTACTAATTCATTCCTCAATACACAATGACAAGTAAATTCTATTAATTGTTTTTAATTTTTCCCATCACTTGATTTTTAAAACTTGTCTCGATATAATTAGATACTTTATTGATGAAATTACCAAATGATGTGCAAATCATGTATAAAAATTAAAATTTAAAATCACCTAGTTTTACCATACACTACCATAACGGATACACTACCTTATCAATGAGTTGGTCTTTAATTTAGTAAATATAATTAATTATATGCATTTTAAAAGTTATATAATCTGATTTTTTTTGTGTAATAACTTAATTAATTAAGCTTTTGATTTATTTGATAAGTTGAATCTTTTATGTGACAAACTGATTTTTGACGACACTTTTGGAGAACATAAACGAATTGTTTTATATATGAACTTTTTAAATGAAAATTCATAAATTTCTACAACTTTTTTTGGAATTTCTACTTGGGAGTTTCTCTGTGTGAAGTCCTCTTACAGAATCATGGTTTAAAATGTTGGTAAATTGATTGCAAGAAACAAATGTTGGTAGTCCACTATGATAATTTCTTAATGGACGTACGTACAAATAACACTAGATTCTATCACCTTTAGAAACAAGGGGAAAAATGTGTGAAAATTAGAACAAGATCAAATTATGCATGCATGTAGCTTAAATTTTATATATCATCATAAACATAGAGATACACCATATTCCATATTCTAATTTCTATCACTAGACTTAGCATTTTTTGTAAATGTTCACATTTTTCCATCTTGATTCCATGTAGTAGCTAATATTTCTTGGCGCACCATAGACTCCGAATTTGAAATACAAAGAACCGGGGCCTTGATCATGTGATTCGAATTTCTTGTCGTTATTAATAAAAACTCTTACTTTTCCTCCGTCAACGTCATGTATTAGATTAACTTTAAACCACTTATCTTATAAATCGGTGTCTATCACAACGTCATATCTCCATTGTAGATCCTCAACAATATTGTCGTGTTACCATGGGCCGCACCATGGATTTAAACTATAGTTGCACCACTTGTTCCATTCGGGACAAAGGCGAACCCTTCGAATTGTCATACTTCTGAAGTATAGTCTGGCTGCATATTAAACCATTAGATATCAACAATAATATTGAGTTTCCATTTTTTTTGTCCTGGATTAGATACATCCTAGCTTCCCTAATGTTTGTGACATGTAAGGATGCTGGATTTTATAGACTTATGTTGGGTGTTAACATCTATATATTCAACTAATAAATTTTCAGAGTAAAAATAATAGTTTTTTCATCATCTTATTTGATATCTTTATGAGGGCAAATTAAGTGTTGTAATGATTATATTTCTTCAAAGGACTCATGAGTATTTCAGAAGAAAAAAAATTAAAGATTAATTTCATTCAAACTAAGAAAGTAAATACCAAAAGGTAAGAGTATAAATAGAGGGGAATGGGAGATTACGAGAATGCGAATTTCGGTCCGCGGTTGTGTTTCGCTTCCAAGAAAGTGTGGTTTATCATCTGCGTACACCCAAAAACGATGTGTTCCGTTTTCATAACTGTAGCGTTGTTCGAGTGGAATATTGTATGGCTTCTGGTATTTGAAGCTGCTTGCATTTAGCATCACCTCAACAAATCTATATGTAGGATCCATGTGAGCATCATTGAAGTAGCACCCAAGTAATGTTAAAATGAAAACAAGCAAACTACAATAGCTAGGAAGCCATCATCTCTCTCTATATATTGAAAATAAGAGCTTGCAGCTAACTTCTAAGTGTTTCTTCTATAGTTAGTTATAATGGTGGGTATCACTCTTTATATACATGAAAAGTGATACTCCTTATTATTAAAATTGATGGGTTTGGATCGAAGATAAAATCTTCTTGACTTGGTGATATATAAGTGTGTGACTGTTAGTTTTTGCATCTTAATTCCGGCACTATAATTATAACGAATTAGTTAATTTTCCATAGTATTAACATATAGTAATTTACGGCTTCTTTTAACTAAATAAATTAACACCAGAGCCGTCTGTTTTGGGGCTAGTGTTGTCAATTGCCCGTGGCTCACTGGCTTTAATTATAGGGTTAAAGCCATAAAATAACGGTCTACTTTCCCTATTTTCCCATTGTGGCACGTCATGTTTTTTTTTACATTTTTGGCCAGTAAACTTATTAAAACCGGTTGATATGGTCATTTAGGTTATTTTGACCTGCTATAGCAGGTCACCTTTCCCCCTTTTCTTCTTCACCTTAAAATCGAAACTTTAAACCTGAAATTCTTCATTTATACTTGATGAAAATTAATAATTCTTGAGTCTATGGAAAGGTAATTGAGTTGTCTATCAAGTAGTACAAAAAAACAAATAAAAACGAGTTTAAAATGTGTCAATTTATCGAAATACCGTAAGGGTGTCGAATAGGGTCATTATCGACTTTAATTAGCAATAACTTGGCTTACACTTGATGGTTTTTCATGAATTTAGTGTTCATTGAAAGGTAAAAAGATTATCTACGACAATCTATAAAAAGAATGATGTAAAATGATCAAGAATCGACCAAAAAATGAGTTTTTTTTCTGCCCTGTTTTCGAACAAAAAACCCAATAAAGTCGAGACTTTGAGCTCGAAATTCTCCCTCTATACTTGACGAAAATTCATGATTTTGGTGTCATTTGAAAGGTATAATGATAAATTACAAGATTCTACAAAAAAAAAATACATAAAACGATCAAAAATCGACCCAAAAATCGCAAAAAACGGGCTGAAAAGGTTGCAGGTCACGAAATGGCAATATCAACCGGTTTTGATAAGTTTACTGGCCAAATGTGTAAAAAAAACATGATGTGCCACAATGGGAAAATGGGAAAAGTAGACCGTTATTTTATGGCTTTAACCCTTAATTATATTTTCCCCAAAATTTTAGACTAAATAGATGGTAAAAAGATCGATATTTTAATTAGTAGAAGAATATTGGTTTTTAATTTAACATTTGTCCTTATATCTTATAATCTTATTAAAAGAAAATGATTTTTTTCCCTTCTCTAAAAATTTTCCACCAATCACATCCCTTGATTTTAAAAAAAAAAAAATCGGAAATATGATGTCATAATTGCAAAATTTCCTTAAGGTTTGTTCGATTTGGAAGGGTGAAATATAAATTGTTAAGGAGGTAGTATGAAATATGTGAGGGGGTTTTAAGAAAATTGTATATTAATGAATTATAAGTTGTTTGAAAATTATATTTAATAACTTCAAATATATTTTGTTTTGAGAAAAAATAATTATATATTTGTAATCGTCTCATTTTTATCTACGTTTTGATATAAATTTTATCGGAATATGAGGGTTTTTAAAGAATTAGTATAATTTAATTGTTTTATCAACATCTAAGTAGTTATTGTACATTTTATTCGTCTTTTATAGTTATTCTCTCTACATAATATAGTCGATATAGTCACTGATTTTTTGGTATTTCGATAAAAAGAATTAAAAAATATACTATAACTAATTGTTAGTGGCATAAAGTTATATACAAAACTACCACTACCGTTAGAGCTTTTTAAAATTAATTGTTAGTTGTGAGTAAATAACACTTTAAACTCTAAAACTCTACATAATTACTGGGTAGTGAAACAACTGTCATAATAGTGGGTTTTGTAACTACACATACAACTTGATAAAAAAATTATTTGTCTACGTTTTTTATTTTTTAACTAATAACTTGATACATAAAATAAAAGTTATTATTACATGGATATATGAATTCAGTGAGATCTCGTGTTTTCAATTATATTTAGTTGACTAATAAATTACACTTAAGTAATTTATGTATGTATAGACATAATCTATTCTATGTTAGAATCTTATTTTTATGCGATCTAATTTACGTATACTTAGATGGATGTCATCATTATTTAACTTTTAATAAATTTAGTTTAAAATTTCAAATATTCAAATATATAATTGGTTAATAAAAATGTCTTTAAAGCACTTGATATTATAACATCGACAATAATATTATAGTTATGTCTTTACAATGTCGGGATAAAGCTCCATCAAGAGAAACACTTATACTAAAAACTTCGTGTAATGTAACTTTATATTTCTTAAAAAGAGTATTTATAAAAAGTATTAAAAATACACGTTTTTACTCATTGATAGTTATATGTGACGGTTTCTCGAGTGAAAAGTAAGGAGTGGTTAAAAGTTTATAGTGCGATGATGAAGGAAACACCTACTAATAAAACCATGAATGTTATTTATAAAGAGGTTTTACAGGAAATTTAATAATAATCTTATGTATGGATTTCAAAATTCTGTAATTGTTATTCATTTCTTATTTTTCTTACGAGATTTTATTTTTCTATCTATGCGTTGTAATTATTTTTTACTATACGTGTTATGACTCTTTAAAGCTACATAAATTTAAAATTAACTTATATTATCCCGTGTTGATACACGGGTCGCTTAGCTAGTAATTCCTTATATAAAGCTACGTACCTCGGAATATTAGATATTGATCTAAACTAAGTTTGATTTTTGTATTAGAAAACATCTTTGATTCAAGCGAGTGTTTGTGTAAATAATTATAAAACAATATTGGTTTTTTAAATGGTGGTTACTCTCGATCTATTTGGTAGAAGTGTGTCTATTTGGACCACTTGTGTGTCTAATTTAACTCTTTTGTACGTGATTAATGTATATGAGTGTTTAATTTGTATTGAAAACTGTTATTTATTAATACGATGTCTGACATATTAAAGAAAGAGTGGTTATCAAAATAGTAACACCTTCTGTAGATTCAGAGGAGATAAAGGGTTCTGATAATGACTCTAGCTACATATGTTGCATGGAAGCTAAACAAGGATGTGATATTTGCACGTAGGGAAGACAAAGGTAAACTGTTGAATAAAGATAATAATGAGTTAATGACCAAACCTTGGCTAATCTGGTGGGTCAAAAAGGAGATGGGCCTGAACGGATATCAGATGTATATGAACCCAATCAAGCAACCCTATGTCAATGTGGCTATGTTCACCATTCACCAAGTCACAAGGTCGGGTTGCATTATCTTAAAACATGTTTTACGTCTGCTAGATTACCGGATAGAGTGGACTAGCGGAATAAATGTTTCTTTTATTTACACAAAGGCCTTAATCATGTGTATTGTTTTTCCACTATAAAATTTAGATAATTTGTCAATATGATACGTATGATTTTTTACTACAAATTTCACAATTTTAAATATAGAGATTTGATAGAAATTTATAAAACCCTTATTTCACTACAAGAAAATGGACATTTAGGGACGACATATGTCGTCGCTACAAGATCCGAAGTCGTCGCTATAACCCTTTTGCGACGACATGTCGTTGCTAAAAGTTCGAAGCAATAAGTCCGTTGCTATAAGTCTTTAGCGACGACATTTATTCGTTTTTTGAGACGACAGGTTGTAGAAACGACATATCGTCGCTAAAAGATCGTCGTTACATACCTCGAAAATTTAATCTTTTAATAAAAGAAAATACTTATAGGGGCGATAAATGTCGTCGCTAAATGTTTTTTTAATAAATAATATTAAATCTAAATAATTTTAGGGACAACATTTGTTGTCGCTAAAAGTTATTTTCATTTTATTATTGCTATTAATTTTAATTAATAACCTGTATAGCAAAATTTAAAAATACACAATTCAGAAACCATAAACCATAAACCAGTTAAGAAAAACATAATCACCAAAAAGAACATTCTTAGTTTGAAGTTAGTACTCCTAACATCCTTACTAGTTCAAATTAGATATCCTAACATACTTACTAGTCTAAACTAGATATCCTAACATTCTTACTAGTCCAATTAGATATCCATACCCAAAAATATAAAAATCATTACATTCTAATCATCATATTCCTCGTCGCCATCAACATATTCGTCATCATGGTGCCCGCTCGTTTGCCCCGAATCGCTATGTGTGTTTTGAAACATAAGGGGGTCTTGAAATAAATCCGGGTTTTGGGATGCTTGAATTTTCATAAGAAATTGTACTTGTTTTTTCAACAAGTCCGTCTCGGAGGATTTTTGAGCTAGTTCTTGTTGGGTTTTTGTTAATTCTTCTTGTAAAGAGTCCACTTGACTTTGTGGAGCAAACCCACATGGTGATGGTTGAGGATGTGTTGACTTTGTTCCCGGCAACTTTCGCCCACGTCCACGATAGTATCCACGACGTTCTCCAAGCACCTCTTCAAAAACTTGTTTGTCACTCTTTGACAAATCGGCATTTTACACCCGTTCCAACTCTTCCTAAATATTAATGACATAAGATTACATATAAATTATAGAAATCAAATAATTACTTACAAGATTATATATATATATATATATATATATATATATATATATATATATATATATTTTGCACCAATCACACAAGATTATAGACTAGAGAACTCAAATAATTACTTACAAAAGTTTTTTGAGCCTTATCATTCACAAATCCGTTGCCTTCCTTGTAATGGTTTTTGAAAAAAGATTGCGTGAGATGAGGAAAGTTCCCATTGGCTTCTCGTGCCTCGTACCGTTGTCTCACATACGATTTTGTCCCGTGCAAGCTTACGTAAGGTTGTTTGGAACGGTTTATAACATTTTTCTCCGACCTTTCAATTTGACGGGGATCTAAAAAGTAGTCTAATATTTTTTGCCACTCTTGATTTGTCATTCCATCGGGAGGGTTTCCCCTCGCTACCTCGGCATTTTCAAACGCACCACTCGGTTTGACAACATCACTCTTAAATCTTCCTTTCACATCTTTATACCGGTTGCCACAAATTGCATGGATGGATTTTCTCACACCACATGTAGTCGGATCGGGACCATACTCCTTTTCTAGGTCAAATACTTGCTGCAATGATAAACTTTATATGTAAGTAGATAATTTGTAGAATAATCAATACAACATAGTTTATGTATGAAATTTACCTCGACTTCTGGAATAATGATGTTCGACTCATAAAAAGGTGGTACCTTGTTCCATGTTGGGTAATATTTTGGAACATTTGAATCGATAACGTTACGAATGAAACGTATAAACCAACCCGCATGTGGACCAACAGGTGCAAATGTACCTTGGTCACGACGATCAAATTCAATTGGAATTTTGGAACCCCGTTTTTTCAATTCATCATAGTAAGTATTGTTCGAGGATTTACCCCGAACATTCTTCTTTATAGAACCTGTAAATAAAAGCTAACAAAATTAGCATTTTGTTAACAAAACCTGGTGAGGAAGTAACACAACCACTATATATCTGCTGCTGTTTTTGGTAAGCTTATTCTTTGTCTATATTGTGCTTTTTGTTATTTTTCTTGTAGTGTTGGTTATAAAAACATCCATTTCAGTTACTGTATCAGACCAAACTTCTTTTTACCAAAATTACCAGTAACACATCACTACATCAGATAGTAATGTTCACAAATTTCAATCCAATCTATCATGCAAGATTGCAAATTAACTACTTGTTTTTTTTAAGTGACCCACATGGTGGTAGTTTGATTGCCTCAGAAAACTACTTAGCTTCTTTTTTTAGTGACCCCACGCTGAGATTGGGAGTTTTGCATGTTGTTTAGCCTGAAGTTGTAAGGACTGCTAATTTATAATCACATATAAAAGGTGGCTATGAAAGAAAAGGATCAGATATATATCAAAAGTCTATCCAATTACATTGACAACATATAATAATCAGAATAACATAATTAATTAATCACTTTTACTTAAAACATCCATCGTCTGAACTCCGTCAGTCCATAACACTTTTAGTTCCTCAACCAAAGGCCTCAAGAAAATATCAATATCCTTCCCAGGGGATTTAGGGCCAGGAATTAACAACGTTAACATAAAAGAAGATTCTTTCATACATAACCAGGGTGGTGTATTGTATGTTGTCAATATAACTGGCCACATGCTATAAGATAGGCTCATATTTCCATATGGATTGAAACCATCAGCAGCTAACCCTAATCGAACATTCCTGGTTTCAATAACAAAATCCGGATACCTAGAATCAAAATCTTTCCATGACTTGCCATCAACCGGGTGATGCATCGGCTCACCTTCCCTGGAACGCCCAGTAGCATGCCATCTCATAGACTCTGCCGTGTGTCTAGAGCTATATAAACGCTTTAACCTAGGTGTCAAAGGAAAGTAACGCAACACCTTTTGAGCAACTTTTTTTCCCTTTGTGTCTTTGTCTTTCCATCTACTCTCACCACAGATTGGACAGTTATGCATCTCGGCATTCTCCTTCCAAAATAGACAGCAATCGTTCTTGCAAGCATGGATCGGTTCATACCCCAAGCCTATCTTTCTCATTTTTTTTTTTTGGCCTCATAATATGACGATGGGATTTTGTTTTCTTTTGGGAATAAAAATTGTAAAAGGCCAAGAAGTTGATCAAATGAACTGTCAGTCCACTTATTCATGACCTTCATGTGCAACACCTTTGCCAAAAAATACAACGAAGAACACCATGTACAACCAGGGTATAACTCGGTCTCGATCTCGTTAAGTAATTCAACATAATTGTCGGTTGCAACACTAGGACCTGCATTTGATGTTTCGCCATTGTTTTGTTCCTCGTTAGTAATATTCTCCCAACGAACATCATTTACAACATTAGCCATCTCATTTGTTATTGGATCTACATGATGTACTACGACCTCCGGCTCCCGAGTTTCACCATGATAGACCCACGTATCATAATACTTGCTAAACCCTTTCAAATGTATGTGCTCCTCAACAAGAGTTAACGGATAATAGTTTCTATTAGCTCACCTGTGACAAGGACATCGGACTAAACCACAAGGTGTTAAGTGCTCCTTACACCTCTCCATGAATGCCTTAAGACCGTTTTGAAATTCATCAGAGTTACGGTTTCGAGACTTAGTCCAACTCTTATCAATTGGCATAGCTGCATTTGAGTCGATTAATTATTAGGATGATGGAATGTATTATTGTTTGTAGCATAGGTAAGTGTTTTTTTACATATTAGTAATGGATTATTTGTGTTTTGAATTTACGTGTTTTGTTTGTCCCCTTTGCAATTTAGTATTCTGTTTCTCGAATAGTCAATTAGCTATAAGCATCACATTCTAGATGAGATAAAACATTCAAAAAACAAGAGACTATCCAAAAGTAATTTCTAATAAATTATGTGCATAAGTTACTTATATAGTACAAATCAGACCTGCATTTTGAGCAATTCCTTATTGTTCTCATTTAAGCTTTTCTTGAATTTTATCATTTTTTCCAGCAAATTTGTAGACAAATGATAAACATTACTATCTTTAATCTTGATTATTTGAAGCTTTCTATATAGAACAAGATAAACATGGTGTAATGTGTAACTGAAGTTAATTAGAAATTACTTTCAGGCGGATGACCTACAACATGTAATTATGTACGCACATAGTTGAGTTTTACTTGTTAGTCAACTGTTGAATTTATACAAACAAATGTCAATATCATCTACTAAAAAGGAGGATGTCATGGTATATGTTAACACAAGAATTATGAGAACTAATAAGGAGGATGCTATCATATAATTATAAACATTTTGCTTGTGTTCATAAAAGTGTAAACATACATTGTAAAAAATATATATACAGATCAAGCAAGCACAGAGGCAAGACATGTTTTTACACCCAAACAAGGTAGTAATTCATTTTTGAAACAAATAATAATGATTACATAAGGTACTAAAGTTAGGCTAATTAATTTAATTAAATGTACCTCAAGATTTTGAATTGATGACAATGAATCTGTCGACGTAGTCAGCTGCCCACAACACTTGAAAAAGTTTTACAAGAATAGTTCGCTGAGAGTGACGCCTTAAACGATGAACAGCTATTCCTGTTAAAAAAATTAAATGTTTGATTGAACTTGATTCTTAAATGAGAGAAGATAAATTTAAAAAATTACAAGCACATCATGAATGTGGATATGGTTGGTCAGTGAAACCAATCTATAACATGAGTTACAAGGTCTGGTCTTTTGTTTTGATTACAGGATTTTATGTTAACATAATATAACTACTCGGTGATTTCTTTTCTTTTGATTACATGATTAAATGTTATTGTTAATATAATATAAGTACCGTTTGGTGAGTGAAACCAATAACATGCGGGCATATTTCTTTTCTTTTGATTTCAAGTAGGTATATACATAACTCATTGACTTGGAACATCCCTCCAGCACTACTAATAACTAACACGAACAATAATCTTTAAGTAAGTATGTTTCATTACTTTATATGCCTATTAAGGACTGCAAAATGAGATGGTGGGATGGCTTGGGTAACGGGTCAAAACTTGAATGAGAAAAACATAAGTAAAACAGGTTAACAAATTTCTAGTAATTTTATAAATAGTAAACAGATCAACAGATGCTTCCAAACAAATGGCATTACTTCAAGCTGTTTACAATTGTTCCCTTTTCAACTTCAAGATAATTAGTTGTTAATGTATTAATATTGTTGTTAGTGCATAATTAGTTAGCCCATGTACGTAGTATATTGCTTCTATTGGCTCAAATCCTTTCCTATTTTGTATAATATAACACCCAAAACAGAAAATTATCCACGAAAATTGAAGCTAAAATGAAACTGCAGTAACTTTACACAGCCTAATCGTGGTTCATTATAACAGAATATTGCTTATAATTTAACACCCAAAACATAAAATTAACCACGAAAATTGAAGCTAAAATGAAACTGCAGTAACTTTACCACAATATAATCCGGCGAAAAACAAGATAGTCGCGAGTCTCGGTCGGCTGTTGTGAGCAAGGGTCGACTGAAGCAACTTCGATTCTGGTCCAGAACGAGTTGCGAGTTGTTGAATAGCGATATAAACAGCGAGAGGCAGAGGATGAACAGCGACTTCGATTATGTTCAGCGAGAGGCGGAGGATGACTGGCGAGAGATGATAGCGAGAGGCGGAGGATGAACAGCGGGAGGCGGAGGTCTGAGAAGAACGACTTTGGCTTCGATTCGAGTTTTGGTGGGTCGGGAAAGGGGGAACAGAAGACAAAATTAGGGATTTCCCACGACTTTGACTTTCATTTGCCTCCAAACGAAAATTTCATTTGCCTCCAAACAAAAAGATACCCGGGAAGCAGCAGTGTTTTGTTTTTTTTAGGCTTTTAGGAACGACAAGTCGTCCCTATATCCTAAATATAAAATTAATAAAAATTTAAAATAAAATATAAAAACACTTGACAAATATCGGTGAAAAAAGAAAATGCAAAATAAATTAAAAACACATTTAGAGACGACAAGGTCGTTCCTAAAAGGTTAAGTATCCATTCTAATCGTCTTGACCTGAAGCGACGTCGTTTATAAACTTTCAGGGACGACATAATGTCGTCTCTACATGTTTCGCCCCTAAAAGTCCTTTTTCTTGTAGTGTTTTTTCATGTTTGATTGTAACTTTTGACGGTATTAAGTGTATAGATACTGAAAATGGTTTGGATAATTGAAACTTTTTTGTAGTAATCCTATTTTCAACTGTAATTGAGATTCTCTGTTGTGGTAAAAAATGATCAGTGATGTTTACGCACAAACATGAGACTAGTACCTTATTTAAATCAAGATTGGATCATTTTGTATGGTCCACCATCATATTTGTGAGAACATAACTAGACATATTTCACCAAGCATGAGAGAATCTCAACTCTTTTAATCATCATTAAAAGTTTAATGTGCCTATTAATTGCCAACCAAATTTGGGATCCTTCATGGCTTGTATTTAAGATAAAGTGTAGCTCAAGGAATAAGAGGTGTTATTTACTACGTGTAGCATGTCATGGAGTATATGCAGCACATAGTATTTGTCCTAGTTTATTAATGTTGTAATTAAACATTAATAGGTAGTAAACAATTAATGTCAAATGGGTCACATTTAAGGGGTCGATTATATTGAATTGGCAGTTATAAACCCTCACTCGAATAGATATTTGTGATGGGTACGTTGCATCCCTTACATTGTCTTTTTTCTGTGTATATAAATATAACTATATGTAAATTGATCAAATTGTGATTGTGGAATAACAAAGTCGATTGTTGAATCTGCTTCTACTCTTCTTCTTGATTTCTGATTTGCCAACAAAGTGGTGCCAGAGGTTTGTGTGTGATTCTTTACGTGAACGATTGCAAGACAAAGCAGAAAATGATGATACAAAGTTTATGAAAGAGAATGAGTTTAAGGAAGATGAAACAGTGTTTGACTTTTAAGATTGATGACATTATATGGTTTGTGGAAAGGACTGAGAGCAATTGATGACTTGGTTGTATGTATACCTCCGATTGAAGAGGTGTCTATGAAAGGTTGCACCCCTTCTGTGTATGTAAATATCTATATGTAAACTTATCTCATTGTGATTGTGGAAAAAGAAAATCGATTGTTGTATGTGCTTCTGTTTTTCTTCTTGTTTTCTAATTTGCCAACAAAAATTAAGGGGTAACACTAGCTTAATTCATGAAAAACTAATTTAACGACCACAAAAACTAATTGCATATATTCAATGTATTGTGAGTCTGCATTTTTTGATCCGTTATCTAGATGAGGGCTGAAACTGGTGTTAGGCCCTATTAATTAGACCAAAATCTTTTGATTCTATAAGCTCAAGTCTAGCCATTTTTTATTAAAGGCTTCTCCATTTAAAATTGGAAGTGTAGTATAACATTAGAATAAACGGTGAAGACTTTGAAGACCGAAGCTTCATTCTGCACTTTTGAAGGGTTTTTTTTATTTGATTCAATTATTCTCGAGAAGTCTTTCAAAGCATTTTATTTTGCTACCAATATGTTCATTGGTTTTTATACTTGGTGTGCGCGATTGTAGCGTTGTATTGTTTTAATTAGAATGGAAATGTAATTTTTAATCTATCAAAACAGAAAAGAGAAAGTATCAAACTATCAAAAATATTGAAACTAAAAGAAAGTTGTATACATAAAATTACAATTTACATATAAGTAATCTATATTACTTTTTGAGTTTATAACTATTTCATTACCAATATATTTTAATAAAGAACCTTATGTTACTGAAATTGTGAGTTGTGTTTCTTGAATTTGTAATGTCCATTTATTATTGAATTATTGAATCATAAATCAATATTGTCATTGAATTAAATTATTATAACTTATTATTAAGATCCGAAATATTGTTTAGTTTATATTTTGTTACTAGCCGGTTAGTTATTGACAAGCGAATTGATAATCGTGAATTCGTGAGAAAAGTTTGAAGATTGATTTTGACAAAACTTACGCGTTATTTTAACCTTAATTTCTTGTCTTTAACCACATTTTCATTCTTTTTATTTATCTTACAAATAATGAGATTTTTTACATAGTTAATAAATTATAGATACGTTAACGTTATAGTAACGAAGTCTCCTATGTCAAAATCCTACTTCCCCCTTGTGTCTCTATTAGACATGAATATAACCAAATTTCATATCTCTTAGCAAAATATTACATTAATTATTATAAAATTAAATTAAATTACAAACTAAAGAATTAAGGGAATCACGAATGATCGATCATCAACCATATCGAGCTATCCAACTACGACTTTTTTAGCATCGATTTGTGAAGTTTTCATCATCAGTACTAATTATGGCCGGTGAGAATATGAACTCTGCAAACGTGTAGTAACATATTACTGCCACGTAGAGATTACAAATCAGGATTTTTGATTCAGTTGCGGGCCCTACCTTCAGCATGGCAAGCCGGTCCCAAGAATGAGCCACGTGGGCGAATCCTTCTTGGGATATTTGGTGCTGAATTAAGATATTTTTTGTTAATTAAACACCATACATAAATTGGACTGGAATATTATATTATTTATAAGAACATGTACATAAGAAAAGAAAGATTAAATGACTTACTATGCAATCAATGTATCAGTATCATTCGTTGTCATATATAAATCAAAACTTCTACTAGACAAATTAATTAATTAAAATGGATAAGATTTTTACCAAAAATATGTCTGGACTTTTTAGGACTAATTAACAACACAAGCTAGCTCCATGGAGGAATCGACCATTTTCTATTAATTTCAACTAGAGTTGTAGATGTTTGGTAAACCATACGTGACGGTGACTGTTTGTTTATTTGTTAGTTTTTATCTGGATCACTTTTTTTATAATATATTTTACATGTTATATCAATTAATTACAGTATAAAATACATATCATATAATCACATATATCAAATTACTTAGGTTAATTTAGACTAAAATTTTTGTTCATTCATTTTTGATAATATCGACTAAAATAGGCAACTCATATTATATTTATATATTTGTTCACTCAATTTTTATAACATCGACTAAAATTAAACAAAGTACCATGAACACAGATATTTATTTAGGTATCCGTTTGTGTTTGTTTATTCGTTTGGTTAAAGTTTAACGAATGAACATGAACAAGTCTTGTTTTTGTTCATTTCATTTGTTTACAATGTTGTCTGTACCCAAAAAGCACTGGTTTTGTCGGTATCCGACTTTTAGCGAGGACTTGTGGTCGTTGAAACATTTGGTGGCCAAATGCCTTTTTTCTTGTAGTGAAAACTAATTTCAACCATAATAATTTGAAGGTTTTCCATAGTTTCTGTTAAAAATGTAATATTTTTGTTTGACATGTGTATAAAATAATTCAAAGGACAGAAAGACATTAATTTATTAAACCCAAAACCAATAAGATGGTCAAGAAGATTATTTTTTAATGACAAATACACTCGTGTAATTAAGACTTATATATGATGGGATTTAAACTCTTTTATCTCATAAAGAAAGAAACATTTTTCTTACATTTTGATATCACTAAGGCAAAGAACCTTTGGTAAGAAAGACTTTAATTTATTAAACCCAAAACCAATAATAAGGTCATTAAGAAGAGGGTCTATCATAGACGAATTTGTTTCCCTTCACCACGTTCAATCCTTGAATCCGCCGGAACGTGAACAATTCTGTTTGTGAATGACTGAATGTCATATACTTCATTGATTACAACATTGAAATCTCTTGTATGTTTTTATGGTTTCAACTCAAGATCAATTAGTTATGAGTGGAGTAGTCCATGATTTTTATTAAACACATTAGAAAGTCATTTTTCCTTTAATGTGGGACATCACTTAACAAGGCATCTCATGTATAGCGTTTTTTTTTCTTTTTATCTTTTTTTTTTTGCGCTCTTAACACATAGATACTTATGTGTTATGTAGTCCTTACGGCCTTTGACCAACTCTAGGTGAACTTGAACTTGATCTGATACCATAAATATTTGTTGAGTTCCAACTCACAATAAATTGGTTATAAGTGTAATAGTCAAAGATCTTTATGAAGCATACGAAACATTACTTAACAACTCCATAGCCTAATTATAAGTGATTCAAGCACTACTACAAATATAGAAATAAAGACCCCCATATGGGGACCTGTCTAACAAAAAACCGGTCCTTTTTTCATTTTTACTATGGAAGAAGACTATGGGTACCGGTTTTTTAATATACAATGGGTTTTTATGACTTAAAAATATGGGGACCGGTTCCTATCTTAAAAACCGGTTCCTATATAATTAATAAAGACCGGTTTTATATATAAGAACAGGTCCCCATATTATTTACTTATAAAAACCGGTTTTCAATTATAGGACTGGTCCCCATATTATAAATTAAATTAAGAGGGAAATTTTTTTGAGAGGGAAATTGAAATTGAGAAGAAAATTTTGGGAGGAAATATAAATAAGAAGAAATTTTTGGAGGGAATATATATTTGGTCTATATAATTATTAAAAATAAATGTAGGACATAATACTAATAAATTAATTATAATATAATGTCAATGATATCACTACATGTTTTAAATGAGATTTTATTTCACGTGAAATTAGCCATACTTTGAATTAAGATAATAAAATATAATAATCACTTATATGCACTTTCGTGTTCGAATTATAATTTATTAGAACATATCAATATGTATTACATACATGCAGTTTAATTTATTATAATCTTAATCCACATATCACTACAAGAAAGCTTCATATTAGCAGTGGATTTTAGAGATGCCCAAAATCCGTTGCTAATTAGTGACAAATTAGCCACAATTTTAACAAAAAAATTGATTTAAAAGTTAAATTTAAAAAAAATTACTTTCGTTGCAAATCCGTGACAAATTTACAACAAAAAAGTTCCGTCTCTAAACCGTAGCTAATTAGCGACGGTTTGAGATCATTTACCATTTCCGTTACTAATCTGTAGCGAAGTAGCATTAATAAATATATCCGTCTCTAAACTGTAGCTAATTAGCGACGATTTAGTGGCGGTTGGCGAACAATTGCCATTTCCTTTACTAATTCGTAGCAAATTAGCAACAAATACTAACTGTCTCTAAACCGTAGCTAATTAGCGGCAGTTTGAGATCATTTGCCATTTTCGTTACTAATCAGTAGCAAAGTAGCAACAATAAAATTTGTCTCTAACCCGTAGCTAAGTAGTGACAGTTTAGGGTCAGTTTTAAATTATCTACGCATTTCATCGCTAATCCGTTGCAAATTAGCAACGAATCAAATTCGTCCCTAAACTGTTGCCAATTTGTGACAGTTTAGCCATGGTTTTTCTAATTTAATAATTGTTTATTATATATTGACTATATTAATCATAAACTCGTGGAAATTTAGCAAATTAGTTGGAGAAAAATTTCGTCTCTTAAATCTTAATGATAGTTAGTGACAAATTTCAGAATTCAATTAATAATATTTATTTAATATTTACTATATTGGTCACTAACCCGTATCAAATTAGTTAGAAAAGAAACGTCTATAAATTGTGCATTATAATCAACTTTGGTGGTTCAATCAAACATAGAATGAAATAGGTTAGTTATGATCAACATTGGTTAACCAATATTATACTTGGATCAAATAACTGAATCAATGTCAACACCATTCATTCAATGTCATGTAAATGGTCAAATAGGTTAATTAGTGTCAACATGCTAATCATGGTACTCTTTGATTTAATCATAAATAATGATCAATGAAATTCGTATTTTATTTACATATGTAAATATGACAAGAATTATGTCAATCAAGTTCGTACTTTGTTTGAATAAGTCAATCATGTCCAATACGTGACATAGTGACATCTTATCGATTAATACCTATGTTCAATTTAATGTTGATCACACACAAACACACTATAATCATAATTGAACATTTGGTTAATAGTTTTGTTTTGGCCGATAACCAAACCATGTTCACAAATGGTCAACACTGGTCAACGTATATTATAAATGGTTCTTGGTCCTATTCTAAACTTGAAATTGTTAAGTTAACTTTATCCATACTCTTATTTATTTTAAATGGTTTGTAAGGGGAATTACAAAAACACTCATTTAAAATCTAGGAAACCTATTTAAAAACAAAAATCATAATGTAATTGTTTTTATTTATCTCTTATTTCAACACTTAAATCTTTAACATATATTGAAATAATAGAATAACGAAGTCATGATCATTATATTTTTAAAAAAATTACATTAATTGTGTTCCTTTTATTTTCTCAAGTGTCTTTAAAATTAGTTAATTTTATATCAAAATATTAAACATTAAGATATGTTTATCTATATAAGTAGTTAAGGTTAGTATATTTAATTCATTTAATTAATTGTACGTTATATATATATATATACTATAATAATATAATATTTATTAAGAAATTGATATTTCTTTTAAAAACTTAAAAGAATTAGATTTTTTCATTTCCCGCTCCCTAATTAAATTTTCCCTCCTATCTCCAAAATATGCTCTAACTTTCCCCCATTCTCCTCATTTCCTTCACTTCCGTCCCGTACGTAGGTAGGTCCCAAATTAGTGGTTTCCGTTTAGATCCTCCCGGCTGCCACCACAACGACGCCTACAGCCGGACTGCCATATCGAGCGCCAGACCACCGACCACACAACGAGCGGCGACTACAACGACCGCTGACTGCCGATTGATTCGTTGACCACTGACGACCACAGCGAGCAACGACGCAAGGTACGTAGCCTTTGATACTCTGAATCTCGCTGTGAGGTTGAACCCACGATTTTAAGGTTTTCGTTTGTCCTGCCATGCTTATGATTTTTCTGTTTTGAATGGTTTACACTGGCTATGCTTTTTCTCATTTGTCCTGCTTATGCTTATGCCATACTTATGTTCTAGAAAATAAAGTGAATTTATTAGATATTTGCAATTGATTTTAACACTGGCTAGCTAGCTAGTAGCATAGAAATAACATATGAATATACAAATAGATAGTCTCCTTCATCAAGTTTCTGGTAAGTGGTAACCACCATTACATGATCACCAGTCTTGATTTCAAATATATTATCTGCATGTGGTTTATGCCTGCTAATATTCTTCTTACATTCATTATTGGGTCTGCATTTGGATGGGTGCTTATGATCATAACCAAACCACCTCAACATCTAAAAGGTCTTATCTTAGGTGCATGTGCTGCAGGTATATAAGTACTACTACACTAAACTGATGCAAATTCTTAATTTTGATGAATTATTGTATTGTGATTCTTATTATGATAATGGTTATGACAGGGGACCTTGGAAGCCTGCCAATGATAATTATCCCAGTTGTATGCAAAGAGAAATGCAGTCCATTTGGTGATTCTGAGGTTTTCCATGACTATGCCATGGCTTGCTCGTAAGTAAATAGATCAAAATTGCCATTATAATATTTTTATGTTGAAATTTCTTAATATTTCATCTAGTTTAAGTTTGTGATAAAGGATGAAATCATCAGATTGGCTCGATTTGTTTATGGTCTTATGTTTACAACCTTGTACGGATTTACTTGGGTCATTCTAAAGATTCTGGTAACAATGTGATCACATATGTCAAAAAACAAGAACCATAAGAGAGGATTTAACTGAATGCTTGCTTCCATCATCTTCATCTTTTCTTATCGTGAAGGTTAGTTTTTTCTAAAGCTTGTTGTGACCTGTGATACATTTGCTACAAGAATTAAATTTGCTAGTAAGTTTACTTTATATTTACTATATATGTAACATGCATCAGGTAATGTTAGATAAGTTGAAGCAACATTTTTGGAACTTTTCAAAATGGGCCAACTTGAAAGCATAGTTACATATTTCTACAAGTAAGTGAAATAATTTTTACGATATTCCCTTGATTTAATTTTATTTGATCTTTATTTAATGGCATTATCATGTTTACAAGGGGGTTATACTACTCAATGGACTCGTCTAGTCGAGCAAAACTACGTGTCTTGAACCCTTGTAGGATAACGCGTGAAGAATGTCTACTTATGGAAATGGCAGCTGTAGAATACTTTAGGGGAGTAATACGAAACCCCAATTACTCTAGTTGCAACTTTTTTATTGCTCCTTTAGAGGTGTTATACTTTTTAACTAATAATATATAAGTTACTAGTTAATATGTAATTATCATGACTAATGTGTTTACACATTTTCAGTAATCATTGGGTTTTGTATATACTACGCCCTACATTCTTGATTCCTTGAATAAGGATAAATAAATGACGGAAAAAGCCTATGCACTCACTAAATGTGTATATGAGTTGGTATTTTGTTACTTTGGCTTACCATTCACATTTATAGTACGAAAGCTAACATTACCTTTTGTTTTCTTTCTAGTGCTATTGGTAATCTCTCATGGAATATGATTGAGGTAAACAATGACATATGTATACATATACAAACACACTGATTTGAGTTTTACATTGTTTGTAATGCAAAGTTTTGGAATCTTAATTAACAATGGATATCTAAATATGAAAGCTGACACTAATGTATGTGGTCTTGCAGGTATATTAATTATGTGTAGAAGAAAGAAAGATTTTTTAGGTAGGTTGTTGCAGTTAGGGAAGTTTTTTGAAGTAGGTTGTAGTTAGGAAGATTTATGATAAAATATTTACCGAGTTTATCTCAATTGTAATATTTAATCACGTTTTGTATAATTACATTGTGATATGTTATTTAGGGATATTTTGATGAAATTATGAGAATATTGAAATTTATAGGCACCCCTAGTATTTTAAAATTTTTATTTTTTTTATTTATCATTAAAAAGAGACCGGTTCTTACAGAAAAACCGGTTTGCATGTTTCGTATTTTTTTTTATAAAATTCATATGGGGACCGGTTTTTTTTAACTATAACCGGTTTTTATAGTCTCTAATGGCGACCGGTTTTAAAAATAACCGGTCTTAATGTTCATTCTTTTTTTTATAGATTTCATATGGGGACCGGTTCTAAAACCGGTCTGCATATGTTTTTACTAACCGGTTTTTTTAGTCTACTTATGGGAACCGGTTTTTTATTTAACCGGTCTTTATATGTTCTTATGGGGACCGGTCCAAAAACCGGTCTTTATGTGTTTAGTCAAGGGAACCACCCCTAAAAGGCACCCCCTGTAAAACCGGTCCCTATGCATAAAAAAAGGGGTCCCCATAGCTTTGTGTGTACTAGTGAAGGAAGGCAATTTCCACCATCCAAAACATGTCCTTCAAACATCGGTAGCAAATTGATATTTTATAGTATCTTACTAAAATAAGATTCATCATGCTCCACACGTACAAATAGGGCATAAAAGGTAGATTAACTTACCAGTACACCTCAGTTGATGCTCCGAGGAGGATCTATAAAAAGAGCTCTAGAACAATGTCGTGCAAGTGATCAATTTGATCCAACACATTTGGAACATGGCTAAACTTAGAATCCAAATGACAAACCGTAAGTGTTTCGTTTATGACGTCTGAAAAGCGACAAAACAGTGTAAAGAAAAATCGTTTATAAGCATCTCGTAAAAACGTTTATGATGTTTCGTCTGTCTGCACGTACGAAGGTTCTACGTAAAAAGAGATTAATCCTACAAATATATAGCTGATCGATCGATTATTTAGATTGAAAATATATGATCATATTTAGACTAACCTAAAATTAATACTAATTAAAGATACAAAAATTAAGGTTTTACTACGTCACAAAAATGCACTTCATCAATACACCTGCAAACACTGTGTTTTTTTATATTATTTTTTAATAGTTTGCGTACTCAACTTAATGATTTCAAACTTCAAACCTTGCTAATAAATGTGCTTATCATAAATTTGATGAGCTATTGCCCTCAATTGGTGACACCTGTCCCCTTGGCCCACTTTGGACCCCATACCACCCACCACACCTTCAACTTCAACACACTATATATACCCACTCCCTCCGCCGACACACCAGCCCCATCAAGTCAGCCAACGCTGCAAGCCAACTCCACGTATAAATTGCCAAAGCTTAATTTAGCTCTCGCCGGCCGCTTAAAAACGCCACCAGTCCACCACCCCAAGTCCTCCGTATCTCTGCCATCGATGTCTGTCCTTCCGCCACCCCATTCCCTCCTCTCTTCACTTCTAGCTTTCCTGATCGTCTTGGTGTCGACGGTTGTGTGTAATTTCATACGCCGGCGCCGTGAAAATGGGCAGCGGCGGCTGCCACCTGGTTCAATGGGCTGGCCTTACATCGGAGAAACCCTTAACCTCTACACACAAAATCCGAATACTTTCTTCTCCAAACGTCAAATAAGGTTCAATAATTAATCTGTTTTTCCTTTTTTGGTAAAAAAATATTTAATTGATTTGCCTAATATTTGGTAAAATAGTATACTTGTAAATGTGTGGTAGAAAATGCCAAGTAAGATAACTTTTGAGGTTTATATATATGTTCGTAACTTGTTATGAAGATCTACTAATTAATATTTGGATGGTTAAATATTACTTTGGTAGGTATGGGAAAATATTCAAGAGTCACATATTGGGATGTCCATGTGTAATGATATCAAGCCCTGAGATAGCCAAGGTTATCTTGGTGACTCATTCTCATCTCTTCAAACCTACTTATCCTACAAGCAAAGAGATGATGATTGGCCCTCAAGCCATCTTTTTTCACCAAGGTTCATACCATTCTCACCTCAAGAAATTGATTCAATCTTCGTTTCTTCCTTCCGTCCTCAGAGGCTCGGTTCAGAAGATCGAGGATATCGCCCTCGATCTTCTGCAGAATTGGAAACAAAGCGACACCATCAATACGTTGCATGAGATGAAGAAGGTATATATGGTAACTTGTTGCTCAAGTTACAATGAGTACGTTACATATATTTGATGAATCTAGATATCTAAAAGTAATTAAACCTTAATGTTTATGATTCTTTTTATAGTATTCATATGAAGTGGCAATGATATCAGTATTTGGGAAGAAGCTAGAGGTAGATGAAATGGAAGGATTGAAGCATCTGTATCAATGCATAGAGAAGGGGTATAATTCTATGCCTTTGGACCTTCCAGGAACTCCATTCAAGAAAGCAATGAAGGTGAGGACATATCTATTATTTTCTAAAAATAGCAAACCTTGTGTCATTTCTTTAAATAGATATTTTGACAAACCCGATATATTATTCTATCACATCAACAATCATTAATTCATATATATATCTTCTTGTACACTTGACACTTTAGGAGTTTAATAATTTATTTTTGCCTTTAAATATATAAATAAATATATAGTTAAAAGTTTAAAAAAGAAATGCGAAAAGTGTTTATAATATCATTAATAATTTATTTATAAGGGTATTTTAGTTATCTCTATATTACTTAACCATAAATTGTGTTTGAGTGGATCGTCATTAATGAGCGAGTCTTGATTTTTCTAAAATATCTCTTGTTAGTGTGTTTTTTTTTACCGGAAAATTAAATAGGGACACTTCCCCGCCTCTCCAATGTGGGTTCGAATTGCTTGGTAGCGGGTTTTCAACCATCCCTCATTATTTGGCTTTAACCAAGGTTCGAGCACCACACATTCACTCCATGGAGGAAACCCTAAGGGAAAACCCCCAACTCACTGCATGCAGCAGATTTGATCCCCTGACCTCTTGCGAGGAAGAGAGACGCCTAACCAAATGGGTCAAACCCCTTTGGCATCTCTTGTTAGTGTGTTAATTGTTATAAATAAGCACATTAATGAGTCATTACCATTAATAGCTATTGCTTTCTTTTGATCAAAGGTCAAGATTGGTTCTAGCACGAAAAACGGTTCACATTTTAACTTTTACCCACATACATATGCATATATACATATACATATCATATATATACACACTTGTGCACGTGCACACAAATACAATGTGTGTATGTGTGTGAAGTTTTCATTAAGAACCATTCTTATTGTGAAAACTAAGCAACCATGTTAAATTTATACACAAATTCATTAGATTCATGATTATACATATTATCTAAAGTATTTCCTGTGTTTTCAGAGAATTTAGGCTGAAAAATCATAGATATATAAAAATTCATCTAATGCTCGTTGCATTTGATGCATTCTTAAGTTTACATGAACTTCTTATTATTTTTTCGCCAAAAAATTTTGAAAACTTACGATACACGTACTCTGAGTACGAGTCATTAATCAAATGAGTTTGTGGATAAATTTAAATTGATTACTTAGTTGTTCTTAGAATAAAACTAGTTCTCAATAGAACATAAACATATGTATGTATAGTAGGATAAAGAAAGAATATTTGTTTCCGCAAGAACAATTTGTGACTTTAAGAAACTAATCTAACGGATTACAATAAGTAAATACATGATCTACTAGAATATGCATCTAGTAATTTATCTAGTTTTTGTATTTATTTGTTAACTTATTTTAAAATTTTTGTTTTTATGTTATCTTAGATTAAGAATAATTGTAGTTTTGTTAATTCTCCTGTTTTACTAGTGTTCATGATGTATTCTTTAAAAGAGGTGTTCTTCCTATAACATATCATATGTGTGTTTGTTTTTTCATATTGTTGCGTATGAATTATAAAAGAAGAGTACACAATCTTGAATCTTGAAATCAATAAGGACAAGAATGGCTAGAGGACGATCATTTACTCATATGTACGCACCATAACCGTAACCATAGTCATTTTTTTACCTCTCACGGTCATCACTGATTGAACCCTATGGTACCTAAACCCTCAATGTCTTACCAGTAGACCATATAATATAGTTTTGTGATAAACTATATAAAGACCATGACAAGACACTTGATAGAATTTTTGAATTGGAGATATTTTGTGCAAATAGTTTTTGTCATACATAACAAAAAGTAGATTGTGGACTGTTATATCTCTGAGTTTGTAGATGAGAATAATTGATAGTGTGTTGGTAGAGATATAAAAGGCATAATTATATGTATGTCAAAAATGTATTGTTTACAAATCACCTTTCTTTTGGAAGCAATTATTAATTTTGGAGTAAACTAATATAGAAAGGTGGACTCTTATATTTAGACGGGAAAGTACCCCAATTTGAATATTTATGTATGTATGCGTGTGTTTTGATTTATACGTAAATATCATTATTAGATCATCCAAATTTGGATACTATACCTAATTTTAGAGAAGATTTTCTACTAGAAAATATGAAAAAAACTCATTAACACCATGAAATTACAGGCAAGGAAGCTTCTTAATGAGAGACTAAGGCAAATGATACAAAAAAGAAGGGAGATTAAGGAGCATGATGGAGGACTGCTAGGGGTATTACTTGGATTAAAAGAAAAGGACCAATTGAGCGATTCACAGATAGCAGATAACATAATTGGAGTCATATTTGCAGCTCATGATACAACAGCAAGTGTTCTAACATGGCTTCTCAAGTACTTACATGATCATCCTCATCTCTTGGATGCTGTAAAGGTATGCATAGATATTAATCTTTTCATGCTTAAGAAATAAAGTAAAACCAATAGGTTTTCATCAGAATTGGTAATCAAAATATCTGATCTAAAGTTGGTAACTTATATTGAATGTTGGTGTTAAAAAATGAGCTTAATTCTTTAGTATATACAATATTTACCAAAATATTTATATAAATATATACAGATGGAACAAGAAGAAATCAGGTGTAGTAGACTGGAAACCAACCGCGGGCTTACATGGGATGATACTAGACGCATGTCTATAACTACCCAGGTGATACAAGAGACGTTAAGAGCTTCAAGCATACTCTCTTTCACATTTCGAGAAGCGGTTGAAGATGTAGAAATAGAAGGGTATTTAATCCCACGCGGTTGGAAGGTTCTTCCTCTCTTTAGAAGCATCCATTACTCTTCCGACTACTTCCCGGATCCCCACAAGTTCAACCCTTCAAGATTCAAGGTTCTACATACATAACTTTGTAGATCATGTATATATAGTAGGATACATATCAAGATTAAAATGTATTTTCATAAATTACAGGTAGCCCCCCGCGCTAACACGTACATGCCATTTGGGAATGGAGCTCACTCGTGTCCGGGGAGTGAGCTAGCTAAGCTTGAGATGCTTATCCTCCTTCACCACTTGACAACCTCCTTCAGGCAAGCCTATTTTCACCTGATTATGCTTAAAAATTTGCTACCTTCTTATATGTTTGGTAAATTTTAAGTGTAATACAAGTATTTAGCCACATCCAAACCCTAATTTCTTTCATTCTGAATCTTGATAGCAGATGGGAAGTAATTGGAGAAGTTGATGACATACAATATGGGCCATTCCCCGTTCCCAAACAAGGGTTGCCGATCAAGATCCGCCACATCAACGAAATCTAACGCCTTCAAGGGCTAAGCAGCTTTCATTTAGGGTAATTTGGGATATATTAGAAAATAGATAAAGAGAATAAAGTAGCTAGCTACCAGAAACACAAGTAAATATTACTATCGGTTATGTGTTAATTAGGTTTCTAGTTTGCTTCTTTCTTTTACTTTTCTAGGTTAAATGTTTTTTGTTTGTTTTCACTTACCAAATAGTGATGCACATAATTAGAATGTGCACGAATTGAAATCTTTTAATGTAGCAATAATTGGACAACTCTTGCAAAGTGGTGATTGTCATGGACTTTTTTGGCTTTGTATTTATGGGCTTGATTGACACTTTGTTAAATTTGTTGTACTACGTTAGGCCCAATTGTGGCTCAAATATCTTAGGTGAAAAATATCCATTGCCCATGTTGTTCTACCTAAGTAATTATGAAAATAATATTATTTGAGAAGTTTGTACATTGATGATCTTTTACAAGGCTTGGAACAAACGTTTTATGTGAGAAGAGTAGACAAGTAATTGGATGATCCCGAAGCATAAGATTTTTGTTTTATCATAGCAAATGGAATGAATACCTTTTTAAACTAGTGTTTTCAATGTTCATGAATGTAAATACCATAAAATAGTTAACGATCATAGGTCAAATTCATATTTTTATTAAACAATCTTGGTATGCTCAACCATTATTTTTCAATATATTAAATGTTAAATAAATATTATTAATAGGAAGTGTAAAATTTAATATAATAGTTTAATACTCGTTTTCCAAAGTTGTAAATAAATACTGTTGTTGTAAAATAATTGGGTTAAATAAACAAAACACCTTGTAATTTAGTGTTAATAAGCATGTTTGGCTGTTAGGGGGTGTTTGGACACAAAGACTATTCTTTGAAGTTATAAATATTAAATACTTATTTAGGACACAAAACCATGGGTGTGTTTACTATATATAGCCGTTTTTTTGTGTAAGTAGTGTGTGGGAGTGTGTTCTTATGACAAGGAAAAAGCTTTGAGCAATCATCTCTATTCGTCCATCAAAACACTTGAAAATAATCAAGAGATTATCAGGTTTAATTCCATGCTCTCTCCTGATCATTAGGACGTTGAGTTTCCATGGATTGACTTAGATTTAATAGGGTTTTGGAGATTAGTTGTGTGTGTTCGTGATATATATATATATATATATATATATATATATATATATATATATATATATATATATATACACACACACAATTGGAAATCGACCAGGTTAGTATGTCCTACTTGGTACAATTATTTAGGTATTGATTTGGTAACAAATGGTTATGATTTGGTAGGGTCGAATATGTGGCATGTGCGAGCTGTTGTTGAACCAAACACCATCTTGGAGGTTGAAATGCATGGAAACATGATTTTATTGCAATTAAATAGCTAAGCTAGTGTTTAGATGATGTTAGTGATGCAATGGAATCAAAATGACATAGTTTAATGTAGATCGGACAGGTTTGATTCATTTTAGTGCATGTCGAACTCTAAAGTGAAACCGGCACCCATATGGGATCATTAATCAATGAGATTACAACGGAAATGAAATTAAATAGGTAGAATTTGATTATCTAGAACTTTAGACACATTGTAATCAGAATTTCATGAAATGATTAATGAGAGTGGATTTTTGTTTTTAAACAACTGTGGTCTTTTGAATGATAAAAGTTCTTATATTTTTAAATCTTGAACTAGACCTCGAAACATAAAGCGTAGTGTGAGTATGAGTCATAAAAGGTATGTATCATGTGTACAGTTAACCCATGTTCAATGTTTAATTTAGTGGAACCGTATTTGTATGTTCTCATTGGTAGATGTATTTAGCCACTGAAGTCACCGTCGTATGTTGTGTTTACACTGTGCTGCTAATCAGATGAGTTTCACTAACTTATACATTATGTTGTGATATTTATTCATGTGTGATTATGTGTTGTAAATTAGAGCTGATGGCTCATTGGCAAATCGTCTTTATGGCAATTAAAGTAGATGTCTCAATGACAAATGGCCTTATTTCAAATTTGATCATCAAAAAGCTAAAATTCAGACATTATATATCCCATACATTAACCAGAAAAAAAACACTTTCCTAATAAATAACATGGGTCAAACTTTTCACACTGAAGTACTATAGCGTAGTGGCAAAGTCGTCTGTTTTTTTAGACTTGATCCCATGTTCAATCCTTAACTCTTGCATTCCATTCATATTTTTCCTCTTCAATTCTTTTTTTTTTCCATTCGCAGGTTCTAGGTCGGCATGTTTATATAATTTCACTCTACCCCTTATTCTCTTGCATTTTCAATTATATGACCCCTTCTATTGCTTTTATTGATTTATAATCTTTTAACAAGGTTTTGGTACCCGCGCGTTGCGGCGGGACACCGAAAGTCCGAAACATTCTTTTTTTTAATAATCAAAATAGGTAAAATGTAAAACAAATTCGTTTTTTACCAGATAGTTTAAACAACATAGTTTTCAAACACAAACAACTTTCAACAAACATATAGTTTCCAAATGAAAGAGTTTTACTCTGTTTTCAAATACAATCCAACTTAAACTTATACTCTATTAGAAAAAAAGAAAAGAAAAAAAAACTAACGTAAGCAGATTTGAAGCCCTAGTGCATTTACAGGTTTTTCTGATGCAACAAAGGTAGTATTAGGAAATAGGCTAAAAAAATGCGACATAATATGTAAATGTTGACTTAAACTCAATAGTTGTTGATCCCTTCGAATAAGTATGAAATTTTATAATGTAAATCAATTAGATGAAATTAGAACTTTAATTCACTATTTGATATATGTTTAAAATTTATAATGTAAATAAATTAGATGAAATTAGAACTTTAATTCACTATTTGATATATGTTTAGATCTCAATTTAACGACCCGTTTCGACCCGACACAAATATTGTTCACTTTTTTATATATTTATTAATATACAGGGAACCACGTGGTTTTCTATTCTAGATTTGCCAATGAATATAAAGACTTAGAGTTTACATATATGTTTACAATAACTTAAAATTCTTATAACACAGTTACACCATGAATTTCATTTTAATCATAAAACTTTCTTATATTTAATCTTTATATTACTAACTCATTAAAAATTTCCCTTTTACTACAAACCCTCTTAAGAAAGTTTTCTTTTATGTCAAAGTTACGTTATTACCCTAGTTAATTTCATTTTATGCAAAAGTTGACAAAATCTTTATTTAGTTATTGTAAAATATTTTCTGATGTTAACTTTAACTATATTAGACTTTGAGGTAGACTTTATTACTTAATTTTTCAAATATTGAGATTAATAATTTAGTCTTTGAGATAGAACTTTTTTACAATTTTATACAAAAGTTGACAAAATCTTTATTTAGTTATTGTAATATATTTTCTGATGTTATCTTTAACTATATTAGATTTTGAGGTAGACTTTGTTAGTTAGTTTTTCAAATATTGAGTTTAATAATTTAGTCTTTGAGATAGAACTTTTTTACAAAAAATTAATCCTTATAAGAAAACTATATTTAGCATAGATGAAAAAGTCCTTTGTTTAGATAAATAATATCCTAAGAGTAAAAAAAAAAGTTGACAAAATCTTTATTTAGTTATTGTAAAATATTTTCTGATGTTAACTTTAGCTATATTAGATTTTGAGGTACACTTTGTTAGTTAGTTTTTCAAATATTGAGTTTAATAATTTAGTCTTTGAGATAGAACTTTTTTACAAAAATTTAATCCTTATAAGAAAACTATATTTACCATAGATGAAAAAGTCCTTTGTTTAGATAAATAATATCCAAAGAGTAAAAAAAATTCATTTTATGCAAAAGTTGACAAAATCTTTATTTAGTTATTGTAAAATATTTTCTGATGTTAACTTTAACTATATTAGATTTTAAGGTACACTTTGTTAGTTAGTTTTTCAAATATTGAGATTAATAATTTAGTCTTTGAGATAGAACTTTTTTACAATTTTATACAAAACTTGACAAAATCTTTATTTAGTTATTGTAAAATATTTTCTGATGTTAACTTTAACTATATTAGATTTTGAGGTAGACTTTGTTAGTTAGTTTTTCAAATATTGAGTTTAATATTTTAGTCTTTGAGATAGAATTTTTTTACAAAAAATTAATCCTTATAAGAAAACTATATTTACCATAGATGAAAAAGTCCTTTGTTTAGATAAATAATATCCTAAGAGTAAAAAAAAAAGCTGACAAAATCTTTATTTAGTTATTGTAAAATATTTTCTGATGTTAACTTTAACTATATTAGATTTTGAGGTACACTTTGTTAGTTAGTTTTTTAAATATTGAGTTTAATAATTTAGTCTTTGAGATAGAACTTTTTTATAAAAAATTAATCCTTATAAGAAAATTATATTTACCATAGATGAAAAAGTCTTTTGTTTAGATAAATAATATCCTAAGAGTAAAAAAAATTCATTTTATGCAAAAGTTGACAAAATCTTTATTTAGTTATTGTAAAATATTTTCTGATGTTAACTTTAACTATATTAGACTTTGAGGTAGACTTTGTTACTTAATTTTTCAAATATTGAGATTAATAATTTAGTCTTTGAGATAGAACCTTTTTACAATTTTATACAAAAGTTGACAAAATCTTTATTTAGTTATTGTAAAATATTTTCTGATGTTAACTTTAACTATATTAGATTTTGAGGTAGACTTTGTTAGTTAGTTTTTCAAATATTGAGTTTAATAATTTAGACTTTGAGATAGAATTTTTTTACAAAAAATTAATCCTTATAAGAAAACTATATTTACCATATATGAAAAAGTCCTTTGTTTAGATAAATAATATCTTAAGAGTAAAAAAAAAAACCTGACAAAATCTTTATTTAGTTATTGTAAAATATTTTCTGATGTTAACTTTAACTATATTAGATTTTGAGGTACACTTTGTTTGTTAGTTTTTCAAATATTGAGTTTAATAATTTAGTCTTTGAGATAGAATTTTTTTATAAAAAATTAATCCTTATAAGAAAACTATATTTACCATAGATGAAAAAGTCCTTTGTTTAGATAAATATTATCCAAAGAGTAAAAAAAATTCATTTTATGCAAAAGTTGACAAAATCTTTATTTAGTTATTGTAAAATATTTTCTGATGTTAACTTTAACTATATTAGATTTTAAGGTACACTTTGTTAGTTAGTTTTTCAAATATTGAGTTTAATAATTTAGTTTTTGAGATAGAATTTTTTTACAAAAAATTAATCCTTATAAGAAAATTATATTTACCATAGATGAAAAAGTCTTTTGTTTAGATAAATAATATCCTAAGAGTAAAAAAAAATCACTGTAGATGAATAGTGCCTTAGGAATAGTGAAACTAACATTTGGTAAATGTTATGTAGTTTAATTTCTGTTTTTATTTTATTTATATTTTAACCTTCTTTTTATTTCTCTATTTTCTCTTTTAGTTAAAGTTTTTTATTCTATTTACATTATTATTTATATAAATCATATTATATCTTACTTTTGTGTTTTAAATGTTTTTTTCTACGTTTTCAACTTCAAGGTTTTTCTTTGATTTGGTTACAAACAGATTTTTCTTTTTTTAGATACATATTAAAATTTTACTTAGACTATTATTAATGTATTTCAAAATAATTTAAATGATAGTTAAAATGTTAAATAACAATATATAGTATATATGGATCTACCTTTAGGAGTTTTGCCCTGTGCTTTCCTCTTTTATCATTTACTACATGGTATTTACGTTAAATTACAATAGAGTTTTAGTTCCATATGAGTGCGTTTAAATAATAAATGACAACTTATAAAATATTTTTTGATAAAAACGTATTGATAAATTAAAACAAATCTAAATAAAATTTTATTTTTTAAATAAAAATTATATATTTATAACAAAATAATAATAATTAAAAGTTTTATTCCGCCGCAACGCGCGGGCTTAAATCACTCGTTGATTATGAATATCAAACATGAAAAGATAAATATTAAACATTAATAAAAATATATTAATTAATTATAAACATGAAATAAATAGCGATAAACGATGCCAACACCAGACCAGTGGTCGAAGCGTCAACACGAGGATGAGAGCACAAGTGACGAAAGAAACATGGTATTATCATATGAAGAGATATGATTGTATTTCTTGTAACACCCCAAAATGGGGCCTAGTTGTAAACTGTAGTACATGTAGCTTTAATTGTAGTACGCTGACTTTAATTGGTGTTTTGTTGATAACTGTAGTATAAATGATGTTAAATGGTGTCCTAAATGCTAATTGGTGTTAATTGGCGTTAAATTGGTGTTAATTGTGGATAAAAATGTGGTAATATGAAAAGTGTCATAAGTTGACCAAGTAGACAAATAGTTGAACGGTTTTGGATAGTGGTTCCAAAAATATCTCCATTAGTTGAAACGGATAACCCTAAGTTGTGTTTTAAGTTGAATAGGAGAACAAAATACCCGTAAGGGGTATTAGGCCATAAGTCGGCCCAATTGTTCTTCCTTATCCCCTGTTAATACCTTCAAACACACATT
Source organism: Pulicaria dysenterica (assembly GCA_947179395.2). Taxonomy (NCBI): domain Eukaryota; kingdom Viridiplantae; phylum Streptophyta; class Magnoliopsida; order Asterales; family Asteraceae; genus Pulicaria; species Pulicaria dysenterica. The sequence goes on from OX359292.1 coordinate 81,464,743, forward strand.
CATACACATACATACGTACTAAACACATACACACCAAACCTTTGATCTTTTGAGAAGGAAATTAAGAAGAAAGTTGCTGATTGTGGTTTCTTTAACTGATTTCAGAAGCATTCCAGCCTTAGTTGCATATTTTGTAAGTGATTTTGAAGCTTAAACCTAGTTCTTGGTGTGTTTGTGTGTGTAGTGTCAAATTAAAGATTTGTATGTGTTTTGATGTTGATTTTGTGTCCAAAGTATGTTGCTAGGTTTATAAATATGTTAGATATGTTGTATAAACACTTGAATGTGGATTCAAGCTGGATTTTGAGTCAAAAACGTGAGAAACGGCTGCTGTTTATGAACAGAGCAAGAACCCACTGTAATCGGGGTCCTTGCGATCGCATGGATGGTCCTTGCGATCGCAAGCAGGTTTGATAATACTTGTGATCGCATAGTTATCCCTTGCGGTCGCATGCATGTGTGTGTTGTACTTTGCGATCGCGTGCATGGGTCATGCGATCGTAAGGAGGTCGTTGTCGTGGTTTACCGTCTAAGGACGAAGAATTGTTACTTGCGGTCGTAAGTACATAACTTGCGATCGTAAGCCCCCAAGATACCACCCTTGCGGTCGCATGGCTGTGTCCTTGCGGTCGCAAGCTAGGGTGGGTTGGGTAGGACCCTTGCGGTCGCAAGTGAAACCCTTGCGGTCGCAAGGAGGGTGTTTATGTGACCCTTGCGGTCGCATGTGAGTCCCTTGCGGTCGCAAGCAGGGGTTTCATGTTGACAGCCTTGTAGCCTTGTGTTTAAGTGGTGTTATGTGTTGTTGATTGGGGTCTAAGCCTGAACCTACTGTGTTAGGTGACTCGGACGACTCTGTGTGCTCTTGAGATTCTCAATTGCATATCTGCCTCTTGTAAACTCGAGGTGAGTACCGGTTTCCCATGAGTCTCAGTAGGTAAGTACTTGTTGACATGTGATTGGTGTGTTGATACGTGAAAATGGAGGTATGTTATGATAGAGTTGTACAAGCATGCTTACTATTGATATGAAAGATATTGTTGTGATTATATGCGTGCATGAACTGGATCCTTATTGGATCAACTATTTGTTTATGAAGTTATGTCCGGACACTGAATTGGAGAACACGGAGGTCAGTCAGGTAGACGGGTGTTAGTATCTGGCTGGGTTCCCAGGGTCCTTAGGGACTACGGATTGGGGAACTAACGGTACTCAAGTAGTATACACTTGGGTAGGGCTCTGCAGGCCGCCGTTCCTTGATAGATTGGAACCAGCATGAAAGACATGGTGTACCACGTGGACTGCTGTTGGGTTGTTGAGCGGGGTTGGCTCCCCTGCAATATACGACTCCTGCTGACACGTTTGGCTCGCCGCAATATGATAGGATAGCCTTGTGTGCTGTTCTGATACATGATAGCCTGCTTATTGTTGCTTATGTGTAATTGGTGCTCACTAGCTAGTTGTAGCTAACGGTGCAAGATTTACCTTTTTCGCAGGTTGACGCTAGATGCCTGGTGAGGCGGGACTGGTGGGAGTTTTTGTTGTAAATACCTTTTGGGGAACACGTCGTTATATGTATGGATCCGATGGTCGGAAACTAGTAGGTAACGCTAGTAGATAACAAACTTGGCTTAATTTTGATGTAATTAATTAGCCGAGTCAAACGATGTGGTTTTCTTTAAATGGTGTTTAATTCCGTTGTACGCTTTTGATAATCGTTGTTTAAAAAGTTTTAATTAACTCAAATTTTAAGCTCGTTAGGGGTGGCGTTACAAGTAGGTATCAGAGCCTAAGTTTGAGGAATTGGGTACTCGTAGAAGTATTCAATCTCAAGCTCGGGCCCGACCATCGTTAAGTGTTCCTATTGGGTAATTGGGGTTGAGTTGAGTGTTATGTGGCTGTCCTATGTGATAGACTAACTGTAGTGTTTGAAATGGTGAATAAATGGTGTACTAACTGTGGTGTATGTGTAAATAGTAAGGTGAGTTGAAATGGCTGAGCGTAGAGCTACGACTGAAGAGGCTCTTAAACGAATGGAGGACGAGGCCTCAAGTAAACGACGGAAAAAGAGATGTTCTTAGTATATGGTGGGGAAGAAGAGCTGAGAGTAAAGGGTTACTCGGATGCTAGCTTCCAAATTGACAGGGATGACTGCCGATCTCAATCGGGGTTTGTGTTCCTGTTAAATGGTGGTGCTGTCAGCTGGAGGAGCTCAAAGCAAAACACGGTGGCTGATTCGACTACCGAATCGGAGTACACTGCGGCAAGTGAAGCTGCAAAGGAAGCTGTGTGGATGAAGAAATTCATCCTAGATCTACAAATGGTTCCAAGCATCGCTGACCCTATTGAGATCTTTTGTGACAATGAGGGTGCGGTGGCTTTGGCAAAGGAACCAAGAGCTCACAAGAGGACAAGACACATTTCGCGCAAATACCACTTTATACGGGACGTTATTGAAAGTGGTGAAGTCATCATTAGCAGAGTAGCATCGAATGGAAACTTGGCAGATCCATTCACTAAGTCGTTACCGCAAGCAGCACATGAATCTCACACTAGAGGTGTAACGACCCAAACCCCGTAGCACGATATTGTCCGCTTTGCCCCACGGGCTCACGGTTTTGTTTCTGGTGTGGTACACTCCACCCAAAAGGCCTCATGCTAGGAGAGGTATCCACACCCTTTATAAGGCATGTTTCGTTGCCCTCTCCAACCGATGTGGGACGGATGTTACAATCCTCCCCCCTTCGGACACAACGTCCTCGTTGTGCACATCGGTCCGGGGCCTGGCTCTGATACCATTTGTAACGACCCAAACCCCGTAGCACGATATTGTCCGCTTTGCCCCACGGGCTCACGGGTTTGTTTCTGGTGTGGTACACTCCACCCAAAAGACCTCATGCTAGGAGAGGTATCCACACCCTTTATAAGGCATGTTTCGTTCCCCTCTCCAACCGATGTGGGACGGATGTTACAAGAGGGATAGGTGTAAGATTTGCTAGCGATTTGGCTTGAGTTGTATATATTAGTTTATTTGATATGTATTAATTTATTTTGGGAACGATACATACAGTATTGTAATTTATGCTTGTTTCGATATGCGAGTGATTCGGTTACATTCATAAGACTTTACTGTGTTCCATCTTAGCATGTTTAACCACTTCCCATAATGTTTATACATTCTAAATTTCCAAAGTCAGTCATTCTTCAAGGGAAGGAAGTTTGAAATAAGGCTGAGGTTAGGTGTTGGTTATGCATTAATCAAGGATTGAATGCATGAAACGCAACATTAACCTGTGTTTGAAAGGAGTTTCAAGTGACTGGAAGACCCACACCCAAGTATACTTCATGGATTATAGTCACGAGTAACTTGGGATGATAAAATCTTACATCCTCAGACCCGAGATGTATGAATTGCTATATCATAGTTCTTACTTGCTTTAGCCATTTTCAAAAGCAGTTCGTAACTGGCTGTGATAAAGGGAATGACTAGGTAAGTCAAGAGGTATGGTATGGGATTATGCAGTCAAAGGGATTTGTTCCTCCTGTATGAGAGATATCCCTGGGCCCCTCGATGATTGGGAGCTGACGCCAAAATATTGCATGGCCATGCACAAAGGAATATTGATTGAGAATCAGATATGTCCTTACCTTTTGGTCACCACCAATCAAGATCGAGAAACATAATCGTGAACGATCTGGAGATTGACATTTACTAATCCATGTCTCGTGTTCACAAGGATATCGCGAACAAAAGGATGTCTAAGATCACTTATCTAGGACCACTACTTTTAGTATGATGGTTTTCTGCAGGTATTCATAACCCATACAGACTTGGGGGCATTGATGCTTTGCTAGAGGCCGCTCTTTGTCTGTGCTTGCCAGGGTACAGTATATTATGTGCAAGTGGGAGTTTGTTAGAATCTGCCCGATATATATGTACGCCTTAGAGCACTGCCGATGATGTATGGCCTATATGGGTCACACACCGGGGTCTAACATGACAGCAAATAAGGTTGAGGGACCAAATATGGCAAAAGTGGAAGTTAGCAATGCAGGCCGCGATAGCGCCGCTAACTTAAAGAGTTAGCGCCGCTAACTGTTAGAGGTTAGCGCCGCTACGGCTGCATGTGCTTTACGTCAAATCGAAGTCAGGCCGCGTTAGCGCCGCTACGGGTTAAGGTTTAGCGTCGCTAACTCTTGGTTAGCGACGCTAACCCTGCATGGACTTTATGTCAAAATCACCTCCACTTGTGGCAAATGAGAGAGGGCTTCTAGATCCGTCTTGGCTGGTTAGAGGGCAATCAGGGGTCGGTTATAGGTCTTTAAAAAGGCCTTAAGCCTGGACATATGATACTCTTAGCCATTTTTCTCTCTTAAGCACCCATATCCTCTCACTTTCACTTAATACCTAGATTTGGTGATTTAGTGAAGAAAGAGCCTGGTTCCAGAGGTCATTTGTTGTCCTTGTGTGAGATTTCCAGTGAAGTTCTCGTGCAAGCTTGCTAGTACAAGTTGTTGGACTTGTTCCCGGGGTGTGGTTTCGAAAAGAGAAGAAGAAGAAGAAGGTCTTGCTTCAAATCCGAATCCAGCCACCACAACAATTTCTTTGGAGCTTAGGAGCTGGTATAACTCTTTATCCTTCTTGTTTTGTTGCTATTTTGTACATAGAGTAGATCCACACTTGGGATTTCATTGTTTTGAACACTTGTATGCTTGTTTCTTGTTGTTCTCGCTTCCGTTGCGTGTTCTAGAAATCCCAACAGTGGTATCAGAGCCACCTCTATGTTAGAATAGCACTTGGTGGCTTGAAAAACCAGAAATCAAAATGTTTGTATTCTGCCGTTAGGGTGAGCGGCGCTAAACTGAGGTTAGCGGCGCTAAGTCTCACGTGTTAGCGGCGCTAACGTTACTGGAAATTGTTTTTTGAAAATTTTGAATAAAACAGTGTTGGTCTCGGGATTTTTGGCACTTAGACCTTCTGGAATTTTGTTCCAAAGGTATTTTCATGTTGTTCCAATAGTGGCATGATTTGTTTGGTTGTATGTGTTAACATGAGTTGGTAATCTTGCCTTGGCCCATTTGGTTGATTTGTGTTGTGCATGTAATTTGGTGGTTTTGATCCACACTTGATGGCTGTAAATTTATTAAAATCAGTTTGTTTGTAATAAATTTGTGGCTTGCATGCCATTTCATTCATCCATGTACATGTAATTAGATAAATAGGAAAATTATGTGGCTTGTAAGCCATTTATTTTCTATTATATTGTAATTTGTATGATGGAGAAATGAAGACACAAGAAGGAGGCAAAACAAGATGGAGTTTAATGCCCTTAGAAGTCAATGAAGTCCATGGCGATGGTGGTTCTAGTGGGAGCTTGCATCAAGATTGTTTAGTCCCTTAGTTTGACCAAGTTCTTCCCGTTTTGGCTCACGGGAGGAACGCATAGGTTTAATGGCAAGGATTACCGACTATGTTGTATATTGCGTGTGATGTGATTTTATTATTCTATGCATGGATGTGTAGGTTTCGCATGCTAGAAAATTTTTGATAAAATTAATAAAATCACAAGAGTTTTGATAAAATTGGTTTCCTCTCGCGCGAGATCACATACATTGATTAACCCACCTAGTGAAAAATAGGATTTGTCACTAACAAGTTAATCAAAACCAAACCGGAAACAAAAGCCCGTTTTTCCACAAAACGTAAATCATGCACCATCCGTAAGTCGATACCACCCAAATCTAGTCTTATGAGATTTAGTTGTCGAGCTTAGCACGAGCCAATTTTCATGAAACTGTGTGGAAGGTGAGTGTGGCAAATTCACAATTTTGGTTGTCGAGCTTAGCACGAGCCAACTTTGGTGAATTTGTTACAGTATGTCTTGACGGACGATTTGCAATTTTAGGTTTGAAATCTTGGTTAATTGTCGAGCTTAGCACGAGTTAACCAAAATTTCAAGACTTAAAATTGGTGCAAAGGGATCAAACATGCCAAACGACCATTGGATGTCGTAGGATCCCGCATGTGCTAAGGATTGCAATAGAGATTGCAATTGGCAAAATGGTTGCCGACCTAAATAGTTTTAACATTTGATCCGCGGTAACCCCGTCACATGGTAGGATGAAATACGGTTCTTAGCCTTGTTTAATTAATTCTTATTGGGTAAATTATTAAACAAGATAAAATATCAAACTAACTAATATCTACTTTGCAATATTTTAGATGGCATCAACAAGCGCAACAAACACCACCACCAACGTTTCTCTACGAGTTTTCCTTGAAAAGGAGAAACTCGATGGAAGCAACTTCATGGACTGGCATAGACAACTGAGGTTGGTCTTGCGGTATGAAGGAAAGTTGCATACCATAGAGGAACCCCTCCCCGAGGCACCTCCTGCCGGTGCAACAAGGGCTACCCGTGAGGCGTATGAGAAACGCCTCAAGGAAACTGAGGAGATCACGTGCCTTATGTTGAGCACGATGAACCAAGATTTGCAAAAGCAAATGGATCATCTGAGTGCTTACGTACAAAAGAGATGTTCTTAGTATATGGTGGGGAAGAAGAGCTGAGAGTAAAGGGTTACTCGGATGCTAGCTTCCAAACTGACAGGGATGACTGCCGATCTCAATCGGGGTTTGTGTTCCTGTTAAATGGTGGTGCTGTCAGCTGGAGGAGCTCAAAGCAAAACACGGTGGGTGATTCGACTACCGAATCGGAGTACATTGCGGCAAGTGAAGCTGCAAAGGAAGCCGTGTGGATAAAGAAATTCATCCTAGATCTACAAATGGTTCCAAGCATCGCTGACCCTATTGAGATCTTTTGTGACAATGAGGGTGCGGTGGCTTTGGCAAAGGAACCAAGAGCTCACAAGAGGACAAGACACATTTCGCGCAAATACCACTTTATACGGGACGTTATTGAAAGTGGTGAAGTCATCATTAGCAGAGTAGCATCGAATGGAAACTTGACAGATCCATTCACTAAGCCGTTACCGCAAGCAGCACATGAATCTCACATTAGGCTTAATTTTGATGTAATTAATTAGCCGAGTCAAACGATGTGGTTTTCTTTAAATGGTGTTTAATTCCGCTGTACGCTTTTGATAATCGTTGTTTAAAAAGTTTTAATTAACTCTAATTTTAAGCTCGTTAGGGGTGGCGTTACATTTCTTGTACATACTATCGATTATTATTATTAAAATTAGAACAAGGTCTATATTTATTAATTAGAAATAAATAATTAAAAACTATAAAATATTTTATAATGATAAAATTAAAATTTTGGTTAAATTTGATATTCTGAAATAATAGAAGAGGTTAATATGATATTTATAAATTAGGATGAACAAATATGATATTTTAAAGATTAGAAATGATATATATGAAACTTCTTATATAATTTTGATTCAATTTTAACATATAAAAATCAAATTGGAATTTAATTAAATAAATGATTAAGATAATGAAATTTATTTTGTTAAATGAAAAATTATAATCATTTAATAACTTTAAGAGAAAATTTCACTCATGGTCCCTGTGGTTTGCCACTTATTACATCCACGGTCCCTTATCTTCGTTTATTACACTGGACGTCCCTATGGTATGGGTTTTGTTACACTGGTAGTCCCTGGTCACCTCATATGGACTTGAAAAGACCAAAATACCTTTTCTCTTTAATTTATTTAATTTTTATTCATTAATTCCTAACAAATATTATTAAAAAACTTAAAACACTAAAATAATTACTAAAAACCCTGCCACCACCCAAGCACTCCTGCCACCACCTACGCCGCCGTCTGCCACCACCCAAACCACCGTCAAAACCACCTACACAATTCAACACCCACACCCAAATCAGAGAAGAAGACCACCACCACCACACCCCACACCCCTAAATCGGACACCACCCACACCCCTAAATCGGAGAACACCCACAGTTTGCGACACCCACCACCATCTGTTCAGATCCGTCTGTGACACCCACCACTGTCTGTTCAGATCCGTCAATGGCAACCATCGGTCCACCATCTGTTCATATGTGTTTCAGATAGCCCTTCTTATCTTGTTTTTCTTTTTCCCATCTGTTGAAAAACCCTAATTTGAAGGTCCACCATCTGTTCAGATGGTTCAAATCTGTGGAAGTTCTTGTTTCTTTTGAAAACCCCTAATTTGAAGGTCCAAGATACAAGATCTGAACCTGAGATTGAGCGTGGTTTTGATACATCATTCGTTGCTGTTCCTGAAACTGAGATGAACAAGTTAATTCCTGCTTCATAGAATCCATAAACTGTAATTCGAAGTTAACAAAAACCCTGATCGCAGGGGTAAAAAACCCTAAGATGATGGATTCAGCAGAGGTACAACGGCGGTGGTTGCTATGGGTTTTCCGGCTAATCGAAGATGATGGATCCAAGGGTTTCTTCTTCAGATCCGTCTGTGGATCCAAGCAATCAAGACGAGGATGAAGAAGATGATGTTGGAGACGATTACCCGCCGCCGGTGAATTAGGGGTTACCGTCGGAGGGATTTTGAAGAGAGAGGGGAGATGCGAGGGGAGATGGTGGGTGAAGATGGTGCTGTTCTCCGGCGAAGAAAGAAGGGGAGAGAAGATAGCGGTGGTGGAGAAGAAAGAAGGGGAAGGCGATCTGGCGGTGACGAGCTGCGGTGGCTGTGGCGGTCTGGCGGTGGCCGGTGGCTAGTCAGTGAATGGAATGTTAGGAGATAAAGGGGGGGATGGGTTTTTATCTTGGGGGGAGATTAACTGATTATAATTAATAATAAAATATTTTATATTAATGTTAAAACAATATTAATGATTAAAAAATAGAAAAAAAGAAACATAAGGGCACTATGGTAATTTCATATGAAAGAAGAAGGGTATTTTCGTCTTTTTAGTTGGACCAGGGACTACCAGTGTAACAACCATAGGGACGTCCAGTGTAATAAACGAAGATAAGAGACCGTGGATGTAATAAGTGGCAAACCACAGGGACCATGAGTAAAATTTTCTCTAAATTTAATGTATGTTAGTATTTAATTTATATTAAAAGAAGACTAGAAGATTATTGATAGAAGATTAAAAAATATTAGAATTATACAACTTGTTTGGTGATAAGTTTGACATTAAAAGTCCGATTATCTTGCTACCCAAGTTTTTGATCGATAAATCATCAAAATAACTCTCGATAGCCTTCACTTCCCCCTAGCCGCGTTTCCTGTTTCCATCCATACTCGTGGCTTAAAATCGGAGCAAACAAATATCTGGTATTTTCGTCGAACACCTCACAGGCTCTTTTTTCTCTCTTGATAATATCTTCTTCATCCTTCTCAAACAAACTCTCCATCTTTTTCTTTACATTAAACTTGAACAATTATTTGCTAATCTGTTGGAAACACGACTCCACGTATTTGCCATCGGCGACCTCTAAATTATGATGCTTTCAAGACTTGGTCGGTCAATCTCTCGATCACGGGTAAGCCTTCTCTTTTCTGTGATTGTAATTTGGCCTTACGAAGTGTATGGGTTTTTGATCTTATTGTTTTGAATCTTGTTTGATGGTCTGGTAGAATGTTTTGATTGGTACAAATGGCGGAAGGTCACAGATTTTGACCGATTCTTCAGTATATCAATCTCGGTATATTGGTAAAGGAGATGATAACCTCGGGGTTTTAAAGCGTTATTTGGGTTCTTTAGCAGCTAACAAAGAGATAAATGGTTCTGGGTTATCATCCAAGGTGTATATATCGGATTTAAATAATGTTCTTGCGAACCCTAGAATTCGAAGGTTCTTCTCCAACGAAGCTCCAAAGAAGAAGAGTAAGATTCGCTTTCTTCGTATAATTTCTCTTTGTTACTGTTTGCAGTTAGGAGGTTGTTTGAGCTCGCTGATGTATGTATGCTTGTTAGTCATTACTTCCACTGATTTCGAACCATATAACATTTATGACACCTAATTATTTTGCAGAAGGTGAATCTAACAATAATAATCTACGGAGCTAAAAAGAATTCGTGTTCCTACCTAATCTATGCAAATTAGACATTTGAGCAAATATAAAGGGGCAATACAGGTGTATGTATTACTTACACCTGATGTGTTTCAAAATCTTTTTGCAGATTATGAGAACTTTTTCCCCAAGGAAAAGAAGGAAACCCCAAAAGGGAATAACCAGAAATCTGAATCTAAAGGTTAGTTTCCTTGATCTGTGTGTATGCTACTTAAGTGCTTATATGGAAGTTTTAATATTGGGTGTTGAAAAAGCTACAATCTTTTTGTTCTTATTTTGATCTTTGTGTCGTTCTTCATAAATGGTCTCACTTGACTACATCACCACATGTGCTAGCAATAGCCTACTCTTCAGTAAACTTGTAGTTTGGACCTCTTGTGGGCAATCCTTAAGAAATATAGTATGTTAGGGAAAGTGGGCCTAGAATTCGTATGACCCCAACCTAGGCACCCACTACACTGGCGGCTCAAACCTTCTTGGCAACAAATCAGTCTCAACAACTCAATGTTTATGCATTGTCGAGTATATTATTCATCCCTTATGCATAGCTAGGTGCAATACCATGCTTACTAAGAGTTGTCAATGATGCTTCCCTCTGGTTAATTGATGCGAACTTTTAAAATATTGCTTTTATGGTAATTAAAACATTGGACGCATATCCTAATCACTAAACAACTTTAACCTTGATTTTTTCTTATTGTTAATGATCAATTGGTTACGTTCTTATATTATGGTTGGCGCAGAGCTTATGGGAGCTTATGAGGGCTTGGGCTTTTGTTTTTTAAACCTCAATCTCTCAATTACAAGAAAAGTTTTGTTTGCTGTCAATATGTTTTAGAGTTTCTAAAATAATACACCCTTAGAAAAGAAGCTCCTTGAAATAACGTTTTAGAGGGTTGGAGGCTTTAGTTCCAGCTCCAGCTAGTTTGCACAATTGTACATACCCTTAGTAATTTTTCTTATGATGTATTAATGACTTTATACAATGTGTAGAAGAATCAAACACTGAAGATGATGGGAGTTTCTTTCCAAAGCAATTTCAATTCCAAATACCTATTCCTATGCTAGTGATCGGTTTGTTGCTCTTTTCATCACTCTCTTTTGGTCCTCGTGAACAGAAACAGGTTAGCAAATTTTACATTTTGTTGTTTGTGACTGTTATTTAAAATTATCAAGAATTATAATGCCTGATATTAATATTACCACCCTTTTTTCATTTTTCTTCTTTTATTTGCAGATAAGTTTCCAAGAATTCAAAAACAAGCTTCTGGAACCAGGCTTGGTGGATCATATAGTTATTTCTAACAAATCAGTTGCAAAAGTATATGTTCGAAATACACCACGCAATCAATCAACTGATGGTTCTATCGAAGGAACAACAATCGATTCACCTGCAAAAGTGAACACCAGCCAATATAGATACTACTTTAATATTGGGAGTGTTGAATCTTTTGAGGAAAAATTAGAGGAAGCACAAGAAGCACTCGGGATAGATTCCCATGATTACATTCCGGTAACATATGCTTCTGAAATGGTTTGGTATCAAGAAATTATGCGGTTTGCACCCACACTCTTGTTACTGGGATCCCTTTGGTACATGAGTCGGAGAATGCAAGGCGGTTTAGGAGTTGGAGGTGGCGGTGGGAAAGGTGCTCGTGGAATATTTAACATTGGAAAAGCCCATATTAATAAAGTTGATAAGAATGCGAAAAATAAGGTGCTTTTTTCATCTCTGTTTAATACAGAACATCTTTCACCTGTGGTGAACCTATTTTTCCACACAATTTTTGTTGCTACAGTTAAGGGTTGTTTGGATATGCGTTTTGAAACTGATTATCTTATTATTGTGACTTGTGGTTGTAGTAATTTACTTTTTAACAATTGGATAAACTGTCCGCTTCTGATTAGTGGATTAATTAGGGGAATAATCAGTTTTTGAGTATCTGTATCATATTAGCTGCAACAAAGTTGATTTATCTCCTTTTTTTAAAAGAATATACTTTTAAGGTCATTTTATGTTTGAAACTTTTAGTTAGAATCTATTAAAAACTCAAAGAACTGATTACAATTACAAACAACAAAAACACGTAAACGCATCTCTTACAGTTTATTTTACATTTGTTTTTCAATACAATATCTCAAACAATTTCATATTCACTCAAGGTAGTCCAAAAAAGTTATAACTATTCTTCTTGTCTAAATGTATATTACTCTTATACAGGTCTTTTTTAATGATGTTGCTGGGTGTGACGAAGCAAAACAAGAAATCATGGAATTTGTACACTTTCTTAAAAACCCGAAGAAATACGAGGAGCTTGGAGCCAAAATCCCGAAAGGTGCTCTATTGGTCGGGCCACCGGGAACCGGGAAAACCCTTTTAGCTAAAGCAACTGCAGGAGAATCTGGTGTGCCATTTCTGTCAATATCTGGATCCGATTTTATGGAAATGTTTGTTGGTGTGGGTCCATCCAGGGTGAGAAATTTATTCCAAGAGGCTAGACAATGTGCACCAAGTATAATATTTATCGATGAAATTGATGCAATTGGTCGTGCAAGGGGACGTGGGGGGTTCTCGGGTTCCAACGATGAGCGGGAAAGTACTCTTAACCAACTGCTTGTTGAAATGGATGGATTTGGTACCACTTCTGGGGTGGTTGTTCTTGCTGGGACGAATAGACCCGATATTCTAGATAAAGCTTTGTTAAGGCCTGGAAGATTTGATAGACAAATTAGTATCGATAAACCTGATATCAAAGGCCGTGAACAGATATTCCAAATTTATTTAAAGAAACTCAAACTCGATAACGAACCATCTTACTTCTCTCAGAGACTTGCTGCTTTAACTCCAGGATTTGCTGGAGCTGATATTGCAAATGTATGCAATGAAGCAGCTTTGATTGCTGCTAGAGGTGATCAGACTAAGATAACCATGGATCATTTTGAGGGAGCAATCGATAGGATCATTGGTGGGCTCGAGAAGAAGAACAGGGTAAATTCACTTCTTTTTTTCAAAATTTAGTTTGCTTATGAATGGGTCGAATTTGTGTTTGTAACCTTGTATTAAAAGATGACCCGTGATCGACCCTCCATGTGTAGTAATAGTGTTTATGTTGAAACAGGTGATAAGCAAGCTTGAAAGGAGGACTGTGGCTTATCATGAAGCGGGCCATGCAGTTGTAGGGTGGTTTTTGGAACATGCAGAACCGTTATTGAAAGTAACCATCGTTCCTCGTGGTACAGCAGCACTTGGCTTTGCTCAATATGTACCAAGTGAGAACCTACTCTTGACCAAGGAGCAGCTTTTTGATATGACTTGCATGACACTTGGTGGCCGGGCTGCCGAACAGGTACCTTTTTTATTACAAGAAATATAAAAAAAACGAAAACAAAACAAAATAATAGAACTGATTACAAATTGGTAAACAGCTTATTTTTAATTTCTGACCAAATGCTTCCAAAAATGGTAAATTGTCTATGGACTCTTTGTAATGATTAGAATTGGGAAGTGAGTTGGTGATTGGATGTGAGATTATTGTGTGTGGAATTGTGATACACAATTATTAGTGTTTAGATAAGATGACTATGATATTGATTGTCTGATACGTTTGGGGTTAAAGAATTAGTTTAATACCTACCATTCAGTCATTAACAACAAAATTGATAATTTAAAAAAACAAGAAGGGGATATTTGGTTTGTTTTACGGGAATGGGAATGGGAATGGTTATGGATTTGGTTTAGGCTGGAATAGAAATAGGTAGGGTGTGTTGTTTGGTTTACAATTGGGTTTTGGTGTTCCTGGAGTGAAGAGAGAGAGAACAAGATTGGCTCTACAAAACCCCACCTTGTAGTTGAGTTTTTTACAAACCCCTTATTTCTTGGGCTTTCACAAAACCTTGTCTTAAAACAAACATCCATCACTTTCAGCCCTATTCCCCCATTCCTGCACCTTTAAACCAAACACATCCTGAAAGTACTTCTATACCTTCTGTTTTTTCTATTTTGAATACTTATCATCTATGTTGTTCATTGTTGAAAATTGGTAATTTGTAAAAATTAAAATAAAGAATGTTATAGTTTATAGAAAATGAATCGTCATAAAGTTTTACTTTTAATAATATAAGAGAGCGCCCCCTTTGCTTCAATATATCTAGTAGCTAAAGACTCGGATAATTGATAATTTGATCATTACAACTTTAAAGGGCGGAAGCAGATCCAAAAGCCGTCTTTTGCAACCGGTTCTTTTATTTAGGGGGTGTTTGTTTTAGCTTATTTTTGGGGCTTATTGACTTATTAGCTCTTTTTTGGGCTTATTAAGTTATGTGTGTTTGGCTTAGCTTATGAGCTTAAGCTTATGGGCTTATCTTTAGCTAAAATAAGCCACTTTTGATAAGTTAGCTTGAATCAACTTATTTTCTCCCCTAGAAGCTTATCTTTATACATTTACCATTATACCCTTCTTATAAACTTGAATCAACTTTTCCTTATCTTAAGTATGCCCTTTTTAGTCATTCTACAATAATAAGCTAAAAGTCAAACACTTTTTTAAAAGAAACTTATTAGCTTATAAGTCACAAGCTAATACAAACACTTTTTTCACTCGTAAGCTCACAAGTTAAAAAGTTAAAAGGCTAAAAAGCTAAAAAGCTTAAGCCAAAAAAAAAAGCTTGCCCAAACACCCCCTTAATATAAATCTCACTTCCAAACACCCCCTAAGTAGTTTAGATTTGAACCTTGTTTGTGTACGTTTAGAAAACAAAACTTACAGCAATTTTCATGTCATAGTCGAAGGTCACAATGCATCTGCATATTTGTTGATTATAGGTGATATTGGGAAAGATCTCAACGGGAGCACAAAACGACCTGGAAAAAGTAACAAAAATGACATATGCTCAAGTTGCTGAATACGGCTTCAGTGAGAAGGTAGGTCTCCTCTCATTCCCTCACAGGGATGACGGGATGGAAATGACCAAACCCTACAGCAGCAAAACTGGTGCAATTATTGACACTGAAGTCAGGGAATGGGTAAACAAGGCATATCAACGCACAGTTGGACTTGTGGAAGAACACAAAGAGAAACTCTCTCAAATTGCTGAACTTTTGCTCCAAAAAGAAGTCCTTCACCAAGACGATTTGCTTAAGGTCTTGGGTGAACGACCATTCAAGGCAGCCGAGATGACTAATTATGACATATTTAAGCTCGGGTTTCAGGATGAAAATGCAAAAACTGAAGAGGGTAGCAGCAGCAGCACTGCTGAAGAAAACAGGTCACCACCACCACCACTTGAACCTGAAGTAGTTCCTGCATAGAATATGCAGGCAATAAGAGGTAAGTAAAGTTTTATTTGGGAAAAATATTGTCAAAGTTCCTCCCTATTTGGATTTTTAAAGATTTGGGTAGAGGAGTATCACAATTGAAGTTGTATTTGGTGACATATTTTTAGCTTTGCTTGCATAGCTAAATGTATAAGCAAGTAGTGGTGGATGCTGACGGTACAAAAAGAACACTGATGTAAAGTTGATGTGGTGCATTTTCAAAATTTTTTTATCTGACGTAATATTACCCACAAAAGTCAAACGTGTGATTTCTGTTACATTGTTGATCCTGTTGTATACATTGAAAAGCTAACACTTATGACACAGTTTATTTCAAATAATTTTTCAAGATGTGTAAGAGTACCGTAAGCTTGTTATGTCATGACAATGAGTTTAGAATTTAGTGCTGTGTATATTACAAATGTTGAAGAATTCTTAAACTCGCCGGACAACCTGAAAATGCTTGAAGAAAGGTTGGCCTTCGGCTTAGCCAGGCTTTAAATTGGTTCTTCTAACCCCAACTAGACAGAAAACACGGTAAAAGAATTTTACATCACTTTTGTAGATATTGATTCGGGTTTATTACCTTGTTTTACCTTTCATAATTATGTACTAATCATATCATGTACTATCACTATGTTTTTCTTTGTAACTATGTCCTACTTTCATCTCCACAAGTTAATATGATTAACGTTATAGTTAGCAATAAAGTTGATATTTAAACTAAAATGTAAATTAAATATACTTGTAATATATATTAAATGCTATTGGCGATTGGGAGGGTGATAGATGATCATTACACTGTCATGTTAACATCATATATCATTTAAACTTTTTCATATACTAATCACATTATCATATTTCAAGACTCATTTTTATAGCTATATATTTAATTTAAAAAATTACATTAATAGAATAAATTACCAAAATCAAAACATTGCTTTTCATTCAATATAATGTCAAAGTTGACATGTTTCATTATCACACAATTCTTTACTTTTATGAAATTGTCTGTCATATTTCTCATCAAATGAAGATGAAGAAGGCTTGTGTTTATAGTTCAAACAAATGGCAATTAAGATGAAGGTTTGATGTAAAGAATATAAATTTGGACATGGTTGAAACACCTAATGAAGCTCTAAAATCATATGTTAAAAATTGAAAATTTTGAATCCTACGTACACAATCTCGATTGAAGCACCTTATATAAAAACCTAAAAAACGTATTGTTTTAACATTCAAGATTCAAAATAGGTGTCAATAGATTAGTCATGTATCAGATGAATGACTATATTCAAGATCTTCAGACAACATACTAAAAAGGAAAAGAAAAAAAGGAAATTTTGTTTTTATAAGTAATAAAAATTTGCTGTATACAACATTAGGATTTTCAAAAGGTGACCATTTAATTACATGCAATAAAAGTAAAATTGTATGCATTAAAATTACAAAAGTTAGTTATATTATTAAAAAAGATTTAACTCCTAAACTTTACACTTTAAAATGTATTCATCCTTAAACTATTTTAATTAATATTTTAATCCATAAAATATCTCTAATATTTTTGTTAAACCTAATTTTTTTTATTTCTAACCTAATATAAGTTTTCCTACTCTCGCCTAAATCGTAGCTCAACGTTCTTCCCAAGTCGATTGAGAACACAACATAGAAACTCTTGTCAACACCACTGATTCTAGACCCTAGAACAGTTTTCGACACCATCGATTTGAAGAAGGCCAACCCGTGATTGACCCCGTTGAAAAAGACCAACATGTGTTGACACCATCACATAAAGACCATCAATTTTGTTAATTGACACTTTGAAAGTAATGTAAGTCTTCTTCCTTATGATAGTAATGCGTTCATTCTTAAATTAGTTCGATAATTCCATCCAAAAGAAGTTTGTCTTTCTCTTTAGTTATGTTCCAAGGTTTCAAAACAATTTTTGCTTTTGAAAGTTCTTTATCTCATGTGTATTTTCTCAATTTATTTGTAAAGTTACATGCATACAATATTTATAAGTTTAGAGATAAAACTATGTTTTAAAATTTTAGTAATATGCTGTATAAGATTAAGTGAGTAAAACAATTAATTGTAACAAATTAGAGATTTAAACATTTATTAAAGAAAAATTAAAAGTTAAAACATTTTTTAACACAAACTTGAAAGTTAAACTATAATGTACTCTATTAAAAAAATTAAGCATTGTTATGCATAGTAGTAGTAATTAAACAAAATTAATTGTATTATTATTATTTAAAAAAAAAACAGATAGATACGCCCCCCTTTAAAAAGGGAGTCTCAACTCTCAAACCCGAATGTCATATTTGTCAATCTGGGTTTCGTAACAGCAAAACCCTCGCCAGCAGAAAAAGGCAAGGCGTTATTCATCGTTCTGCGGTAACCCTAATTTTCTAAATTCTTCCATGGCGAAGCGCGAGTTGTCAAGCACATTGAGGAACTTGAAGGTAGAGACCAGCAGGAATCCCTTTTAAGTTCTAAATTTTCCAGCTACCGCTCTGTGATTACTAATCATAGCTTTCTTCTTAATAATCCAATTTTTTCGACTTATATTTTAATTACGTTGGTCGTAGTTCATAACTCAAGTGATATGTTTCTTTTCCGACTTTATTAGAGAAATTTGAGTTTCGAGCTGAGTTTGGGTTTGTTCTTTGGTCTCTGTATGGCAGTTCATGCAAAGGGGAGCTAATAAAGAGGAGAAAACCAAAAAGGAAGAGGAGGTCATACCTGATGGAAATTTCCCGTCTCATATTACTATCAAAAAATGGTATTTCTCATCGTTATTTGTCAATTTTTAATTTTATATGTTACTTGTTATGGTTTAGTAGAAGCCTAGAAGGATGTACATTCTATAACTGGAACCAATTTTCATTTAGTTATGCAGTGAACCATACTTCACTTGAAAATCTATACAGATTTTAAACGTTCGTAGAGAAAAAATAGAAAAAAATCTACAAGTTTATGGACGTGGGTTTCTTGTAATCGGGTTTAATGCTTATCAAGACTATATGAGTTATCTTACAAATTTAAGTCTATGGTGGGACTGGGAGATTTACTATGTTGTTAGCAAATTTTCTATAGATAATGTATGGATTAGAAATAATAGACTTTGAAGTACAAATTATAATTAACACGGGCTAAAAGACATTGGAGAGTGAAAATATTAAGCCTCTTAATGTCATTGCGATTGTAGGAACGCAATTGGCGTATTCAAGCAGTTAACTAAGTCGTCCTTGTGTTAATTCCACTAACAAATAATGTTAATGTACTTTCTTTCTTGAAGAAATTTACCTTCTTTATTAGATGGGTTTCCTTGTAGTAAGTTGTCGTGTAGGGTTTGATTTGCTTTGTTCGTAAAAGTGTACTTGATGTTTGTATATACATCTATTTATCCAACATTGGTAAATTACATATCCTTCCTTAAGCTTATCTTAGCTACTGTTGCTCTTATATAAAATTTGAAGCTTCTTTTAATTCGATTCCAAATTTCCAATGCAATACAAATGATTATGTGCCGTATCATAAGTTTTTGGTAAATTAATTTAATATTAATAGGCCTAAATGACTTCCTATATCGGCAATTCTCTATGTTACCTTGTCAAAATTATGCTTCTATTTTTCTTTAATATCATTAGCACTGTTTTTACATGCAGTATAGTTGTTATGGAGGGGGATCCTAGTCCAGGGGCCATTAGAGGCCGAATGTCATTTCAAAGTTTTAATCCATCTATTGATGTAAGTAAAAGATTTGAATGATGAAAATTAATTTATATTAGTGTATGCCTTTTTGATTCATTTGATGCTTTCTTTTAGGGGCTGACAAGTATATACTTTAGTATATAGTCTATGCATTTTATTTATTTATTTAACTGATGTTTTCTTTTGTAGAAATTAAATGAAGAGGCTTCAAACCCAAGGCAATCTGAAGGTGATGCTACATGTTCTGGAGATCAAGGAGGAAAACCATCTAGCAGGTTAGTCATCCTTAATGTCTTCAAAAGCACTTCTGTTGATCAAGTAGGAAAACCATCTGATTATACGTTTTGTTTTATTGTATATTACTATATCCTGTACGCTAACTCTGCATTTGAGCTATCTTAATACATTTGAACGTATATTGCTTTATATAAATTATATCCATTCAAGGTAGAAATATTGACCTGTTGACCTGTGAAAGGGGTTTACACTTTATCGCAAACGGTCAAACATGAAATTTAAAAAGGAAGTAGCTTAAAAGGGTCAAAAGTTCCCAAAGTGTATTCATAATCTATAAAACCTCCTAAGTTAGTTTTATACTTAGAGTCATATTCTTATTGAAAATTTAAACTGTTACAATATATGTAATCGTATTTGACACGCTGCTCTAATACGATTTAAACCTTTAAACGGTAGTTAGTTTTATACCCAGATAACCTTTTTTAAAAATTGAAACCTATTTTGACCCGTTGCTCAACAAACTCATTTTGCCACCTCTAATTCGCATCGTACTAGCTAAGTTTTGCACTACTTACTCTTCATGTTTTGCTATTACAGAGAAAATGAAGAACCAGTAAGCTTAAAAGAAGAAACCTTGAATAGCAACTCTAAAGCCAACGGAGATCTCAAAAGGAAACAAGTTGAAGTCATCACAGAGGTACAAATTCCCAATAAATCACCAAATATTATTGAGGGAAACCAGAGTTCATCATCTAGTAACAATAAAAAAAAATCTCATAAACGACCCAAGCAAGGAAAGCTTGACTTCAATGTTTTAAGATCTCCAAAAAGTCAAAACAAAAGGGCTTGATTTCTTTCAGGCTATACAATCAAGATTTTGCTACTCAAATTAAAATTTTGCATTCAGACTTTAGAGTTTAGTTGCAATGTAACTTTCCAACAAGCTTATCATGTTTATTATATAATTTTCTATGTTCAGTTAAATTATTATCCATCCATACATTATTTGACTTCCTGTATTCTACAAGTTCATTTGAATTATGTAAAACAATCTTTTGCTTCTTTACTGCCGATGATGTTGTCAATTTGTCATCTTTCTAGATTGAATATCTGGTACCCGTTCTTTGATTTGAATTGGATGTATAGTTCTTTAGGTGGAAAGAAACATTCTGACAAGTTGTTTGATCAGGGTATGAGTTCAATAGTTTCTGGGTTTGTTTGGTTTTTAAGGGTATGAATTTGGTAGTGTTTGGGTACCGATTTGTTTTAAGGCCAACTCTGGCACTTCTTTATACACAAAGGCACATAATTGTCCGCCATTCCTTTCTACACAAAGGCACATAATTGTTAAATCTCGGGTAGAGATGACATTGGAATGATGTCATATCTACATCCATTTAACTTTTATCATCCACATCCATACCCATTTAAAATCAGTTTATTTTATAACTATATCAGTCGGATTAAACGGGTAAATGAATATCTATTGGATGTCGAAAGATCATTTTTTCTTCAAGAAAATACCATTGTTTTATATATAATTTATGATCTTTCTTGGCATAAAGACTTGGTTTCATACAAAAAAGGATATAAATCAGAACATAACTCAATATAGTTATATATATAGCATAAAACATATTTGTTATTTAATCCAAAACATTAATTATTGAGTTACTCCTTCCTTAGTTTCATACTTACACATTTGTGATCTATTAGTTGAACTCAAATCATGTTAAATTCTCCAAAGTGAATCATGTGATGATCATCAACTTCGTATGTAATCAGTATAAGTGTACTAGAATATAATAGAAGAAAGGGTAAATTTAACATATATTATGGTGCACAAAAAATCTGAATATCCGATTTATACGAAAAAAATATCCGAAACCGGATATTGGCAAAACCGGTTTTTTTATAACCTGTCCGGATATTTCAAAACCGGATAGGATAAACCGGTTTGGAAGATTTTAAGGTGACCGGTTTTTTACCGGATAAAAAACCGGTTTTAAAAAAACCAGATAAAAAACCGGTTTTAAAACCGATCCGGCCACTGCACAAAGTAGCCGTTTTTATAGCCGTTGCAAGGTTTTTTGACCGTTTTTTTTTGTTACACTTTTGCCACTCAAATATCTTATATATAGTGCGGGTATGTATTAGGATCAAACCACAACATATATCTTTCATATTTTCTCCAAATTTTCTACATTTATTCACCAAAAATCACTTTCTTTAGATTTATTTCATGGCGGGTAGTAGTAGCATCACTCAAAAATCACTTTTTAAGTATTTAAAATAATCAAAATTTGAATTTTCTTTCATATATATCTTTTTTATAGTATATTTATAGTGTATGTATTAAAAAAAACTCAAAGTGGGCTTTATTTGTGCAGACCGGTTTTTTTTACAAGATAAAAAACCGGTTTAAAAAAAAAAACCGGTTGTAGTAATATCTGATCCGGTGCCCCAAAAAATCCGATCCGGATAATACTATAACCGGATATAGTATTATCCGGTGTATGTGCATGTCTAGTACTTGTATATCTTTAATGTTATATTTATATATAAATTTTAAAAATTGAACAAACATATAGATTTAGGAGAAGGTCCATTTGCGAAGCATTTTTATTATGAGAACCAAGATGACCAATCTAGGCTCTTGATTAAAATAAATCAATGGCTAATAATGCTAATCCCTACTACTATGACTAATGACTCATTAATGATGCATTAATGACTCATAACTGAGGTGGAAAATCAAACCGTGTTAAAAATACCCCCTCCGTCCCATTTTTATTGTCCAATATTGACTTTTTAAAGTCTTTCTTTTTCAACTTTAACCTTAAATATTTTTGTTTGTGTTATATAATATTTGATACAAAATATATGAATGCATTGTGTTTTAAATGTAATTTTATTATATAATCTTCATGAAGTATTATATAACCGAAACAAAAATATTTAAGTTCAAAGTTGAAAAAGAAAGACTTTAAAAAGTTAAAACTGGACAATAAAAATGGGACGGAGGTGGTATCATTAAATAATGGTCCACTGTGACGCAATTTACGGTTGACTAATGTATAAAATGACCTAATTACCCCTATTAACGAGTCATGAATGTGGTTCTCGCAATAAGAATGATTCTCAAATGAATTTCTCCCTATAGAATTATATACTTACATATAAAATTATAGTTTTGAACAAGTTTAATATCATATTAATGGATGCATACACGGATCTAAACCAGACATCTATATCCGCTCCATATTCAATATTTCTTGATTTAACTTTTTCAGAATCCACTACCCATACCCATGAATCAAATTGGGTGAATAATCAATGTATTGGATTACAATTGCCAATGCCTTCCCTAGTCCCGGGTACATTTTGACTTGTATGGGTGGGTGGTCAAAGTGTCAAACAATAATTGTTACGGCTAAATAGTGCTTGTAGTTGTTTTATTCATAGAATATTATATGGTGGTGGGACGTTTGCACACTAGACTCCTCTTTATCCTCTATTATATGCATAGAATATTGAGAATTGGCAGCTTCTCAGGAAATTGAGACATACTTGAGAATAGACAAGGTTCAGTGAATGATATGCCTTTAAAGAAACTCAATTATCTGCTGATAATGACAACCATAAACGGGTAAATGGATATCAATTGGATGTCGAAAGATCATTTTTTCTTCAAGAAAAATACTATTGTTTTAAATATAATTTATGATCTTTCTTGGCATAAATACTTGGTTTCGTACAGAAAAGGATATAAACCAGAACATAACTCAATATAATTATATATAAAGCATAAAACATATTTTGTTATTTAATCCAAAACATTAATTATTGAGTTACTCCTTCCTTAGTTTCATACTTACACATTTGTGATCTATTAGTTGAACTCAAATCATGTTAAATTCTCTAAAGTGAATCATGTGATGATCATCAACTTTGTATGTAATCGGTATAAGTGTACAAGAATATAATAGAAGAAAGGGTAAATTTAACATACATAGTTGTATATCTTTAATGTTATATTTATATATAAATTTTAAAAATTGAACAAGCATATAGATTTAGGAGAAGGTCCATTTGCAAAGTATTCTTATTACGAGAGATGACCAATCTTGGCTCTTGATTAAAATAAATCAATGGCTAATAATGATAATCCCTACTACCATGACAAATGACTTATCAATGATGCATTAATGACTCATAAATGAGGGGTGTTGGAAAATCAAACCGTTTTAAATAATATCATTAATAACGGTCCAGTGTGACACAATTCAGGGTTGAGTAGTATATAAAATGACCAAATTACCCCTATTAATGAGTCATGAATGTGGTTCTCACAATAAGAATCATTCTCAAATGAACTTCTCCCTATAGATTTATATACTTACATATAAAATTATAATGTTGAACAAGTTTAATATCGGGTTTATGGATTCATACATGGATCTAAACCAGTCATCTATATCCGCTCTATATTCAATATTTCTCAATTTAACTTCATCTATATCCACAACCCATGAATCAAATCGGGTGACTAATCAATGTATTGGATTACAACTGCCAATGTCATCCCTAGTCTCGGGTACATTTTGACTTGTATGGGTGGGTGGTCAAACAATAAGTGTTAATGACTAAGGCCATGTTTGTTTTTTCAAATAAGACCTTATTTTAAGAAAAGATCTGCGGGCGGAAAGACGTTTTTAATAAGATCATTTGTTTTTCCGTAGACATAAGGTCTGCAAACATCTTATTTCAGTTGATCCTAATAAGCTAAAAAAAGTGCTTCTTAGGTCTTATTTTCCCCCATCTACACACATAAATCGATAGCCCTAACACCGCCGACCGCCACCACGGCCCGCCACCGAACATCACCGCCGCTGCCCACCGCCAACCGCCACCACCGCCCGCCACCGTCGCCGACCACCGACCGCCACCACCGCCGCCGACCACCGACCCCCACCACCGCCCGCCACGGCCGCCGACCACCGCCGCCGCCGACCAACGCCGACCACCACCGCCGCCGCCACCGCTGCCGACCGCCACCACCACTGCCGCCGCCGACCAACGCCGACCACCACCGCCGCCGCCACCGCTGCCGACCGCCACCACCGCCGCCCGCCACCACCGCCGCCCGCCACCCCCACCGCCGTCCGCCACCACCGCCGCCGACCACCGCCGACAGCCACCACCGCCGCCGACCACCGCCGACCGCCACCACCGCCGACCGCCACCACCGCCCGCCACCGTCGCCGACCACCGCCCGCCGCCACCGCCGACCGCCACCGCCGCCGACCACCGTGGCGGTGGCGGTGGCGGTTGGCGGAGGCGGTTGGTGGTGGCGGCGGTGGCGGTTGGTGGTGGTCGACGGCGGTCGGCGGCGGTGGTGGCGTCTGCGGTGGTAGTGGCGGGCGGCGGTGGTCGGCGGAGGTGGTCGGCGGCGGTTGTGGCGGTGGTCGGCGGCGGCGGTTGGTGGTGGTCACCGGCGGCGGCGGTGGTGGTGGCGGTCGGCGGTGGCGGTGGCGGTGGTCGGCGGCGGCGGTGGTGGTGTCGGTCGGCGGTGGTCGGGGACAACGGTTGGTGGTGGTCATCGGCGGTAGTGGTGGTCGGCGACAGCAGTTGGTGGTGGTTGGCGACGACGGTGATGACGGTGTGGTGGTCGGTGGCGGCGGTGTTGGTGGTGGTCGGCGGCGGCGGCGATGGTGGTCGGAGGTGGCTGTGGCGGTTGGTAGTGGTGATCGTGGTGGAAGTGGCGATTGGTAAATATAGTAAATAAGACATTTCTTAAAATTAAAAAAACAAACAATATTTTTTCGCATACCTTCGCAGACATAAGACTTTTTAAAATTTAGCTTATTAAATAAGAAATTCGCAAACATGACTTAAGACCTTAACAACGTATGCACCTAAATGTTGTTTGTAGTTGTTTTATTCATAGAATATTATATGGTGGTGGGACGTTTGCACGCTAGACTCTTCTTTATCCTCAATTATATGTATAGAATACTGAGAAATGGCAGCTTCTCAGGAAACTACTTGAGAATAGACCAGGTTCAGTGAATGACATGCCTTAAAGAAACTCAATTATCTGCTGATAACGACACCCATAAACATGAGGTGATTAATTTTTCACACAAATCATTCCTTCTTTTCTATTAGTTGTTTCTTAGCCCCTGCAGTGTTTAATATTATATGTGATTTTACTTTTGTTATAACTTTTTGAACTTTGAAGGATCATCTTTCACTCTCAATGGTCAAAGTCAAACTTCTTCAGAGGTAAGCTACCTTCTGAAAAATGTCAGATTAGTATATTCTAGTAATGCTCCATAAGTCATTAGCTTATAATTAAGTTGTCACTGTTTTTATAGAGATGTAAAGATTGACTGATCAAAACAATGTTGACATATTCCTTTTTAGCTAAAGTTTTTGATTTTACCCATTTTAGCTAAATTAAGTTGAAATTGATTCAAGCTAGAGCTAAAAAAATAAAAAATAAAGACATGAAGGATATCATAAATGCATCTAGGGTTCTACATTATTTATGCAGGTTTCCATAAAGAACATGCATGGAGAACTCTTCCTTTCCATCCTTGTAACATCCATTTACCATCCTCATCCACTAGAAAATCTTTATGGTAATTCAGTCTTACCTTGGTCTTCACTTCCTCCACTTTATCCCGGTACAACGGCACCTGCCGGAACCCGGCCCGGATATTTCTCGATTGCCACTGCTTATAAGTCTCGGGTCTCTCGACCCGAATAGTCCCTTCACACGCTACCACATTCATCACTTCCCTACCGAATACCTCTTGCTCATATAACATTCTATCTTTACTATCTCGGGTAGCTGTGTTATCAAACATGTCGAATAAAGTTGAGAAATGGAACAGAGCCTCTCTGAACCGGTTCATCAAGAACGGTGCATTATGGGTCCCGCTGAGAACCCCGAGAACAAACATGTCAGGGTTGATCTGTCTGATTAACTGCAAGACCGCATCCCGTGGGCTGCTCTCTATTACTGTCTCATCGAGAAGGTTTCGTAATCTGTTGACCGAGTTGACCACAATAAGCTCGTTTCTATCGATATTTAGCTCGTCGATCTTGATCTCGTCCCATTTCTTGGCAATCCCGTTGTACTTGAATGGCACGTTGAACCTCTTGCAGAATTTCGCAAGCCGTTTACCCGTTTCTTGAACCCGCTCTGCTGGGTGGAACCCGGGTTGTGGAAGATCAATTCCTGTAATCTGGAGCATGGGTGGGCCTCCTGGTCTCATAGATAGATTCTTGATAAAGCATGGCCATTGGAATCCATACAAGATCCCGAAGTCGATAATGTGAAGTTTATCTTTCCCTCTTGACAGTCTCTCGATCGACCCGTTTGCTAAAATATTCGACATTCGATGAAACGGGCATGCCATTAGGTAAGAGTGGTAAGCTTTCAGGATCTGAGCAGCTGATATTTTCTTCAGATACGATGCTCGGTAAACCTCGGCACCTGTTCCCGCTATGCGTGCTTCAATTGCTTTAACGAAATAATATGCCAATCTTTCTGTAGAATCACCAGTTGGAGTACAATGCTGCTTGATTGTGGTCAAAACTTTACAAACAGAACTATGATTGTTGTTTGTGATTGCTTGAACACATTGAGTTAGCAAATCCCTTAAATCAACCACGATTTCTTGAGTGCTTGTGTTTTTCTTCCCTCGTGGTCTTCCTCTTCTCGATGACGTGTTCATCCTTTTTGCTAATTCGAGTGAACCATATCCTTGTTGTTCGTAATCATACAACAGCAGATCATCATATGATTCTTGCTGATCGGATTCTTGGTCAAAATTGCTCACCATTTTTGCTTCTCTCTCTTCTTCTTTTTCTCCAAGGGAGCTCCTTTTTCTGCTATAATTCAGACTACAATCTCCTTCGGTGCTTGTAGTTCCGGTAGAATAATCCGGCGAGTCCACCGGCTGCTTGTTGACAAGCACATCGTACAATGATTTCTCTGCTGCCTCAACTTGTAAGGCCAAACACTCGTTTAACATACACGGTTTTTCCTGCAAGTTATCTTCTTCCATTAGCATCTGGGTCAAGAACTTGAGAACAGAATCATAGTGATCCTGATTTTCCGACCCATCTCCATCAACGTTTGTTGATGGAGATGGTTCAGAATTCTGGTGGTTTACATGGGTCGGGTCAAAATGGGGTTGAGCTGTATGGTGGTTGTAGCGGTTGACGCAGTTATTCACGGCAGTTGCATATAGAGTGTCCATAAAGATTGAATTTTTTTGAAAGATTTAAACTTTGAAGTGTGAAATATTAGTGAAAACAGAGGGGGGCTGGTGGGTTCATATAGAGAAAGAGGAGATGTTTTTTGCTTTATCCAGATGGGATATGTATAAGTTGCGATGCATAAGGTACAAGTAGGTATTGGGTGGTTGGTTTAGTTTTGGATGCTAGTGGTCTAAAAGATAGTGTAATAATTGTGGATAAAATATAAAGAAATGGAAGGTTCGTAGAAGTGGAGGGTGGTGGGAGAAACATAGCCACCTTTGCAAAGCTTTCACCGGGGACCGGATGGCCCGGTGAGGTTCAGTGAAGGAAGATTCAACGGAAGTTGAGTTTAGCCAACTTGGAATTGTCATTTGATTTGACTGTATTTAAATTGTGGATAAAATATAATGCATGATGTTGGACATCAACTAAATCAAATTTATTTTAGTATTTAATGTAATTTGGTATCTTAATCATAGTACAGCATCTGTTCCTTAATCCATGAGTTCATATTTGTACATCACTATTCTCATGTAGTACAACTATTTTATAGTACACTTTCAAAGTTTATGAGTTACTTAATCATTCAGGTTTACAAATTTATTTAATTTTTTTTTATAAAATGATAAAATTAAACTTCTTTGCCCTTTGAGTTTGTATAGCCACACTAGTAAGCTTATAAGTCGAAAAGTAACGTCTTATTTGTTTTTTAAAATAAGGCTTTATATTCTAATTTTTCTTTTTAAAAAAGAAGACTATCTTTTTAAAATAGGTGAAAAATGCTTCGAATATCTTATATCATCTTATCTTTGAAAGTGATTAAATGTCATTATCTTTCACAAAACTTTTAATCTAGATTACATATTCGTTACTGATTGTGCATAAGTAAGTTGGAGGGCAAGAGAGCGGGAAGTTCATCTTCCTGGTTAACCTTAGGCTCAAATTGAGAGTCTGAGGGAGTGGTGATGAGTTTGGCTAGTCTTTGTTGGTGAGAATAAGAGAATCTCCAAGTAAGAGAATGAGAGTGGGGAGATGGAGAGAGGAGATAGTGTACAAAGCCCCCTAAAGAGTTAACATTTCGGAGAAGCGTATGAAAAAGTTAACATTTCGGACTGAGTCACTAAGATGACCATAGTCTGGGATCACAAAAGGTGAGTGCATGTTCAGTTACATACAATAATAATTAATCTTTAAATATAAATAAAAGACTAATTAAGATCATTTATATTAGACAAATCTATCCATTTGTTTTGGTAAAATTAATTCCGAACAATTATTGCAATTGAAAATTAATTTGATTTTTACTTTTAATTAGTATATATAATTTCATGTGTCCTTAAACTTTAAAAAATTATATTTGTCCGGTCTATTTTATAAATATTATATTAACCCTTTATAACATTTTAAAATAGAATATGCAACCAAATTATAATTTTTGTCATTTTAAAATATATTATAATCAGTTTAAATACTTTTTAATCATAACCTTTTTAGTAGATTGTTTTTTTTTTCTTTCTATTTTTCTACTCACTTTATTTATTATATTTTATTACTATTTTGAGCGGGTATTTTACTTCATAAATTTTACTATCATTTTTTTGATTTTTTTATTGTTATTTTATATCTTTTATTTTATTCTATTTATTTACTCATTTCTTTATATATTTTTAAGTATATTCATTCTTACTCTTTGTAGTCGGAGGTCTTGCTCAGGAAGTAATATCTCTATCTACGAGTAGAGGTATAATTGTCTATTTTTTACCTCCCCCATACCCCGCTGTTGCGGGATTGGGTATTGTTGTTGTTCTTGCCATCACGTCTATCACTTTCCCTTTTGTCGACGCTTCCACCATTAATCAGGGTATATGACGCTGTCTGTCATTACACTTTAAAACTCTCATTTTCTTCGTTTTTAATAACTATTTAATACTTTATTTTTTTATGTATTCAATATTTACCATTGTTAAACCAATCCACTATGTAATCTAGTGCTTTTTATATTTGTATAAAATTTGCTATAGATGCTTAGGCATCAAGTATTGAATGTGAAAATTATTCCTTATCCATTTGTTATTCTAATTTGATCAAAGGGTTTGGTGGTGGAGTGATTGCTACTTTTTCCACGTTCCCTACAATTAAATATTTTCTCAATCTTTTTGACTTGCTCCCCACGTACGTACATTTATCATTTGTCACTTTCTCAATTTAAACAAATGTTGAAATTTTCTTGTTCACATTGCCACAGTCAAGATCTCTGTTACAAACCTTAAACTTGCTTTATCCAACTTTTACGGTTCAAATACAATTCACCTAAAACTTTGTCTTAATTAAATTACCATTTGATGCTTATATCGACCGAATTCAGTCGATTATAGTAACTGATTTCTTAATATTATTACATGCTTTAAAATTAGTTAACAAATAACTTTAGCTTGATCGAGGGCATTAATAAATGAGTAATAATAGAAATAAGACATGTTATCATGTTTGGAAAAGATACGGACGTAAACGAGCCAAGTCTGAGACTGTTACTCATCGAGCTAGACTTGTTTAGAGTTTTTTAAGCTTGATGTTGAGCTCTGTTCTATTAGAGATCATGATGTTGAGTTCAATTCAACCTCGGTCCGCTTATGATATATAAAGCTCAGACTTGGTTCTATGCTCGAGGATTATTTTAACATTTCATGGAAGGGATAAATAGATATAAATATTTAAAATAAACTATATTATATATAAACCTCGTTTAGGCTTACGAGCGTAAACGAGTCCACTCATTGAGGCTCGATCTCAGGCTCGTTTACCAGATGAACTTCAGTCTAGACTCAAGCTTATTA
The DNA here is from genome assembly GCA_947179395.2 of Pulicaria dysenterica. Classification (NCBI taxonomy): domain Eukaryota; kingdom Viridiplantae; phylum Streptophyta; class Magnoliopsida; order Asterales; family Asteraceae; genus Pulicaria; species Pulicaria dysenterica. The sequence goes on from OX359292.1 coordinate 81,495,128, forward strand.
AGACTCGACCTATTTCAAGCTTTTGGATCCGAGTTTGAATAACTCGGGTCATTTACATTCCTAGTTAATTGCAACATTTCAACAACAAAGATGATCAAGTGGCCGACTTCCACAAGGAGAGTGCGTAAACAACCCTCCCCTTCCATCCTTGCAACATCCAGTTAGTATCTTCGTGCACCACAAAATCTTTATGGTACTTTTCCTCTACTTTTGTCCTTACTTCGTCTACGATTTCCGAGTCCAGCTCAAGCTGTACAAACCCGGCTTTCGAGTTCCTTATCGCCCATTTTTGGTACGTTTCTGGCCTCTCGACCCGGCTCCTCCCCTCACACGCCACCACGTTCATTATATCCCTCCCGAACACCTCTTGCTCATACAACTTCCGATCCTTGTCTTCTCGCTCGGTTGTTGCCTCAAACATATCAAAAAGTGTTGTGAAGTGGAAAATCGCCTCTCGAAACCTCGTTTGAAAGTAGGCGTTGTTATATGTTGCGTTCAAGACTCCGTGCACAAACATGTCAGGATTTAACTCCCGGATAAACCTAAGCACAGCATCCCTCGAGCCGTTCTCTACCGCCGTCTCATCAAGCACATTCCTCATTCGATATATACTATTCACCACGAGCATCTCCTTGCTATCGATCTCCAAATCCTCAACACGTACGTCTTCCCAAGTTTTAGCAATGAAGTTGTACTTGAAAGGGACGTTAAATCTCTTGGCATATTCGGCCAACCGAACGCCTGTTTCTTCGACGCGTTGTGCGGGTCGAACACCAGGCTGAGGAAAATCGATTCCAGTGATTCGTAGGTTAGGAGGTCCACCGGGTCTTAGAGAAAGACCCTGTATAATACAAGGCCATTGAAATCCATATAAGATGCCGAAATCAATAATATGTAGGTCTTCTGTATCATTAGCTAGCTTCGCGATGGACTTGTTTGCAAAGATGTTTGACATTCGGTGGAACGGGCAGGCCGTGATGTATGCCTTGTAAGCCGTCAAGATTTGAGCCGCGGATGTGGTGCGAGACGAGAAAGCCCGATATACTTCCAATTGAGTGCCACATAAGCGCGCCTCGAGGGCTTTTGCAAAGTAATGAGCCATTCTCTTAGAAGAAGTCTCGTGAGGAGACGAGTGTTTCCTTATTGTGTTGAGAATCTGGAAGGCCGCGGTTGCATTGTCGCTAGCCACCTTATTAGCGCAGTCGAATAAGAGTCGGGTCAAGTCGACCAACTCCACCATGGTTCTTCTCCGTTTTTTCTTCAAGTTATCATTCTTGATCCCATGTAAAGATCCCAAAAACGGGTCGCGTAGCGAGAGTCGGTTTAAATAATCTTCACATAGAAGCGCAGCATCGTAATCCTCGAAATGCCCGATTTCTTGGAATTGCGAATGATTTTCAACAAGAAGGTTGTAAAAAGATTCCTCCGTAGCTTGGAGAGCTAAGATGTCGACGTACATGCAAGGCTTGTTTGCTAGATCATCTTCTTCCATTAGCATTGTATTCAAGTAATCAAACACCCCATCGAAGTAATCAACCCTCTTCGATGTCGATAACATGTTTATAGATTCTTAGAGATGGCCGGTGTGCAATTGCTTGAAGTCAAAAGGCTTATATAAATGCTTAAAAAAGGGAAGACTGTCAGTACGTTCTAAGTAAGTAAGTAGCTACGTGGATGTATGACGAGCCAATGTGGCGACATGCAGCAACTAAGTAGCTAGCCAGGCTAGCTGAAGAACGAGGCACATAGAAGGATGATGGAGCGCGGGTCGATCTCTAGTGGTTCGATTAATTTTGGTATGTATGTTTGCTAAAGTTGTCGTAAGCATATAGCGTACGTGGCAAAAGCTTTATGTATACGTGTACGCGCTTTTGGTTATATTTAAAGATGATTGATTTCTGACACGCGTAGGTACGTTCTGAGAAACACATTTTCAAAAATCCGAGATGTTTTAACTTATACGGTTTCATGCAGCAGTGGGTGTTTCTCAGTTCATGCATGAATGTGAATCATATTCATATCATATCATATATTTTATTTTTAAATAAAAGACATGTATTTATCAAAATAGAGTAAATTATTTAAACTCTCGCTTACACAAAATTTCACTTTTGGTGAAGGGTAATTCGCTTAAATCTAATTAACGAGCTCAAATAATAAAACCGGGCCAATAATTTTAATAAACACTGCATACTTGGAGTTTGGGGGGTAGACCAAAGTCGGTACAAATAATGTTAAAACAAAGGATCTTCGATTAATTTCACAAACATTTCAATCATATTTTTGTCACTTTAATAGAAAACTTAAAATGACAAGGTGAGGTAGAGACAACGGAGCTAAACTCTAAAGAATACTAAGCCCTCTTAATGACTTCAAAATTCTTAGTATTTTAAAAGTCCATGTATAGCTCAAAACAAAAACGGCAAAAAAGAACTCAAAGTGGTGATTCTGATTCTTGAACAAACATTCTCAGCAAAAGTGAATAAGTCTTCATAATAGTATGAAGAATGATTATCTTTAAAACAGTCCGGTTATTTACATTAAGCGAGAGATTGTAGATACTTTCTCTAGTATAATAGATAAGTTATATTCAAATAAACAAATACGCGTCCAACTACAAACATGTGAAATATGTTTTCATTATCCTTACTTTTTTTGTTAATTACAAGTTTTATTAAAATAAAAAATTCGAATTATTGTTTTAGTTAATATAATACTTTTAGCACGTTAATTCATGACAAACGAACTAGCGCTCGTGAGAAAACTTTGATTGATATTGGCAAGCTTAAGCGTTATTTTAACATGTACGTTTCTTATCTTTTAAAAGAACTTTCATTATTTATTAATCTAGCCAAATAATAGAACTTTTTATGCATTCATATATATATATAGGGGAGGGTTCCATCGAGAACAAAAAAAAACGAGAATTGCGAGAACCGATCCCCATTTTTTTAAAACTAAAATATCTACCAAACGCCAAGATATTAAATTATGAAAATTATACCAAATTAACGTCGACAAAAATATGCTCTTTAATATGACATCTATATTGCTATATTTTTTTCAACAAAAAAAATTCGTTACATATATGTAACATACCGTATAGTACTGATTACATATATGTAACATACTTTATAGTGCTAGAAAAAAACCCCGGCAAAAATGAATTTTTTTTGTTGAAAAAAATATAGCAATATGGATGTTATATTAAAATAGCATATTTGGTATAATTTTCATAATTTAATATCTTGTCGTTTGGTAGATATTTTACGGTTTAGATCGGTTCTCGCATTTTTTTTTGTTCTCGATGGAACTTCCCTCTCTCTCTCTCTATATATATATATATATATGTGTGTGTGTGTGTGTGTGTGTGTGTGTGTTTATCATTAATGTTACGGTTGAGTAAAACCGACCCCCTACAATACTAAAATCCTAGCTCCGCCTCTGATAAGGTGATGTTTGTATTGATTTTTTTTTCCGCTCCTAAATCTATTTTTTTTGTGTGCATCTCATGTATCGAATCCAGGACCCATGAACAACATCAAACACCAATACCGTTGGGGTAGAATCTATTGGTGATTCTTTGTATTAATGGGTTGTGTTGGAACAGGGTTTAGAACTACAAGTATAAACTGTATAGTTCTTTGAGACTATTTATAATATATCTTCTTTTATAGAATCACTTTTTAATTTTAAAAACCGGAGAGAGCATGAACTGGCGAAACTAATTAAAGTGAAGCCTCTTGTATATATATTCAGATGATTAAAAACAAAACAAACATTATATCGTTTTATTATCAAACTTTTATTGATTTAGTATTTGCCCCCAAAAGGCTATACAATCTTCCATGAGGAAATAGCATATATCACCCTCCCTTTCCACCCTTGCACCATCCAATCTCCATCATCATCCACCATGAAATCCTTATGAAACCCTATCTTCACCTTTGCCTTCACTTCCTTCATTATATCCCGGTTCATCGGCACTGCGGTGAAACCGGCCCTCTCGTTCCTCACTTGCCATTGTTTATATGTTTCTGGCCTCTCAATCCTTCTTGGCCCTTCACACGCTATCACGTTCATCACTTCTCGACCAATCACCTCCTTTTCAAACAACAACCTCTCCTTATCTTCGCGATGCAAAGCTGCCTCAAACATATCAAATAACACAGAGAAGTTGAAGTAAGCCTCGCGGAATCTTGTCAAGAAGAACGGGGCATTGTAGTTCCCATTCACGACTCCATGGATGAACAAATCCGGCTTGATAGTTCTAATCAATTTTAGAACCGACTCACGTGGACAATCTATGACTCCAAGTGCAGTCTCATCAGGCACGTTCCTTAGTCGATACAAGCAATTCACAACGAGGATTTCATCCTCATTGATTTTGAGATCTTCGATTGTAACACTATCCCATTGCTTTGCAATGGGGTGATACTCAAACGGGACATTGAATCTTTTGCAGTAATCAGCTAGACGACTTCCTGTCTCCTCGACTCTCTCAGCTGGACGAAAGCCTGGCTGAGGAAAGTCAATTCCAGTAATCCTAAGACTTGGTGGACCACCAGGCCTTGCAGATAGGCCCTGAATGAGACAGGGCCACTGGAAACCGTACAAGATGCCAAAATCAATGATGTGAAGCCTTGGCGAACCTCTTGCCAGATTTCCTATCATCTTATTCGCATAGATATTAGACATCTTCTTGAAAGGACAGGTCGAGACATAGACTTGATAAGCTTTAACAATATCGAAACCCATAAGCTTACTCGAAGACAAATTCGCGTAGAGATCCATCCCGGTGCCAGCAAAACGAGCCTCGAGTGCATCGGCAAAGTAATATGCCAACCTCTCTTCCGAATCTCCAGATGGAGACGAATGATTTCTGATCTTCTTCAAAAGCTTTTCCACCACAGGATTGTTGTTTGATGAAACAGCTTCCGCACATTGAGTGAGTAGACTCTTCAAATCAACTATCTCCTTGGTGGGATCACTCCTCTTTCTTCTTTGTTTTCCGGTGACAAAGGGATTCACCGGCTTGTCAAAAGGACAACAAGCAAGCTCATCATGTAACCCGACTAGTTTCGAACCCGGACAAAGAAGAAGCTTATCGATCATCGTCGTGATCTCTATCTCCTTCAATTCTTCATCACCATAACCACCTGCTAATTGCTTGTTACCCCTTCTATGTTGCTCATAACCACCAACTAATTCAGGGGGTTGCCGATTCTTCTTCCCCCTCAAAGAAACCCCAACCTGATTGCAAACACTTGGGTGTTTTGGGGCAAGAATATCGTAGAAGGATTTCTCTGTTGCTTGAAGAGCAGAGCAATCATGATACATAGATGATTTGTTAATCAGGTCATCTTCTTCATCCATGAGCATATCGTTAATGTAATCAAGAACAGCTTCAAAGTAGTCATGTGGAACCGTAGGGTCATCACACTCAGTGCAGCCACAAGAACACCACTGTAGTTTCTTGTCTAGCGGCTGCAGGGGGGATTCGAGTTGTCGGGATGTCGGAGAAACGATGGTTTTCAACATCTCTTCAACAGGGTTTGAGCATTGAAGCTGAAGGAGGGTGGTCATCGTTGGTGGTGGCTAATCAATGGTGGTTGAAACTGCGGGTGGTGGTTGACTGATCAACATGAAACGGATTTATATAGAATCTGATAAGGCGGTACCGACTACTGATCGAGGATAATGGGGATAAATATCATGTATGTAAGATCGATTGAATAATGAAGAGAGAGATTGCGGATCATGTTACCTAACGAACCAGCATTGGGATGATGTTTTTGGAGAAAACAAGGAATAAGAAGACGAATTCATGGCAGTGGTGGACCACCGTTCATCACCAGAGGAGAGGAGGGCGGCGGTTTGCCTTGATTTCTGTTTATAAATCATCCCTCGTCATGACGGGGGTATACTATTTTTAACATACAAAGATATATGTAATGTTTAACTGTTGATAAGCGATTAAAACGGCTTGTAGCAAGAAAAATAAAAATAAAAGATATAAAGATGCTTTTTTGATCATCACCAGTTTACTATTAATTCGTTCTTTTAGAAAGTTGTTACACTAATCTAATCTTGGAGCTTAAGAATCTCTAAGGAAAGTCTAGAACCTCCTGAAGAAAATGATCAACAACCTTTTTTAAAAAGATTTGTACAAAATTAAAAGTTATAGAGATAACATCTTCGTCGTCAATATAAATAGCTTCTAACAGTTTTGTTTGAAATGGAGACTAGTTGTAACATGTTAATTAGTCGAATCTTATGTTGGTCGCGCATAAGATTAGAATGGGTGACATTTGGTATAGGCCGATTCAAGGCTAATGTGTTTTCTTTTTCTTTTTGTAGTAATCTTCTAATATATAATATATATAAAAGACTAATTCGAAAAAAATTATTAGATAATCTGGGTCCTTCATTTAATAAAAAGTTTAATCTTAGCCGTTAATTTGTTTAATTCTAAAATTTTGATTTTGACTTTTTAGAGTCAAACTAATGTGAATTAAATAAAGATAACAATTAATCAAATCAATAATAAATATCAAAAAAATTATCTTTAATACATAGCAAAATAATAGGATTATGATATCATTATCTAAATTTTAATTATTTAATCTTCGCAATTTAATTAAAACTATAATTTAAATTTTATTTTTGTGAGTTTGAGTCGACGAGTCATAGAAAAATCTTCAAAATTAAAGGGATACCAAATTTGAAATTGGATAATGTTACATGAATGCATGGTATCCAAGGTTTGTTAATTTTTTAATAAAAGAATAATTTTTGTATATGTATTTTAGAGAAAATAAATATATAGTTAGTATATTAAAACTAGTTTAGTTTATTTATATAGTAATTTATTAATTATAATAATAATAATAATAGAAGATTTACTCTTCTTCTTCTAATATTAATAACAGAATAACATTTGTATAATCTTTCTTTAATCTAACTATATTATTAAGACTTTAGGCTTTTTTTAAAAACTTTCATTTTTAAAATTTTATTTGGCCGATAGAGTTTTTATTTAAAAAATAAATTAAGGTTACAAACAAATATGATGTCACCATCCTCAATCCCAACCCTCACATTCCTTAATTTAATCTAACACTTTTACATGAGATATTTATTCAAATTATACCTGAATAAATTACATGAGATGTTAATCTCATTTTTCAAAATTTTCAAACTTTTAAGTGAATGGATTTGTTCTGTTTAATATGAAAACAATAGTTCAATTTTTTTTCTATTTGTATTGTTTAGTTTTAAAATAGGTAATCACCTATATATTACATATGAGTACATGTTCAAACCTTATTTTTGATATGTCTCCACTTCGACCCAAATATCCTACCGTTCTTTTAAGTGAATGGATTTGTTCTGTTTAATATGAAAACAATAGTTCAATTTTTTTTCTATTTGTATTGTTTAGTTTTAAAATAGGTAATCACCTATATATTACATATGATTACATGTTCAAACCTTATTTTTGATATGTCTCCACTTCGACCCAAATATCCTACCGTTCTTTATCTTTTTCATTTTCTTAGATATTAATTATGGAGAATAAACAACCTCTTTCATTATCTTCAAAGAGATCTTCGGTCGGACAACCTATATCAATTTTGGAGAATAAATAACATTTTGATTATATTCAAAGAGACCTTTGTTCGAACAACCTTCAACAAAAAGAAAGAAAAAATTGGTGATAAACACTTTCGATATACGTTTAACTGTTATTTTACTATACTTATTATAATTTCACACTATCAAATTTTATACTTTTCTTTAAACATCCCCGTGTTTATACACGGGGTAATAAACTATTTTTTATAAATGACAATTAAATTACATTTATTTCTTTAAAATAGTTATATATATGACTGTGTGTATGCTTTTAAAGATTGTTCTCCACTAGAGATATACAAACTAGTGGCACAGAATTAGAACCTGGAATACTAAGGTAAATTCATTGTACTCAAACTAAATAATTTACAAAACCAGTTAACTAAATATTATAAATATGACGATTTCAAAGTGAATAATATAAATTGCAACAACTTAAGATGGCAACATGAATACAGTAAAATTCCTAAACAGGCACCCAACATGAACTAGCATACAGAATCCGTCCCTTCCATCCTTGTAGTATCCATTTACCATCTTCATCAAACACGAAATCTTTATGATACCCGGCCCTCTTGCATCTCAATTTCGAGACAATCTCCTGGCTCAACCGCTTCAGCTTGAACCCAGCCCGTGACATACGCACCTGCCATTGCTTGTAAGATTCGGGCCTCTCAACCCTTTCAGCACCTTCACACGCTATCACATTCATGGCTTCACGCCCATAAAACTCTTTCTCAAAGTTCACCCTCTGCTCATTCTCACGTTCTAGAGTCGCATCAAACATGTCAAACAAAGCAGAGTAGTGAAAGAGGGTCTCCCTGAAACGGGTCACAAAAAATGGAGCACTATAAGCTCCATTAACGACAGCATGTGCGAAAATATCGGGCTTCATATCACGTATGAGCTTCAAAACCTTATCCCTTGGAGACTCTACAGAAACCGTCTCATCGAGCAAGTTTTGGAATCGGATCAAACTGTTGACAGCTAGAAACTCGTTTCTTTGAAGCTTAAGGTCTTCTATTTTAATCGTCTCCCAATTTTGACTTGCTATGGCGTTGTACTCGAAAGCAACATTAAACCTCTCACAGTAACTGGCTAGACGTCGACCCGTTTCTTCCAACCTCTCGGCGGGGCGAAACCCGGGTTGCGGATACTCGATTCCGGTAATTCTTAACTTAGGTGGCCCATTGGGTACCTCTGAAAGATGCTTAATAAAAATGGGCCATTGAAAGCCGTAAGCAATACCAAAATCGACTATATGAAGAGTCGAATTCGATGAGGCTAAACCCTCATCGAATATCATTTTGTTTGCAAATGACATGGCAATTTTCTTGAACGGGCAAGCTGAAAGATAAACCTGATATGCTTGTAACTTCTCAGCAGCAGAGATCCGTAAACTACATTTAGCTGCATAGAGCTGAGAACCTGTACCAGCCAAACGGGCCTCGATGGCAGTAGCAAATACATGAGCTAACCTCTGTGAAGGATCACCAGAAGTTGAAGCATGCTGTCTTATCTGGTTCAGTTGTTCATTTGCAGACCTCTGGTCACCAGCAGCAACCGCTTGGGCACAGCTCACTAACAGAGTACTTATATCAACAGTTTTACCATTGTTTCTTCTAGCATTTCGATTATTATTCGAACCACCTGTTGGCCCGTTTTTCTGTGATTTTGCTGGTTTTTGATCTACATGAATTTTCCCTTCTTCACAACAAGATATCAGCTTGCCATTAGCATCAGCACCAAGAAGAACACGATCGAACATTTCAGACAACTCATCTTCTTCAACATAAACAGCAGACTGTTTGCTACTTCGTTCTTCTTCATAACCGTTGTCCTCCAACTGAGAATGTTTTCTTCCTTTAACCCCATTTGATGTTTTAGTTTTCTCCACCTTCACTACAACCTTTGGTGAATCATTTCTTGAATCTTGAGGCAAATCATACTTATCCAAATCGATAACCAAAGGTTTAGTAGAAGGTAAAAACTTACTAGCTTCCTCCATCCCTCTATTGAACTGCTTGATAGACTCCCTGTCGGTGAATATATTTTGGGCCATGTGTGTATTTAGCATTTCATCATTACTCACACTAGTGTTAGTAGAGCCTAGTGACCACGAGGGGTACTCAGGGGGATGAGTTTGTGTAGCTGATGAAAACGAATCAAAATTATAACCACTGGGCCAATCGGGGTGAGTGGAGTTGCTATAACTTGTGCTGCTGTTTGTAGTTGTGTAATACTCACCAGAACTCCCGAAAAAAATATCTTCTGAGCTTTCAAGATTTGGGCTGAGTTGTATAAGAGGTGATGGAGATGGAGAGGGGTACTTTGCACCTAGGGCTTCATATAATGATCGCTCGGTGGCTTGTAGTTCCAAAGGGTCACAAAACAAACTCGCTATGCCCTCCACATTCTCTTCCACGAGAATCTGGTCTATGAAGTTAAAAACACAATCATTGAACTCGTCAGGAGAGTCCTCTTGTGAATGAATATCCGAAGACACACTTAATGACCCAGGGTTAGGGTCAGGTGGAGTGTCAGGAAGCTCTAAGAAGCTGAGATCTAAAGGTTCATTTTTGAATTTGTATCCATTGGTAAGACCCGAACTCTGATCAAAGATGGGTAGGATATCTTGATCATACAGAGTGAAACCATTACTGTGATCATAGAATTCATTTTGCTGTCGCTCCATGAACACATACCCTTTAATATCTCTTAAACCAGTTAATCAGAATTCAGAACTGAGCTTCAACAAGTACAAAAGGCACCAAATTATTGCTATGCAGAAATTCAAACTCTTCATACAAGCTACTGAAACATAAGTTCAGTAAATCTACAAAAAGAAAAAACACAACAAAATCAATATCTGCATCTGCATCAGGCTTCAATATTAAGTCCATGATTTCAGTCATTATTCATTCATTATCAAACAGAGAAACATAAAGGTTGTGAAGAACAACGTGTTACAGGCTCAATCCAATTTTGTATATTCACAAAAGGTAATCAATTAATAGCTCATGGAATAGGGATGAACATGATAAATCTAACAGATCTAGGTTTGACATGAATAGCGCATCACTAAGCACTAAAAAAATATTAAATTCAGAAATTAACAAAGACGAAACAAGTATTGTCATATTCAATCAATAAAAGCATCAAAACTGAACACACACGCACAAAACCTAAGATGCAAATCAGAAGTCTAAAAAATGATTCATATATAAATGAAATCGAACAGATGAGCTTGATGTAAGAATGAAAGAACAAAAGTGTACATAAAAGTCAAGAGACAAAGGAAGTCATGGTGGTGTTTACCTTAAAGCGGCGGCGGCGGCAGGGGACGCCTTGCAGCGGGGGAAAGCGTTGTAAGTTGCAACTTGAAGATTAAAAAACTGATGTGAGTATTTATATAAGGAATCAGGAAGGGTCCTGGAAGTGACGTGGGGCCAAGTGACTCCGGCAGCCGCAGGAGTAGGCGGTGACCGGTGATGCAAAGTGGGAACACACACAGTTAGTGCGTGTCACCGTTGTACTCGCGGGCTCCTGACGAATGTGGGTTGGAGTTTACCGGTAAGAATCTTATTATTCAAATTCAGATTTTCTTCAAGCCACACATCTTCCTTTCAAGACAAATTTATATTTTTAAAAATATACTAGTTTTTTTTTAAAGACAAGATACTTTTATATCCCGAGTAAAATATAAAAGTATATCCCGAATATTGGTTATCTTGTGTATATTTGAGCCAAATGCTTGACCCGGAATAGTATATCCCGAGTAAAAAAACCTCTTAAAAGTTAAAACTAAAGAAAAAAATATTTAATATTAAATTTTCTCAAAAATAGTAAAATATATAGTGACTCCTTTTTGCCA